>ML058325.1:1200000-1800000 GCA_003013855.2 Liriodendron chinense | reverse complement strand
CTCTCATAGTCAAAGCATTTATCAAGATGATGCACATAGGTTGCCCATGGTTAACCCATGAATGGGTTCTTATGTTTCTTCAAGTGGGCTATATGCTGCTTTCAATCCATTGAGGTGGGGCACTTGAGTTACTCTTGGGGACCCATTTCCTTCCTATCCCCCACTTGTCCATGTATATGTGTAAAAGATGGGAACATCTTAAATGAGATCATGGCCTTGGTATGAAGAGTGAACCAAGCCTTGGTCACACATGGACTTTGAAGAGGGATTTCTCATGTGAAGTTGGATTCTTATCCCTTTTTGTTCTCATGGTACTTGAGTGGATTTGTTGTCCAAAATGTGTCCTCGGATGGTGGACTTTCCTTTCCTAAGGCACGGCATGCAACCTTCTCTAAGGTGGGCCTTGCTTCCTTTAATGGGCCCAATCCATACCCTAGGTGACACATGGAGTTGGACATTGAATTTTTGCATTTGAATGTAAGTTCGAATCTATGGGTTTCCTGGGTAATGATTTGATTTGGATCTTAACGGGTAAAGGATGGGTACTTACCTGGTCGAGCTTGTGGGATTATGGCGGACGGTACGAGGGGGCGAAGGGCGGTCAATGAAGACGATCTCGCCTTCATTGTTCGTCGAGGGACCCATATGTGTTCTTTAGCTAAGGAGCACCAACCTCTTTCCTCCATAAAGGGCCGAGGTACTCGGGATCTCTGGGATATTGGGTGAAACAGCCACAGCTTATGCTCGAACGTGTTCTGACCGATACTCCTTTCGCAGGCCTTCTCTCATTACGCTTTCACAACAATAATGCCAACCGCATGCTGCTTGCGGCTCTCTGTGAGAGGTGGAGGGATGAGACCCACACCTTTCAACTTCCCTGTGGGGAATGGGGAATTACTCCCCTGGATATATATATATATGCAGATTGGCTTTCCATTCCATGGGGCAGTTGTTCCTCACGCCGGCTCTCTTGCTCCCATTACTTCCACTGATTGGATATGGCTTGTGGGAGCCATCCCACCGAGAATGAATTCCAGAACCACCAAGCAAAACTGCGATGGTTTTACAACACCTTCGCTGCTGTCATCCCTACTACCGAGCTGGAGGCCCTTCACAAAGCATGGGCCATGATTACTTACGCCTTTGGGTCGTTCCTTTTTTGTCATGCGAACGAAAGGGTCAACCCTAGATTTCTTCGCTTGGTTGAGGATCTTCATCATTCGTATAATTGGAACGGGGCATCTTGACTCGTATCTTCCAAGGTTTAGATAAGACCTCTCGGAGTAGCCGGTCCTACACAGGTTTCTTGCCCGTCGTGAAGGTATTCTTTTTAACCTTCCCTGGAGACATTTGCCTTCTTTCTCTATCTGATCATTATGTCTGCCCTTGCCCAGACCTGCTTTTATGATCATTTTGCTCATCCCTCGCTGAGGATACGAGATGGTGTTGAGCCATCTTTATACTGCTTCATGCACTGGCATCAGCAAAACCGTCAACGAAATTCTCGAGTGTCTGGGGACAATTGGCGCGCTGACATAGACGGACTGACCATCGAGGACGTAAGTATCTTATTTTCCTTATTCGTCGTGCTGCTCTGGGGCTGATTGTGATGAAATCATTTGTTGTAGTTTGCTCGGATGCCGTACGCCAACTTTCCTCTTTATTATACCCCTCAGCGTGTAGAAGCATATGATTCTTTATGTCTTCAGATCATGCTCTCTGACATCGAATCGTTTCAATGGTACCTGGGCGAGAGGCTGCTCCGACAGATCACTGGTGTGGCTCAGGTTCCTTGTTCCGCACCTCATCCGGCCGATGATATGGCCGATGCTCTTGTGGGCCAGCTCGGATTTCGCTTCACGATCCCAGATCGTGACTACGACGAGTGGTATTTGCTATACGGACAGGGACCTATGCTTCCTTCACTTTATGTTCCAGGAGGTCATCGCAGGTACGTTGGAGGATCAGTGACAGCTCCTCTGATGGATCTTCATCGTCGGGAGCGGGATGAGAGAAGGGATGATGATGATTATGTTGGTGATTTGTAGCCTGCTTCTTAAGGATGTATCCAGCTCGTTGATGTATGGCCTTCTTGTCATTTTAAGGCCTTTTTGCTTTTACCTTTCTTCTGTATCAAGATCTTCTTAATAAATATATAACCCCAATTTGTCTCAAATTCCTTGATGATGCTTGGATGCTTTGATTTTTGACTCATTCTTTAATGCTTTGTGGAAGATGAGACTTCTTAACTGCATGGATGATGACTTGAACGGTTCGGATCGCTTGATTTGGCCCTGGGGGCCCTCTTGGTGATCAGATCTTGGACTTTGGCCTTCTTTCTTGGCGATCAAACCATTTATCTGGCTATTGGAGGAGCTATGCAAGTTTTCCACAGCTTGGATCATGACGATCTAGCCTTTGTGTGGCTCAGATTGATTGTGGACCACTCTTGACCAATTTTCCTGCTCTTTGACTTAATCGGACCCATTTTGGTCGCAGTATTTCATGATTAGACAGGTAGGGTACTTTCCAGACGATTTAGATTATCTTCAAACGAAATCTGGAGCGGATTGGAGCCTTGGGCGGCCCTCAGGGTGCCAATTTCTGACATGGACTGGCAGTCCCACCTACCAAAAGACGGGTAGGCCAATCCCGCGGAGAGAGAGAAAATCTGTTTGGGAGAGAGGCCAATCCCAGACCTTTCCTCATGTGCAATCCGTGGGCCCTGGTTCGGACATTCCTCACTGCCTTCTGTTGCTGTCTCCTCGATTCTATGCACACGAGGTTTTGATCCAACCATGAATCCTTTTTTTGTCTTCACTTTTCTTCTCTTTTTGTCTTCTTCTCACTTTGTCCTTTCCCAAGCAATGGATGGTGGAGATCTAGGGGCTGTAGGGGCTGTCTATGGTGGGTCCCACACTCCAGATTTTCAAGTGAGCTTTGATGGAGGGGAGATGCCTTTAATGGATGGGGTAGATGGGGCTTTAGGAGGGAGCATTGATGAAGACTTAAGCTTGGTGGTTAATGGAGCTTTTAATGACTCCATTAATGGTGGGATGGCTGGAATTTCAGATTTGGATAGGTCATTGGATGATGGAGTTTTGGATGGTATGGATGAGATGGGGAGATGGGACATAGGTGAGGCTATGCATCCTTGGAGTGTGGGTCGCATGGGTGATGTGATCGATGGCGATGATAGGGTCACGATGGACATAGATGGGCTGATCTCATGTCTGAATGGTATGGATGGTTCAGATGATACCTTTGATGGCTTGGATGCTCTTGATGATGGCCGAGATGTGCGACATACTTGCTTGGGTGGACTTGATGTGATCATTGATGATGTCCCCCTGATGATGGATGGTGTGGATGTCCCGACAATCTCTTTGATTGGACAGGATGATGGTTGGATTCATGACTTCATGTAAGAGAAAAGTGCAGGTCTAGATCTGACAGTAGATTCTTCGATCGGGGCCGCTGGGACCTTTTTTGACGATTCAGATGCATTTTTCAGCGGTCAGATTGATCAGGATGCCGCGATGTGTGGTGTGATTTTTACTGATAGCCTTTTCGATGGAGAGTACAATCCTTCTCCTGATTGCTGACCCTTTACACATTCGGTTCACGAGGCGGGCGAGTCTTCTCGTGCAGCTGAAGTCGTGACTGTTTCAGACAGCGATGCGACTATATCAGACAATGCCGCTACTGAGGATAGGTCAAGGGCTGTTGAGTTTGTAGAGATTCCGATTTTTCCTTCTCCTTTGCCTGTTGATCTTCCGATCCTTGATGAGCTATCATCGATTCCTGTGCCTTTTGTTCTGTAGGGGATACCCGTGAGGACTTGTTAGTTGCTTCCTCGTCCTTCTTGCTCTCCACGACTACTTGGCTTGACAGTTTGTCAGCTTATTAGATTCGAGATTTGGAGTCCTATGGCTTCGGCGGTCTGATCCATATGGCTAGAGTTGACATTGATTGGAGGATGCTCGGGGTTGCACTGATTGACTGGGTCCCCTCGTTGAACTTGTTCGCATTCAATGACATGGAGATGGGGCCTTCTTTGGAGGAGCTTGCGCACTTGACCGGTCTTCCCTGGGATTATGCTTAGTATTTCTCGCCGAAGACTTTATCGAAGACTGCCACACCGTAGAACTGGTTTGGGATCCCATACCTCGTTCAGCCTACAGCTGCCGGCCATGATGCTGTGGTGTTCTCCTTGGACTTGCTGAATGATCTTTTCTCGGGCCCTCAGAGTGTGGCAGTGTCCTTACTTTCTCGGAATGCATTGATGTTCTGTTTGATAGCTAAGGTGCTATTCTTGGGATGGCACAAATCTCAGACTCCTTTGCTTTTTGAGGTGATGAGCCGAGTTGTGCGACGACAGGGGATCATTTCTCTTGTTTGAGCTGTTTAATGGGCTGACTGACAATGCCCTGGGCCACACCCGTGTCCTTCGTGGCTGTTGTGCATTTCTCCAGGTATCTTTTTGCACTTTTCTTTTCTTTTGGGAATTACTTTACTTTAGCTGAACCTCTTTATCTTCTTATGATCAGATCTGGCTATGGGAGCATCTTTCGCTGACTGCTCCTGCATCATTTCCTAGTATTCATGGCTCTGACCTCATGCGACACATCATAGAGCTTCTTCCGCATACAGCTAGGATGAGTGGGCCCTTGTATTGCAGGATGTTTGCGTGACTGGAATGTTCGTTGGGAGTCATCTTGGCTTTCACTTCCTCCAGTACTTTGTGATGCACACCGCCTTCCTCTGATGCTGATAGGCTTTCGATCTTACTTTTTTTATCACCCTATCTGGTTCCTACGGCAGTTTGGGTATGAGCAGGATGTTCCTCCTTTTGCTTTCACGGGTATCGGGCGTTGAGCACTTTCAGCCCGATCATCTGACTTTAGGACTCGGATCGATGGATCCTGGGTGAGTCACCTGACTGTTGATTTACTTGGTTTTGAGCTGCGGACCTTTTCGATGGCGACCGCCCCATACCAGCACTGGGTTGCTGAGCAGTCTCTGTACCGGCGCATTCCTTGCTGGCACCGGACTGCCGATGAGGATGAGCAGGATATTCTTGGGGATGCTGGCTCTTCATCTGGTTCATATGAGCCCTTTGAAGAGCGCCAATTCATCGATCCTGGTTTTCTCTTAGCCACTCATGGCCACTTGTTGTCTGAGATCTCCGCACTTCGGTATCATTGTGAGATGATGTCGAGGAGATTGGCCGCTGATCAGAGATTGTCTGACGAGGAGACGGCGATCCATATCCTTGAGCGCGATGAGGTGCATTACCTGCGTATGGAGGTGAGCAGTTTGAGAGCGAGGCTATTTCATTATGAGTCAGAGGACTTACCTGACGTGGCCGAGGAGGAGGGCATAGATTGATGGTTTGCTTTTTAGGGCTGTGCCGGCTATCTGTACGTTCCTTTTTACATAGTACATGACTGGTGATGATGCAAATTGTTTTATTTTTTGAAAAAGATGAATGATATATGTAAAAGAAACATGATGCATTTAATGAAAAGAGAAAACTTTTTGAGAACTTATTGTGCCATGAGTTGTCTTGTGAGTGTGTCTGGATTTTTTGCCGTGACATATGAATCAGAACTGAGGCTCGACCAATGCTTTGACTGATGTTTCGAGATTGACTTGTGAGATCCCTTTGGTTCCCTAGAGATGTAGGCAATGGAAATTGTTACTTCTTGACATTGTCAAAGTTTGTAGAGTTCTTTGTTCTCGATTGTACTTTTTCTTGTTCTTGAACTGCAACTGCTTGAACTGATCTAGATCGTCTGATTTCTTGGTACCTGCACTTTTAATTTTTCTTTTTCTATTCGAGCCATTTTTGCCTGCAATGCTCTTTCGAGTTTTCACCACAGCCGGCGTTTTCCGTCATTTTTGCCCGTAGCGCCCTTTTGGGTTTTTACCATGTCCCGGGTATTTAATCTTGCCTGCCCCTTGGTAGCTATGCTGTTTTTACCCTTGATGCCCTTTCAGATTTTCGCCAAGTCTGCTGTATGCCCACTGTTTTTACTCGGAGCGCCCTTTCGGGTTTTCTCTCCGCCCTCTTTGTTTAGGCACACATTTTTTTTTTTGGATAACTGCGGCAGCTAGAGGTCGGGAATACGTCGTTGCCGGCCGATGGCGGTCTTTTCAGCCCTTATCCTAAGCTACGATGATAGAGTCTTCAGTCTTAGCTACAGACCCTTCTGAGATGGATGGATGAGTGACAGTGTTTCTCTTCGGGTTGATTTTTCTCGGGTGCCTTGTTTTGGCTTCCCCATTTTCTTTCTCCTTTCTTTTTTTATATTCTTTTTTCTCCTTTTTTGTGTCTTTTTCTTCTCTCTCCTTTTCTTCTGAATCCCCTTATTTGAAATACTTATTGGTGGACGGAAATGATTTCTCAGAGGTTTTAGCTCAGGAAGATCCACCCCTCTCATGCTGGTGAGTCTGAGAGTACCTCTAGGAAGTACTTCTCTGATGATCAGCGGTCCGTCCCACGAGGGTTTGAACTTTCCTCTAGGATCCGAAAGGTGCAACGGTAGAATCTTCTTCATGACCATGTCGCCCATCTTGAAACTTCTTTTTCGGACTCTCTTGTTGTATGCCTGCGTGATCCTCTTCTGATAGCACTGGGAATGACTTAGTGCACGCATGCGCTTCTCACCTGCTAGCTGTAACTGATCAAATCTGGCCCGTTGCCATTCTCCTTCTTCAATTTTGCTTTCCAGTAGCACTCGGAGTGATGGTATTTCCACCTCGACTAGTAGAACTGCTTCCATTCCATAAGTAAGCTCGAAAGGAGCAACGCCTGTAGCAGACCGTATAGACGTTCGATAGGCCCAAAGTGTATATGGGAGCATATTTGACCAATCTCAATAAGTCACGACCATCTTCTCGAGTATCCTAACGATTGTTTTGTTTGCGGCTTCTACCCCACCATTCATCTGAGGACGAGAGGGGCTTGATCGATGACGCTGAATCTTGAACTTGCTGAGGAAGTCATCCATCTTCTTGTTGACGAACGGGGTCCCATTATCTGTGATGATAGCATTGGGGATTCCATACCAGCATATGATGTTGTTCTTCATGAATTTGATCACCTGAGATGCTGCAATCATGGTGTAGGAGACTGCTTCTACCCACTTGGTGAAATAGTCGACTGCCACAAGTATATACTCGTGACCGTTTGATGCTTTGGGACTAATCTTCCCAATGATGTCGAGTCCCCACATAGAGAAGGGCCAAGGAGTCGTCAGGTTATACAGTTCTGATGAGGGGGCATGAATTTGATTCGCGTGCTCCTGACACTAGAAGCATTTTCTGACGTGCTGACAGCAGTCTGTCTCCATGGTGAGCCAATAGTAGCCGAGTCGTAGAATCTTCTTTGCCATCATGTGCCCGTTCATGTGTGGGCCACATATTCCTTCGTGTATTTCTTTCATGATCTTCGCAGCTTCTGTTTCATCGACGCATCAAAGGAGGATGTGATTATAAGATCACTTGTAAAGAATTTCGCCACTGATGGTGAAATGGCCGACCAAACGCTGGATGGTTCGGCGATTTGTTGCTGTTGCTGACTTCGGATACTCATGGGTTTCGAGATATTACTTGATGTCAGCATACCAGGGTTTGCCAAGGGCAGCTTTAGCTTCTTCTATTTGCAGACAGAAAGTAGGTTCATCTTGAGTTTCGACTGTGAGCTCCCATTCTGAAGCTCCTTTCGGTATCTCGAGCATTGATCCAAGTGTAGCGAGAGCATCTGCAAACTGATTCTTGGCCCTGGGCATGTTTGAGAAGGTGATTTCCTTGAATTCTTCGATCAAGTTTTCAAGATACACATGATATGGTATCAACTTCTCGTCCTTGGTTTTTAATTCGCCATTGGTCTGATTGATGATAAACTGTGAGTCTCCAAATACTCGTAGCTTCTTGACGCCCAAGATTATGGCTTCCCTTAAGCCAGCGATACATGCTTCATACTTTGCCATGTTGTTGGTGCACTCGAATGCTATGCGCCTTGAGATAGGAATAGGGACATCGTCTGGAGAGTAGAGGATTGCTCCGATACCACTCCCCTTAGCATTTGCTGCGCCGTCGAAGAATAACGTCCACTCATATTTCTTCTTCTTTTCTTCTTCTTCGATAAGCAAGAGATCTTCATCTGGGAAGAATGTCTTGAGTGGTTGATAATCCAAGAGAGAGTGAGCGGCAAGATGATCGGCAAGGGCCTACCCCTTGATTGCCTTCTGAGTGACATAGGTGATGTCGAATTCAGACAGGAGTAGCTACCATTTAGCTATCCTTCTAGTGAATGCTGGCTTCTCGAACAGGTACTTGAGCGGATCCATGTAAGCGAGGAGGAGAATAGGGAACGCAATCATGTATTGAAGGAGTCGCTGAGTTGCCCAAACTAGGGCGAGGCAAGTTTTCTCGATCGGGGAATACCTGATCTCGTAGTTGGTGAACTTTCGGCTCAAATAGTATATTGCTTGTTCCTTCTTCCCGGTCTCGTCGTGCTGGCCGAGAACACAGCTAATGGCTTCTACTGCTACCGAGATGTATAACAATAGTGGTCATCCGGGAGTGGGCGGCACTAGAACTGGAGGATTCATGAGATATTTCTTGATGAGGTTGAAGGAGACTTGGCAATCGTCATTCCATTCCTTTGGAACGTTCTTCCGAAGGAGCTTGAATATGGGTTCACAGATAGGTGTGAGTTGTGCTATGAAGCGACTGATATACTGAATTCTGTCGAGGAAGCCACGAATTTCTTTCTCTGTTCTAGGAGGGGGCATATCGATGATTGCTCTGGTTTTAGTTTCGTCGACCCTGATGCCATCCTCGCTCACCATAAAGCCAAGGAGTTTGCCTCCCATTGCACCGAAGACACATTTCTGAGGGTTGAGATGGAGCTTGTATTTTTCTAATCTGCTGAATAACTTCTTCAGATCTTCAAAGTGTCTTTCGACTGTGCGAGATTTGACGATCATATCGTCCACATATACTTCGAGCTCCTTGTTCATCATGTCATGGAATAATGCTGTCATTGCTTGCTGATATGTTGCTCCTGCGTTCTTCAGACTGAACGGCATTACCCTATAACAGAAGGTTCCCTAGGGAGTGATAAACAATGTCTTCTCGCGATCTTCGATGGCCATCTTGATCTAATTGTAACCTGAGAACCCGTCCATGAATGAGAAGATTTTGTACCCGGCAGTGTTGTCGACCAGAGTGTCGATATGTGGCAAAGGGAAGTCATCTTTAGGACTGGCTTTGTTGAGATCTCGGAAGTCGATGCACATTCGAACCTTGCCATCCTTCTTTGGTACTGGTACGATGTTGGCGAGCCATTCAGGGTAGTTGGAGACTACCAAGAATCCTACATTGTACTGCTTGATGACTTCATCTCGGACTTTTAGAGCCCATTCTGGCTTCATTCTTCGAAGTTTTTGCTTCACTGGCTTCATATCTAGCTTGGTTGGTAGATGGTGTACAACGAGCTCTTCATCGAGCCCTGGCATGTCTTCATATGAGAACGCGAAGTTGGACAATCTTGGAGCTAGGACCTCTATCATTCTTTACTTCATCTCTGGTGGCAACGATTTTCCAATGCGTACTTCCCTAGGGATCTCAGGTGTCCCCAAGTTTACTACCTCAAAATCATCGACCACAACATTGGCTTTAGATTCAAACTTTTTGAGGAGGTCCTCTAATTCGGGAGCTGGATCGTCATCTTCCTCATCCCGAGCTTTGTCCAAACCCATGAGCTCGAAGTCTAATTCGATGTCAAAATTATACGATTTGACTTCAAACTCATGCGACTCTTTAGACGAACTTGGCACATTATTGAATGCAGGAAAAGAAATGTTTTTTGGTTTTTGAGAATTTTCTGGAATGGAAATGCTAGATATTTTTGGTTTTTGAAAGTTTTTTATTTTTTTGGATTTTTGAAATTCACGGGATCTTGAACAAGCGGGCATTGCAGACCATGATTGATCCCAGCTTGTCCCAAAGTTCCGCTTGCTGCTTAAATATGCATTTTTTGGAAGCCAGAGCCCTCAGATGACTCTTTGGCTGATTCAAAAGTTAGGGAAATGGATGACCATTCAGGACCCCACACTCCCTCCCCTGAAGAGGTCAGGGTTGATGATTTGGGCGAAGAATCACAGTATGGCCCAATTACCATGATTTCTCGCTGGTTGGGTTCGAGATCTGAGTCATACTCAGTCCCTCCCCGATCGCTTACCTCGCATTGCAGTTTGTCTAGTTCCACATCGAGACACATGTTCGGAATCTGGACATCGGACCAATCCAGGGCTGGCCATTTCCCTTTCTTGGTCCAATGGATGGGCTGCTTTTGCCCCTGGCTGATGGTTGATGATGTTAGTTCTGTAGAGATGGGCGGGTCGTGCCCCTTGCTGATTGATGTTGAGATAGGCCAGTTGTGCCCCTAGTTGGCTGAAATTGAAGTGGGCAGGTTGTGCCCCTGGTTGGGAGCAGGTATCAGAGTACCCTGGTCCTGAAGCTGTTGTCTTTCTTTATCTTCATCTTCTCCTTCTTTCGGAGGCTTAGACGGTTCGAGGATCCAGTCCCATCGAATGGGGGGCCATATGGCTCAAGCTAGGCTCATCGGGAGGCCTTTGTGTACTGCAGTCAGTTGATTTCCTCTTGGATCTCTATAAGGTTCTCCTGGTCTGATGAATTGGCTGGGTGAGCACCGAAATTTCTTCTTTCTTTTGTCCATGAAGATTGCCCTGTACCTGAGCCCCCATTTGCGTTGATTACATACCGGCGGTATCTTTCTGGACTTGAAATGATTCTTCATCCAATACTTGAGGCTCAGACGTTCTACTGGTGAAAAGACACGATCCACACTTATTGGTTCTGGATTGGCAATAGCGTTCACATCTCGAATTCGAAACTATGAAACGGGACGTCTTTTTCAGAGTGCTGGATGTCGATGACATGGATATCTGGTTCAGTGGCAGCAGCATTGGAAGGAATGATGAGCTCCTTCTCTGCATGGATAGAGATTACTTGATTTCCATAGATGTACTTCACCCGTTGATGCAAAGTTGATGGCACAGCTCCAACCTTATGCAGCCAAGGTCGTTTGAGCAACATGTTGAAAGTGGCTGATATATCCAGGATTTGAAATGTGATGGTGGAGATTTCCGGACATATCTGTACCTTTATGTCGACCTCCCCTTCCACTGATCGGCAGGTGTTGTCGAATGCTCTGACGTATATGGTGCTGGGTCGAAATGAAGAGGGACTGATTCCCAAGCGTTCTGCAGTCTTGAGCGGGCAGACGTTTAAGCTTGAGCTATTATCGATGAGGACCAGCGGGACACAAAGGTCATTATATCGAAAGGCTATGTTGAGAAATCACCCATGATCTCGCCCTTCTGGCGGCAACTCATTATCAGTGAAGGTGATGGTGCGCGGAGCCAGGAGCCGTCCGATCATCAATGCTATCATTTCTGGTGCTGTATCGGAGGAGACATGGGCATCACTAAGGGGTTTGGCGAACATTTCTCGGTGTATGCGAGATGTGCAGAGTAGCTCCCATATCGAGATTTGAGCAGGGATTGACTTGGGCTGAGTCGCTACATCATATGCGGCTTCATTTTTGTTGCTGAGGCCTGAGAGAGCGCCTTTGAGATCTCCTCCGTTTTGATTATCTCTCCAGATGCTATGCCTATTGGGATTCATGTTTCCTACTTCTGTACATTCTGGATAGTGCCACGGGACCTCTTTATAATTTCCCTCTCCTTTGCTTTTTAGGACCACTGGTTCTTGCAATGATACTGGTGTGGGTACCAGATCTTCCTCATATGGAGCTTTTGCCTTGAGGACTACATTGTTGCCTGTGCTGAAGGGATAATATTGAGGCTTGTCTTCATAGATCACATAAGGTCGCGGTCCTGGCTTGACCACTCCTGGAGCAGGAGGTTCTTATGGAATGAATACTGGTCCTCTTGATATGGCAGGGGGTTTCTCTGTTCGTCCCAGCTGTCGTAGTGTGATTGACACGCCTTCGGGACTTGCCCCTTGCAATATGACTGGCTTGATTGGAGGAACCCCTTCCAAGACAACGGGTTCTTGTTGCTGGTGAGTATAAACCCTCCTTTGCTGATCAGATTGTTCCTGAGCTGAAATTGCCCCTTGTAAAATGACAGGTTCATATGCGGGCTCGATGTATGACTGTGCTCCTTCTAGGATGACCGGCTCCCAACATGAATGGCTGTAAGGTGCCCCTTGCAAGGGGATAAGCCCTTGAACAACTGGTGCTCCTACTAACGGCTCGGAGACTGAAGGAGGGAAGGGGTTTGCCCCTTGCAAGATCGGAGGAGAACTTGTTGGCCCATAAGTGTAAGCATGAATGGACTAGATAGGGGAGAAGAAGCGATCGAGACGTTCTCCTTCTTCTATGCTGTTGACGGCACGGCCACCAGACGAACTGGGGTCCGTCGAATTCTGAGGCAGAGGATTCTGAAGGATGTTGGTAGGAGCTGCTGGAGGAGTTCCAGGGACCGAGATGATGATCTTGTGGTCATCAATCAGATCTTGTATGGCATTCTTCAGAATCATGCATCGCTCAGTGGTGTGACCACGCCCTTGATGGTAGGCACAATAGTCATTTTCTCGGTAGCTAAGAGGCAGAGGATTCGGAGGAGGCCTGGGTGCCATTAAAGTGAGTAACTGCTTTTGTACCAGCATAGTCATGACTTGACTGAGTGGCTGAGTGAGAGGAGTGAATTTCCTGAGCTCCCTATAATTCTGCCTATTCTGATATGAGTATTGGCCGTTTCCCCTGAACTGTTGCTGCTGTCAAGGTGGTTGTGGCTGTGGTTGAGGATTCGGTTGTGGCTGATACCTCTGAGGTTGATGCTGAACCTGATTCTGCTGATACTGTTGACGTCCCTGTGGGAGAGCATATTGGTTGCCCTGAGCAGTGGTGATGATGTTGTTTATCTCTGTCGGGCGAGGAGGAGAACCGTTGCGGTTTCCATTCCTGTAGCCGATAGGTCTTCCTTTCACTCTGTTCCGTATAACTGGAGTGGCCTGATGAGGCCATGGGGATGTCCCTACGCGGATTCCTGCTTCGACTTGCTCTCCAGCACGGATTAACTGTGAGAAATTCACATATGGATACGAGATGAGATATCCAGATATGTCAGGATGTGTTGAATGAACAATCATGGAGATTTGTTCTTCGTCGTCGATAGGTGTCCGCATTCTGGCTGCCATAGCTCGCCAACGTCCCACATAAGCTGATAACGTTTCATCACTCCTTTGCCTGAGAGCCGCGAGATCGGCTCTCCTGGGTGCGATGTTGAGATTGTACGCGAATCTGTCGACGAAAGCCTGGGAAAGTTGTTCCCAAGTCTTGATGCGATGGCAGTCCAATGATGTGTACTAGTCTAGGGCATCGCCCTTCAGAGATTTTTGGAACAAGCGAATAAGGGCCCCTTCATTTCCTGAGATTGCACTCAGCTCTCCACAGAAAGCCTTGAGATGTGCTGTGGGACAACCGCTGCCATCGTATCTTTTGAATTTTGGTACCTCAAAGTTTTGAGGTATCTGAGCATCTGGAAAAGGACACAAGTCTCTGAACTTGGTCGAAGGTAGATCGATTCCTTGTTGTCGCTGAAGCTAATTTTGCAAGATCTGGAACTGCTCCTGCAACTTGTCTAGTCCTGCATGATCTGTTCGAACAACTGGTGCCTCTCGGAGTAAGGCACGTTCTTCTTCGGTATAGTAGTCGATGTCTTCGACCCTATGGGCTTGCTGGAAAGCAACCGTGGGTTGCTGAAATTGATTCGATGATTAAACTGGATTTTGACGAACTTGTGCTTGAAATGACTGTAACTGAACTGGAGACTGTACTGAAGGTTGAACTGGAACTTGCTGGAAATTAACTGGAGACTACTGAATTGAAGATTGCTGGAAATTAACTGGAGTTTGCTGAATTCAAGATTGCTGAAAATTAACTGGAATCTCATCGACGGGGATGTGCTGGAATTGAAAAGTGCTCCTGTTTATAGGAGGCTGGGATGCTGGGAAGTGACCCCCTTGTTGGGTATTCTCCATTGTCCGCTGATTGATGTGGGCTTGACACTGACCCCCATTGTGGGCATTCACCAGTGCTGTCCCTGCTGCTGGAAATTGAATTGAAATGCCATCGGCGAGGATGTGCTGAAATTGAGTAAAGGTCCCATCGGCGGGGACATGCTGAGAAAGGAAAGGGGTCCCATCGGCGGGGACATGCTGGAATTTACTGAGATTGTTGCTTGTAAGATTGACTGGAGGCTGACTGAAAGTCCATGCAACGGGCATGCTCTGAGACGACCTTCTCGTCATGGTAAAGTATTGAGGAGGATGCCCCATAGTGAAGGGCTGAGATGGCTATTTTCGGTAGTCTTAGGCAGACTCCGATGGTTGTGCTTGATTTGAACTGGAGGCTGGAGGGATCTGACATGGCTGCTGAGATTGTTGAACTGGGCCGACTTGATTGTTGGCTGTTGCGGTAGCTTGTGCTTGCATGAATTGCAAGAGCATTTCTTGCCTTGCTGTCATTCCTTGTGTCAATTCTTGCATGATTGCGGTATTCTCAATTAGTTGTTGTGCTGGAGGTTGCGCTTCAGCCATCTCGAGGGTGGGGAAGAGGTGAGTTTCTTCTTCGCAGTCGGACATGGCTTGCTGGGCCCGAGTGCGAATTATGCTGCGGAAGGGAAGTTGTTTCCGAAGACGTTGAGCCTGAGGAGGCGCAATGGTGAGGAATATACTCTATTCTTTTTTTGGGTTTTGGGATTTTCTATTTTTTTTTTTGTTTTTGGGTAGAATGCTATGCAAATGAGATTATATGAGGACTAATGACTTTCAAACATAGGGAGGATTCTGTTTTTCAAGTTGGATCATGACTAGTGGGACTAGCATATCCCCAGTGGAGTCGCCATTCCGTGGACGCTCGCCTCTCCGCGCTCCCTGATTCTCCCTTCCTTTCAGAAGAAGATGGTGCGTGCGCGCGAATCGCCGTTTGTGCCACTGGCTTGCCTCGTTCTCGAGGGCTTTTTCTCGGTTGTAGTGTTAAGCTGGATGTATTTGATGAGTTTGTGTAAGATCAGAGTCGCCACTAGCCAGTTACTTCGAATCTACAGTCTGCTAGACCCCGCAGAAACGTTAGAGAAGGGATCTGAAGATTCCTTCCTCTAAAATGACTCCTTTTGATCTGTGGCCAAAGATCGAGGTAAGGGATCACGGTTACAGGGTGGGAAGAGGTTAAGCACCCCACACTGCCCGTACTCGTACATTCTCATGAATGATATGATGTATGAATGCAGGTCTGAACAATAAGAGTTTCTGATGGGCAGGTTTCCATTAACAGGCAAGCCCAGAGCATACGCTCGAACTGACAAGTGCTTTATGCGGAATGTATGTTGTGTATTTGAATAATGAAAGTGTTTGCAGTGATATGATAAGCAGGGGGGTTGGAAGAAAAGTAAATGTTGCACTTATGCTAGATGCGAATGAGATGATCTTGGTAAAAAAGTAGCTGGATGGACGGAGGTGTCGCAAGGGTTTGCTTCGAGTGGCTAGATCAGAATTTGGGTAGCTTGGGAGACTTAGACCAGGGTCAGGCTGGGCTGGACCAGGGCTAGGCTCTTCTCATTCGGGCTCTCCTTGGTGGAGGAATGGGCTGGGGGGGGGGGGGGGGGGGGGGGGGGGGAGATGGACTCGGAGCTCTCGGGCTGGATAGATGGGAAGTGGATTTTTTTGAATTTTTTGGGATGCTGTGAATGAGAAGGGGCGAGGGTATTTATAGCAGCGGAGAGTAGCAACTCTCGTAAATAATTTTGGGTGGCACCCTCGGGGCCGCTCGTACGGCAGCGCTGCTTCGGCTTTGGAGCGTACGGCCTTCGAACCTGAAGCAGAAAATCCCGAGGTTTGGAGTCCAGACCTGCTCCGAGGCTGTGGTTTGAAACTGGGTGAGTTGACTGGGTTTGAGAGATGGGTTGACACGGTGAGTTGACTCGGTGATTTGACTCAGCGGGTTGACTCACCAAGTTTGACTTTTTTGGGATTTTTTGACTGGTTTTTTTATGGGGGTTTTTCGGGCTGATGTTTAGGGGTGAGTTGACTGGGTTCAGGCTTGAGCTGGGCTATGGATTGGGGCTTACAAGGGTGACTTTGGCTGGATTTGGACATGGGATTTGGGGGTACGGTCCTCCATTCATTCAGCTATCTCTACCAACGTTGTAGCCGAAGGTGGGGTGTCTACAAGAATACAGGAGCAACATATTAGCAAGTAATGACAACTTTATTCCACGACATGATGATCAAAGAGCTCGAAGTATATGTGGACGACATGATCACTAAATCTCGCACGATGGAAGGACACTTTAAAGACCTGAAGAAGCTGTTCGACAAGGTTAGAAAATTACAAGTTCTGTCTCAACCTCTTGGCTTTATGGTGAGCGATGATGTCATCAGAGTTGACGAAACAAAAACAAGAGCAATCATTAAGATCCCCCGTTGTAGACACCCCACCTTCGGCTATACTGTTGGTAGAGATAGCTGGATGAATGGAGGACCATACCCCCAAATCCCAAGTCCAAACTCAGCCAAACTCACCCTTGTAAGCCCCATTCCATAGCCCAGTTCAAGCCTGAACCCAGTCAACCCAGTCTTAAACACCACCCTGAAAAATCCCTCATAAAAAAGTCCAGTCAAAAAGACCCAAAAAAAGTCAAACTCACTGAGTCAACTCGCTGAGTTAACCCGCTGAGTCAACCCGTCGAGTCAACCCGTCGAGTCAAAACACCGAGTCAACCCGTCGAGTCAACCCGTCGAGTCAAACCACCGAGTCGACCCGCTGAGTCAACTCACTGAGTCGACCAGCGAGTCCAACAGCAGCCCCGAGGGAACGGCCGTACTCGCTGGAAACCGAGGAGCGGCCGTACGGGCGGCCCATGGCAGGCCGCCCGGACAAAATTACGACTTCTGCCACTCTCTGCTGCTATAAATACCCCCCTCCCCTTCTCATTTCAACAGGCCATTCGAGTCCATTTCAGCCCGAGAGCTCTGAGTCCATCTCTCCACCCTTTAGCCCATTTTTCCACCAAGGAGAGCCCGAGTGAGGAGAGTCTAGCTCTGGTCCAGCCCAGCCTGACCACTGGTCCAAGCCTCCCAAGCCATCCAAGTCTTGATCCAGCCACTCGAAGCCAACCCTTGCGACACTTCCGTCCACTCAGCTACTCTTTTCCAGCATCATCTCATTTGCATCTAGCATAAGTGCAACATTTACTTTTCTTCTAACCCCCCTGCTTCACTGCAAGCGCTTTGATTATTCAAGCACACTTGCATATGTCTTAAATTAAGCACCTGTCAGTTCGAGCGTATGCTCTGGGCTTGCCCGTTGTTGGAACCTGCCCATCAGAAACTCTTACTGTTCAAACCTGCATTCACGCTTCACCATAAAACACCTTGATCATTCAAGCACACTGCATACGTCTTATATTAAGCACCTGTCAGTTCGAGCGTACGCTCTGGGCTTGCCCGTTGTTGGAACCTGCCCATCAGAAACTCTTACTGTTCAGACCCGCATTCATGCATCATGTCATCCATGAGAATATACGAGGATTAAATTAGACTTTCAAGTATTCGATCGATTCTGTGAAGTAGAGACCGTACTTCGGTACGGGCAGTGTGTGGGGTGCTTAACCTCTTCCCACCCTGTAACCGTGATCCCTTACCTTGAATCTCTGACTGCAGATCAACAGGAGTCATTTTAGAGGAAGGAATCTTCGGATTCCCTTCTCTAACGTTTCTACGGGGTCTAGCCGACTGTAGATTCGAAGTAACTGGCTAGTGGCGACTCTGGTCTTATATAAATTCACTTAAACACATCCAGCTCAATACGACAACCAAACGAAGCCCTCGAGAACGAGGCAAGCCAGTGGCATAAATGGCGATTTCGCACTCACGCATCCTCATCTCCTTCTTTTCCGAAAGGAAAGGGAAAGGGAGAACGACGTCGTGTGGGAGATCGGAGAAATCGGCGAGGGTCCACACCCGTCCCATGATTGGAAAAGAAATTGGTGGCTTCCTCATCAAAATCAAGTACATCAACCTCTTTATTGCGCAGCTCAAGCCTCTTTGTGAGCCCATATTTAAGCTCCTTCGGAAGAATGTGCCGAAAGAATGAATTGACAATTGCCAAGCCGCCTTCGATCGTATCAAGAATTATCTCATGAATCCTCCGGTTTTAGTGCCACCTACTCTCGGATGACTGTTATTGTTATACATTTTAGTAACAGTAAAAGACATCGGCTGTGTCCTCGGCCAACACGACGAGACCGGGAAGAAGGAACAAGCAATATACTATTTGATCCGTAAGTTCACCAACTACGAGATCAGTTATTCTCCAATCGAGAAGACTTGCCTCGCCCTAGTCTGGGTAACTCAACGACTTCGATAATATATGATGGCATTCCCTGCTCTCCTCCTCGCTCGCATGGATCCGCTCAAGTACCTGTTCGAGAAGCCAATACTAACAGGAAGGCTAGCTAAATGGAAGCTATTCATGTCTGAGTTTGACATCACCTATGTCACTCAGAAGGCAATCAAGGGGCAGGCCCTCGCTGATCATCTCGCTGCCCATTCTCTCCTCGACTATCAACTGTTGAAGATCTTTTTTTCCCGACGAAGATCTCCTGCTCATCAAAGAAGAAGACAAATGAGTGGACATTAATCTTTGACGGCGCAACCAACTCCAAAGGAAGTGGAATCGGAGTAATCCTCTACTCTCCCAACGATGTCCTTATTCCTATCTCAAGGCGTATACCGTTCAAGTGCACCAACAACATGACAGAGTATGTCCTTATACCATTCAAGTGCACCAACAAGATGACAGAGTATGAAGCATGCATTGCTGGTCTAAAGGAAGCCAAAATCTTAGGCGTCAAGAAGCTACGAGTATTTGGAGACTCACAGCTCATCATCAATCAGACCAATGGCGAGTGGAAAACCAAAGTTGAGAAGTTGATACCATATCATGTATACCTTGAAAACCCGGTCGAAGAGTTCAAAGAAATCACCTTCACGTGTATGCCTCGGGCCAAAAATCAGTTTGCAGATGCTCTCACCACTCTTGCATCGATGCTCAAAATTCCAAAGGGATCTTCAAAATGGGAGCTCACAGTTAAAACTCAAGATGAACTTGCCTTCTGCCTGCAGATAGAAGAGGCTAAAGCTACCCCAGCAATAAACCTTAGTATCCTGATATTAAGCACTATCTCGAAACCCAAGAGTATCCGAAAGCAGCTACAACAACCGATTGCGGAACTATTTAATGTCTGGCAGGTCATTTCACTATCAATGGTGAAATTCTCTATAAGCGATCCTATAATCAAGTCCTCCTTCGTTGCATTGACAAAGCAGAAGCAACTAAGATCATGGAAGAAATACACAAATGAATACGTGGCCCACATATGAATGGGCACATGATGGAGAAACAGATTCTACGACTCGACTACTATTGACTCACTATAGAGACGGGCTGCTGCCAACACATCAGGAAATGCTTCAAGTGTCAGGAGCATGTAAATCAAATCCATTCCCCCTCATCAGAATTATACAACTTGACGACTCCCTGGCATTTCTCTATGTGGGGACTCGACATCATTGGGAAGGTAAATCCAAAAGCATCAAACGGTCACGAGTATATACTTATGGCAGTCGGTTACTTCACCAAGTGGGTAGAACCAATTTCCTACACCACAACAACAACATCCCAGGTGATCAAGTTTATGAAGAACAACATCATATGCTGGTATGGAATTCTGAACACTATCATCACAGACAACGGGACTCCGTTCGTCAACAAGAAAATGGATGACTTCCTCAGCAAGTTCAAGATTCAACGCCATCGATTAAGCCCCTGCTGTCCTCAGATGAATGATGGGGTAGAAGTCGCCAACAAGACGATCGTCAGGATACTCGAGAAGATGGTCAAGACTTATCAATATTGGTCAGAGATGCTCCCATATGACTTTGGACCTATTGAACGTCTATACGGTCTGCTATAGGCGCTACCCTTTTTAAGCTTACCTATGGAATGAAAACAGTTCTACCAGTCAAGATGGAAATACCATCACTGCGAGTGTTACTGGAAAGCGAAATTGAGGAAGGGGAATGACAGTAGGCCAGATACAATTAACTACAGCTAGCAAACGAGAAGCGCATGGGTGTGCTAAGTCATTCCCAGTGCTATTAGAAAAGGATTGATGAGGCTTATAACAAGAGAGTCTGAAAAAGAAGCTTCAAAGTGGGCAACATGGTCATGAAGAAGATTTTACCATCGCACAATCTTCATGGGACGGACCACTAATCATCAAAGAATGCTTCCAGGAGCCACCCTTAGACTCACCAACATGAGAGGGGTGGATCTTCCTGAGCCAATCAACGTCGACAACGTGAGAATCTTTCATGAGTAAGCCAATCTGACTTTATCAAGAGTTACATTAGTAGAGTTAAAGTCAAGAGGTCAAAGCTTGGACCTCTAAGAATCCCCTCTTATCCATTATAAAGGGGTTTTAAAAGAAAGAAAAGAGCAAAACGGAAGAGAAAAACTAAAAAAGAGCCAAAACAAGACAAGCAACCCAAGAAAAAAAGACCCAAAAGAAGCACATCTATCAATCCATCCACCTCAGAAAGGTCCGTTGCTAAGACCAACAACTCTGCCATTGTAACTCAAGATAAGGCACGAAAGGCTGCCATCGGCTGATAACAATGAATTCCCGACCTCTGGACGCCACGATTATCCAATAAAAAAAGAGAAATAGAAAAGAAAGAAGTTATGCCTAAACAAAGAGGGCAGAGTGAAAATTCGAAAGGGCGCTCCAAGTAAAAACAGTGGGCACATAACGAATTTGGTGAAAACCGAAAAGGGCATCGAGGATAAAAACAACATAGTTGCCAAGGGGCACAGGTAAAAATGATAGGAAAAAAAGTCAACTATAGTGAAACCTGAAAGGGTGCTACAGGAAAAATGGCTCAAAAAAGAAAAAGAAAAAGAAAAAGTGCAAGTACCAGAAGTCAGACAGTCCAAATCAGCTTAGGCAGTCTTAATTTAGGGACGTTGGTTGATTGGGCTATGAGCCCTTGAGCTTTCATTGCTTAATATATATCTTAAATGACCAATTATGCATGATTAACTATGCTTAGATAAGTATTTTTTCTTGTTAATCATGTTCTCATGTATGCTCCATGTTTTAAATGATCATGCACCCTGTACTCTCTTAGTTAGCATACTTTTATAGTTATAACTGTGACATTCTAATCTTCTCTACTCTAAACTTAATTGATGTATCATTAAGGGGTAGAGATTGGTTTGTCAATTGCTGATAAAAAGGGGGAGAAAGATCGAATCTCACCAAAACAATTTTTCTGTTTTAAGTTGCAGGATTGACAGATTATGTGGGAGTAATTAAGAGGAGCTTGCTAGTTTACATGTCTTAGTGTAATCGAGTTGTAATGTTTATTTTTCTTTAACATGTAATTTATTTGTGTTTTGGTAGTGTCATTGGTATGAACCATGACACGGTCTTAGGTTAGGTTTTTGTCACGTAATTGACAAAGGGGGAGAGTGTTAGTGCACTTTTTTGTGGCATACTAGTGCACCTTATTTGTCAATTACATGTGTCTATATATTGTAATGTCAGTTGAGCCTTGACAAGCTGACGACCGAAGATTTAAGTGGACAAGAAGCATTAAGGAAGAAGAACATGTAAATGAGATGCCTTGGTGATCCTAACCCTTTGAACCAAAACACTCAAAACCTCTTAGATGACTTGGACCAATTATGAATACCCTTAGTAATCTTCATAGTCTTAGAACACCATGAGAAAAATGATAAGTTAGGCTAATTAAAGAGGTGGAAGCTGCTGTAAACAAATCAGCCCAAGAACAATCGGATGAGGTCCTTCTGATCAATCGGACCATGTTGCGATCAATCGAAATTTGTTCCATAGAATTCTCTGGAAAGATTTTCGATCAATCGAACAGGTCTCCGATTAATCGAAAGTGACCTACGATCAATCAGACCCTTTTTCGATTAATCAGAGATACGCGAATCTGCGCTCTTTTTTTTTTTTACTGTTGGAGGAAAATCTATAAAAGCTGGGACATTCATTTTTGGGCTTAAGAGGGAGATTGTGAGGAGATAAAAGCCACCATTGTTGAAGACCATTAGAGGCTCTATTCCCAACCCATTGCAAGTCATTCTCCTTGTAATTCATCACAAGCTTGGGGCATTCAATGCCAAATGAGAATGGACTTGTTCCATCTTGATTCCTAGTAGTTTAGACACCTTGATCATTGGTATATCCTTTGTCTAAACACCACCTAGGAGTCCATATAGGTATAACCCTCCAAGAAACCCATTTCCTACCATTTGTAGAGGTTTCACCACCTCCTAGAACCTTGGGCATCTCCGTTGGAACATCATATGCAAGGTGGCTGATCGTGGAGTTTGAGCAATGATGACGCAACGGCATTAGCGATCGAGGGAGCACAAGGGGAGCTGATTGAAGCATGAGAAAGAGGAGATCAAGTAACTTAAAGCGGCGCTGAACAAGGGGCTCAAATCTAATGATAAGGTTGTCATTTGTTAGAGTCCATCCACTCCCTTCCCATGAGGAATTGAGTGTAGAGTTTGTCTTTAAACTTGATAGGTTCGGCTATAGGACCCAGACCCAGCTGTAGGTTCAAATTGAGTCTCCAAGGGGAGCCTTCGGCAGGAGTGAGCGCTAAGTTCGGTTGTAGGACCTTGGCTCGGTTGTAGGACCTTGGCTCAGTTGTAAAGCCTAAAACCATTGATGTTCAATTGTAGGACCTTAAATCATGAGTGAAGTCTAACTTGAGGTTCGGTTGTAGTACATTGGCTTGAGAAAGCCTAAACAAGTCTCTAAGGGGAGCCACCAACACGAGTGTGAACGTATAGGTTGGGAGGAACCTATAAACTCCCTAGTTGGGTGGATCTGATTTAAAACACCTTAGTTTGGAGGAACTATATTTAAACTCCCCAGTGAATGCTGGTGTGCTCAAAGGGGTTGAGTACTTAAACCAGGAGTGGAGTGACTTAAAGTCGAACCACTATACATCGCTGTGTTTGTGATTGTATTTGAGCACATTTCTTATTATGCATTGTGTTTAATTATGAATGCTTAATTAGAATGTATGCTAGGCACTTGATAAGTACATCCACACACATAAGATGTACTTTCACTTCTTGAGTAGACTTGAGCTTATATGATTCATTCTCATATAGTCAACTTAAGTTGCATAAATTAGGTGCTTAATTAGTTTAATCATTTGTTAATCTATGCATGCTTAGACTAGGTAGCTTAATTGCTTATCATATGCTAGTCTTGTGAGTGGACCCACTTGGCTTGGAAGTCGAAATGTTCTTGCTTACTAAGTTTAATTTGATAAAACTGTTAAGTAGGCGAAAAGAATTTCAAAAGGTCCTAATCACTCCCCCTCTACGACTTAGCCATAATTCTAGTTGCTCCGCTCTTAGCTTCCTCACGTATACGTAAGTGTCGTATTAAACCACCCAACGTAATTTCAGCGAGACTAGCTATTGACCGGTCAGACCGGTCATGCCTGGTTGGCCAACCAGGTCTGATCGGTTATGACCGGTCGTCCACTCTTAAATTCAAAAGACAATAACTTCTTCTTGAAGCTCTAAATTTGTCTGTGGGAGTGTGTAAATGTTGCACAATTCTAAAACTTTTTGAATTGGTGGAGCTTCAAATTTATAAAAGGACACATAGGGCTTGATCTAAACTCAACATAGAAGGGCTTGGAAGTTGTGGGAGGTGAAGAGGATCATCGTGGAGCGTCTGCAACTCCTCTTAATCCAGTTCTTCATGTTTTTCTGTAGTTTTCTTTTAATTCTAGTTGAAGTATGATAATGCTTGGCTAGAACCTCTTAGCTAGGGCTAAGAGGTTAAGCTTGTAGCTAGTTTTAATGTTGAATTCGTTTATTTTAAGTACTCTTACCTAAGTTTGGATTTTTAAGTTCTAGTTTGAAAAAAAGCTAGAATTTTAGATGTTTTATGAGAGTTCATGTACCTCGGACATGAGTTCCTTACAATTCTCTGACATTACCATGTTTGGATTGATTAGAATTGAATTATAGTAAACCTGGAGCATGACATGATCTCTTGGTATGACTGTTACTTCGAAGGCTACAAGTTCAAGTTTTATGTACTTCATTAGAACAAAAATATGATATTTCTGACTTAAGTGAGATTGTTTGTGATTGAATGCTTAATCTTTCAATTAGATGAGTGATAGAACTTCAATTTTAATTGTGTTTGTGCTTAAATGAATGGGTTTGCATTGGATTACTACAAGTGAATCCTTAAAGCCTTAGTTTCCCTTTAATTTTCAGATTTTTTTCTACTTAAAGTTACTGTTTTCACTTAGTTCTTAAAACATAATTCTCTGAACTTCTAGATTGAAGTTATTAGAATAGTTTGGGTTGTTTACCCTAATTCCATGTGGATCGACATCGGTCTTATCGAGAATTATTACTACATCGCAGCCTTGCACTTGAGGCGAGCGAATAGATACCTTAAAGGCGTTTATGCAAGGGCAAATGCAAATAAATCAGATAACTAAGCAAATGTTTTAAGAGCTAAAAGGTTCGGTTGAAGAAATTAAGAGATGCTTGAATGCTAGGGAAGGGACATTTTCGGCCCAACCTCAGCCCAATCCGAAACAAACTTATGAAGTAAGCACCCCTAATCTCTCCAACCAACATGTGGAGTAAGCAAAAGCCATCACCACTCTTAGAAATGGTAAACAAATTGACAAAACTATTCCAATGAAGGCCGACAAGCTTAATGATCTAGTAATTTCTAAAAATGAGGATAGATCTAGCTTAGCCCCACAAGTAAAGGGACATTAATACAAGCCCGTTGCGCCATTCCCTTCGAGATTGGTAGCACCCAAACCTCTCTTAAACTCTCATGATATTTTAGAGGTTTTCAAACAAGTCAAAATCAACATACATTTATTAATGTCATAAAGCAAATTCTCTCCTATGCCAAGTTTCTAAAGGATTTATGCACAACCAAATGCAAGTACAATGTGCAACAAAAGGCCTTTCTCAATGAGCAAGTGAGTGTCATTCTCACCCAAAAGACCCCCCCAAAATATAAGGATCCCGATAGTCCTAAAATCTCATGCATCATTGGAGACTACCGGATTGAACGTGCATTGTTAGACTTGGGGGCAAGTGTAAATCTGATTTCATACTCGGTATACGAGTAATTGGGTCTTGGTGAATTAAAACCCACCAAAACCACATTACAGCTTGCTAATAGATCTATCCGTGTACCAAGAGGGATGGTTGAGGATGTTCTAGTCCAAGTCGACAAATTCTACTACCTGGTAGACTTTATCGTCTTGGACTCACAACTGGTTATGGATACTAGCACTCAAATACCGGTAATCTTTGGCCGCCCATTCTTGGATACATCAAACGCGATTATAAATTGTCAAAATGAAATCATGCAATTGTCCTTTGGGAACATGACCTTGGAGGTGAATGTGTTCCGTATGTGTAAGAGGCAAAGGGATGAGGATGATGACGAGCTCCTCAAGGTAAACATGATTGATTCCTTTGAGGAAGAGGAGCTCCTGCAACTTGAACCACTCGAGACGTTGGAGACATGCTTAACACATTTTGAGGATTCCAATGATCCCATCATATGTGAAATTGTGCAAGCATTAAGTAATGAGAAGCCGGTAGTTGATACTAGCCGGTGGAGGTCTCACTTTGAAAATTGCAACCAATCACATCAAAGCCTCTACCGTCTAATATCCAACCCTCGAAGCTTGACCAAAACCATTGCCATATGAGCTGAAATATGTCTTTTTGGTTCAAGAGGAGACATTCTCGGTTGTTATAACCTCCCACTTAGGAAAAGACCAAGAGCTCAAGTTAATTGATTTACTCAAAGAACATAGGGGAGCCATAGGATGGACCATAGAGGACCTCAAAGGGATAAACTCTTCGGTATGCACTCACCGCATCCACCTCGAGGAAAATGCAAAAATAACTAGACAACCTCAAAGACGGTTAAAGCTAAATATGATGAAGGTTGTTAAAGTTGAGGTACTTAAACTATTAGATGTGGGTATCATCTACCCCATCTTGGATAGCCAATGGGTGAGTCATACCAAAGTTGTCCCTAAGAAGTCTGGTATTACCATTGTAGAAAACACCAACAATAAGCTTATACCGACTAGAGTTACTATCGGTTGACGTATGTGTATAGATTATGGAAAGCTAAACACGGTAATCAAGAAAGACCACTTCCCTCTCTCATTCATGGATCAAATTTTGAAAAGGTTAGAGGGCCATTCCTATTATTGCTTTATCGATGGTTATTCCGGATACAACCAAATTGAGATAGCCCCGGAAGACCAAGAGAAAACAACATTCACATATCCGTTCAACACCTTTGCTTATCGCAGGATGTCATTCAGACTATGTAATGCACCCGCCACATTCCAACGATGCATGTTGAGTATATTCTCTGACATGATGGGTCAGTTTCTCAAGGTTTTGATAGACGACTTCTCAGTTTTTGGTTGTACGTTTGATGAGTTTCTTGACCACTTGAGTATGGTCTTGACCCAATGTGAAAAGAACATTGTCTTAAACTGGGATAAGTGCCATTTCATGGTATAAAGAGGAATAGTCCTTGGACATATCATCTCGTCCAATGGAATTGAGGTAGACCGGGCTAAAATCGATATCATTGTCAATCTACCACCACTTAAGAGTATACGCGATGTGCGGTCCTTCCTTGGACATGCCAGATTTTATAGGAGATTCATAAAAAATTTCAGTCATATTTTTAGACCTTTATGTAATCTCTTATAAAATGACAACCAATTCGAGTGAAGTGTCGAATATCAAGTAGCTTTCGCAAAGCTTAAGGATATGTTGACAACCGCACCCATTATGCAAGCACCGAATTAGTCGCTTCCTTTTGAATTCATGTGTGATACTAGTGACTATGCTATTGGGGCGATGTTAGGATAGAAGAAGGATAAGAAGCCCCATGTTATATACTATGCGAGTAGGACTCTGAATCTTGCCCAAGTCAATTATTCGACTATGGAGAAAGAGCTCATAGCCGTGGTTTTTGCCTTGGACAAATTCAGACCTTACTTAACAAGATCCAACTTCATCATTTACTCGGACCATGCGGCACTGAAACACCTTCTTTCTAAGAAGGATGCCAAGCCTCGTTTGCTTAGATGGATCCTACTACTTCAGGAATTCGACTTAGAGATAAAATATAAGAAGGGAATAGAAACGTGGTGGCGGATCATCTATCCCGCCTAGTTTTGCCCGATTCTAATGACGAGTCACCAATAAAGGACTTATTCCCTGATGAGCAATTATTTGTTGCTATGCATCCACCATGGTACACTAATATAACAAATTATTTTTCTATGGGTGTAATGCCGCTTCATTGGATGCACAAGATAAATAAAAATTTCTAAGGAAAGTGCACATATTTTTCTGGGATGAACCATTACTATTTAAATATTGCCTAGATCAAATTATAAGGAGATGCATCCCTAATGATGAACAAAATTCTGTCGTCTCCTTTTGTCATGCTCAAGCGTGTGGTGGTCATTTTTCCACCAAGAAAACCATTGCAAATTTCTGCAGTGTGGTTTTTATTAGCCCACTATGTTTCGAGACACCCACGAGTTTTGTAGAGCATGAGAGCATTGTTAAAAGCTAGGAGGATTGTCCCATATGAATATGATGCCTCTCAACCCAATTCAACATATCGAAGTATTTGATTGTTGGGGCATCGACTTCATGGGACCATTCCCCTTATCTTTCGAATATGTCTAGATATTTTTTGCCGTAGACTTTGTGTCCAAGTGGGCATAGGCGATTCCATTTAGAACCAATGATCACCGAACGGTTCCTAAAGGAAAACATACTATCTAGATTCGGGACGCTTAGAGTCATCATAAGTGATGTGGCTCTCACTTTTGCAATAGGCCTTTTGAAGCCTTAATGAAGAAATATGGCATATCACATAAAGTGAGCACGCGTACCACCCACAGACAAGTGGGCAAGCTGAAATTTTCAATCGAAAAATTAAATACATTTTGGAGAAGACAGTGAATCCGAACCGTAAAGATTGGTCGCTGAGATTAGTCAACGCACTTTGGGTTTACCATACGGCTTATAAGACCCCGATTGGAATGTCCCCCTATAGACTTGTTTAGGGAAAAGCTTGTCATTTGGCCGTGGAGCTTGAACACAAAGCCTAGTGGGCAATTTGGGGATTGAACTTCAATGTTGACAAGGCTAGCTTGCTTCGCAAACTCCAATTAAACGAGCTTGAGGAAATCCAGAACGATTCTTATGAGAATTTGCGGATTTACAAAAGTAGATGGATGCCTTTCATGATAAACATATACTTCAAAAATCTTTCCATCAAGGCCAAAAAGTACTTTTGTATAACTCACGACTTCATCTTTTTTTGGAAAAGCTGCGATCTAGATGAACCGGCCCATACATCATAAAAAAGTTTTTCCTCATGGGACCGTTGAGATAGAAAATCCAGCGAATGGTAACTGTTTTAAGGTGAATTGGCAATTCTTAAAGCCATTTGTTGAGAAATTTGATTCAGAGGATATGTCTATCACTCTGAAGGTATAGATTAGATTAGGAGTAGGTTCACTTTTATTATTTTCTTTGATTTTATTGATCTTATTATAATTAGTTATCAAAGGTAGATTTTCATTTTTGACTCTCTTAGGTGCTTTTATTCTCACTCTCCTTTATTTATGCCATTGCTCTCATAACATTATATATTGCATATGTTTTTATATTGAGGACAATGTAAGGTTTTGGTTAGGGGGTGAGATTCCTAGATGAATCTACTAGTATTTGTTATATTTTGAGCAATTAATCAATTAACGTAGAAAATTTTTAATTTTTCTGAATTTAAAACTCTTTTAGAAAACTGTGTTTTTATGCACTTGAGATTATGTGAGTATGGGAGGAAGATAGATGAAGTGATTTGTTTTTAAAACTCTTGAAACTTCTTTAATATAGTGGTTTTCTACATGAGTTCCTCTATTTATATGATTGATAGTAAATTTGAACACTTTTGGATTCTAGTTCACATTACACGATTCTCATGATTGAAGGGATTAGGAAGATTTGTAGATTGACTAGATTAAGATTTAAAGTGTTGAGGAACCAAGCCGGGGATCTTTGTCCATCACATTCAGGAAAATGTTTGAAGAAAAGAAAGTTATGATATGAATTTTTAAAAATCCTATCTCATGTTTTGATATGTAAGGACAAGAAAGAAAAGTTGAAAATCTGTTGAAATACACCAAAAATGGCTACCTATCACCAACCAGGGGAGGGCCAATAACCCAAACTAGTAATGGAAAGTAGTGTGAAAGTCGTCGAAGGAATGGTAAGGCAAATTCCTGTCATAGGCTTGTGTTGATCTGTACACTTTGGATTTAAAATCTAGTTGATCTATGAAAAAGAGCAATCCTATAAATTGATGCGTTGAACATCCACTATGCACACTAGATCATATTTGTTTGGATTGTTCTATTTGTTAATTAATCAATGGAAGCTCTATTTAAAAAAAAACTCATTATGTTTAGGGAATTTGAGATTTCAACCTCTATCACTATGTTCTCTAAATTTTGTGCTTGTATGTCTTGAAGTTTATAGAAGCATAGTTTCTAGACGAGAGTTGAGTTAGGGAATTAGACTTATTTCATGCATGTTTTTTTTGGGACTAGCAAAATGCTGGATGGTGGGTGTGTTAACCTCTGAATTGTGCATATTCTAACCCCAATTCATCACACATTATGAATGTTTTGATTGATAAATGATATATTTTATGTGTTTTTGTATTTATAGGAATGAGAGAGGAATCTTATGAATTCTATACTAAAAGAACCTTCCTAGTATGCATTGAAGAACATTAAAAGATGAGCCAAGAGGTGAAAGAAAGAAGCAAGGAGTAAAGGAGAGAAAGAAAGAAGAAATTTCAAGCCAATAGCCTGTCCGACCAGTCGGCCATACTAGACCGGTCGACTGACCAGTCGAATTTCCTTGCGGGACAGGTCGTTTTCTTACTGACCTTACTGGACTGAGCCAGACAGGTCCGATCGGTTGGCCATGCATAGGATTTTGAAGTTCTGTTAAGTTCGTTGCCTGTTCAAACCAGACCGATTGGCCATCGCCTGGACTGCGTAAACACTTCGCAAAATCCAGAAGATTCTGAGGCGTTAGCGCGTTTCTGCTATAAAAGGACACCTCTATAATCATCTAAAGACATCTTATAAGAGTTTTATAATTGCTAAAAGTGGAGAGGATCAAGGTAGAGAGTCTACAACTCCTCCGACTAGGGTTTTTCTAGTTTTTCTATGCTTTTAGTAATTTTTCTTATGTTTTCTATTTCAATCATGACAATGCTTGGCTAGAACCTCTTAGCTAGGGCTAAGAGGTGAAGCTAGTAATTATTTTTTACGTTCAATTCATTTATTCAAGTGCTCTTTCTTTGATTTTAGATTTTCAAGTATAGTTTAAATAAAATTGGTATTTTTAGATGATTTTTAGAGTTTGAGTATTTCGGACACAAATTACTTGCAAATTTCTGAGAATGATCATATTGGTTTGATGAGATTTGAATTGTAGTAATCCTGTAGGATGCCATGATCTCTTGGTATGGCTATTACTTCGAAGGCTACAAGTTCATATTCTCTGTGCTTCATTAGAACCAGAAGTTTTGATTTTCATATTTGAGTTGGTTTATGTGTTTTAATGCAATATCTTCTAATTGGATGAGAGATAGGACTTTAATTCCAATTGTGTTTCTGCTTGATGAATGGATTGGCATTGATCTACTATAAGTGGATCCTCGGTACTCTAGTTTTTCATTTAATTCTCAAATTTTCTCTACTTTTCTACTTAGTTCTAAATTTCCATATTTCCTGAACTTTTGAATTCAAGTTATTGGAAAGTTAGAATTGGTTTATCCCTAATCCCTGTGGATCGATCTCAGTCTCACGATCGAGTTATTACTACTTCGCAACCTTACACTTAGGGCGAGCAAACACATACTCACTTGGGCATGTACCACACAGAAATTTAAGAATTAAACTAAAGTTAATTCTACTTCTAGAAAACTGAAATAAAACTAAAATCAAAATTCAGAAAACTAAAGAGATAGGGTTGGAAAGATAGTACCAAAATGTAAAGACTAAGATTAGAAAGTTCCTACAAAACAAACAATCAAACAATGTTAGTTAATTCAGAAAATTGAAATCCTAATTCTAGAAATGCAGAAATCTATCCCAATCAAATTAGAAATCCTAAAACAGAAACTGAATCTTGTGTTTAGAACCATTGTCCTGATAAATCCCTAGCAACGATGCCAAAAACTTGTTAGGCAACCCCAAGTGCAAGGTTGTAAGTAGTAATAACTCAATGAGATCGAAATCATCCTCAAGGATCGAGTAAGGTAACAATTCTAAACACTAGCAACTATAACTAATTTGAATTAATATTGGATATAAATTAAAGTAAGGAAATTCAGACAAATGAGCTAACAACTAGGATTAAAATGACAATAAGGAATTATGAACACTAGGGGTTCAAGGATCCACCTACAATCATTCACAATGCTAAACTCATCAATTCAAGTTGATAACTCAATTGGAATCAGAGTGCTATCTAATCTAATTGGATAATAAATTCAGTTAAACCATAATTCACAAGCCAATATAGAATTTGAACTTCAACAGATTAGTTCTACTTCAAAATTTGAAATTTTAACTTATAGAGAACTCGAAGCATTCATCATATCCGGAGATCATGATAAATCTAGGGTTTTCACAAATTAAACTTCTTAAAACTGCTCTGATCAACCTTAGAAACTCACAAACATCCCATATAACTACAATCATAAGAGATGTTAGAAATTTCTAAAACTATCAACTTTATTTACATTAATCAATGAAAATTTAACATTAAATCCTTAAAGTACTTAAATTAAATAAGTTTAAATATCATGAATGACTACAAGCTTCCCCTCTTAGCCATAACTAAGAGGTTTAGCCAATCATGGACATGATTGAACTAAAAACTAAAAAGAAGAAGAAGAAGAAAAACTAGAAAACTAGAAAAATTGAGAAATCTCGATGTAGAACGACTCCACCCTTGAGCTCCTCTCTTTCTTCATGTTCTAGGATGATTTGGGACATGTGGGATGTTGAGCCTCTAATTTATAAATTTTACAACCCATTACATCACATTATATGCATGGTTTACATGGTTAAAAGACTAATCTAATGCATGTTTTGTGTATGTAGGAATGTGAGAGAGACTTCACCCAATTGAAGGCTAAAAGAGCACATTTAGGAGCCCTTGGATGAAGACCCAAGGTGGGCCAAAGAGAAGAAGAAAGAAGCAAGGGAAAGAAAGAAAGAAAGAAAGAAAAATGCAAGCTAAATGGGCCTAGATCGGTCGGCCACATAGGTAGCACCTCTTTGGACTCTCTGGACGTCCAAACAGACAGGTCCGACTAGTCAAGACCGGTCGGCCAACACGTCGGCAGTGTATTTCAACAGCTTTCCAGCAAGCTTGCTCAGCAAGCTCCGAAAATCATGCGCTACGGGAATCTTTAAACAATTCTGGAAGTTTCTGAGGCGGTAGAGCCTCTCTACTATAAAAGGACACCCAAGGGTGGATCTAAACATATCATAGAAGGCTTAGGACTTCGTGGGAGGTGAAGAAGATCGCTGTGGAGCGTCTCCAACTCTTCCAAATTCGATTTTTCTATATTTTTCATTTGTTTTGTTTGAGTTTTAGTTTAACCTATTAATGGTTGGCTAAACCTCTTAGCTAGAGCTAAAAGGTGAAGCTTTTAGTTGTTTGCAATGTCTAATTTGAATTAGTTCAACTACTTTTTGATTTTATGAAGAACACTTCTAGTTCAAGTTTGAAATAAAGTTAGTATTTTTAGTTAATCTTCTATCTCTTGTGATTTCTCTTACATGGGATGTTTTGATTACTAAGATTACTTAATGGGGTGTTGATTGATAAGATTTTGGGTTGTAGAGATCCTAGATTCATCATGATATGTTGGATGCTAGGGGATCTTACAAACTAAGTTTCCTAAGAGCTTATCTAAAACTAAACTAGAAGGGGTTCTTATCTTTTGATTTAATCTGAGATAGGTGTTTATGTATTGATTTTGGTTTAATAGAAGTTCAATTCATGCTTTTAAATCAAGTCTAGTGACAAGGCTTGAGGAAAAATCATGAATGTGATCTTGCTTGTTTGTGAAGGATTGGGTCGTGTGATTGAATACACCTAATGCCTTAGTTGATTATGAGAGAATCATATCAGTGGATGATCCATCTATGTTAGATGCATTATGATGATTCGATTGCTCTATATTCCGATTGGATAGGGATAGAATTTTGATTAAAACTGAGTTAAAACTGAGTTCTTAAGTAGATAGATTTATGTTCTTAATTACCATCCATCATTACAAATCTGGATTTAGCCCATCCTAGTTATAAAACTTAGTATTGTTACGACAATCCCTGATGATCTACATCGGTCTTACCGAGAATTATTACTACATCGTAGCCTTGCACTTGAGGCGAGTGAACATGGGAGAGCCCTTTAAATAGAAAAAAAAAATTAAAGAGTTTATACAGTTCTGGAAAGTTCGACTGACTTTCGTAAAAATCGTGTAATCACTGCCTCTGTCGATAGGAGGCCACCTGATGTTTATTTATCGCCTTTGTCGATAGGAGCTTCGATAGAATTGAAGGTGCAACAAATTTCAACAAAACATTAGGTTTTCTCAATGGGAACGAAGGCTTCTTCGATAGGACTTCGATGGGATCGAAGACAACTTTGTGTTTATAACCCCAAGTATAAGGCTGTGTTGTAGTAATAATTTAGTTGAGAACGAGATCGTCCTCAGGGATCTATGTAAATGTAAATCATATTTTTTTCAAAACAATTTAGAATTAAAATTGAATTAAGAACTAACTTTGAGAATTGGAATTGATTATGTTGTGTGTTGAGTTCTAAATTGTGCATATTCTAACCACAATTCATTACACATTATACATGGTTTATAGTGTTAAAAGACCCATCTAATATGTGTATTTGTGATTGCAGGAAGATAAAAGAGATCTTATGAATTTGATGACAAAAGACCCACTTTAGACACATTGAAGATCAAAGGAGAAAGAGTAAAGAGGTGGAGGAAAGAAGCAAGAAAAAAAGAGAAGAGGAAAAGAAGAAAATACAAAAGACAGTCTCGCCCGACCGGTCCTTAGACTGGTCGTCCAGAAATCATATTTCAGGCCAAACCTTGCTGGACATTTTTTAGTCCTTTTAGACTGGTCGCTACAGTGCCATGATCAGTCGCTAGACTGGTCCTCAGTGTCCTAGAAACTCTGATTTTTAGTTTTGACTGTTGATTCATGGGCAACGACCGTTTATCCGACCGGTCGGCCACCAACTTTCAAGTGCGAAATAGTTATGCGGATTCTCGAACTTTCTTAATCGGTGCGGGATTTCTTCAATAAAAGGTCACCTCTACTCTCTTCTTTAAGCATGCTAGGACGTGAAGAACATTAAGGAAGCTTGGGAGAAGGATTCGACTTCAAGTTTTCTTATTTTTCTTCTATTTTTAGTAGTTTTTATGTTTTTTTGAGATTTAGTTCAATGATGTTAAAGATGAACTAAAACCTCTTAGCTAAGAGGTGAAGCTTTTGTTTGTTTTTTATGGATTGATGCAACCTAGGTTTCCTTTCGACGATTTATTGATGAACAATGGCTTGATTTAAATTTGAATAAAGTCCAGTTTTAGTTCTTCTCTTAATCTATTGATGACTCTGGGCTCATGTAACGCTTGGATGATCTAAAATTAATTACTTATCTGTTTTAAATTGTTTAGATCTATAAATTTCCTTGATCTACCATAGACTATGGGCATGTTACACACTTTAAATTCTTTGTGATCTAGATGATTGTTCCTAATGTGGAAACTATTTCAAACCGAAGTTCTAATCTTTTATATGAATCTAAGATAGTTGTTTTTGCTTGTTTATTTTGGTTTAATTGAAGTTCAAATCATATATTCTGGTCAAGTCTAGTGACAGGATTTAATGAAGGTTATGTAATGATCTTAACTAGATTGGATAAGCGATTGGCCCATACAATTGAGTGTGCTCAATGCCTGAGCATTATTGAGAGAACTAAATCAATGAACAAACAACTGTTATAGATTGTTTATGATGATTTAACCACTTCATATTCCGGTTGGATAAAGATAGGACTTTAACTTCGGTTGAGTAGCTAAGAGACCTAATTAGGTTGATGCATTAGAAATAACTAAAAGTGGATCCTTAACGCTCTAATGTTTTTAGAATATTGTTCTTCACCTTTTTACTCACTATTTTACTTCACCATCATATAACTGTAATCTTCAAATTTAGTTTCTTTAGCATAATCTCGTTTCTAAGTTGTTTTTGGAAAATTTTGAGAATATTTGCATATAAATTCCTATGGGAAGATACTCGGTCTTTTCAAATTATTACTACTTCGTAACCCTGCACTTGGGGAGTGAACATTGTGGTGAAAAAAGTAAATAAGAAGTGAAATCAATAGACTAAAGGCACTAGAGCGCCAATGATCCACTTATAGCCATCCTCAATGCATGATTCAATTAGGTTTGTCAATAACTCAACTGGAATTAGAGTCCCATCCTATTCAGCCAGATAATTCAGTAATTATCTACCATGTCCAAAGTCTATGATAGATCAATGAATTATACAGATCTAAACATTACAAAACATTTAGGAAACTAGCTTTAGATCTGCTAAGCATCCAATGAGCCCAGAGTCGTTAAAAGATCAAAGAAGAACTAAAACTAGAACTTGATTCAAATTATAATAAAATTAAGTTCAACATAAGAGCTTAAAAAGAAACCTAGGTTGAATTGAAACATTGAAAATGAACTATAAGCTTCACCTCTTAGCTTAGCTAAGAGGATTTAGTTCATCTCTAACATCCTTGAGAAACTCTCAAAAACATAAAAGAAAAACTAGAAACTAGAAGAAACAGGGAAAATCCGAAGTAGAAGTCCTCTACCGCTCGTTCTCTCTCCTCCATGTTCTAGATAGATTTGTGACGAGTGGGGAAGTCCTTATATAGAGATTTGAACTGCCTTGGAAGAATCCTAACTCAATTTAGAAACATCTTACGCAATTTCGCAAAGTCGTAGAAAATCACTGCCTCTCTGTTGATAGGACCAAAGGTTCCATCGATAGGATCGATAGTATTGTCGATAGGATCGATAAAGATCCAAGTTTGTCCAACAAGAAACTTGATTTTTCATGAACAGTTCCGTCGATCGGATCGATAGTTCTGTTGATATGATCGACAAATAATCCAAGAAACTGTCAAACCGCCCAATTTTCTCGATAGGATCGAGCTTTTGTCGATAAGATCGAAGGCTTGGTCGATAGGATTGAAGTTTTGGTTGATAGGATCGACAGAACAGTTCAGTAGCACTGCAGGGTCATTTACTTAACTTTTTTCATTTTACTTTTCTGGCCCGACAGCTTTACACTTTGACTTTTCTGGATAATTCAGGTTTTGTAACATGATTTCTTTATGATTTTTCTTCATAATTCATTTTTTAATTTTAATTTCTTCTTTTTAGAACGAATTTGGTCTTGATCTTCAAGTCTTTCCTTGCACATAAAATACACAGAATTAGGATTAATTAGTTTAATGTAGATGATAAAATCAATGCTAAGTAGGGGATAAATATGAAATATTTGGGCATCAACACTTTTATGGGATCAAAATAACAGTCTAGCAAACTGCAGAATCATTTCCTGAACTTTCTAAATTTTGATTTTCTAGCCCTGCAATTCTGAATTTTGACTTTTCTGACTTTTTCTGCATCATTCAAGCATTGTTCAACTTTCTTTTGAATTCTTTTCATTCACATACTCGAATATGCTCGATCATCATCTCTTGGACTTTAAATCTCCCTTGTAGCTTGAATTCATCTAACTTCTATCAATTATCTGCAATCATAGAAACATGCTTAAGTAAGTTGATTTAATAATCGAATCTATGTAAAATTAGTATGAAATTAGGGATAAATATGCATAATTCAATACTTAACAGTGAGAGTATCTTAAATATACATAAGCATGGGTTAAAGGAGAGAGATTCCTCTTATTGTCTTTGAGAACTTGAGAGTGAACATAATGGTGGCTGACTAAGGGACAATTGTAGGCTATGAATCTTAGTGCCCTATTATACCATGACCCCCTAGAAGATTGTAAGACAAACTCATGATTATTATTTTGTTTGTGGTCATCTTGTATGAGAGGATTGATGATGAGTCAAAATGGCATCTCCCTCATTGAGCACAACGACAAGGCAATGTGCCTTTCCCTTACCCCACATAGGAGTGCGAGTGCGCCATCAATATAGGCTCCTGGGTTAGACCTACTGGGTGTTTGCATTTGAGGATTGAGGTTAAGTCTCTAGAATGGGAGACCCATCATGCCCGAACAATGATTGGCTTGATAATTTTTAACTTCTGATTAATCTTTAGACCCTTAAAGACTTGTGAGGAATCAAGTCTTGCTTACAGGTATTTTTAGCTTGTTTTACGAGGTCACCATGTGGCAAAAAAAAGTGGGTGTAGTTGCGCTCATCCATTAACGTTTATTGAGACCCATATGGACCAACAGGGATTCATTGGTTTCCTAGGAACTTAATTATAGCTTATGTCTTAGAGATCAGATGTTCATCAAATGGTTTTATTGCTGGGCCAAGCACTCAAAATATTTTAAAAGGTTCTATAAATATTTTCAATTGCTAAACTTATATTTTAATCATTAAAATATATCTAATCACATTTGATGATGTTCTGATTGTAATAAATTGGAAAATTTCTCCAGCTCAATTGGAATGGTATGCGTGTGCCTCAACTGCTCATACATATGTGGCCACATTCCCGCACCTTCATATGTTCAAATGTGTGCGAACCCTTGTGAGTGAGCACGCTTGCATACACACATACCTCATATACATGCACACATAGACATTTAAAGGGAGTTTGACCAAGACTAAAAGAGTAAATATTGACTTCACTTTCCACATCACCACTTATGTGGTGGGCCTTGAACAAGTTAAGCTCATGATCTATTACAACACACTCCAAATAATTCTATCTCTTAGGTCACACCCCACTACCTTACATCACTCTCCTCTAAGTGGCCCACTAACCTTCTCTCTTAGGTCACACTCCACTACCCTACATCACCTTCCACTATGAGGCTCACTACCTATCCCATCTTTCCACCTCCAACATGCACCAATGCATGCCTTCCATGTCTCTCATCCACCAATGCATGCACTCCACTAATCATAATGCCATCATCACCCTTAAATCACCATCCACTCACCTTTGTAACCCTTTCTCTACACTCACTCACACCCCTTAGTAAAAATTCTCTACACGGCCAAAAGCTTGTAGAGAGAAAAGAATGAAGGAGAGAGAGAGAGAGAGAGGGGGGGGGGGGGGGGGGGGGAGCAACGGCTAGGTGTGGTTGTTGTGGAGGAGCTGATTACCGGATCCGATCGGAGGGAGTATGATCGCCGCGTTGCTTAAAGATGGGTCATCTCTCTCTCTTTCCTCTCCCCAAGCCTTATTTCTTTTGGGGCTCAAATTGAGTTCCCCATGTCGTATATACTATATCCACCCAGCTTTTGGGCCACATGAGGAGATGGCTAGGGCCTGAAATTGAGGCCAAACCAAAGCCCAAATGGGCCACACCATAGGAAATAGTGGTGATCGAATACCCACCGTTGGGAACCCCCCTTAGGACCATTTATGTATGTATTGAACCCATGTTGTCCACCCATTTGGACAGCGGCCCTCGCTGATATATGTTTTGTACCCACTGTCCCTCCCTTTGGACAGTGGGCACCTGATGCAACTGTTTTATCCATGTTGCCATCCATTTTTCCAGTCCATTTCAAGGCATGAGCCCAAAAATGAGGCAGGCCCAAACCTCAGGTAGACCACATCACAGGAAAACAGTGTGATGTCTACCATTGAAATTTCTAGGGCCTACAGGGGTGGGCCACTCTATAAGGACAACATGTCCACCATGCTGTGGAGCCCACTGGGATGTATGCATCTTATCCCCCGTCCATCCATTTTACCAACTCATTTTTGGCATGAGCCCGGATTTGAGGCAGATCTCAATCTTAGGTGGACCACACCACCGGAAAACAGTATTGATTGAACGTCCACCATCAAAACTTCTGGGGCCCACAGGGGGTGGGCCACGCTGTGAGGACAGTGTGCTCTGACCAGAACAGCGTGTCCACCACATTGTGGGGCCCACTATGATGTATATGTCTGATCCATTTTGGACAGATCATTTTAGGGCACGGGCCCCAAAAAGGGAGGCAGATCTAAAGTTCAAGTGGACCACACCCTAGGAAGCAGCGGTGATAATGACAGCCGAACTGAAACCGTGCTGGGCCCACCCAATGTTTATTTGCCATTCAACCTGCTTGTGAGTCCACTCATTAGTGGCCCACTATGAAGTGGGGCCCACCGTGAGGATATCTGCCATCCAACTTGTTGATAAGGTCACATGGACCTAGACGAAAGGAAAACACAAGTATCAGCTTGATCTAAAACAAAATGTGTGGAGCCCACTGATGAACGGGTTTGCCCAAACCGTCCATCTACTTGATGGCCCATCTGATGTGGGTGTTTAATACACGTTTTCCAACAACGTGGACCCCATGCTAGGAGCCCACCTGATGCACGTGTTTTATACACGCTATCAGCATCATGGGTCTCATGTTAGGGGCCCACCTGATGTATGTGTTTTATGTGCGCTGCCCATTCGTGGAGACCACCTGATGTATGTGTTTTATGCGCGTTGCCCATTCATGAAGCCCACTCCACTTGATGTATGTGTTTTATGCGCGTTGCCCATTCATGAAGCCCACTCCACTTGATGTATGTGTTTTATGCGCGCGGCCCATTCGTGGAGCCCACCTGATGTGTGTGTTTTATGCGCGTTGCCCATTCATGAATCCCACTCCACTTGATGTATGCGTTTTATGCCCGCGGGCCATTCGTGGAGCCCACCTGATGTATGCGTTTTATGCGTGCGGCCCATTCGTGGAGCCCACCTTATGTATGTGTTTTATGCGCACTGCCCATTCGTGGAGCCCACCTGATGTATGTGTTCATCCACACTGTCCATCTGTTTTGACCGTGGGCCTACTCCGATGTATGTTTTACCCACATCGTCCATTTGTTTAGACCTGGAGGTGGGGCCCACCACGATGTCCATCTGCTATCCAACCGTTGATGCTTTCACTCAGGCCTGGATGAATGAAAATACAAATATCGGCTCAATCCCCAAACCTTTGTTGTGCCCACCGACTAAATGAGGGAAAAAAATGCAAATACCGGTTGATCTTAAACTTCTGTGATTCCAGGAAGTGGGACCCACCTTGAAGTTATTGCCGACCAACCTGTTGACACGATCCTGGATGAATGGGAAAACACACGTATCAATTTGACTCGGAACTGTTGTGGCCCACCAAGACGCAGGGACCACCTTATGGTTATATAAGGCCCACTGTGGAAGGCACAAAACATGATGCTTATTGTTGTGATTGATGTGCTGTTTAATCAGGAGAACAACGCGTAGATCAGTGGCCTGACCTTGTGAGTGTTAAGCTCAGACTAGTTTGCTCCAGCACGCACTAAGGGCTAAATGAGTTTACTTGAACTTAGTCGATGATGCTTGACATGTGCCAAACAAGCCTATTTTTTACTTATGTGATATACACTAGATTGTGTGCACAAAGCTCTTAAAGAAATATTAGACTAATCAAATATGCTCAAATGGTATACACATGCAGACCATCGTTTAGGTGTGCTCAGGTAGCACATTTGACTTATGCAATGTAGAACAATATGGTGTGTCAGTAGCCTTGTTCGAGTAATCTAGTGAAACCCCTTTGTAGAATGCTAGTAAACCCTATTGTTAAGAGGTCCAGTGCAGCATAGTAGATTCTTGTAGATGATTTAGTGTACAGATACGGATATACATAGACCCTTGAAATCATTATATTGTGAATGGATACAGTTATATTTATGTTGTAGTTGCCCAAATAGATATTATGCATTTTGAATATGTCATACTTTGATCTTGATTATCTTTGATTATTGAACTATATGGGAACTTTCTATACATTAAATGCATCTCAAACCCTTGCATCATAATGACTCATACATGAGCATTTGGAGTACAGTTGAGGGTAGTTGGATTATTGGGAGTCTGGATACCTAAGGTCTTATGATTGGTTGTGGTTGTTGGATCATGGGACCCTGTGATTGGTCGTGGTTATTATATCTAGCGTTGGGTCCTCCATCATTAGATCCGAGTTTATGTGAGCATTCTGGTTGTGAAAACGGGTGGAGGAGAGGTGTGACGAGCCTACCTGGCATTGGGCTGAGTTGGGTAGACATGATTGCAGAACAGAAATCCCAACTCCGAGGTCAACTAGGGAGATACAAATGCGTTCCTTCATCATCATGTTCGAGTAAGATGACGTACATTGATGTCACCGATAGCCCTACTGCCGAGGACGGGTAGAGTACGAGGTACCCATTGTCAGGCTTGAGTAGGATGCCCTACTGTCGAGGACAGGTGGATGTGGATATATTGGAGGTGAGATCTGATGAGAGGGCTGTTATAGAATAAAGTTGGTCGTTGAAGAGATTTGAAGACCCAAGACTCACGAGTGCCTTTGACTCCACAAAGTCACGACCTAATCATTTGACCATCGAGCCCATATGGTCACAGCTCGTATATCGCGTGGACGCGTTGTTCACTCCCCAAGTGTAGGGTTGCGAAGTAGTAATAATTCGAAAAGACCGAGCATCGTTCCCACAGAGATTTATGAATGGGTATTCTCAAAATTTGTCTAAAATAACTAATAATTAAGATCCTATTGAGAACTAAAGCTGGAAAATAATGATTTGGGTTTAAACAGTGAATGTGTAAGGTAATATCAATCTAAAAAGGCACTAGAGCGCCAATGATCCACTTTTGATAAGTTTCAATGCATCAACACAATTAGATCTCACATAACTCAATCGGAATCGAATTTATATCTCTATCCGATCGGAATATAGAGCGGTTCAATCAACAATTATCTAAAACAGTTGTTCATTCATTGATTTGATTCCCACAACAATGCTTAAGCTTTGGGCACACTCAATTGTGTAGGCCAAGCCTCTTTCCAATCTAGTTGATATTCATAACCATAGCTTTCATCAAATCCTGTCATTAGACCTGATTATAGCCAATGATTAGAATTCTAATTAAATCAAAATCAATCAGTAAACAACTATTTCAAATTATAACAAAAGATAAGAACTTTAGTTGAATGAGTTCCCACATGAAGATCAGCCCATTGTACACAAGGCAATCAAAGGGTCTACCATGCCCGGAGTCGATGATAGATCAATGAACTACACAAGCATAACCAATGCTCAGAAGATAAGCTACTAAGTTTAGAATCACTAAAAATCACATGAGCTCGGAGTCATCAAGAGATCAAAGTAAAACCAAACTAGTACTTGATTCAAACTCATATCGAACTAAATTCTTCAATTAAAACATAAAAAGGAAATCTAGGTTGCATCAATCCATTAAAAACAAATCAAAAGTTTCACCTCTTAGCCCTAGCTAAGAGGTTTTAGTTCATCTCTAACATTCTTGAACTAAAAGCCTTAAAAACATAAAAACTACTAAAACTGGAAGAAAAACTAGGAAAACTTGAAGTAAAATCCGTCTTCTAAGCCTCCTTGATGATCTCCACGTCCTAGCATCCCCCTGGTATGAATAGGAGAAGCCCTATTTATAGATTGGCGCGAAAGATTCCCGATTGCGCAGGGAAATACGCAATTGCGCAGAGAAAATCGGAGCTTCACGCACAAGCTGTTACGTTGACGACCGGTCGCATGACTGGTCTGAGCTCCTGGACGACCGGTCGCACGACCGGTCTCAAAACCTCAAAAACAGTCCAGTGAGTTTTGTGTTTCTGGACTACTCTCGACCTGTCCGGCGACCGGTCTACAGACAGGTCTAAGAACAAAATTTTTTGTTTTCTTCTTTATCTCTTATCTTTCTTTCTTGCTTCTTTCTTCCACCTTTTGACACTTGTTCTATTGATCTTCAATGCATACAAAGTGACTCTTTTAACTATGAATTAGTGAAGTCTCCCTCTCATTCCTACAATCACAAATCCATGCATTAGATTAGTCTTTAAATCATGAAAACCATGCATAATGAGTGACGAATTGGGGTTAGAATATGCACAATTAAGAGCTCAACACACCCCCCAACCAGCATTTTGCTAGTCCCAAGCAAAACATGCGTGAAACAAGTTTCATTCTCTAAAACCCAACTCTCATTTAGAAACTATGCTTCTATTCATTCCGAGACATACAAGTGTAAAATCCAGAAAAATTAGGTGATAGAAGTTAAAACCTTAAACTCTCAAAACATAATAAGTGTCCATATGAAATTCTCGCTGATTGATTGATGAATAGAGGAACTCGAACAAATTCAACCTAGTGTGCATAGTGAAAGTTCATCTTATGAGTTTCTGGGCTTACCTTCTTTATAGATCAACTAAACTATGGATTTCAAGGTTGTTAGAACTAGAAAAATGCTCCGCGAGGGACATCTTCCCGAGATGTGGTGTTTTGTTGCTCTGGTGTTCTGAATAATAGGAACATTCGTAGACAATCACAAGCATTCACAAAAGTATACAAGAGAAGAGATATCGCAAGGCGAATTTTATTCCAGAGATCCTGAGATCTTATACATTCCAGGCCGTGATCTGGCACGAGCCCTTAATTACATCGAATGATCGATGACCCTTGATTAAAAGGCAAAAGACTAGTCAGCGGGGACTATGGTCTCAGAGTTCATGGTTGTGGAGACCTGTGTTTGTGTGGTCGCGGAGACCTGTATTTGTTGTGTTCTGTTATGGACTGATCCACCTTTGTACGAGTCGGATGTCTATGTCCCATGTTTTAACCGGAGATCCGGGCTAAGACTGTCAGGGTTTATGGCCGGGAAGGATGACTCTAGGCCCGCGCCTGTCAATGTATGGACAGGTGACCTCGGGAAGTCCATTCCACGGTTGTGTGTACCTGGGCAGCTCAACCAGCGGATGCCGTTTGGATGGGTAGGGCATCGACCGTTCTTGGAGTGTCAGTCTTTAACAAATTGTGTGTGATAGTTTAGAACTCTCCTTGCATGGTTTATCGTGTTAACCATAGTCCCCTTTGCTTAGTCCAGACCTGAATCCGAGTCACATTACGATAGTATATGTAATGACGGTACAACAGTATGGCTCTGGGCACTGGCGGCCCTCTTTTCGGGAGAGTTGCTCCTATTCAGCTCGTCGGATCGGATCAGACTCCGAAGGCTTGCGTTTTGCTCATTGGGTGGCCCAGATTGGTCATTTGACTACTCCATTGCGTCCGGAATGCTTGAAATACCCAAAATAGCCCAAGGGGGCTCGAAAACGTCATAAAATGAAGGTTTAAAGGTGCTGAAACGAACGTTCAAGGTGCTGATTTTTGTGATCCGCTGGCCTGATTTTACTGATGCGCTGGGGCCAGCGCATCCAAAAATGATTGTTAAAAATGGTCTATTTTCATGATGCGCTGGGCTATTTTTCTGACGCTCTGGGGCCAGTGCGTCCGAAAATAACTTTGTTTTGGAATGTGTAATTTTCTGATCCGCTGGCCCATTTTGCGATGCGCTAAGGCCAGTGCATCCGAAAATGATGAGTTTTTACATGCTGTTTTATTTGATCCGCCGAGGGTTTTTCCTGATGCGCTGGATCATTTTTGTGATGCGCTGGGGCCAGTGCGTCAAAAAATGATGACTTTTAACATGCTGATTTATTTGATCCGCCGAGGGTTTTTCCTGATGGGCTGGATCATTTTTGTGATGCGCTGGGGCCAGTGCGTCCAAAAATGATGACTTAAGTAATTTCATTTCTGGACCTGTTATGGTCGGAGGTGCGATTTCCGGCGAGGGTTTCCGGCAATCGGAAAAGGGTTCCGGCGATCGGAAAAAGGTTTTCCGGCGAAGAGGTTCGGCTTTCTCTCTCTCTGAATCGTGCAAATGAGGTGGTGGGAGGGGTATTTATAGCCTAAGTCGGCCAATAGGAAGCCGACATGTGTAGCGCGTCGAGAAATCATGCCCGCGCGTCGAGAAAATCACGGCGCGTCCAAAAATGTCTTAGTTGGGATCCTGATTTTTAGGGCGCACTGGCTGTCAATGCGTCCTAAAATTGCTGAAAGTGCCTGATTTATTAGACGCGCTGAGGGTCGGCACGTCCTGAAATTCCTGAATTATTGGATGCGCTGAGGGCAGTGCGTCCTGAAATTCATCCCGTAAAACTGCCTGCATTCTTCGATGCGCCGGACGAATTTCCGGACGCGTTGGAGGTCAGTGTGTCCTGGAATTCACTTCGCGAAACTGTCTGAATTTCTTGATGCGCTGGATGAATTTTTGGACGTGCCGGAGGCAGTGCGTCCTAAAATTCATTTTCTGAAAGACTGAATTTCACGATGCGCTGGCTACAGGTTTTCTCGATGCGCCGACGTACTCGTGTTTTGGGAATTTGGGTTTTGCAAAACGAAGGGCTTGTGGGGCCCGCCTTGCGATGAATGTCGATGCACTGCTCCTATCTCTTCGTAATCGAGGTATCCCTCCAAATTTGGGGGGTTTTGATCATGATGACCGGTGGGGTCCGCCACTGGCCCAATTTCCAGCTTTTTTGGTTAAGTCTAATGCGTGTTGTGATTTTTGATGCGATCTCCGATGCACTGGCCCTAAATCCAATCAAGTGATGACTTGGATACTCGTAATCACTGTTTCGAAGATCCTTACTTTTTGGGACCCCAATAGATGCCCCTCCGATGCGTTGGGATGGACGCGCGGCGGTCCATGGCGACGCATCGGATTTTTCGGGTCCCACTATAAATAGGGAAGTCCAGGTCATTTCGTCATTTCACTTCTCATTTTTTACGACCAGAGCTCTCGGCCAACGCGTCGCCTTTTTCTCCAACGCATCGATTTAATATCACCAGCGGGTCGAATAATTAGGTAGCGCGTCGAGTAATTCAGACTCGGACCTTTTGTCGATGCGCTACCCATAGCGCGTCCTTTAATTGGACTTGGGATTTTTCCCATTTTTTAGACGCGCCATAGCATCGCGCGCGGGTTAAATGGCCCCGCTACCTTCAGCGCGCTAAGTAACTCAAAACTTCTTTTTATTAACGCGCTAAGGGCAGCGCGTCCCCCCGTGCTTTGTTAAACTTCATTTCATGACGCGCTGAGTCCAGCGCGTCGCACTTTGGCATTTTTCCGATGCGCCAGCCCCAGCGCGTACTCGCTTCTGGGAAAACCCATTTGATGGACGCGCTAAGGTGTGGCGCCTATGAAAATTCAAACTTGGTGGATTGATCATTTTTTGGACGTGCTGGGGCCGGCACGTCATGTTTTTTGGACTTGTGAAGTTGCCCGATTTTTGTGACGCGCTGGGCTCTGCGCGTGCGATTTTGGGACTCAGTGGAATTCATTGAATTTGTTACACATACCGGATCCCGCACGTATATTTTCAAACTTGTTAAGTTGGCTCGATTGTTGAACGTGTTAAGGCCAACGAGTACTGATTTCTGAGTTTGAGAATTTGCCCAATTTTAGTGTCCTAATCAAGTACGCTTATCATGGCTTAACGCGCTCACATTCGGGTTCATTTGATCATTGCTCATGATATTTGGGGCTGTTGTTTCGGGTGTGTGGAGCCTCACACACCCTCATATTCAACCTGATCGCCCTTGAGCGTTACCAGGGCGTGTGAAGCCTCACGCACCCAGCCCCTAGGCCTTGGTGGAATCTGGGGTTTTTGCGAACTTCGTTCCGGTGATCTGCTGTGCCTCTAAAGGGTGTGAGCCCCTACACCTCTGCTTCGCATTCGCGCATGCGTGCCAGTTGTCCTAGGGAGGCGTAGGGTCTCATGCACTTGGGAGACTTCCTGGTTGCATCAGTTTAATGGGCAATTCTAATGGCGAATTTGAGTGATGTTTCGGACGTACCTTCGCATGCCTTGTCTTAGCCCTTCTTGTCTTTACGCGAGTGGCTTCATGTGCTTTTTCCTTCTTTTCTTTTGTCGGACTGCCTCATTGGTTTATCCGTCTTATTTTTTAGCAGACAATGGCCATAACTCGCGCTTCTCTATGCGCGGCCCGGGATTGTATGAGGCGGCTTCTAAATGCTCTAGACCACCCTGAGGCTTGGTCATCTCTCGCCGGTCAATGCGACGAGGTGGCCGAAGCCTTGACCCATCTCGGCGCGGACTCCCACCCCATTCTTCGGGCTATCCAGAATGTTTCGGCGATGGCCTCCATCTCCGACGAGCGTAAGGAGGCCATTTCTAGCTTCATCGGCGATTCTTCCCTCTTGGAAGAATTGGCGGTCCTGGAGGCGGCGGAGCCTTCTCTGGCTGCTTCTTTCCTATCCCTATCGAAGCGACTTAGCTTCCTGAAGGAGGAGAAGAGGGAGAGCAGGCGATTTCTAGCTTGGCTTGTCCCATTGGCGGAGGCCGAGTATCCGGATCGCCGCGCTGGCATTTGGAGGATGGTCAGGGAGGCTCTACGAGAACATGACGACTTAGCGATCGACGTCTCCATCATAAGGAACTATGCCAATGCCGAGCACCTGAATTTTGATCTCGTGCAACAATGCATTTCCATCCTAGTGGACTTGATCTTCAAGGAAGGCCAGGTCCAGGCGAAAGTCGATGAGTTGAGGGCTCGGGTTCTCCCGCTAACACAGGGCTGAGACCCTCGCTTTCTGGCTTTGGGAGGGGTCCCCGCAATTTTGAGTCATTTTACATTGACTGTTGATTTTTAATCATTTAAACAATTGACATTAACAATTTAGACATTTGGAATAGCCCTCATGGCTTGATGAATGCTAATCATACTTTTCCGCTTTACTTCTGTCTTTCCTCGCTTTTGTGTTTGTGATGATGACGTTGTGGTTGTGGATGTTGTCATTTCATTTCTTTTTCCATTGGTCTCGAATGCGTTCCGCAGTGGCCTGGATTGGCGCTTGTACTTTGTTCCCTTGTTGCTTTGTATCCCTTTGGATTTTGTAAATGTTTGATTGATTTTATGAGGACATTTCCCTTTGCCCTGTACTTAAGCCCTTTTCATGCCGTTGCAGATTATAATGGCCAGCAATCCTTCACAAGCCAGTCCTTCGGGTCCGCCTCAGACTCCATCGAAGCGCAAGCGCACCGCCGCCAAGCAATTTCCAGGCCGTCGGCCGAGAATCCGCAGTGGTTCATCCCGCCTGAGACATTCAACTTCTATGAACGCATCTTGACTCTTCCGAAGAATGTTCAACGGAAGATACTCTGCGACAAGGCCCTGCCGACCCCTCCTGACGAGGGTACTCAAGAAGAATGGGATGCGTGGTACGCTCCTTTGCAAGGTTTCAGGACCGACGAGGTTGTTGGTTCTGAAGAGGGTGAGGCGAGCCCAGCTGTGCTAACTCAGTCTGCTAAGCGAGGTCGCCCAAAGACGACTGGGAAAAGCGCTAAGCAGGTCTACATGGAGAACCAAGCCAAGTCGAAGTCTGATAGAATGAGGGTTGTCTGGTCCTCCGCGAAGCTGGCGGTATCATCTCTTGTGATCCGTAACCCCTATACAAAGCAATTCATCCGATTTCCCAAGAGCTTCCAGAGATATCGCTCTTTACCGAGTATTGAACCATCCGATGTGTGTCGCGCAAACTCATTTTACAGCGTCGACTCCTGGACGTCTGTTCCAGAGACATTCGTCAACTGCGCTGTATCCAAGAACGGTACACTGCAGTCTGTCCTCGGGGAGAAGGACATGATATTCTTGGAGCCTAACCACGATCCTCACCTGCCGTTTCCGACACATTACTACGAGACCTTACGCCAAAGGTTTCGCCCTCTTTCCGACGCAGAAATTTGGCCAACCGGGGGGTTCAGGACCCGAGGACACCTGAGCCCTCACCCTGGCTACGAAGCTTGGGCCAACCGAATAGTCGAGCAACATGAAGAGACTTTGAAGCAAGTGGGTCTCCTGCGGGCTATTCAGGCGACGTCGAGTTACTTTTATCGAGAACCGTGCGTCTACAAGGGGTTCCTGAATCACTGGAGCTCTATTACAAACTCCTTCCACCTGTCGTACGGGGAAATGAGCATATCGCTCTGGGACTTGTACCGGATAGCCGGTCTTCCCATCCGCGGCAGAATTTATGATGAATGGACGCCCAGCGACGAGGAGCTATCCAAGAAGAAAAAGGGCGTCAATGAAGGTTTCTACCCGGAAGCCTGCTATGAATTGTTTGCGGAGCTGCCGCAATTCCTGGGCTCCAGGGACAAAGTGCCTTTTGAGGATTGGCTGATTTACTTCAGTCACGGCCTGAAGTGAGCTTCTTTACTTGACTTGCACTCTTTGCGTCCTGTTCCATCCTTTTCTTCTACTGATGGTCTTCTTCCTGTCTCAGCTTGAATTATGGATCGTATGATGGAGGTCGCAGGGATAAATTGGTTTTGGAGGCCAAGATGAAGAGGAAGTTCCCGCAGCCGAACAAGCTATCCCCCACCTGCGAACTCGCTGGGTTCTTAGTCTACTGGTTATGCTGTGTGGCCCTCCCGAGCTCTAAGCAGGCAGATAGCGTGAGAGTCTCCTGCTTCGTTGTGGCAGGGAGTCTGGCTAACGACCATCGTTATGCATTGGCCCCGGTGGTATTGTGTTCCATATATCGGGCCTTTGGCGGTGTCATCAGCAACAAGGGCTCGGCTTCCTTTGGGCTAAATTCTTCTTATTGCGGGTGGCACTTCTTTTCGGGATGGCTCGGGATTTACTTCCCATGGGTCTACGGCATAGAACTCAAAGACTTCATCCGGAGGGGGTCGGTTCCGTTGCATGCCTTTCAGAAGCGGAAGATGATCAGCGAAAACTTGGCGACTATCGAGGCAAAGATAGCTCGTCACGGTGACGTCGACTTCTTCCTTTTCTCCTGGACCAATAGTGAAGATCCTGAATTACTTGATGATGATGAGAGCCTTGGCTCCTATGGGCGTTGCTTTCTGATATCTATCCGTTCGGGCTCACTGCCTTTAAGAGAGGGTGCTGAGTTTTGGAGAGAGCCATACTACCTGAACCGGTTTGCCAGGCAATTTGGTTACGACCAAGGGGTACCAGAGACGCTCGAACCAGTGACGAGAGAGCAGCGGGCTTACGGCACAGGACCGATCCATTGGAAATGGATATGGCGACAGCTCCTGCTCACTAGATCGGGTTGTTCTTTTATTGTTCCGGGCACAGAGTACATCCCTGGCGCCACATATGGATGGATGAGGTGGTGGGCTCACCAATATTCCTTGATCCGAAACAATCAACACGTGGCCGACCCTGTCTTCGTTTCTCCCCCGATCGTCGATCCTGCCCCTGCTAACGGCTTGGGCTATGTGGCAGAGCCGCTCCGTCAATTGGCTACTCCGGGCGTGCAGAAATTTATGACCTCCCTGAATGTTATAATAGATCACAAAAAACCCGAGCACACTCTGGAAGGGTGGGTTGCTTAAGGGCAGAGGGTCACACTGCAAGGGAATCCGGATTCCCCACTCGTTGGTCCCATGGCAGAGGGACAGAGAGAGCGTTATGATATCGGTGATGACGATGATGATGAGGTCGACGTGGCGGGGGATGCCGGTGGAGAGGAGGATGCCGGTGATGACGACGGAGGGGACGATAATGATGATGATGTCGGTGATGGCAATGATGGGGGAGGTGATGTTGGTGAGGAGATCATCAGAGAGGGTGGAGAGGGTGATGGCGAGGGTGGTGGAGAGGGCGATGTTGCGGCAGCAGGTACCCCGCCGACCGGTGGTCAGGGAGGTCGTGGTCAGAGTCCAGCGAGTCGGACGAGCCTGTCCAGACGTTCTGTTCCCAGGGATAGTGATTCTGAACTGTCTCTTGAACGTTCTGGGCCTCGAGTAAAGACCGCTCATCGCGTCCCTGTTATTGACGGGGGAAAGAAAATAAAGGACCTGTTGAAGCTATACAGGGTCGAGAAGGCGCGGAGTCGACTCTCCCAGGCTGCCAACAGCGTCCCGACTGACGACGCGAGCGAACCAAGGGAGGAGGGGGAGATGAGCTCGCAGGCAGGCCTCAGCGGGGATCGTCCTACAGAAGAAGATGAAGGTAACGATCCAATATACGAGAGATCTGTTCCCGAAGCAGACATAGGACCCATCCCTATGGACATTGACGGTGAGCCACAAGCCGAAGATCCCCCTCTTGCCGACCATGACAATACCGAGGCTGTAGCGAACCCTAGCCCCGCTCCTGAGGCGAGACCTGATGTTGTTACGGAAGAGGCAGCACTCCCCTCCCTAGGAACCATGCCTGCAGATGCCGCTAGCGCACCAGAGCCTATTGCTGAAGTACCCCTCATCACTGAACTAGTTCAAGCCGTCACTGCCCCTGAGGTCGTTGTTCTTCCTTCTCCTAAATTGCCTGAGCCGGCAGTGGAAGTTGAAGCTGGATGCGCCCCTAGCTCATCAATACCTGTTGCCTTAACTAGTGCACCGAGTGATGAAATCCCTGCTGGTATGCTACTTTCCTTTATTGCTTTGCTTGCTTCTTTTCTTTCTTCAGTGTGCTAACGTTTACCATTTCTTTTGCCAGCCACTGCTCCTGCCAGCATCCCGGTTCCTGTAGTCTTGCCTGAGGCATTCCTTTCATCTCTCCGAGGCCTGTCAAGGACCAAAGCGAATCTTCTCAAGAGCTTACTGTCCGATATCATTGATTCGTTGAAGAATGGAGATGAATGGTCTATCTTGGATGAGGCATTGCAGGCGTTGGAGCTTAACGCCACGTGGCTCGGGATTGACATTTCTTCTATAGTCAGCCACGTGTCCCAATTCAAAGATGGAATGGCTCAAGTGAACGAGGCGAGGCACCTCAAGGTTGACCCTTCTGTCGAAGAAAAACGTTGTCACTTGCGGTCCCTCCTTCCGGAACTTGAGTTACAAGAGGCGGATGTGGCCGCGGTACAAAGGGATTGGCAGGCTGTAGACGCTGAATACCAAGAGGCTACCGGACGTCTCGCGGAGATTGAAAATGAAATGGCCCGATTACGAGCTGAACATTCTGTCGTCCATCTCAAACTTTCGAAGTTCAGTGGTCAGAAGGCATGCCTGCAGTCTTCTATCGACCAGCGCGAGGCGAAGTGTAACGCCGTGAGGGCACAAGTTACGGAGCTGAAGCGGTCTCTCCAAGACACTCCTGATCCTACCCAAGTCTTAGCCGCGGCCGAGGCGAGACAGAAGGCGATCGAAGAATCTGCGGTCAACTTGTTAGAACAATGCTTGAAGACTCTAGATAGTTGAACTGTAATAATCTTCATTTGTAATTTGAAACACGTTGGAATATGTTGTAGTGAATGTTGTAACGATATGTATACTACTGCAGTCTTGAATTTATATTGTGCCTTGAGCCTGCTTGTTGCTTCATTTGAATTTGAATGCAACTAGATTGGGCCTTTCGGAAAGGAACGTTCCCCTGTTAGGACTTAAACCCATGCTTATGGGAACAAAGACTTAACCAGGTCTCGGTTCAGGGCTTATCCCAATTCTGGATGTCCTTGGAAAGAATGGGGTGCCATGCTCGACGTGTCCTGAGTCTTATTGGCTTCTCCGATACCTGTGGAAGCACACAATAGACGATTAGCATTTTAGTTTAATCATTGTATGGTATCCTTTCTTTTGGTATCTATTTTTTATACTTTTCCCTCTATTGGGGTGTTTACATCTTGCAACAACAAGCCTCTGTTAAGTGTAATATCTTTTCAAGAACCGACCATTCACCAACGAACTGATGCCCTGCCCTTTGCAATCTATCACTCGATAGGCCCCGTTGGAATATACTTCATCGATAATGCAGACGGGATCCCATTTTGGGTCGAATTTACTTTTCAGCCCTTGGGTCGGTGCCGGACGCTTCATCATTAGCACGAGATCGCCCTTCTTGAATGATCTACCCCTGACGTGCTTATCGTATGCGGCGAAAATTTGCTTTTGATACATTTCGAGCCTTTGTTGGGCAGCGAGCCTCTTTTCATCTAAATTATTGAGTTCGATCATCCGGCTCTTGGAGTTATGCTCGGTTGTCAGGGAGTGTCGGAGAGCGACCCGTAGCGACTCAACTTGTATTTCCATCTGGATCACAGCTTCCATACCGTACACCAGTGAGTAGGGCGTAACCCGGGTGGCCGTGCGGTGCGTAGTTCGGTATGCCCACAGTGCTTCGGGCAACCGTCTGTCCCAGTCCTTCTTATTTTCTGCCACTGTCTTTTTCAGAATCTTCACAATAGTCTTGTTGAATGCTTCGGCCAGTCCATTCGCAGGAGGATAATAGGGCGATGAATCGCAATGCTTGATCTTGAATTTTGCACACATTTATCAATAGTAGCGTTCTTGAAGGGTGTCCCGTTGTCCGTGGTGATTCTCTCGGGGATACCATGTCGGTATAATATAGTGTGACGAATAAAACCTTCGACATGTCTAGCTTTCACGTTTCTCAGGGCGACTGCCTCAGCCCATTTGGAGAAATAGTCGGTCGCTGCAAGGATGTACTGATGCCCCTGGGAGGATGGTGGACTAATCGGCTCGATCACGTCCATGCCCCAGGCTGCAAAAGGCCAGGACATTACCGACTGATGCAATTCTTCTGGTGGTGAATGTATGATGTCGGCATGAACTTGACACTGGTGACACTTCTTTACGTATTCTATTGCGTCTTTTGCCATAGCAGGCCAGTAGTAACCCATGTGTCGCACACGATGATGTAAATTCTTCCCTCCCTGGTGAGCACCGCATTCTCCTCCGTGAGCTTCTTTCAACGTGTCACGTGCTTCTTCTTGGTTTAGACATCGTAGCAGTACTCCCTCGTATGATCGTTTGTAAAGCACATCATTCTGGAGTACGAATGAATTGGCGCGTCTTTTGATTTGTGTGCGCATTTTGGGATCTTCCGGCAGAAATCCGTACTTCAGATAATCAATGAATGATTTTCTCCAATCATCTTCCTCTGTGATCTCGAAGCAGCAAATGGGATTGGCACTCAATTCTCCACTGCGCAACGCAGTCGTCGGCAGGATTCTTCTTTCTTCAATTGTTACCTGAAGTGGGCTGCCTCCAGGGTTAGCCAGAGCGGCGACTAAACTGGCGAGTGCATCTGCTTGTACATTCTCCTGCCTCGGTATGTGCGAGATACTGCTGTTCCGAAACTGATCGAACATGGACTGCGCTTGGTGGCAATAGGGCGATAACTCGGGTTTGCGGACTTCGTACTCTGTCGTTAGTTGACTGATGACAAGCCTAGAGTCACCATAGATACGTATTTCCTTGATCTGCATTTCTAGGGCCAACTGTAACCCGATGATAAGAGCCTGGTACTCTGCTTCGTTGTTGGTGCATGCCGGGACTAACGTGAATGAATGGGGTAGCAAGTCCCCTTGCGGACTGATGAATATAACTCCTGCCCCTGACCTTACTGCTCTGGCTGCGCCGTCGAAGTACATCTCCCAATGGCGTGCTTCATTAATCGTCATAACCTGATCGTCTGGGAGGTCATATTCTATTTCTTCACCGCTCGGCATTGGATGCAGCGGCAAGGAAGTCTACAATTGCTTGCCCTTTGACGGCCCGAGCCGGCATGTATGTCAAGTCGAATTCCGACAAGAGCAGGGCCCACTTGGCCAGCCGCCCAGACAACATGGGTATATTCATGAGGAACTTGAGGGGATCCGCCTTGGATATCAACGTTATCCGGTGAGAAAGGCAGTAATGTCTAAGCTTTTTGACAGCAAAGATCAGCGCCAGACAGATTTTCTCGATCGCTGAGTAATTAAACTCTGCTCCCACTAGCGTGCGGCTCAGGTAATAGAGTGCGCTTTCCTTTCCTTCTTCGTTCTTCTGGGCTAAGAGGGCTCCCAGTGAGTTTTCGTCGACGGCAATGTAGAGGATTAGTGGCTCCCCTTTGATCGATGCTGCAAGGACTGGAGATTTTTCGAGTAAGTCCTTCAGAGAGTCGAACGCTTTCTGGCAAGTGTCATCCCACTCAAACTATACTCCTTTCTTGTTGAGGCGCGAGAATGGTTTTCAACGACCGGATAAGTTCGAGATGAACCTTCTTAGGTACGCAACCTGGCCTTGGAAGCTTTTCAGCTCTTTGAGATTCTTTGGAGGTGGCATTTCCCTGATTGCCTTAATCTTCGTTGGGTCAATTTCTATACCTCGGTGTTTGATAACAAATCCTAAAAACTTCCAGAGGAAACCCTGAATGCGCACTTCAACGGATTCATACGGAGGCTTTTCTTTCTCAGTCTTTGGAACACTTGCCGTAGATGCTCTCTATGCTGTTCATGCCCGGCCGACCTCACTATCAGATCGTCTACATAACATTCGACATGCTTATGCATCATGTCCTGGAAGATCACTTGCATCGCACGCTGATATGTTGCTCCTACATTTTTCAACCCAAACGGCATCACGCGGTAATAATATATGCCCAACGTTGTACGGAATGCTGTCGATTCCTCATCTTCTGGGGCTATACAAATCTGGTTATACCCCGAGTAACCGTCCATAAAGGACATCACCGCGTATCCTGTCGTGCTGTTGATCAGTAGCTCTGGGATAGGCAGTGGAAAATCATCCTTAGGGCATGCTTCATTGAGGTTCCGAAAGTCTACACAGATTCGGATTTGACCGCTCTTTTTCTTGACCGGCACAATATTTGAGATCAATTGTGGGTATTTGACCTCTCGGATGAACCCGGCTTGGATCAACTTTTCGACCTCTTCTTTGATTTTGGGCACTATGTCTGGGTGGAATCGTCGCTGAGGTTGTTTGACCGCTTTCTTCCCTTTCAGGATGCCCAACTTGTGCATTGCGATTGTTGGGCTAAGCCCTGGCATTTCTGAGTATGTCCAAGCGAACACGTCCCTGTTCTCTTTCAACAGTTGGATGTATTTCTCTTTCTCCTCTTCTGGGACATTTTTACTCAGATATGTATTTCTAGGGTCCTCTGGGGTTCCCAGATTTATTTCTTCAAGCTCATCTATCGTGGGCTGTCCGCCGTCTTCTATCTGTGCAGGTGCGGCGCTCGGTTGAATGATGTCGACTACCTCTTGTGACTGCGCCTCTTCTGTGGAACTGATTGTCACCATGTTGACATGTCTAACCTTCATCTTCATCCCTAACCCTTCTCTTCCTTGGTAAGCTTCGGTGTTTTCTTCGAACGGTGCTAACATTCTACTATTCAAGGCTGATTCCGAGTAACAGAAACCCATATTTTTCATGATGTTACGGCTAGCTTCACCGTATCTTCCCTCTTCTATCAGTTGTGGTGAGCGAGGTGATTTCTCGGCCTCGTCCCTAGACTGCGCAGATTCACTTGACACTGAATAGAATTTGATTTCTTTCTTCGTATTGGCACTTGGCAGTACCACGAACTGGCTAGGAGCCCTTGGGAAAGGCTTAACTCTTCCTATTTTTGGTACTGGCATGTTGAAGCTAGATTTGAGCACACTCATGTGCTGATTCGATATCATCTCTAGGACGGACTGCCCGGGCTGTCGCAAGTGCTTCGGGATTATGTAAAATTTCTTGGTAGTTCCTTGAGGTTCTTCAGCTGACTGACCTGCGGTTTCCTTCTGAGTAATGAACTGAGGTTTGCCTCTCTGTTCGAACTTGCTGACTTTAGGTTTTGCCCCTTGCCCTTTCTGCGTTACGTCGGGCTTCTTTGTGACCTCTTTTTCGTCAACCAGGTCATAGTACCGGGCATCAGCCAAGAATGATTCTGCAATTGTATACGGCTTTGGGTCTGCTGCCACTCTGTACTGAACTCCCTCTCTGTTGTATTTGAAGCACTGATGATAGGTTGAGGGAACGACGCGATTCTGATGGAGCCACGGCCTCCCTAGCAGAAGATTATACGTTGTTACTGCGTCGATTACTTGACATATTACTTTCGTCTTCAGCTTTTCAATTTCTAGCATCACGGTAATCGACCCTAGAGTGCACTGGTTGTCTTGATTGAACCCTTGGATAACCATGGTGCTGGGTCGTAGGGCTGATGGTCCATAGCCCAACTTCTGTAGTGTCTTCAACGACATGATGTTCACCGCAGACCCATCGTCAAGCATGCATCGCTTAATTTCCGTATCTCTAATCGTTCTTGTGACCATCAATGGACGGTTGTGGTCTGTTGCTTCAATTGTGCGGTCCTCTTCAGAGAATGTGATGACAGAGGGGTGATCTATCTGCATTGCTGGCCGAATTGGTGCATTTCCTTCCCAAAATTTATCTGGATCGTTCATTTCTGCTTCGATTTCTGTCATCATTACTTCTCTGACTTCATTGTCTAACAACACGTTGATCAACATCTCCCTATATATCTTTGAGAGACACAAGGCGTCATATATGCTCAGGTGAGCCGGGACCCTTCGCAAGTGTGACACAACATCATATACTACCGGTGTTGTCCCCTGCCTTGGCTCCGGCTGACCGGACGTGGCCTCAACAACTTTCTCTTTCAACTTCTGCCCCTGTGGCCTCGTTGAGGGTATATCCGGGTTTCCCTCTTCTTGCATCGGGTCGACTGGTTCTGGCCGAACGCGTTCCGGCATTTGCCTTCCAGATCGGAGGATGATGGTATTGACTTCTTCTTTACCTGCTTGCAATGTCTCTCCCGTTGTTGGCTGTTCTGTGAATGACACCATTGCACAATGACACCATTGCCGGCTATTGTTATTCTTTGAGAAACGTAAGGCCTCTTGCCTCTGTCTTGGGTAGGCGTTGCTTTCGTGTCTGTCTTGGGATCTACGGCGGGCCGCTTCCGATCTATCGTACCTTTACCTTTGTTTATATTGTGTGTTTCTGCAATCCTTACTCCTTCTCTTTTCTGCCTTTCGGGCCTGAGGTTCACTCGTGCTGCGGCTTCTTCTACTAGGTGTGCTTTGGTGGCCAGTTCTCGGAAAGAGTGAAAACTATTCCCTGATAACCCGTAAGATATCATTGGGTCCAGGGCTCGCATGCACATCTTTATCTGTTCTTTTTCGCTGGGTAACTCTTGACATTGTGCGGCTATCGTCCCCCATTGGTCCATGAACCTCTCCACGTGTTCGCCATGTCTTTGTCTGATCAAGGCCAGATCTGTTACTGAGGTTTCTCTTTCTATAGAGAAGAATTTTGAGATGAAACTGTCTCGCATCTGCTCCCACGACTTCACTGATCCGGCTGATAGCGACATGTACCATTGAAAAGCTTTCCCTGTCAACGTTGACCCAAATAACCGCATACAGTACTGTGGGACGGTCGACCAATTCCCCAACGCCGTGAGGAAGTGAGTGATATGCTCCTCTGGCGACCCCCTACTGTCAAATTTTTTGAAATCCGGACATCTGAAGTTGACCGGAAATGGTATTTCTTCTATCTCCAGTGGGTATGGGACCTGATATTTGTACCCAGTTCCTCTTTCCTTCTCCTTTTCTTGTCGCATGAGACTTGTAATCGTTTGCGACAGTTCCTCTCTCGTCATTTGCGCGGTCGGAACTGTTATTCATTCCACTGGAACTCTCCTAGCCTGGGTAAGTGGTTCAGCACTAGCTGGCCCTTCTGCTGCCCCTTGAGATTCTTCGGCTAACGGGCGCGTAGGTGGTACGAGACTTCTAGTAGCACTCTGAGCTATCAAAGTGGTCAATGCTTCCTGAATTATCCTCATTCGTTCGTTTGTTTCCCGATTGGCCTGAACTAATCTGTCGATCTGGTCTTAGACTGTAGGCAATTCTTCTAGTTCATACGATCCCTCTTCTGTCTCTGCTACTTGAACCATTGCGATCAGCACTGGTCGGGCCTTCTGATTCTGCCCCTGTCTTGGCTTGAGAACTGTCACGGGCTTGGGGCTCTTCACAAATGCGGTTTTGGTCGATTTACGTGTGGCACAGGTGGTCTTGGACAATGGCGGAAACTGTTCGATCGTCATCGTAGGCACCGAGGACTTGGTTGATGCGACCTGACTGCTGATGGAAATCTTCTGCCCTTGTTTTGGCTGCCATTGTTTTCTGATCATGGGGCGAGGTCTCGCAGCGTTCGCCTTCTTATGTGCGACTAAGATGGCTGCTTTCTTCTGCTCTTTCTTCTGTCGGCGTGTTTCGACCAACTGCCATCCTGAATTGCCAATGTTTGTTACGGTTGAGGTGAAGCGAGGCAAGCTGAAGCCTCCGGTGGCAAGGAAGGTGCACAGACTGTTCATTGAGCATGCCATTTCTTCTGTCTGTCCTAGTGTCTTGCTAATTCTGTTGTGTCATAAAAATCGTTAGAACAGTTTACAAGTGCGGTCGGGAGTGTGAGCCCATCGATCGCAGTGCATAACCGACAAAAATAAGCAAGACGGAGACAAATACGTGTAGTTGTGGAAATTGTGGGTTCGAAAACCTTTTAAATGTCCATTGCCTTAAAGATGAAGGGAAGAACGTTCCCGTTGAGAGTCGCCAGTTTGACGCCCGAGGGGCGCCGAAACATTACGCCTCGCGGTAACTTTCTTATGCATAGATTCGTGTCTGTAAGTAACTGATCTTAGAGTGTTCCTATATTCAGATATAACCAGAGATTCTGGTATAGTTCGATCCCCAGCAGAGTCGCCAGTTTATTAGAACTAGAAAAATGCTCCGCGAGGGACGTCTTCCCGAGATGTGGTGTTTTGTTGCTCTGGGGTTCTGAATAATAGGAACATTCGTAGACAATCACAAGCATTCACAAAAGTATACAAGAGAAGAGATATCGCAAGGCGAATTTTATTCCAGAGATCCTGAGATCTTATACATTCCAGGCCGTGATCTGGCACGAGCCCTTAATTACATCGAATGATCGATGACCCTTGATTAAAAGGCAAAAAACTAGTCAGCGGGGACTATGGTCTCAGAGTTCATGGTTGTGGAGACCTGTGTTTGTGTGGTCGCGGAGACCTGTATTTGTATGGTCACGGAGACCTGTATTTGTATGGTCGCGGAGACCTGTATTTGTATGGTCGCGGAGACCTGTATTTGTTGTGTTCTGTTATGGACTGATCCACCTTTGTACGAGTCGGATGTCTATGTCCCATGTTTTGACCGGAGATCCGGGCTGAGACTGTCAGGGTTTATGGCCGGGAAGGACGACTCTGGGCCCGCGCCTGTCAATGTATGGACAGGTGACCTCGGGAAGTCCATTCCACGGTTGTGTGTACCTAGGCAGCTCAACCAGCGGATGCCGTTTGGATGGGTAGGGCATCGACCGTTCTTGGAGTGTCAGTCTTTAACAAATTGTGTGTGATAGTTTAGAACTCTCCTGGCATGGTGTAGACACCCCACCTTCGGCTACACTGTTAGTAGAGATAGCTGGATGAATGGAGGACCGTACCCCCAAATCCCAAGTCCAAACTCAGCCAAACTCACCCTTGTAAGCCCCATTCCATAGCCCAGATCAAGCCTGAACCCAGTCAACCCAGTCTTAAACATCAGCCTGAAAAACTCCCCAGAAAAAAGGCCAGTCAAAAAATCCTAAAAAAGTCAAACTCACTGAGTCAACCCGCTGAGTCAACCCGCTGAGTTAACCCGCTGAGTTAACCCGCTGAGTCAACCCGTCGGTCAAAACACCGAGTCAACACGTCGAGTCAACCCGTCGAGTCAAATCACTGAGTCGACCCGCTGAGTCAACTCACTGAGTCGACCCAGCGAGTCAAACAGCAGCCCCGAGGGAGCGACCATACTCGCTGGAAATCGAGGAGCGGCCGTACGGGCGGCCCATAGCAGGCCGCCCGAAATAAATTACGGAAAGTGCCACTCTCCACTGCTATAAATACCCCCCCCCCCCCCCTTCTCATTTCAAGCATCCCTTCAAGTCCAGCCAGTCCGGGTGCGGTCCGAGTCCTTCTCCACCCCTTAGCCCATTTTTCCACCAAGGAGAGCCCGAGTGAGGAGAGTCTAGCCCTGGTCCAGCCCAGCCTGACCACTGGTCCAAGCCTCCCAAGCCATCCAAATCTTGATCCAGCCACTCGAAGCCAATCCTTGCGACACCTCCGTCCACCCAGCTACTCTTTTCCAGCATCATCATTTGCATCTAGCATAAGTGCAACATTTACTTTTCTTTCAACCCCCCTGCTTCACTACAAGCACCTTGATTCCTCAAGCACACTGCATATGTCTTAAATTAAGCACCTGTCAGTTCGAGCGTATGCTCTGGGCTTGCCCGTTGTTGGAACCTGCCCATCAGAAACTCTTACTGTTCAGACCTGCATTCACGTGCATATCACTATAAACACTTTGAATATTCAAGCACACAGCATGCATCATCTCGCATAAAGCACCTGTCAGTTCGAGCGTATGCTCTGGGCTTGCCCGTTGTTGGAACCTGCCCATCAGAAACTCTTACTGTTCAGACCCGCATTCATGCATCATGTCATCCATGAGAATATACGAGGATTAAACTAAACTTTCAAGTATTCGATCGATTCTGTGAAGTAGAGACCGTACTTCGGTACGGGCAGTGTGTGGGGTGCTTAACCTCTTCCCACCCTGTAACCGTGATCCCTTACCTTGAATCTCTGGCCGCAGATCAAAAGGAGTCATTTTAGAGGAAGGAATCTTTGGATTCCCTTCTCTAACGTTTCTAAGGGGTCTAGCCGACTGTAGATTCGAAGTAACTGGCTAGTGGCGACTCTGGTCTTATATAAACTCACTTAAATATATCCAACTTAATACGACAACCAAACGAAGCCCTCGAGAACGAGGCAAGCCAGTGGCACAAACGGCGATTTCGCACTCACGCATCTTCCTCTCCTTCTTTTCCCGAAAGGGGAAGGGACGAGAAGAACGACGTCGTGTGGGAGCGCGGAAAACGGCGAGGGTCCACAGAATGGCGACTCCACTGGGGACAAGCTAGTCCCACTAGTCGTGATCCGACTTGAAAAACAGAATCCTTCCCGTACTTGAAAGTCACTAATCCTCATACAATCTCATCTGCATAGCATTCTACCCAAAACCCAAAACCAAAAAAAAAAAAAATAGAAAATCCCAAAACCCAAAAAGAGTAGAGTACAGTCCTCACCATTGCGCCTCCTCGGGCTCAACGTACGCGGAGACAACTTCCCTACCGCAGTATAATTCGCACTCGGGCTCAGCAAGACATGTCCGACCACGAAGAAGAAACGCGTCTCTTCCCTGCTCTGGAGATGACCGAAGCGCAACCTCCAGCGCAACAGCCTATTGATTATACACCAATCATACAAGAATTGGCACAAGGAATGAGAGCAATGCAAGAAATGCTCTTGCAATTCATGCGAGCACAAACCACCGCAGCAGCCAACAATCAGGTTGGCCCAGTTCAGCAATCTCAACAACCATGCCGGGTCCTTCCGACCTCCAGTTCAAATCAAGCACAACCATCGGAGTCTGCCCAAGACTACCGACAGCAGCCGTCTCAGCCCTTTGCTATGGGGCATCCTTCTCAATACCTTCCTGCAACAACGGGGCCATCTCAGAGCATCCCAGTCGCAGGGACTTCCAGTCAGCTTCCAGTCAATCTTGCAAACAACAGTCTCAGTAGATCTCAGCATGTCCCCGCCGATGGGACACCTTTTCAATTCCAGCACATCCCCGCCGATGGGATTTCAATTCAATTTCCAGCAACAGGGAGAGCACTAGCGAATGCCCACAATGGGGGTCAGTGTCAAGCCCACATCAATCAGCGGACAGTGGCGAATACCCAACAAGGGGGTCACTTCCCAGCATCTCAGCCTCCTGCAAACAGGAGCACTTTTCAATTCCAGCACATCCCCACCGATGGGATTCCAGTTAATTTCCAGCAATCTTCAATTCAGCAAAATCCAGTTAATTTCCAGCAATCTTCAATTCAGCAAAATCCAGTCAATTTCCAGCAAGTTCCAGTTCAACCTTCAGTACAGTCTCCAGTTCAGTTACCATCATTTCAAGCACAAGTTCATCAGAATCCAGTTCAATCATCAAACTAATTTCAGCAACCCGCGGTTGCTTTTCAGCAAGCCCATAGGGTCGAAGACATCGACCACTATGCCGAAGAAGAACGTGCCTTACTCCAGGAGGCACCAGTCGCTCGAACAGATCACTCAGGACTGGACGAGTTGCGGGAGCAGTTCCAGATCTTGAAAAATCAGCTTCAGCGATAGCAAGGAATCGACTTACCTTCGATCAAGTTCAGAGACTTGTGTCCTTTCCCAGATGCTCAAGTACCTCAAAACTTTGAGGTACCAAAATTCAAAAGATACGATGGCAGCGGTTGTCCCACGGCACATCTCAAGGCCTTCCCAGGCTTTCGTCGACAGATTCGCCTACAATCTCAACATGGCACCCAGAAGAGCCGACCTCGTAGCTCTCAGGCAAAGGAGTGATGAAATACTATCAGCTTATGTGGGACGTTGGCGAGCTATGGCAGCTCGAATGCGAACGCCTATCGACGACGAAGAACAAATCTCCATGATTGTTCATTCAACATATCCAGGCATATCCGGGTATCTCATCTCGCATCCATATGCGAATTTCTCACAATTGATCCGTGCTGGAGAGCAAGTCGAAGCAGGAATCCGGGCCCGGACAATCTCCCCATGGCCTCATCAAGCCACTCCAATCAAAAGGAACATAGTGGAGGGAAGACCTATCGGGCACGGGAATGAAAACCGCAGTGGTTCTCCTCCCCGCCCAACAGAGGTAAACAACATCAACACCACTGCTCAAGGAAATCAACATGCTCCCCCACAGGGACGTCAACAGTATCAGCAGAATCAAGTTCAGCATCAGCCTCAGCGGTATCAGCCACAACCGAATCCTCAGCCACAACCACCTCGACAACAACAGCAATTCAGAGGAAACGGTCAATACTCATACCAGAACAGGCAGAATTACAGGGAGTTTAGGAAGTTCACTCCACTCAGTCAACCACTTAGTCAAATCATGACTACGCTGGTACAAAAGCAGTTACTCACTCTGATGACACCTAGGCCTCCTCCTCATCCTCTACCAACAAACTACCGAGAAAATGAGTATTGTGCCTACCATCAAGGACGTGGCCATGCCACTGATCGATGCTATACTTTGAAGAATGCTATACAAGACCTAATTGATGACCGCAAGATCGTCATCTCGGTCCCTGGAACTTCTCCAGCAGCTTCCACCAACATCCTTCAAAATCCTCTGCCTCAACATCCGACGGACCCCAGTTCGTCTCGTGGCCCTGCAGTCAATAGTATAGAAGAAGGGGACCATCTCGATCGCTTCTTCTCCCCCATCCAATCCATTCATGCTTACACCTATGGGCCGACAAATCCTCCTCCAATCTTGCAAGGGGCAAGTCCCTTTCTTCCTTTAATCTCCGAGCCAGTAGTACTCGAAGGAGCACCTCCATATGATATACCAGTTATTCAAGGGGCACCTTACAACCATTCAAGCTGGGAACCAGTCGTCCTGGAAAGAGCACAATCATACATTGAGCCCACATACGAACCTGTCATCTTGCAAGGGGCAACTCTAGAACAATCCAATCCGCAATGGAAGGATTATACTCATCAGCAGCAAGAGCCCGTTGTCTTGGAAGGAGCTCTTCCAGTTGAGCCAGTCATATTGCAAGGGGCAAATCCCGGAGGCGTGTCAATCACGCCACGGCAGCTCGGACGAACAGAGAAACCTCCTGCCATATCAAGAGGACCAGTACTCATTCCATGGGAGCCTCCTGCCCCAGGAACAGTCAAGCCAGGACCACGACCTTATGTGGTCTATGAAGACAAGCCTCGATATTACCCCTTCAGCACAGGCAACAATGTAGTTCTCAAGGCAAAAGCTCCATACGAGGAAGATCTGGTACCCACACCAGCACCGTTGTAAGAACCGGTGGTCCTAGAAGGCAAAAGGGAGGAAAACTACAAAGAGGTTCCATGGCACTATCCAGAATGTGCGGAAGTGGGGAACATGAATCCCAATGGGCGTAGCATCCGAAGAGATAATCAGAATAGAGGAGATCCCAAAGGCACTCTCTCAGGCCTCGGCAACAAAAATGAAGCCGCATACGATGTGGCGACTCAGCTCAAGTCAATCCCTACACAAATCTCAGTATGGGAGCTACTCTGCACATCTCGCATACACCGAGAAATGTTTGCCAAAACCTTGAACGATGCTCACGTCTCCTCCGATACGGCACCAAAGATGATAGCATTGATGATTGGACAACTCCTGCTCCGCGCGCCATCACCTTCACTGATAATGAGTTGCCACCAGAAGGACGAGATCATGGGCGATCCCTCAACATAGCCTTACGATACAAAGACCTCTGCGTCCCGCTGGTCCTTATCGATAATGGCTCAAGCTTAAACGTCTGTCCACTTAAGACTGCGGAACGTCTGGGAATCAGTCCCTCTTCATTTCGACCTAGCACCATATGTGTCAGAGCATTCGACAACACCCGCCAATCAGTGGAAGGGGAAGTCGACATAGAGGTACAGATAGGCCCGGAAGTCTCCACCATCACATTCCAAATCCTGGATATATCAGCCTCTTTCAACATGTTACTTGGACGACCTTGGCTGCACAAGGTTGGAGCTGTGCCGTCAACCCTGCATCAACAAGTGAAGTACATCTGTGGAAATCAAGTAATCTCTATCCATGCAGAGAAGGAGCTCATCATTCCTTCCAATACTGCTGCCACTGAACCAGACATCCCGGTCATCGATATCCAGCACTCTGAAGAAGACATCCCGTTTCACAGTTTCGAATTCGAGACTGTGAATTCTATCGCCAATCCAGAACCGATAAGGTTAGACCGTGTCTTTTCACCGGCAGAGCGTCTGAGCCTCAAATACCGAATGAAGAATCACTTCAAGTCCAGAAAGGTACCGCTGATATATAACCAACGCAAATGGGGACTCGGGTACAAGGCAACCTTCATGGACAAGAGAAGGAAGGGATTTCGGTGCTCACCCATCCAGTTCGTCAAGGCAGGAGAACCTTGCAAAGATCCAGGAGGGAATCAACCGACTGCACTACACAAAGGCCTCCCAATGAGCCTAGTTTGGGCCACATGGCCCCCCATTCGATGGGATCAAATTCTCGAACCATCTAAGCCTCCAGAAGAAGAAGGAAATGATGAAGACGAAGAAGGAAGTCAAATACAGCACATTCAAGACCAGGTTACTCTGACACCTGTTCTCAACCAGGGGCACAACCTGCCCACTTCAGCATCAATCAACCAGGGGCACAACCTGCCCACTTCAGCATCAATCAACCAGGGGCACAACCTGCCCACTCCAATCAGCCAGGGGCACAACTTGCCCATCTCAACATCAATCAGCAAGGGGCACAACTTGCCCATCCCTGCATAACCAACTTCATCAATCATCAGCCAAGGGCAGAAGCAGCCCATCCATTGGACCAAGAAAGGGAAGTGGCCAGCCCTAGATTGGTCTGATGTCCAGGTTCCAAACTTGTGTCTCACTGTGGAACCAGACGAACTGCAATGCGAGGTAAGTGACCCAGGAGGGACTGAGTACGACTCAGATCTCGAACCCGACCAGCAAGAAATCATGGTCATTGGGCCAGACCATGATTCTTCGCCCGAATCATTAACCCCCACCTCTTCAGGGGAGGAAGTGTGGGGTCCTGAATGGTCATCCATTCCCCTAACTTTCGAATCAGCCAAAGAGCCATCTGAGGGCTCTGGCTTTTAAAAAACAACGCCTGTTTAAGCAGCGACCGGAACTTTGGAACAAGTTGGGCTCAATCATGGTATGCAATGCCCACTTGTTCAAAGTCCCATGAATTTCGAAAATCCAAAAAAATCAAAAATTTTCAAAAGCCAAAAACATCTAGCATTTCCATTTCAGAAAAATCTCAAAAACTAAAAAACAGTTCTTTTCCTGCATTCAATAGTGTGCCAAGTTCGTCTAAAGAGTCGCATGAGTTTGAAGTCGAATCATATGATTTCGACATCGAATTAGACTTCGAGCTCATGAGTCTGGACGAAGCTCGGGATGAGGAAGATGATGATCCTTCTCCCGAACTTGAGGATCTCCTCAAAAAGTTCGAATCCAAAGCCAATGTTGTAGCCGATGATTTCGAGATAGTAAACTTGGGGACACCTGAGATCCCTAGGGAAGTACGCATTGGGAAATCGTTGCCACCTGAGATGAAACAGAAAATGATAGAGTTCCTAGCTCCAAGATTGTCCAACTTCGCGTTCTCATATGAAGACATGCCGGGGCTCGATGAAGAGCTCGTTGTACACCATTTGCCAACCAAGACAGATATGAAGCCAGTGAAGCAGAAACTTCGAAGAATGAAGCCAGAATGGGCTCTGAAAGTCTGAGATGAAGTCATCAAGCAATACAATGCAGGATTCTTGGTATTCTCCAACTACCCTGAATGGCTCGCCAACATCGTACCAGTACCAAAGAAGGACGGCAAGGTTCGAATGTGCATCGACTTCCGAGATCTCAACAAAGCCAGTCCAAAAGATGACTTCCCTTTGCCACATATCGACACTCTGGTCGAAAACACTGCTGGATACAAGATCTTCTCATTCATGGACGTGTTCTCAGGTTACAATCAGATCAAGATGGCCGTCGAAGATCGCGAGAAGACATCGTTCATCACTCCCTGGGGAACCTTCTGTTACAGGGTAATGCCGTTCGGTCTGAAGAACGCAGGAGCAACATATCAGTGAGCAATGACAGCATTATTCCATGACATGATGAACAAAGAGCTTGAAGTATATGTTGACGATATGATCGTCAAATCTCGCACAATTGAAGGACACTTTGAAGATCTGAAGAAGTTATTCAACAGATTAGAGAAGTACAAGCTCCGTCTCAACCCTCAGAAATGTGTCTTCGGTGCAATGGGAGGCAAGCTCCTCGGCTTTATGGTGAGTGAGGATGGCATTAGGGTCGACGAGACCAAAACCAGAGCAATCATTGAGATGCCCCCTCCTAGAACAGAGAAGGAAATTCGTGGCTTCCTCGGTAGAATTCAATACATCAGCCGCTTCATCGCACAACTCACACCTATTTGTGAGCCCATTTTCAAGCTCCTTCGGAAGAACGTTCCAAAAGAATGGAATGACGATTGCCAAGTCGCCTTCGATCGCATCAAGAAATATCTCATGAATCCTCCAGTCCTAGTGCCGCCCACTCCTGGACGGCCACTATTATTATACATCTCAGTAGCAGCAGAAGCCATCGGCTGTGTCCTCGGCCAGCACGACGAAACCGGGAAGAAGGAACAAGCAATATATTATTTGAGCTGAAAGTTCACTGACTACGAGACCAGGTATTCCCCGATCGAGAAGACTTGTCTCGCCCTAGTCTGGGCAACTCAGCGACTCCGTCAATACATGATTGCATTCCCTATTCTCCTCCTCGCTCACATGGATCCGCTCAAGTACCTGTTCGAGAAGCCGGCACTCACTGGAAGGATAGCTAAATGGCAGCTACTCCTTTCTGAGTTCGACATCACCTATGTCACTCAGAAGGCAATCAAGGGACAGGCCCTCGCCGATCATCTTGCCGCTCACTCTCTCCTAGATTATCAACCGCTCAAGACATTCTTCCCTGATGAAGATCTCTTGCTCATTGAAGAAGAAGAAAAGAAGAAAAAAGATGAGTGGACGTTATTCTTCGACGGCGCAGCAAATTCTAAAGGGAGTGGTATTGGAGCAATCCTCTACTCTCCAGATGACGTCCCTATTCCTATCTCAAGGCGCATAGCGTTCGAGTGCACCAACAACATGGCAGAGTACGAAGCATGCATCGCTGGCTTAAGAGAAGCCATAATCTTGGGCGTCAAGAAGCTACGAGTATTTGGAGACTCACAGCTTATCATCAATTAGACCAATGGCGAATGGAAAACCAAGGACGAGAAGTTGATACCATATCATGTGTATCTTGAAAATCTGATCGAAGAATTTGAAGAAATCACCTTCTCATACATGCCCAGAGCCAAGAACCAGTTTGCAGATGCTCTCGCCACACTTGCATCAATGCTCGAGATACCAAAAGGAGCTTCAGAGTGGGAGCTCACAGTCGAAATTCAAGATGAACCTGCCTTTTGCCTGCAAATAGAAGAAGCCGAAGCTGTCCCTGACAAACCCTGGTATGCCGACATCAAGCAATATCTCGAAACCCAAGAGTATCCAGAGTCAGCAACAGCAACAGATCGCCGAACCATTCAGCGTTTGGCCGGCCAGTTCACCATCAGTGGCGAAGTTCTTTACAAGCGATCCTATAATCACATCCTCCTTCGATGCGTCGATGAAACAGAAGCTGCAAAGATCATGAAAGAAATACATGAAGGAATCTGTGGCCCACACATGAACGGGCACATGATGGCAAAGAAGATTCTACGACTCGGCTACTATTGGCTCACCATGGAGACAGACTGTGTTGCCAGCACGTCAGAAAATGCTTCAAGTGTCAGGAGCATGCGAATCAAATCCATACCCCATCATCAGAGTTATACAACCTGACCACCCCCTGGCCCTTCTCCATGTGGGGACTTGACATCATCGGTAAGATCAGTCCCAAAGCATCAAATGGTCATGAGTACATACTTGTGGCAGTCGACTACTTCACCAAGTGGGTAGAGGCAGCCTCCTACACCACAATTGCAGCATCTCAGGTGATCAAATTCATGAAGAACAACATCATATGCCGGTATGGAATCCCTAATGCTATCATCACAGATAATGGGACCCCGTTCGTCAACAAGAAGATGGATGACTTCCTCAGCAAATTCAAGATCCAACGTCATCGATCAAGCCCCTACCGTCCTCAGATGAATGGTGGGGTAGAAGCTGCAAACAAGACAATCGTCAAGATACTCGAGAAGATGGTCGTGACCTATCGAGATTGGTCAGATATGCTCCCATATGCACTTTGGGCCTATCGAACGTCTGTATGGTCTGCTACGGGCGTTACTCCTTTCGAGCTTACTTACGGAATGGAAGCAATTCTACCAGTCGAGGTGGAAATACCATCACTACGAGTGTTACTCGAAAGCGGAATTGAAGAAGGAGAATGGCAACGGGCCAGATTCGATCAGTTGCAGCTAGCAGATGAAAAGCGCATGCGTGCTCTAAGTCATTCACAGTGCTATCAGAAAAGGATCGCTCGGGCTATGAAGAAGATTCTACCGTCGCACCTTCCGGACCCCAGAGGAAAGTTCAAACCCTCGTGGGACGGGCCACTGATCGTCAGAGAAGTACTTCCCGAAGGCGCCCTCAGATTCACCAGCATGAGAGGGGTGGATCTTCCTGAGCCAACCAACGCCGACAACGTGAAGATCTTTCACGGGTAAGTTATTCTGACCTTATCAGAGGTTACTTTAATAGAGCTGAAGTCAAGAGGTCGAAGCTAAGATCTCTGAGAAATCATTCCCGTCCACCAACAAGTGTTTCAAATAAGGGAATTCAAAAGGAAAAGACAAAAAAAAGAAGAATAGAAAAAGAAAAAAAAAAGAAGAAAGAAAAAGGGAAGCCAAAGCAAGGCACCCAAGAAGAAAAATTAGCCCAAGAAGAAACACAGTCATCCATCCATTCATCTCAGAAGGGTCTATAGCAAAGACCGACAGCTCTATTATCGTAACTTAGGATAAGGGCTGAAAAACTGCCATCGGCCGGCAACGACGGATTCCCGACCTCTAGCCGCCGCAGTCATTCAAAGATTCAGAAAAAGAAAAAAAAGAGAAAAAGAAAATGTGTGCCTAAACAAAAAGGGCGGAGTGAAAACCCGAAAGGGCGCTCCGAGTAAAAATAGTGGGCATACAGCAGACTCGGTGAAAACCCGAAAGGGCACCGAGGGTAAAAACAGCATAGCTGCCAAGGGGCAGGCAAGATCAAATACCCGGGACGTGGTGAAAACCCGAAAGGGTGCCACGGGCAAAAATGACGGGAAAAGGCCGGCTGTAGTGAAAACTCGAAAGAGCGCTACAGGCAAAAATGGCTCAAATGAAAAAAGAAAAAAAAAAAAAAGTGCAGGTACCAAGAAATCAGACGGTCCGGATCAATTCAAGCAGTTACAGTTCAGGAACAAGAAGGGGTGCAGTCAGGAGCGAAGAGCTCTGCAAATTCTGACAATCTCAAGAGGCAATAGTTTCCATTGCCTACACCTCTAAGGGAACCAAAGGATCACACAAGTCAAATCTCGAGACATCGGTCAAAGCATTGACTGAGCCCCAGTTCTGATTCCTATATCCCGACACAAAGTCCAGACACACTCACGAGACAACTCATGGCACAGTAGATTTTTAAACAGCTTTCTCTTAAATGCATCATATTTCTTTTACATATATCATATCATCTTTTTCAAAAAAAATACAAAAAAATGCATCATCATCAATCATATATGCAAAAAATCAATGTGTAGGTGGCCAACACAATCAGTCTCTACCCTCCTCCTCGGCCACATCAGGTAAGTCCTTTGACTCATAAAAAGATAGCCTCTCCCTCAACCTGCTCACCTCCATACGCAGGTAATGCGTCTCATCGCGCTCAAGTGTACAGATCGCTGTCTCCTCATCAGACAAGCTCTGATCAGCAGTCAATCTCCTCGACATCATCTCACAATGATACCGAAGTGCAGAGATCTCAGACAGCAGATGGACATGAGTGGCCAAAAGGAAGCTAGGATCGATAAACGGGCGCTCCTCAAAAGGTTCATATGAACCAGATGAAGAGCCTGCATCTCCAAGGATATCCTGCTCATCCTCATCAGCAGTCTGGTGCCAGCAAGGGATACGTCGATACAAAGACTGCTCAGCAACCCAGTACTGATATGGGGCGGTCGCCATCGAAAAAGTCCGCAGCTCAAAACACAGCAAATCAGCAGTCAAGTAACTCGCCCAAGAACAATCAATCCGGGTCCTAAAGTCAGAGGATCTGGATGGAAGTGCTCGACGCCCGATACCCGTGAAAGCGAAAAGAGGAACATCCTGCTCGTATCCAAACTGCCGCAGGAATCGGATGGGATGGTAAGAAAAGTAAGATCGAAAGCCTACCAACATCAGAGGAAGGCGGTGTGCATCGCAAAGCACTGGAGGAAGTGAAAGCCAAGATGACTCCCAACGAACGTTCCAGTCACGAAGTTCAGCGAACATCCTGCGATACAAGAGCTCGCTCATCCTAGCTGTATGAGGAAGAAACTCCATAATGTGTCGCATAAGGTCTGGACGACAAGCGTCAGGAAAAGGTACAGGAATAGTCATCGAAAGACGCTCCCATAGCCAGACCTAATCACAAGAAGGAAAAGAAGTTCAGCTAAAGCAAAGCAATTCCTAGCAAAGCAAGAAGAAAAAATGTGCAGAAAAGATACCTGAAGAAAAGCACAACAGCCGCGAAGGACACGAGTGCGGCCTAGGGCACAGTCAGTCAGCCCATTACACAGCTCGGCCAAGATAAGAGAAATGATCCCCTGCCTACGGATAGCTCGGCTCATCACCTCAAAAAGCAAAGGAGTCTGGGACCTGCGCCATCCTGAGAACAGCACCTCAGCTATCAAGCAAAACATCAGTGCGTTCCGAGCAAAGGTAGAACCAGCCACACCCCGAGGACCCGAAAAAAGATCATACAGCAAGTCCAAGGAGAACACTACAGCATCCTGGCCACCGGCTGCAGGCCGAACAAGATAGGGGATCCCGAACCAGTTCTGCAGTGTGGCAGTCTTCGGCGACGTCTTCGGCGAAAAATACTGAGCATAATCCCAGGCCAGACCTGTCAAGCGTGCAAGCTCCTCCAAAGAAGGCCCCATCTCCATATCGTTGAACGCAAACAAGTTCAACGAAGGTACCCAGTCAATCAAGGCAGCTCCGAGCATCCTTCAGTCAATATCAACTCTAGCCATATGGATCAGACTGCCGAAGCCATAGGACTCCAAATCCCGAATCTCATAAGCTGACAAACTATCAAGCCAAGCAAACAGTCGTGGCGAGCAGGAAGAACGAGGAAGCAGCTGACAAGTCCTCACTGGTACCCCCTCCAGCACAAAAGGCCCAGAAATCAACGATGACTCATCAAGGATCGGAAGGTCAACGGGCGAAGAAGAAGGAAAAGCTGGAACCTCTGCAGACTCGACAGCCCCTGACCTGCCCTCAGTAATGGCTATGTCTGATGTAGTCGCATCGCTGTCTGAAACTGTCATAACCTCAGCCGCATGAGAAGACTCGCCCACCTCATGAGCAGAGTGCGCAAAAGACCGACGACCAAGGGAAGGACAATACTCCCCATCAAAAGGGCTACCAGCGAAGATCACACCGCACATCGTGGCATCCTGGCTAATCTGACCGTCGAAGAATACATCTGAACCATCAAAAAGGGTCCCGGCAGCCCCGATCGAAGAATCAACGGTCAGATCTGGACCTGCGGTCCCCTCCAACAAGAAATCATGAATCCAATCGTCATCCTGGCCGATCAAAGGGATCATCGAGGCATCCACACCGTCCATCACCAGGGGGACATCATCAATAATCACATCAAGTCCACCCAAACAAGTATGCCGCACATCTCGGCCCTCATCCAGAGCATCCAAACCGTCAAAGGTATCATCTGAACCATCCATCCCATCCAAGCATGAGATCAGCCCATCTATGTCCATCATGGTCCCATCACCACCATCCATCACATCATCCATGGGGCCCACATTCAAGGGAAGCATAGCCTCACCTATGTCCCATCCCATCATCCTATCCATACCATCCATTTCTCCCATAATGAAGGGCCCATTCAAATCTGAAATTCCAGCCATCCCACCATTAATGGACCCATTCAAAGCTCCACCAACCACCAAGCTTAATTCATCATCAATACCCCCATTTAATGCTCCATCTCCACCATCATTTAAAGGAAGCCTTCCATCATTAAAGCCCTCACCAAGTGCTGGAGTGTGGGACCCACCAACCTCTCCCACTATGGCCCATAAATCATCATCCAAAGCTACCCAAGAAAGGACAAAATGGGAAGAGGACAAAATGAAGAGAAAAGACAAGGAGAAAAGAAGATTCATGGCTGGATCGAATAGCTTAGTACAGAGAATGTGGGGGACAGGAGAAGGGGACAGCAGGGAATGTCCGAACCAGAGCCAGCCCAGGCCGCTCAAGAGGCGAGCCTTGGGCGGCCTACCCTGGGCCGCGCGTACGGACGCGGTTCCTCTCTCTCCGCGGGATTGGCTCCAGGGTTCTTGGTAGGTGAGGCTGACAGTCCACGTCAGCAGATGGCACTCCGTGGGCCGCCCAAGGCTCCGGTCTGCTCCAGATTTCGACTGAAGTTGATCAAGATCATATAAAGGGTGCCCCACCGGTCCAATCACGAAGCAATACGGCCAGAACATGGCTGATCAAGCCGAAGAAAGGGAAAGGTGATCAAGTGGGGGCCACAAGCAATCCAAGCTATTCAAAGACCAGATCATCATGATCTAAACCATTGAAGGACCTACATGAGCCATCAAACAACAAGATCAAAGGGTTGATCATCAAAAGAAGGGCTAGAATCCAAGATCTAATCATCAAGTGGGCCCACAAAGCCAAATCAAGCGATCTGAGACGTTCAAGCCATCATCCACACCATGAGAAGCCTTCCTAGCCTCACAAATCATCAAAAGAGGTGCCCCAAAGTAAAACCAAGGTCTCAAATGGGCCCACAGGGCCGAATCTATCAATCTGAACCATTCAAGGGCAAAATCATCAGGATCCAAACCATTGGAAAGCTTACACAAGTCATGGAGCAGCAAGATCAAAGGTTCGATCATCAAAAGAAGGGCCAGAATCCAAGATCTAATCATCAAGTGGGCCCACAAGGCCTAATCAAGCAATCTGAACCGTTCAAGTCATCATCCATGCAGTTAAGAAGCCTCATCTTCCACAAATCATTAAGGAACAAGTCAAAGGTCAAAGCGTCTAGACATCATCAAAGAATTTTGAGACAAATCAAAGATTATATATTCATTCAAAAGAGCTTGATACAAAAGAAGATAAAAGCAAAAGTACAAGGCCATACAAAGCAGAGCACCCGAGCAGGCTACAAGTCGCCAACATAATCATCATCGTCCCTCCTCGCGTCCCGCTCCCGACGATAAAGATCCATCAAAGGAGCAGTCACCGAACCTCCAGCATACCTGCGACGGCCACCTGGAACATAAAGCGAAGGAAGCAGAGGCCCCTGGCCGAACAGCAGATACCACTCATCATAATCACGATCCGGGATCGTGAAATGGAATCCGGGCTGGCCCACGAGAGCCTCAACTCTCTCATCAACCGGCATCCGAGCAGCTGGAGGAGGTGCAGAACAAGGGACCCGAGCCACCCCAGTGACTTGCCGAAGCAACCTCTCCCCCAGGTACCACTGAAAAGATTCAGCGTCCGAAAGCATGATACGGAGACATGAAGCATCGTATGCCTCCACACGCTGCGGGGTGTAATAGAGAGGGAAACTGGCATACGGCATCCGAGCGAGCTGCAGCAAATAAGGTCAACACGATCAGTTACAGTACAGCACGAGGGCAAAGACAAGCAAGATACTTACGTCCTCAACAGTCAGCCCGTCTATGTCAGCACGCCAATTGTCCCCGGGAACTCGGGAGTTCCGCTGACGGTTTTGCTGGTGCCAGTACATGTGGCGATACTGAGAGGGCTCAACATCATCCCGCATCCTCGGCGCGAGATGGGGAAAATGGTCATAAAAGCAGGTCTGGACAAAAGCACATCTAATGATCAGAGAGGGAAAGAAGGCAAATGACTCCAAGGAAGATGAAAGAAGAAATACCTCAACAATAGGCCAAAAACCTGTGAAGGACCGGCTATGCCGACAGGTCTTGTCCAAACCCTGAAAGATACCGGTCAAGATAGCCCCATTCCAGTTATAGGGATGATGAAGATCCTCGACTAAACGAAGAAATTTAAGATCAACTCTCTCATTCGCATGGCAGAAAAGAAAGGATCCAAAAGCATAAGTGATCATGGCCCGCGCTTTGTGGAGGGCCTCTCGCTCAGTGGTGGGGATGACGGAGGCAAAATTGTTGTAGAACCATCGCATCTTCACTTGATGGCCTTGGAATTCACCCTCGGGTGGGACGTCACCGACAAGCCGTAGCCAGTCGGTGAAAGTGAGAGGAGCCAGAGAACTGACTTGAGGAACAACTGTTCCATGAAACGGGAAGCCTATTTGCATGTAAATGTCCAAGGGGGTTATTCCCCATTCACCACAAGGGAGCTGGAAGTTATGGGTCTCATCCCGCCACCTCTCGCAAAGGGCCGCGAGCATCATGCGGTTAGCATCGTTATTGTGGAAACGTAAGGTGAGGAGGCCAGCAAAAGGAGTACCATCCAGTACTCGTTCAAGCAAGGGCTGTGGATCCTTCATCCAGTCGTCCCAGCGATCCCTGGTACCTTGACCCTTGATAGCAAGAAGAGGTTGATGCTCCATAGCTAAGGAACACATGTGGTCCCCTCGGCGGACGATGAAAGCAGGATCATCTTCATCAATCACTCGGTGACCTCTGCTACCATCCGCCATTGAATCCTACAAGCTTGGCAAGGTAAGTCCCTATCCCTTACCCGTTAAAATCCAAATTATCATCCAAGAAACCCATGGGATTGGACTCACATTCAAATGCAAAATCTAAAGTCCAACTCCATGTGTCACTTAGGATATGTGTTGGGCCCATTGGAAAAAGTAAGGCCCACCTTAAAGAAGGTGGCATGGCATGCCTTGGGCAAGAAAAGTCTATCATCCAAGGACACATTTTGGACAACAAATGCACTCAAGTGCCATGAGATCAACAAAGGATCTTAATTCGCATGAAGCCCCTCTTCAAAGTCCATATGTGGCCAAAAGATTGATCCACTTTTATGCCAAGGCCATGATTCTCACTTAAGATGTTTCCATCTTTTTACATATCTACATGGACAAGGGGAGAATAGGAGGGAAGTGGGCTCCTAAGAGCAACCCAAATGCCTCATCTCAATGGATGGAAGGAAGCACATAGCCCACTTGAAAAGCATGAGGACCCATTCATGGGTTAACCATGGGCAACCTTATGTGCCTCATCTTGAGGAAGGTATTGACCATGAGTACAACATGGCGGTCTACCCACAAACATATGGATCAAAGAGGCCAATGGTAAAAAAAAAATTTGCACATAGCCCACATGAGGAACCAAGTTGAAAATGCCCATGAAAGGGTAAATTTGGACAACTTATGTGCATCAATTTCTTTACTAAAAAGGAAGACCATTTGAGCCCAAAAGAGCATGGCTTGATGAGTCACCCAACCATCATGAAAATGGATAAGAATGGTACACATAGCCCACTTAAAGATCAAAATCCAAAATGTCCCTAAGCATGGGACAAAAATGGGCAACTTATGGGTATCATTCTTTCTCACAAATTGAAGAAGAAATCACTCATACTTGAGAATGATGGTGGATGACCCACCAAGCCCCCAAAGAAAAGATCAAGGAGCTATGGTTGTATGGATAGCTCACTTGAGAATCATCCATTTGAGGTTGATGGCATTAAAGGGAAACTCTTGAGAACCACATTCCTACCACAAGGAAAACCGTTTGAACTTAGTAAGATTGTGGGAACAACTCACTCATGGGACTTGTAGATGGTCAAGTTACTCAAGTCCTCCATCCATCAAATGAAAAAGCATGAAAAGAAAAATCCTACATGAACAAAGTGTAGTGGGGCATACATGGTTTAAAGAAGTGCCCAAGTTTCAATGAAGGCCCAAAAGCCCATCCACATGAAAAACCCCAAGAACCCACTACACTTTGTACAAGGATGTACATCATAATCAAGAGATGGTGGAAGATTTGGGCCATTTGTCCATAAAGGCCCAACTAGGAAATCTAGCCCACTTGAGATCCAAATGAAAAATGGGCTAAGTCATCTTGGTCCATACACATGTGAAGAAAGATGGGGTCACCCAAAGTGAGCCCCATAAGCCTAAACTTGAGATGGGCCCTACCATGCCCATGGGCCCAAACCTTGAAAAGAAAATGGAAAAGAAAGGAAGAGCATTGAGGAAAAATGACAAGGACAAGAAAGCATGAGGGAGCCCAAAATGAAGCATTGGGCCCACCAAATACACCAAGGGCCATGACTTCACTTTGAGCCCATTTGATACATATGAAAAGAGGCCCAACTCCCATGAAAAAGATAGAGTATTTTGCCATGCACACTTGATGACATGGCAAAATCACCCTTTACATACACATGAGGGGAGTGTGAAAATAAGAAAAAAATGAAGTGGAGAGCTTGCAGTGTCCTTCTCCATGCACCACCTTTGAAAAAGACTTGAGATCTAGAAAAAGGCCAAGAATGCTTGGGTCCACCTTCACACCTCTTGGAATAGCTACATAGAAAAAGAAAAGAGTCATGAGAAGAGATAATGAAGAAGGAAAAGGATAAGAAAAGAGAAAGGAAGTGGTCCATACCTTTACCACTCACCAAAGAGGGACCACCTTGTTGTCCCAAAACTTCTCTAAGGCCCACCACTTGAAAAGAGCAAAGGACCACCAAAGAAGAGAGAGAAAACTTAGAAAAAGAGAGAGTATGAGAGAGAAAAGAGAGAAATTGCATGATGGAGGGGGCAAGGGTGCCCCATGTTATATAGAAAAGGGGAGGGCACCCTTTTACCCAGCCCACTGAAGAGACCAGAAGGCAGAGACCGTCCGGACGGCCCATGGGAGGCCGTCCTAGCCCCTACCTAGATGAAATGACTTCCCACCCCCTCTCCTTGGGAAGAACTCCTCCTTGGGAAGGGTGGTTGCAAGTGAATCTTGTACCTCCATGTAAGAATGAAATGATGGAAGAGAATGGTGAGAAAAAAGGAAGAAATCTCACCAAAATCTCATCTCATGAGAAAGGGGTGAGAAATTGGGTTGATGATGTGGAAAAATTCCATAGAATTTTCAAAGAAAAGAAAGAAAAATTTGACTTGGTCAAACAATGATCTCAACCATCCGAGGATATGACCCGATGATACGAACCATTCCAAGAAGAATTCCCATAATCTCTAACTTGGATTGCTGCTCGCTTGTACAGATTTTGGTCCGAAGACCTTAAACTACGTCGGGATCGACATCCCAAGAGATTTTCAATAAAAGCCGGTATCGGTCTTGATCGCTTGAATTAAGATCCGACGACACCGAGTACTTTCAAAAAAAAAAAAAAAACAAAAAATGTCTTTCCTGTTTTGTGCAGTACGGGTCCGAAGACCTTAAACTACGTCGGGATTGACATCCCGAGAGATTTTTAATAAAAACCAGCATTGATCCCAGCCTTTCAGGCCAAGATCTGATGATCTGGATCATTTCGAAAAACAAAAATATATTACCAGCCCCTCTTTTACAAAATTTGGTCCAAAGACCTTAAACTACGTCGGGATCAACATCCCGAGAGATTTTTAATAAAAACCAGCATCGATCCCAGCCTTTCAGGCCAAGATCTGATGATCTGGATCATTTCGAAAAGCAAAAATGTGTTTGCCCCCTCTTGTACAAAGTACTGGTCCGAAGACCTTAAACTACATCGGGATCGACATCCCGAGAGATTTTCAATAAAAACCAGTGATGATCTTGACCGCTCAAATTGAGATTTAATAGCCTGAAACATTTTTTCGAAAAAACACAAAAAGAATGTATTTTCAGCATGTACAGTTTCATGGTCCGAAGACCTTAAACTACGTCGGGATCAACGTCCCGAGAGATTTTTAATAAAAACCAGCATCAATCCCAGCCTTTCAGGCCAAGATCTGATGATCTGGATCATTTCAAAAAAAAAAAAAAAACAAAAAAATATATTGCCAGCCCCTCTCATGTACAGTTTCATGGTCCGAAGACCTTAAACTACGTCGGGATCAACATCCCGAGAGATTTTTAATAAAAAACCAGCATCGATCCCAGCCTTTCAGGCCAAGATCTGATGACCTGGATCATTTTCAAAATACCAAAAATATTTTAAAGCTTTCCACAAAAACCAGCATCAATCTCGATCGTTCGAGCTGAAGTCTGGAACCTTTTCCAAAAAACAAAAAAAAAATGATTCACCAAAAATTTCAACTGCACAAATTCATCCCCAGTGGTCCGAAGACCTAAAACTACACTGGGATTAACTTCTCGGGGGCTTTCTTTCCTAACCTGTTCCAGACATGGCTGACACTTGATCGTACGGGTGTCTGGAATCTTCTAAACAGGTAAAGGCTGAGGCGGGCAGAACTCCGCAATCCTGTTCGTGTTGAACGCACTGTGATAGACAACCTTGATTTGGAAGTCGCTGTTGAATCTGACGGATGTTCCCTGTTCCTAAAACTCATGAAGGGGATTAAGGCTGTTGGGAGGTGGAGCGCACCCTCACGGAATTGTGAGCAACGTAAGGCCCCAAACTGGATTGACTAAGGGAAATGTGAGGATGTGGCTCATTTTGTGGCCGAAGGAGTTCGTCGGACGATACGTGGTCTATGTGCATTGCACATGAGAAACAGGCAACTTTGTAGGTGTGTTGACTGAAAACCCTCAAAATCCCCTCATCCGAAGATGTAAAACTACGACACTTAACTGTGTGAGACTCGTCTTGCTCGTTGACGTAAAATGGATCGGGTGCCTTACCAGCAGTAGAAGCTGGAAGTGGATGAAAATTCCATACTTTTCCCTGCATTTCAGAAAAATCACAAAATACCAAAAACATTGCAAAATCACCTCTTCAAAAATCACAAAAATATTTCCCTTGCTTTCAAATCAAAATATTCTCAAAAATCACAAAAATATTTCCCTTGCTTTCAAATCAAAATATTGTCAAAAATCACAAAAAATTTCTCTTGCTTTCAAAGAAAATATTTCGAAAATCACAAAAAATATTTCCCGTGTTTTCAATAAACCGATCTTTATCCTCTCAGGTAGAGACTCGGACCACATAATTACAAAAAATCACAAAAATTAGCCCCCAGCCTACACTTCAGGAGTCTTGAACTCCGCTCACTTCACAGTTTGGGATGACGGATCCGATCGCCCGCAAATCGGGATCTCGACCAAAACGGGCAACCAAACACCATCTCAATCACACGTATGCCCAGAAGAACATCTTGAAGTCAGATAGCATCCTCGTACATTCTCATTCGCAAAGAAACAGCATCTTGGGACGATGGACCTGATCGACCACGGGTCGGGATCTTGACCAACCCGCTGACCAAACCTCCGTATCAAAAAGAAAAATCCCCAGGGAGAACAACCCTGCAAGCAATAAGCTCAACATTCTCTGCATCTCCTACAAAAGCAAAATCATCAAACTAAAAGAGAATGAGCCAAGCCATGCATTCATCATGCATCTCCCAGCATCAGCATCCATCGCATCAATCATCATGTTTACCTGCTTTCAAAATAAAAGTCGGTTAGCCAAAAGCCCCACAGGCATCCCTAGTGGACGCGAGTGCAAACCAGATTCCCATTTCAAAAAGACAAAAAAAATTTCCATTTGCAAATAAAAACCCCACGGAGTATCACTCCCCAGAGTGGGTGCCTTTTCAAAAATCCAAAAAATATTTTCCCAGTAGAGCGTTCTGCCTCCAAAACACCAGGAGATCTTCCATACCTCTGGGTAGGAGCCGACGTAAAAATCAAATAAGATCCGATGTCTCGCGGTTTCCCCGGAGACCATCGGATCCAATGCACTCAAAGTACGGTCGAACTGAACTCCAGTGTCAGTGCGGTCGTACCACATGCCAAGATACGAAAAGATGAAAGCCAAAAGGCTTGGTCACAGAAACCATTTGAACAGGTGGAAACGATGAATTGTAACCCAAGTATCAAAATCAGCAGATTGGGTGGAAAGAGTTCACCCGCACATACCTAGGCGTGGATGCCTGAAGTACCTTGACTGAGTCTAAGTCGGCGTAGTAGAATCCCGTAAGACTATCTGACGCAGGGCGTCTAACCACTTTGACAGTCAAGCGAAACAAGTACTCCTGGAATGATCTAGGAAAACATCAAACATCACACAATCAGTCTCAGGGTCAGCAACCTCGTAAGACTACGGACGCAGAGGCTCTGCCGTACCTTTCCGATGTTAGTACCGATCGGGAATGGAAGGGTTGCGATTGGGTACCCAGGTTGCAGCGCATGCAGGGACAATCGCAACGTTTTCTCCAAACTCCCGCGGTATGTGCGAGTTATCAACTTCCAGACAATCAACTGACTCAGATACAAAGGACAACAAAGATTCCAGACCACAATCAAGGAAAGAATGAATTGCAAACAAGCATCGAAACCAGCGGATCGGGTGGAAAGAGTCCACCCGCACATACCTAGGCGTGGATGCCTGAAGTACCTTGACTGAGTCCAAGTCGGCGTAGTAGAATCCCGTAAGACTATCGGACGCAGGGCGTCTAACCACTTTGACAGTCAAGCGAAACAAGTACTCCTGGAGTGATCTGGGAGAACATCGAACATACAATCAATCACAGGGTCAGTAACCTCGTAAGACTGTCAACGCAGAGGCTCTGCTGTACCTTTCCGATGTTAGTACCGATCGGGAATGGAAGGGTTGCGATTGGGTACCCAGGTTGCAGCGCATGCAGGGACAATTGCAACGTTTTCTCCAAACTCCCGCGGTATGTGCGAGTTATCAACTTCCAGACAATCAACTGACTCAGATACAAAGGACAACAAAGATTCCAGACCACAATCAAGGAAAGAATGAATTGCAAACAAGCATCGAAACCAGTGGATCGGGTGGAAAGAGTCCACCCGCACATACCTAGGCGTGGATGCCTGAAGTACCTTGACTGAGTCCAAGTCGGCGTAGTAGAATCCCGTAAGACTATCGGACGCAGGGCGTCTAACCACTTTGACAGTCAAGCGAAACAAGTACTCCTGGAGTGATCTGGGAGAACATCGAACATACAATCAATCACAGGGTCAGTAACCTCGTAAGACTGTCAACGCAGAGGCTCTGCTGTACCTTTCCGATGTTAGTACCGATCGGGAATGGAAGGGTTGCGATTGGGTACCCAGGTTGCAGCGCATGCAGGGACAATCGTAACGTTTTATCCAAACTCCCGCGGTATGTGCGAGTGATCGATTTCCAAAAGATCAACTGGCACAGATGCAAAGGCAAGCAATGATTTCAGACCATGATCCATGAATGACCGGGTCAGAAGTGGGGTGTCCACTAGCTTTGGCATTCGGTTGCACGCAACCTCTGCCAAAGAGGGGCATCTGTAGACACCCCACCTTCGGCTACACTGTTGGTAGAGATAGCTGGATGAATGGAGGACCGTACCCCCAAATCCCAAGTCCAAACTCAGTCAAACTCACCCTTGTAAGCCCTATTCCATAGCCCAGATCAAGCCTAAACCCAGTCAACCCAGTCTTAAACATCAGCCTGAAAAACCCCCCAGAAAAAAGGCCAGTCAAAAAATTCTAAAAAAGTCAAACTCACTGAGTCAACCCGCTGAGTCAACCCGCTGAGTTAACCCGCTGAGTCAACCCGTCGAGTCAAAACACCGAGTCAAAACACCGAGTCAACCCGTCGAGTCAACCCGTCAAGTCAAATCACCGAGTCGACCCAGCGAGTCAAACAGCAGCCCCGAGGGAGCGACCGTACTCACTGGAAACCGAGGAGCGGCCGTACGGGCGGCCCATAGCAGGCCGTCCGAAATAAATTACGGAAAGTGCCACTCTCCGCTGCTATAAATACCCCCTCCCCTTCTCATTTCAAGCATCCCTTCAAGTCCAGCCAGTTCGGGTGCGGTCCGAGTCCTTCTCCACCCCTTAGCCCATTTTTCCACCAAGGAGAGCCCGAGTGAGGAGAGTCTAGCCCTGGTCCAGCCCAGCCTGACCACTGGTCCAAGCCTCCCAAGCCATCCAAATCTTGATCCAGCCACTTGAAGCCAATCCTTGCGACACCTCCGTCCTCCCAGCTACTCTTTTCCAGCATCATCATTTGCATCTAGCATAAGTGCAACATTTACTTTTCTTCCAACCCCCCTGCTTCACTACAAGCACCTTGATTCCTCAAGCACACTGCATATGTCTTAAATTAAGCACCTGTCAGTTCGAGCGTATGCTCTGGGCTTGCCCGTTGTTGGAACCTGCCCATCAGAAACTCTTACTGTTCAGACCTGCATTCACGTGCATATCACTATAAACACTTTGAATATTCAAGCACACAGCATGCATCATCTCGCATAAAGCACCTGTCAGTTCGAGCGTATGCTCTGGGCTTGCCCGTTGTTGGAACCTGCCCATCAGAAACTCTTACTGTTCAGACCCGCATTCATGCATCATGTCATCCATGAGAATATACGAGGATTAAACTAGACTTTCAAGTATTCGATCGATTCTGTGAAGTAGAGACCGTACTTCGGTACGGGCAGTGTGTGGGGTGCTTAACCTCTTCCCACCCTGTAACCGTGATCCCTTACCTTGAATCTCTGGCCGCAGATCAAAAGGAGTCATTTTAGAGGAAGGAATCTACGGGGTCTAGCCGACTGTAGATTCGAAGTAACTGGCTAGTGGCGACTCTGGTCTTATATAAACTCACTTAAATATATCCAGCTTAATACGACAACCAAACGAAGCCCTCGAGAACGAGGCAAGCCAGTGGCACAAACGGCGATTTCGCACTCACGCATCTTCCTCTCCTTCTTTTCTCGAAAGGGGAAGGGACGAGAAGAACGACGTCGTGTGGGAGCGCGGAAAACGGCGAGGGTCCACACATGGTTTATCGTGTTAACCATAGTCCCCTTTGCTTAGTCCAGACCTGAATCCGAGTCACATTACGATAGTATATGTAATGACGATACAACAGTATGGCTCTAGGCACTGGCGGCCCTCTTTTCGGGAGAGTTGCTCCTATTCAGCTCGTCGGATCAGATCAGACTCCGAAGGCTTGTTTTCTGCTCATTGGGTGGCCCGGATGGGTCATTTGACTACTCCATTGCGTTCGGAATGCTTGAAATACCCAAAATAGGCCCAAACGGGGCTCGAAAACGTCATAAAATGGAGGTTTAAATGTGCTGAAACGAACGTTCAAGGTGCTGATTTTTGTGATCCGCTGGCCTGATTTTACTGATGCGCTGGGGCCAGCGCGTCCAAAAATGATTGTTAAAAATGGTCTATTTTCATGATGCGCTGGGCTATTTTTCTGACGCACTGGGGCCAGTGCGTCCGAAAATAACTTTGTTTTGGAATGTGTAATTTTCTGATCCGCTGGCCCATTTTGCGATGCGCTAGGGCCAGTGCATCCGAAAATGATGAGTTTTTTACATGCTGATTTATTTGATCCGCCGAGGGTTTTTCCTGATGCGCTGGATCATTTTTGTGATGCGTTGGGGCCAGTGCGTCAAAAAATGATGACTTTTAACATGCTGATTTATTTGATCCACCGAGGGTTTTTCCTGATGCGCTGGATCATTTTTGTGATGCGCTGGGGCTAGTGCGTCCAAAAATGATGACTTAAGTAATTTCATTTCCGGACCTGTTATGGTCGGAGGTGCGATTTCCGGCGAGGGGTTCCGGCAATCGAAAAAGGGTTCCGGCGATCGGAAAAAGGTTTTTCGGCGAAGAGGTTCGGCTCTCTCTCTCTCTCTGAATCGTGCAAATGAGGTGGTGGGAGGGGTATTTATAGCCTAAGTCGGCCAATAGGAAGCCGACACGTGTAGCGCGTCGAGAAATCATGCCCGCGCGTCGAGAAAATCACTCGGCGCATCCAAAAATGTCTTAGTTGGGATCCTGATTTTTAGGGCGCACTGGCTGTCAGTGCATCCTAAAATTGCTGAAAGTGCCTGATTTATTGGACGCGCTGAGGGTCAGCGCGTCCTGAAATTCCTGAATTATTGGATGCGCTGAGAGCAGTGCGTCCTGAAATTCATCTCGTAAAACTGCCTGCATTCTTCGATGCGCCGAACGAATTTTCGGACGCGGTGGAGGTCAGTGCGTCCTGAAATTCACTTCGCGAAACTGTCCGAATTTCTTGATGCGCTGGACGAATTTTTGGACGCGCCGGAGGCAGTGCGTCCTAAAATTCATTTTCTGAAAGACTGAATTTCACGATGCGTTGGCTACAGGTTTTCTCGATGCGCCGACGTACTCGTGTTTTGGGAATTTGGGTTTTGCAAAACGAAGGGCTTGTGGGGCCCGCCTTACGATGAATGTCGATGCACTGCTCCTATCTCTTCGTAATCGAGGTATCCCTCCAAATTTGGGGGGTTTTGATCATGATGACCGGTGGGGTCCGCCACTAGCCCAATTTCCCGCTTTTTTGGTTAAGTCTGATGCGTGTCGCGATTTTTGACGCGATCTCCGATGCACTGGCCCTAAATCCAATCAAGTGATGACTTGGACACTCGTAATCACTGTTTCGAAGATCCTTACTTTTTGGGACCCCAACAAAGGTGCACAGAGCAACAACAAGCCTATGACAGGAATTTGTCTTACCGTCCTTCCGACGGCTTTCACACTACTTCCCATTTTCGGCTTTGGTTACGGGTAGACCATCCCCTGGTTGGTAATAGGTAGCCATTTTCGAAATTTTCCACAATGTTTTCCATCATTCCCAATTTTCATCCTTCCTTTTCCTTTTTATTTTTCATTAGATAGGATTTTTAGAAATCCGTATCTTTCGTTATTTTCCCATGGACAAGGATGGACAAAGTACCCCGGCTTGGTTTCTCAACACCTTAAATCAAAGTCTAGCTAATCCACAAATCACATAATCCTTTCAACCCATGAAAATCGTGTCATGTGAACTAGGTGTAAAAGTGTTCAAATTTTCTATCACTCACATAAATAGGAGAATTCACATATAAAACCATTATATTAAGAGAAGTTCAAAGCTTGTAACATCACTCACTTCGTATCTCCTTTTCTTATACTCATATCATCTCGAATACATAGAATTAAAGTTTTCCAAAAGAGTTTTGAATTTTAGAAAAATCAAAAAATTTCTACATCATTGCTCAAAATGTCACAAAAGCTCATAAAAGCTAGTAGATTCATCTAAGGAATCTCTCACCTCTCAACCAAAACTTTACATTGTCCTCAATGTAAGAAAATATACAATGAATGCAACACATGAGAGCAATGACAAAATAAAGGGAGTGAGAAATAGAGATATCACCTGAGGAATATATTTCATGGCAAGATTAGCTTTTGGAGATGGATTACTTCACAACTAAATCGATTGATCAAAGCAAATCCTAATGGGATATCATTCTAGGAAAACTATTTAAAATCATCATCCGTCAGACTAGGAGGTTAATCTCAATAACTCGTCCAAAAGCATAAAGTCAAGCAGAATCATTAGATGGATCAAAAGGTTTTGCAATAAAGTCATCCAATATCCTGCTTTACAATATACATGTGTGTGAGTGATCCAGATAAGCCATTAAAAATTCCAAAAAGGAATTTCAGCATGTTCCTTAATGTTTTCACCACATGTGTACGAGGAGACATCATCATATTTCTCAGAAAAAATATGTCTCCATTCAGATTTTCCTGGGCATTGATATTGCAAGTATGGATCTTCCCAGGGTGGGTAGAGTTCGATATGCATGAACCATAGAGGCGTGGAAATATGAATTGATTTCTCAGCACAACAAAGTGTTGTTTCCACATCCCTCTCTTGGCTAACATTATATGCCGATACCAATTCTAAAGGTGCAACCATATCCCCTATCACATCATCGTTCTTATCAAGGGAGTAAGTCACGTCTTCGTCTAAGTGACCGGAGTAGAAAGGTAAGAGGGACTCATCTTCCACAATAGAATTGATCATGTTTATTTCGTGGACCTCCTCATCTTCATCCTCTTGTTGGTTGTCAATATTGAAAGCATTTAACTCAATCGTCATATTACCAAAAGACATTTGTATGACCCCACTCCTACAATTGATGATAGCGTTTGATGTAGCTAGGAATGGGTGGCCAAGTATGACAGGAATTTGAGGGCCAATATTAACCATAGGTCGTGTGTCCAAGACAATAAAGTCCACCGGGTAGTAAACCTTGTCAACTTGGACAAGAACGTCCTCAATCACCCCTCTTGGAATACGAATCGATCGGTCAGCGAGTTGTAATGTGGTTTAAGTGGGTTTTAATTTACCTAAACCCAATTGTTCATAGACCGAAAAGGGAATTAAATTCACACTTGCCCCTAGATCGAGTAAAGCATGTTTCACCCGGTAGTCTCCAATTACGCATGATATTGTCGGACAACCAGGGTCATTGTATTTCTTGGGCATCCCGTGATTTATAATGACACTTACACTCTCTGTCAAAAATGCCTTCTTTTGCACATGTATTTTTCTTTTCACCGTGCAAAGGTCCTTTAAAAATTTAGCATATGACGGTATTTGTTTAATTGCATCCAACAATGGGATATTGATTTGACTTGCTTGAAAACCTCCAAAAATTCCTGATATTTATCTTGAGGTTTGGCTGAAATCAAGCGTTGGGGGAATGGAGCAACGGGCCTATATTCTTTCAATGGTTCTTTCTCATTCATGGCGGTGCTAGGTCCATCATCCTCTTTGGAAGATACCGGATCATTAGGCGTTGAGACCTTCACCGGGTCAAATTTTTCAATAATTTTACCACTTCTAAGAGTGGTAATGGCCTTAGCATGTTCCATGTGTTGGTTAGAGGAACTAGGCATGCTTATTTCTCCTTGTGATTTCAAATTTGGTAGGGGTTGGGCCGGAAGAATCCATTCCCTTGCGTTTAAGCGAGCCTTGATTTCATCCACCGAATTTTTAAGCTCAAGCATTATCGTATGGTTTGATTGATTTATTTGAGCTTGACCTTCCATGAATGCTTTTAATGTATCATCTATAGGCATTTGAGGTGGGGCCATAGGAAATTGCATTGGGGGCCCCTTTTGAGGATTACTTTGGTTAGCCGTGGTTCTATTCACCCAATTGAAGTTAGGGTTGTTTCTCCAACTAGAATTGTTCATGTTTAGATTTGGAGTACTAAAAGGTCGTTGATAACTATTCAAAACATTCGATTGTTCATATAAAAGTTCTCGAAACGCATAAATTGTTGGACAATCCGGCGTTTGATGCACATTGGAAGCACAAATTCCACAAATAGTTTCAACAGTCCCCTTTTGTTGGGTTGTGTCCACTTTCCTTAATTCCATCTCCTCGACCTTTCGAGTGAGATTAGCCACTCTAGAACCTAGATCATCTTTCTCATTTAAAACATAAATTTCTCCCTTTTCCTTGGCTTGGGGTTGTTTTGAACTTGTCGGCTTAGATTTATCCCATGATTGTGTGTTTTCAGCTAACATGTCAAAATAGTCTCAAGCTTCCTCCGTTTCCTTGTTCATGAACTCCCCATTGCACATTATCTCCACAAATTGGCGCATGGTTGAGTTTAATCCATCATAGAAGAAACTAATCAACCTCCACCGTTCGTAGCCATGATGTGGACATGCATTTAAAAGCTCATTATACCTTTCCCATCATTGGAAAAAGGTTTCATCTCCTTTTGGGGCGAAGTTCATTATGGCCCTTCTTAGTGCATTGGTTCGATGAGTAGGGAAGAATTTTTTAAGAAACTCCCGAGTCATCTCAGCCCATGTCCCAATAGACCTTGGCCTTAAGGAATGTAGCCACGATTTGGCTTTCTCTTTTAAGGAAAAAGGGAATAATTTGAGTTTTATAGTATCCTTGGTTACATTGTCATAGTTTATTGTGGCAATAACCTCTTCGAACTCCTTAATGTGTAGATAAGCGCTTTCAGAGTCGAGTCCATGGAATCTGGGAAGAAGTTGGATCAACCCCGGTTTAAAATTAATATTTTCCACATTGTGAGGGAAAATTATGCAAGAGGGAGTACTCGTCCTAGCTGGTTGTAAATAATCACGTAAAGTTCTAGGTTGAGGTACATCCCTCACTTCATTCTCATCCAATTCAGTAAAGTTTTGGGCTTAATTTTAATGTTGAGTAGCCCCTTGATTTGGTTGATTTTCAACCATCTCTCTAGTAATTTCAGGAAAATTTTGACGTTTTCTAGCATGAGGTTCTCTATCAATCCCTTCAACAATTACTCCGTCACGAATGAGTCGGTTATTAGAATCCCGAGCCCAATGTGGCATGCAAATCCTAAAAGAATGAAACATAAAAGAATTATTCCTTCCTTCCTTTACTCCTCTCTCAAACCAAAGCACAAGGTGTCTTGCAATGGCTGAGCCAGAAGCAAGGATAGAGACCGATTTCTCCTGGTTAATAGGGGTTCAGAGAACTCCCCACCCACTCTTTGAGTCTTTTGAGAAAAGTGCAGAAAAAGAAGAAATAGGAGTAGAGGTGAGAAGAGAAACCTCTAAGCACAAGGTGATTCAAGACGGCAGAGCCGACCAATAGGAATTCAGGTGGCACAAGACCTACCTATCAGAGACCCAAAAAGGAGTCTCCACCCACTCTACAAGAGATGAATATGATAGGAATGAATAGGAGAAGAAGAAGAGTAAGGTTAGAAGGATAAAACTTGATTTGAGAACTTAAGATTCCTACTTCTTCTTCAACTTCCTAAAAATCCCTGAATTGTAGATCTATGTTAGAATCCTGCAAAAATAAAAACAAACTAAGTTAATATTCTGATATTAAAAGAAAATTTAGCCTAGAAAGCAAAACAAATCCTAAACCTATCTTAATACAATTTCAACTAAAAGCTATCTCAGAAAATTCTAAAAATACCGCATAGAAATCCCGAGCAGTGGCGCCAAAAACTTGTTCACTCCCCAAGTATAGGGTTGTAAAGTAGTAATAATTCGGAAAGACCGAGTATCGTTCCCACAGAGATTTATGAATGGGTATTATCAGAATTTGTCTAAAATAACTAATAATTAAGATCCTATTAAGCACTAAAGCTGGAAAATAATGATTTGGGTTTAAACAGTGAATGTGTAAGGTAATATCAATCTAGAAAGGCACTAGAGCGCCAAGGATCCACTTTTGATAAGTTTCAATGCATCAACACAACTAGATCTCACATAACTCAATCGGAATCGAATTCATATCTCTATCCGATCGGAATATAGAGCGGTTCAATCAACAATTATCTAAAACAGTTGTTCATTCATTGATTCGATTCCCACAACAATGCTTAAGCTTTGGGCACACTCAATTGTGTAGGCCAAGCCTCTTTCGAATCTAGTTGAGATTCATAACCATAGCTTTCATCAAATCCTGTCACTAGACCTGATTATAGCCAATGATTAGAATTCTAATTAAATCAAAATCAATCAGTAAACAACTATTTCAAATTATAACAAAAGATAAGAACTTTAGTTGAATGAGTTCCCACATGAAGATCAGCCCATTGTACACAAGGCAATCAAAGGGTCTACCATGCCCGGAGTCGATGATAGATCAATGAACTACACAAGCATAACCAATGCTCAGAAGATAAGCTACTAAGTTTAGAATCACTAAGAATCACAAGAGCCTGGAGTCATCAAGAGATCAAAGTAAAACCACACTAGTACTTGATTCAAACGCATATCAAACTAAATTCTTCAATTAAAACATAAAAAGGAAGCCTAGGTTGTATCAATCCATTAAAAGCAAATCAAAAGCTTCACCTCTTAGCCCTAGCTAAGAGGTTTTAGTTCATCTCTAACATCCTTGAACTAAAAGCCTTAAAAACATAAAAAACTACTAAAACTGGAAGAAAGACTAGGAAAACTTGAAGTAAAATTCGTCTCCTAAGCCTCCTTGATAATCTCCACGTCCTAGCATCCCCTGGTATGAAGAGGAGAAGCCCTATTTATAGATTGGTGTGAAAGATTCCCGATTGCGCAAGGAAATACGCAATTGTGCAGAGAAAATCGGAGCTTCACGCACAAGCTGTTACGCTGACGACCAGTCGCATGACCAGTTTGAGCTCCTGGACGACCGGTTGCACGACCGGTCTCAAAACCTCAAAAACAGTCCAGTGAGTTTTGTGTTTCTGGACTACTCTCGACCTGTCTAGCGACCGGTCTACGGACAGGTCTAAGAACAAAATTTCAAGTTTTCTTCTTTATCTCTTCTCTTTCTTTCTTGCTTCTTTCTTCCACCTTTTAACAATTGTTCTATTGATCTTCAATGCATACAAAGTGACTCTTTTAATTATGAATTAGTGAAGTCTCCCTCTCATTCCTACAATCATAAATCCATGCATTATATTAGTCTTTAAATCATGAAAACCATGCATAATGAGTGACGAATTGGGGTTAGAATATGCACAATTAAGAGCTCAACACGCGTCCCTATACACTCCTAAATATACGAGCAGGACTGGTCGCTGGTCGCAGGATGTGAGTGGCCATGATTTCAGGTCGTTGAGTGGGGAGATCCCCGTAATGCGAATAGCCTTGGTCTCTGGTCATCGAGTGATGACACCCCCATGATGCGAGCCGCCATGATCTTTGGTCTCTGGTAGGGACGTCTCTCGTCTTATAGTACCAGCAGACCCTATAGGCCGGTTTTGGGCTTATCTCTATTCGTAGTCCCGAATCACGGGGAATCTCCATGATTAGGCGTAATCAGCTAGACATCTAAAGTGGTTATGCCATCCCTTTGTCTAAGGATAAGGATTAACGAGATAAGCACCTTATCCCTTGAAATCAACAGTGATCTCGACGGCTTGTGTAACAAACTGGATCATCCGGATCTGTATAAATAGATGACCCCATTGATGACAAAGGTACGAAATCTAAAAACCCATGTCTCACACTTCATCTTACTATCGAGTTCCACCTGACTTAAGCTTTGGAGTGCCAACAGCCAAGCGCCGGCCACCCTTAGTTTTCTTCTTTGGCTTTCTGGTTTAGAGGGGAGCTCACCTAAAGAAGGGCGAATACTTGGGAGGAACCTATTACCAGAATCTGACGTTAACAGAATGACACCGTCTGTGGGAACTTTTCCCGGAATTCAATCCCCCTATGCCCCCTAAGAAGACGACTCATCCCTCTACCTCAAGGCAGACATTACCCCCACCAGACATGCCTGAACCAACGCCCAACCTCCCTCAGACTGCTTCGACAGGGATTCCCTTGGAAGAGCCCAACCTACCTCCGCAAAATCCATTCCAAGATATATCTGGTGGCTACGATGGTGTTATGCGTTTCATTGGAGATACACTCCTTACCCAACAAGCTGGACTTCAAACCCTATCCAATCGGTTTGATCAGCATTTTTCCGAATCGCGGCAACCTCCAGAAGGACCACCATTACAATCTGCACCAGTAGCCTCCAGATATTCCGCAGATGAGCCACGAGCTCAGCGAAATTCTCTTTCAAGTCGCATGCCACTCGGCAATCAAATTCCAGCTCAACATCCACAATCTATCCACTCCAGCGCCTCTCGACAACGACGACCTTAAGAATTTGGTGTCGAAACGTCGAGTTATACTTTACCTTGGGAAAAAGATCTCAGGAGAATCGAAGATTGTTTCGCTGATATGGAACAACGATATCAATCTAACCTCCCACCTTCTGCTTTTGTATCAATCCATCAAGCTCAGCCCCCCTTCACTCATGAGGTAATGGAAGCCCCTTTTGTTAGTGCACTTTTCTGTGGCATACTAGTGTACCTTGTTTGTCAATCACTTAGGTCAGTGGGTCTAGTGTCGGTTAAGCTTAATGAAGACGAAGACCGAAGACTTAAGTGGCCCTGCTGCATCAAGGAAGAAGAAACAGGTAAAAGTGATGCCTTGGTGTGCCTTAACCTTGACTAAAACCTAACCCTTAACCTCTTAGATGACTTGCACCAACTAGGTATACCCTTAGTCATCATCATTAGTCTTAGAACTCCATGAAAACATGATAAGTTAGACTAATTAAAGAGGTGGAAGCTGCTGTAAACAAATCAGCTCAAACAGTAGTTTCCGATTGATCTCCGATTAATCGGACATTGGCTCCGATATGACTCCGATCAATCAGACAGAAGTTCCGATCAATCGGAATTTGTTCCAGCAAAATTTGAAAATCCTCTAGACAAATTTCCGATCAATCGGACATACTTCCGATCCATCGGAAGGGGTCCGTCCGATCAATCGGACAGTGATCCGATCAATCGGAATATCTTCCAGAGATTTCACTGGATAGATTTCCGATCAATCGGACTGGTATCCGATCAATCGGATCCTTTTTCCGATCAATCAGAGATGCGCGAATCTGCCCGTTTTTTTACCGTTGGAAGAAAATCTATTTAAGATGGGGGATTCGTTTTTGAGCTGGGAAGAGGGGATTTTGAGGAGATAGAAGCCACCATTGCTAAAAACCATCAGAGGCTCTATCCCAAACCCATAGCAAGCCATTCTCCTTGTGTTTTCATCACAAGCTTGGGTCATTCAATGGCATCTTGAGAATGGACTTGTTCCCTCTTGATTTCTAGGGTTTAGACACCTTGATCATAGTTAAATCTCTTGTCTAAACACTACCTAAGAGTCAAAATAGGTGTATCCCTCTAGGAAACCTATTTCCTACCATTTGTAGAGGATTCACCATTCCCTAGCACCTTGGGCATCTCCAATGGAGCATCACATGCAAGGTAGCTGATTTTGGAGCTGAAGCCTTGGCAAAGCAGCGGCATCAAGCACGGGAGAGCGAGAAGAAGCAACCCAAAGCGGCGCTACAAAGGGGCTCAATCCGGCAAGTAAGGTTGTCTTGTTAAGAGTCCATCCACTCAATTCCCTGTGGGAGTTGAGTGTAGAGTTTGTTTGACAAACTTAATCTAGGGTCGTTTGCCGATCCTTGGCCTGTTAGTCGGCCTAAATTCAGGGACGTCAGCCGTTCCTTGGCTCGTTAGTCGGGCCTAAACATAGTCTCCAAGGGGGAGCCACAAACACGGGTGCAAACATGTAGGTTGGGAGGAACCTGTAAACTCCCCGGTTGGGTGGATCCGAGTTAAAACACCTTGGTTGGGAGGAACCAGATTTAAACTCCTCAGTGAATGCCGGTGTGCTCAAAGGGGTTGAGTACTTGAACCGGGAGTGGAGTAGACAAGTAATCGAACCACTATACATCCTTGTGTTTTTTATTGTTCTTGAGCACATTTCTCTTTATGCATCACGTTTAACTTATTAATTATGAATGCTTAGTTTGGAATGTATGCTAGGCACTTGATAGGCACATTCACACTTACAAGATGTACTTTCATTACCTCATGTTGACTTGAGCATTTCTTGACCTCTATAGTCCACATGAGTTGTTTAGACTAAGTTGCTGATTGCACTTATCGTTTGCTAGTCTCTTGATTAGACCCACTTAGGCTTGGAAGCCGAAGTGTTAATCGCTTACGTAGTTTAATTTGTTGAAATGTGTAAGTAGGCGAAAAGAATTTCAAATAGGTCCTTATCACCCCCCCTCCTAAAGGTTTAGCCATAATTCTAGTTGCTCCTTAAGCTTCCGCACGTATATGCATAGGGTGTCATGTTAGATTACCCGATGCAATTTCACCTTTGCCTAGAAAATATCGAACGCCTAGCATCGTTCCATATATTGGTATCAGTGATCCTCTCGAACATTTGGAGACGTATAGGTCTCTCATGGAGTTAGAAGGATATAGTTCGGAAATTATGTGCAGGGCTTTTTCCTTAACTCTAAAAGATGCGGCGTGTATATGGTTTCGTGGCTTAAAACCTCAGTCTATAGAATCTTTTCCCCAATTATCGGATCTCTTCCTCTCTCAGTTTATGGGAAGTATCCATATAAAAAAGCCTACATCTCATCTATCGGATCAAAGCAGCAACATGGAGAAACAATTAAGGAGTTTATAGTTCGGTTTACAGCAGAAGCCGTCTAAACTGAAGGTTATACTGAAGATAAAGGCCTCACCGCCCTTATAGCAGGAATCACGAATGAGAAATTCCGATTCACCCTGGATAAAAACCCTCATAAAACCATGACAAAATTTCAAGTCAAAGCTAAAAAAATACATTAATGCTAAAGAGGTCGCTTTGATTTGTCATGGTATACAAGGAAAGAAACGCAAGTCTGAGGAGATCTCTTCCTTCGATAGGAAATATCGGCGTGATCGCTCCCCTAAGAAGCCTTACTCCGATCAATATTGCAACTACACGCCTCTCAATCAGTCTCCTAAAAAGGTATTAATGGAGTAAAGCATAAATCTTATGTTAAATGGCCTCCAAGGATCAAATCAGATCCTGACAAAAGAGACAAGATGAAGTTATGCTATTTTCATAAAGATCATGGGCATAATACCTAAGATTGTATATCTCTGAAAGATCAAATTGAAGCTCTCATTCGGAAGGGGCATCTCCAGGATTACGTTGCATGACAGGATCGGTCGCCTAAAAGAACCGATACCTCATCACATCAAGGACGAAGAAAAAAGTCACCACAGCATCATCCTCCACAGGAAGACGCGGAACCTACGGGTGAGATTCAGACCATTGCTGGAGGTCCAGCTTGCGGAGGAGATTCCCAAGCCTCAAGGAAAGCATATGCTCGGAAGGCGTGTCAGAAGCCTCAACACATTTATTGGCTGAAAAAATCGTCCGATACGCCAAGTCCTAGCCATCACCCAATTTCTTTCTCTCTTGAAGATGCTAAAGGAATTCATTTTCCTCATGAGGACTCCATCGTGGTCGCATTAAAGGTATCAAATTATTTAACTCATCGTATTATGTTGGATACAGGTAGTTCTGCGGATGTCCTTTATCTATAAGCTTTCAATAAAATGACACTCGCCAGAAATTTACTCAAACCTTTCTCCACCTCCTCGTTGACTTCGGGGGCAAAGTTGTAACACCAGAAGGGAGCATCAACCATCCTGTCACCTTCGGAGAAAGTTCGGCCAAAATCACTGTGTTCGTCAACTTCTTAGTGGTCGATCGAAAATCAGCATATAATGCTATCTTAGGTCGACCCTCGCTCACCAAAATAGGAGCAACTCTACACCCCATTTATTTATGCATCAAATTCTCTACTCCAAACGGAGTCGGGGTAGTACGAGGGAACCAAAAGGAAGCTCGAGCGTGCTACCAAATCGCGGTGTAAGATCGAAAAAATGTCCAAGCAGCTCCTATTATGACGATTACGGGAGGCCAAGCGAATTCCTCGATAACAACAGCGTTGGACCCGAGGGAGGACGCTCATTAATCAGGAACTCTCGGAGAGGAGACAGTCGAAATCCATCTATCTAAAGATAACCCCTCCAAGAAGGTCCACATCGGATCGTCTCTAAGCTGTATCTTTCGAGCAAACCTGACCAATTTCCTAGTCGAATATCAAGATGTATTCGTTTGGTGTCATGAAGATATGCCAGGTATCGACCCCAATGTTACGGTCCATTGTCTGAACGTTTATCCGAAGTACAAACCCATTCATCAGCGTCAACGAGCGTTCATGGCTAAAAGGCAAATGGTGATTAAAGCTGAGGTCGAAAAATTATTGGTCGTCAATTTCGTCAAAGAGGTTGACTACCCAGAATGTGTTGCAAACGTGGTTCTTGTCCACAAAGCCAACTGTAAGTGGAGGATGTGTGTAGATTACTCCGATCTGAACAAGGCGTGCCCAAAGGACAGTTTCCCGACTCCCCGCATCGACCAATTGGTCGATTCAACGGCAGGACATGCCCTACTCAGCTTTATGGACACTTATTCTGGTTACAACCAGATCATGATGCATCCGCCTGATTGTTAAAATACTGTCTTTATCACTAATCGAGGCTTATATTGCTATAAAGTAATGCCTTTCGGCCTCAAGAATGCGGGGGCCACCTATTAGCGTTTGGTCAACAAAATGTTTACTGCACAAATCGGTAAGAATATGAAGGTTTATGTCGACGACATGCTCGTAAAAGGTGTCGTGGCCAATGATCATCTTGCGGATCTCCGGGAAGCCTTCGATCTGATGAGGAAGTATCAGATGAAGTTAAATCCAGAAAAATGTGCTTTTAGGGTCTCTACCGAAAAATTTCTTGGATTCATAGTTGGTCAACGAGGGATTGAAGCAAACCTCGAGAAGATTAAAGATTTGATTGAAATGAAGTCTCCATCCACTCTAAAAAATGTTCAACGATTGGCTGGTCGCATTGCATCGTTAAATAAGTTTATTTCGCGTGCCTCTGATAAATGTCTTCCCTTCTTTAAGCTTCTCCGCACTACTGCAAAAACCAAATGGGTATGGACCTAACAATATGAGGAGGCATTTCAGCAACTGAAACAGTATATGAGCGCGCCTCCTATCTTATCCAAACCCGTCCCACATGAGTAGCTTTTTCTTTATTTATCTGTATCTTCCACGGCCATTAGCGTCGCCTTAATAAGAGAAGATTCTGGGGTCCAAAGGCCCGTTTATTATGTCAGTCGAGTAATGGTGGACGCCAAAACTCGATACTCCGATATGGAAAAATTAGCTTTGGCCTTAGTAACTGCAGCTCGGAAACTACGACCTTATTTCCAAGCCCATTCTATATTAGTACCTACGAATCATCCATTAAGGCAAGTCCTTCAAAAGCCCGAGGTATCTGGGCGGTTGACTAAATGGGCAATTGAGCTCGTCGAATATGACATTACATTCTGCTCACGAACCGCCACTAAGGCCCAAGCCATAGCCGATTTCATTGCTGAATTTACATATTAAACCCCCGCTGATCCTACCTCCAACAATGACTCTACGACCAGTGAGCAGGCACCCTGGTTGCTTTATGTAGATGGGTCATCATGCATCACTGGCAGCGGAGTCGGTTTGATCCTAATCGCTCCCGACGAATCACAATTCCAATATGCTTTACGCTTCGATATTCATGTCTCTAACAACGAAGCAGAATATGAGGCATTGATCGTTGGCCTCGAATTAGCGAATGTGCTTGCAATATAGAACTCATTTATTCACAGTGACTCTCAGCTCATAGTCAATCAAGTACTCGGCGAATTTGAGGCAAAAGAAGAGCAAATGACTTTGTACAAATCTCGAGTACTTATCCTGCTCGCAAAACTCAGTAAATATGAGATAATTCACATTCCTCGCGGGAAGAATAAGCTCGCAGATTCTCTAGCAAAGTTAGCTTCTGCACCAGAGTCTGATTTAATGCAATCTGTTTCTGTCGAGCATCTCCGTTCTCCGAGTATTGATCAAGTCGTTCTAAAGCAAGTGGTCACATTACATTTATCTTTATGCTGGATGGATCCCATCGTCCTTTACCTAAAAAATGAACAACTCCCAGACAATAGAAAATCTGCGCGATAAATTCGTTACCGTGCTGCTAGGTACACTTTACAAAAAAGAATACTATTATGTAAAAGTTTTACTTTACCATACTTAAGGTGTCTCCATTCAGAAGAAGCACACCGTGTTCTCGATGAAATATACCAGGGGGCATGCGGTAATCATCCCAAGGGACGGTCTTTAGCATATAAAGTAATGAGGTAAGGGTACTATCGGCCCACCATGAAGGCGGACGCAATCGAATTCTCCAAGAAATGCGACAAATGCCAGTGATATTCTCTAATCCATCGCGTACCATCTGAGCAAATGACGCCGATGGATGGCCCTTGGCCTTTCGCCCAACAGGGAATAGATATAATCGGACCATTAACCACCGAAAAAGGCCAGAATGGGTTCGCAATTGTAGCAGTCGATTACTTCACCAAATGGGTCGAGGCAGACCTTTTAACCAAAATCACTGAAAAATAGATTACAAAATTCATATGGAGAAATATCATATGCCGTTATGGGCTCCCCCATACTATAATCACTGACAATGAGAAACAGTTTGACAACACTGCGTTTTCCGAGTTTTGCAAGAAATGGAGGATACGAAGTATTCGAACCTCCCCATATCATCCTCAGGCTAATGGGCAAGTTGAGGCAGTCAATAAGATTATCAAACATCATCTGAAAATTAAACTTGATGAGCGTAAAGGTATGTGGCCTGAACTTCTACCTGAAGTCTTATGGGCTTACAAAACGACAACTCGTACATCGACTGGAGAAACCCCTTTCTCTCTAGCATTCGGTACCGAAGCAGTTGTTCCAGTCGAAGTTAAAGTACCGTTGTATCAAATGGAGTAATACGACCCAGCGAGCAATGAAGAGGGTCTGAGGCTTAATCTCGATCTTTTGGAAGAAAGAAGGGACGTATCCCGACTTCGAGCAGCAGCTTACCAACAGCGTATAGCTCGCTACCGCAACGCAAAAGTCAAACTCAGAGCTTTTTAGCTTGGTGATTTGGTGCTTAGACAAAATCTTGGAACACCTGCTCGTTCGTTAGATCCGAATTGGGAAGGCCCCTATCGAGTTATCAAGATTGTACGACCAGGTACATATTATCTAGAAGACATACGAGGAACACCACTACGTCGCCCCTGGCATGTGGAGCATCTACTTCAATATTATCTATAAAACATTCATGTATTAAGCACATGAATCACATTTGAATAAAGATCATTTTTTTTCATTATGGTTAATCAACTATAAATCTCATAATTTGGTCGTTGCTTTGCTTTGGACTAAAACAACCCTGCAGAGAAGACAAATGTTCTCTTAACCAAATCTTCTGCTTATTACAGAGCCAAAGTCTCAATCGATAAAGCAGTCTATCTCTATACGAAGATGGTCACCAAGACCCCCTGATTGAGCCTAACTCATTTTTCATGAGTTTAAGTATCTATGCATTTAACATTGAAATAATTTATTGCTAGGAGAAGCCAAAATGTCAAAATGATTTTTTCTATTAGAAGTTATTCAAAGGAAAACATCAAGATTGTTTTTACAATAAAAAGAAGGGAGCGACCAAGATTAACATAAAAAAAAGAGGAGGTGCTCATTCCTGAGCGTTGCTTGGAGGTGCGCTACTCTCGACCTCAGGGCCCACCTCGGGAACCCCCGCACAGCTTGGGTAGCTTCTGTAGCTTCATTTTCAGCGGCTGCTCTCTCTTCAGCAACGACGACAGCCGCGACCCTCTTGAATTCCTCCATATTGAATTATGGAGATATCCGCTGCATTACTCTCAACGCAAAGTCGCGGCCAGCATCGTATGACTCGTATCGCTTGTCATCATACAACTGTGAAGTACGGAATTCCATGACTGCTTGGGGCCCCTCTTCAGATAACATTTTGACGTAAGCCACTCTCTCCTCCTCCCAATGAATGGAATCATCTTTGAGCTGCGCGAGAATAGACCTTTCCTTCTCCAAGCTATCGCTAACTTCTTTCAGTCGCGACCTGCTCTCTGCGAGCTGCTCCTCCAGAGAAATTTTATCTTGGCAGAAGATCTCTCTCTCTCTCTCTCTCTCTCTCTCTCTCTCTCTCTCTCTCTCTATTTCTCGATCTTCTCCTTCATCTTCATGAGTCTCGCGAAGTTCGTATCCAATGATTGATACCTGTCGGTCAAGACTTGGATCTTTTCAATGAGGATTTTTCTCTCCTCATTCATCTTCGCGACTAGAGTCTCACGAGACTTGATGACTTGATCCCTTCCTTAGATCGCCTTCTCCAGAGCCTCTTCTCCTCGGCCTCATCAATAATACGGCGAGCAGCAATAATATCACGTCTCGTCCGTATAATGAGGTCTCGTCCTTTCTCAAGGAGTAAAAAAGGTGTTACTAAAGGAACAAGGATCAAAAAAAAAAAAAAAAAAAAAGAGGAAGGAGAAAACAAGCTAAAACTGAAGTATTTTTACCTGGATCATCCTCACCCCCGCATCCAAAGAGAGATCCTCGGGACTAGGCTCGAGAAGAGTACCAAAAGTATGCGGGGTGATGTTATCAAATGTAAACTTGCAAATCAGATGCAAGTGACTTGAGATATTGAACGTCCCAACTCCAGACGGTTGAGCCACGACCAGCCCAGCAGTGCTCGCATCATGAGCAACAGATGGCTCACGAGCAGGATCCAACTCGCGAGCAACATCAGGCTCGTGATGCCCTTCACTCGAGGGACGACTTGGCCCCGCCTCGTCGCCTCTTGGGGAGTTATCAATGATGTCAATGACTGGTGGCTCTGGAGGAACAATCGGAGGACTGTCACAGTCTCAGGAAGAGGGTCGCATGGTTGCGAGCCTCGAGTAGGCTCATCCGATCGACCAGATGGACCGGCCGTTGTCTTCTTTTGTCTCTTTGAGGTGGTACCTCTCAGACGGGGTAGCAATCCTCTCTTCTCACCAACATTCGCCATGTGACTTCCTCCTGAGATATCAATCCGGAAGCAGCAAGCCGTGGAAGCGAGAGGGTGGACTCGATATTCCTATCGCTAACAGATAGTTTGTAGATTTTAACGATCTTCTCGTTAATCCTCCCTTTCAAACTAGGCTTTCCTCCAGTTGGAATACCTGCGAACACGAGTAAAGCTGGGTAAATAAGAGACTAAAACTACCAAGAAAATTGTGGAGAAATGAAGATCTACCCACCTTCACCAAAGAAGCGACTGATGTTATGGCCCTCAAGGTTGGACCCTACGTCAGATTCCCAATTTTCAGAGGCATAAAACCATCGTTTCCTTCACCTAGGGTAGTTCGAAGTGCGTTTTCCCAAAACATAATTATCTCGGTGCCAGTAACACAGATAATACCAACCCTCACTGGAAGGAGCCTTCCTGAGTTGAAACATTTTAAGGAATTCTTCAGCTGTTAAATCTTCATTTCCGACTTGTTTCCAGAGAACAAAAGCACTCAGAACAACCCTCTGGCCATTTACGATGAGTTGTCCGGGGGTAATTCTGTAAATACGAAGTACGTTTCGGATAAAGGGGTGAAGAGGAAGACGCACACCAAGAATGAAAAAATAGTCATACAAAGCCACGCAGCCTGGAGGTGGAGAATTCGGAGTCTCTCCCTCTCTAAGTAACTGGAGAATGACGGAGTCAGGGATCCGGTATCTTTCCCGTAACTCATTCAATCGGTCCTCCGTCATTATCGAAGGATACCCGGACGCAGAGTATCTCCCCGCAGGGACCCTTGCGTTGTTTGAGGAAGAGCAATCTGGAGTCGCATCCCCCAAAGGGACGACTTCGTCATTGGAATCTCTCACCATTGTCGTTTAAGGAAGAAAACAAGGAAAGGGGAATACCTCAAAGAAAAAATGAAGGTCACGCCAGAGAGAGACATGAACAGGGAGAGAAGAAGGACGGATTTTTTAAAAAATCTTCGATGAAACTTCGAAATGAAGAAAACTCCGCAGGCTTTGGATATTTATAAGCAATCATTCATTCAAGATTTGGGCGACACGCGGCGTCCATTCGTTTAGCACGACAGTCGAACGGGCACGGTCATTAACTCCGGAGACAGGTGGCGGGCGCTGCTTCATTTCCTCCTGGTCGAAAAGCTGTGGAAAGTTGGCACTCATAAATGAGGGCTCAATCATGTACAGCTTCTCCTCCGAAAAACGTATTAGGCGGTTACATGTGCAGATAAGTCCTTCGCTTAAACTCCTCAATGCCAAGGACTTGGGGGGCATCTATTATAGAATAAAGTTGGTCAACGAAGAGGTTTGAAGACCCAAGACCTGCGAGCGCCTTTGACTCCATAAAGTCACGACCTAATCATTTGACTAACAAGCCCATATGGTCGCAGCTCGTATATCGCATAAACGCGTCCTTATACACTCCTAAATATACGATCAGGACTGGTCGCTAGTCGCAGGATGTGAGTGGCCCTGATTTCAGGTCTTTGAGTGGGGAGATCCCCGTTATGCAAATAGCCTTGGTCTCTGGTCATCGAGTGATGACACCCCCATGATGCGAGCCACCCCGATCTCTGGTCTCTGGTAGGGACGTCTCTCGTCTTATAGTACCAGCAGCCCCTATAGGCCGGTTTTGGGCTTGTCTCTATTCGTAGTCCCGAATCACTGGGAACCTTCATGATTAGGCGTAATCAGCTAGACATCTAAAGTGGTTATGCCATCCCTTTGTCTAAGGATAAGGATTAACAAGATAAGCACCTTATCCCTTGAAATCAACAATGATCTCGACGGCTTGCGTAACAAACTGGATCATCCAGATCTATATAAATAGATGACCCCATTGATGACAAAGGTACGTAATCTAAAAACCCACATCTCACACTTCATCTTACTATCGAGTCCCACCTGACTTAAGCTTTGGAGGGCCAACGGCCAAGCGTCGGCCACCCTTAGTTTTCTTCTTTGACTTTCAGGTTTAGAGGGAAATTCACCTAAAGAAGGGCGAATACTTGGGAGGAGCCTGTTACCAGAATCTGACGTTAACAAGGGCATGTCCCCATTATTCGATTGACAATGTATGATTATGATGGGGGTGTATACGTAGGAGTTAGCTTTCATATGCATTGCATTCATACTTGCATTGCATCCATGATCCCACTTTATTGATTTTAGTATTTTGATACCTGGTTACCCTCTTATACATCTTGATTTTTTTACACATTGTAGTTTTGTCTTCCATCATGAGAAGAGATGTACCCACTAAGCTTATAAAGCTCATTTCAGTTATTGCTTAACTTTTCAAGGAACTTTAGCCAACTGAGGTAGTTTGAGCACAAAGAAAGATTTCATTCCATTTTGTCTAGTCTTTCCTTTGAAAATGTGACCATGTAATTAAAACATATGTATACATTTTTGGGAATGGTATAGTATCACATTTTGGGTTATTACTGTACACACACAAAAAAAAAAATCCAAAGTTCCACCTCAAGAGCGGAGTCAAGAGCCTGTGCTTCGTTTTCGTGGCGTGACATTGATAGCTTAGATCTGTTGTGGTGCACCACTTGATGGGCATAGGTATTAGGTCAATGGTGGTTGATCGTGATAATGGAGGGATTATATTAATTTGGGAACATTAGGTTAAGACAAGATCATAGACTTCCAATGTCTTGCCTTAACCCAATATAATGAGATATATGGAAGACTATATGATGGTAATGTACTATAATTCGTCTCCCTGAAACCCTAATTCTTTCTTATATATAGATCATACTTTAGAAGGAGCATAACCATAGATTAGAAAGAGAGCCTTGAAAGAGGGGACCACCTACAATAAGTGTAGAGAGAGAGAGAGATTCTCATCTCTTTTCCTTCCCTGCATCACACGTTCTACATGTGTGAGTCCACTTGTGTGAACGACTCTAGAGCTCCCTTGGTCCCACTCCAATAGTTGATGTGTGGTTCTCATCTTCTCCTTTATTTGGGATAGATCAAGAAAAGATGTTTTAGTTGAAGGAACAATATAAACAAATCGACAGATCATTTGGCAACTCGATTTAGGTAAATTCTAGTTATAGGATTTTAGATTTTTCTTTTCTAGAAATATGGGAATATCTAAACTAAGATTCATAGAGTTATAAAGTCTAAAAATGGGTTTTGAAAAACTTCTATTTTTCCGTTGTGTTTCAAAAATTCCAATAGCCAGTACCATCATATGCTCGCGGTGGTATCAGACTAGACTGATAATGGAGGCACTTGATGTTTACATAACATCCAACTCGTTTATCACACGTGTCACTCCAAGCTACCTCTAGGGCCACAAAATCAGCTTGATCTAAAACTCAAGTGTGCTACAGCACGGGCATGCCCACCCTTGATTTCCACTAGGGCCCACTTGAGTTGCAAAACATCTCGAGTTTTGGCCTAACCCTTCATCCAGATCAAATGAAGGGTTTCAATGGCCTGAATTCTGTATACAGAACATGGTGGCTCCTCTTCAAATCGATGCTCCTCTCAACTTGTTACCTGTGTAGTCAACTCAAGTTTTGGATTGGTTTGAATTTTGGGCCCGAGTAAAATGAAGTGATGCATCTGATGGAAGGGATGGATTTTCGTTGGGGGGGGGGGGGGGGGGGGGGGGGGGGGGGCAGTGCACTAGCACGATCAAGTCATAGTGCTCCTAGTTGCATTGGTTCACTTGGATGATCAATTATGTGAACTGTGCACCGAGTGAATAACGCATTCCATGTTCTATGATGCAAAAATGACCCTAAACAGATTATGCAATCTATACTTCATTTGGCCTTATTTTTACAGCAATCCAGTTTCCAAGCCATGGATGGGATGGTTACAATTACCAAACAAAAGTGACTCTTTACAAGTAGGAAGCATTCTGCGACGGATCCTAACAAATAAATGGATCAAATTGGTTAGTGGACCTATTTTTGTGTGAATGATCTTGAAGTCCCATATTAGAGGCTATTGATCAAATGGTTATATTTGTCCATTCAGATCAGTGTCCTTTAGGGCTTGTTTGGATATGTGGAGTGTGAGAAAGGAAACTTTGTTTCTTAGGAAACCTTATTTCCAAGAAATTGTGAAAAGGGAAACCTTGAATTTTTTTTTTTTTAAAATAAGGTTTTCCTAAAAAATTTGGGTATGCTTCCCATTTTATTGGTTGGTTAAATAAATAAATAAAAATCCTAGTAGTTATTGGCATATGCCAAATTAACATGTGATACATATGGAACACTCGAAGATAGACGATGGCATTTGGGGTGCTTAACCTTAATGGTGTCACAAATGACACATAGGGGTGCTTGAAGTTGCATGACGGCAAATGTGACACAAGTGACACATTAGCACATTTGACACGTGGACACTTAAAGGTAGATGGTGGTACATGTGCAAATAGGCACATTGACACCCATGGCATGTGGTCACACGTAACATATGTAGAGCAATTGAAGAAGGACAATGGCACATGTGGCACAGTGGCACGTAGGTGCTTTTACACGTGGAGCGCAAGCGAAAGATGGATTGTGGCACATGTACAATGCAAAAGATGATGGACAATGGAAAGTTGGCACATGCGGCACATGCGAGACGCTTTGTACGTGTGAAGCCCAAGTGAAGATGGATGGTGGCACACATACAACACAACAGAAGATGGACAATGGAAAGTCAGCACTTTCCAGAACACTTGAGGTGCTTTGTATATTTGGGGCCCAAGTGAAAATGGATGGTGGTATATGTGACGCATTGGCACATTTGCGACAAAATAGAAGATGCACAATGGAACATTTGGATATGGGTCATATGTGAATCAATTGGAGATGGACAATGGCACATATGTGTTTAACTCTTGATAAATTCATTTTCCTTCAATTGTGAGAAAATTCCTTTCTTAAGGGGAGAGGTGGGAAAATAAATTTGTTGATTTTTCAAACCAAAGAGGAAGTGAGAAATGGTGTTTCCCACAAATTCTCACGGAAGTCTTCACAAACAATAGAAAAATTAGTTTAATGGGAAATTATGTTTCCTTTCCATGAACCCAAACAGGCCCTTGCATAAATAGTCAACAAATGAAGGGAAAAAAAAAATCATGCAACCATGGCTTCCACTTGTGCAAAATATGCAAATAAGGGTATAGCATTCACATTAATAATCACAAATTGCATAAAAACTATGGAGATGGCATACATAAATGTTAAACCACTCAAATTGTGTGACCCCTCACAAAAAAATAAATAATAATAACAATAATCAGATTGATTGTGTTGGGCATTGTGAGAATCACTGAGCGCGATTCACATTCGTGTACACCCACAATGATAATTTCATAATCAAACTTTGAAAAATAATCAGATTGATTGTGTTGGGCCTCTCTCTCTCATAGAGGACTTTCAGGTTTGCCATGCTCTATTTTGTAGTGATAATGGATGAAGAGGAAGATGAACTAGAAGCGCTTGTTGGTTCAGGTGTGGAAAAAGAGTAGGGGTTTAGGATGGAAATCAGGAGTAAGGTTAGGATTTAGGGTTTGTGGGAGTTGGCGTTCAATTCATAATTTCCAAGAGGGAACCTGCTCTGATGTCAATTAATACAATTATATTCATTTCGAGGGAAGACCTACATCCAAATGGTCAGCAATTTTCATTAACCAAACCTAAGGAATTAGTCTCTACTACAATAATATGCTTAACGATTTCTCAAAAACCAAACCAATGTGGGGTTCTATGGTTCATTGATCCAAAAGTTGATGTTATGGACACCACTATGGATGGACCAGATTCAAAATTCTGTAGATTGGAAGAAATAAAAAGAAAGAAAAGAAGAGACGAAACTGACAATTACCAAGAAGGCATTTTTAGGGCTGCACTTTTCAATGAGTTGGCTTTCAAGCCTTGGTCCCGAAACCACGAGGACTCGGCCTTGATGGTGCTGAATCTGCAAACTGGCGCCGTGATTCTGATCTCCTTCTCCTCCTTGCAGTGCCAGGAGGAGCCTAATAAAAATTAAAAAACAATTAAAATAAATCAAAATGAACCACACTTGATAGTTGAAGTTACAACATAGAGTTTCGCAAAGGGCACGTGCACTGACATTGCATGCATATGGGGCCATCTGAGCTGTGCATATCAGGTAGAACCAAAAAGTGTCGACAACCTCGCCCAGAAACAGGCCAGTCCACTTATCTTGCAAGCAACATGTGTACAATGAATGTGGATGCTGGCAAGTTCTTCTACACCAACTACTGTGTTCGTACATGTTGGATCCATTTGATAAGTTGAACGGTTTGGTTTTTGGACCATGTCATCTAAATGGTGGGGTTCATCAGATTCATGGCCCAGATGGCCTTTTGTGTGCATGCTTCGGAAAATTTTAAAACATATTGGTTATGCACCAGCACTACACCCTCCCCCTCTCTACTGTAAAATCAGTGATGGCACGGTCTCTTCACCATTTCACCGACAAAAATAAATAACTAAATAAATAAAATAAAATAAAACATCTCCTCTTTTTCATGGAACTTTCCCCATAAAATTGCTCCATACCATGTAAAACATGTCAAGAATTCCATTTGAGTTTGTGAGATTTCGTCCGAAATATTTTGAAGACAGCAAAGGAAGCATTCACATTATGATGTGTTGAGTAAAAGAAATCCCTCCATGGAAACGAATGCAAAGGTGCAGCTACAGCAGCAATCAAGTATCAAAACATCTAGGTACATCGATAAATACAAGCATGTGCATGTATGCACAAAAGCATGGAACACACCACCATCCCTGCTCAGCCAAATGCATCTGTACAAGCACATGTAAATGTATGCATGTTGGCAAGTGAAATTATGCAATGTGGCCATGTGGAATGCAGGGCATGCATGTGCAAGTGCATGAACATCCATGCAAATTGGTGTTGCACGAGTAAATGTGTGGTCATGTGAAAAGAAAATCAACCTTTTGATCGGCTTTAAGTGCCTCCTCAAGATTGCTCAATGCAGGAATAGATCCCCCTTCCATGGCCCCCAATAAGTTCTTCATCCGCACTCGCATTTGGAAAAGCTGTGCGACAAGTTGGCTCACCTGAAATGGTTTAAAAAGGCCAACCATTTTACCCTGAATCTAAATTAAGCATATATTCTCAATACTCAACAGCATGTAACCTTGATGGAAACATTTTTTTTTCTTTCTTTTTCCTTTTACAGGGAGAGCTGCTAGAAAATGTTAACATGGAATGTACCTGCTGCTCCGTTTTTCGGGACTCCACAGCAACTCGCTTCCTCCTTGCAGGTGATTCTGCTAACAATTCAGGCTTCTCTCTTTCCTCTGCAAGTAAGCAATGAGAAAGATGGTATGATATGGAAGAGAAACACTAACCGGCATCCGTGTTGAATTGAGGGACTGTAGCTCATGCTGAGTGCATGAAAAATGCCAAGGCTTCTTGCGGGGGTCGGATTTGAATTTGAATTTTACACTCATGATGTGTATGAGGCCCAAGGCTCTACTGTAGCCCACCTTTTATTTGTTTTGAGGTCCAGTAATCAAGCTAGTGTGGTCATCGGAAGGCAGCGTGTTGTCACAGCTCTAGTGCTTCCCCCAAACATAGACAGTGGGGCACTCAATTCACAGTTCCATCGAGAATGAGTCAGCCCATCTCCCAAGTGTACACCCCAAGTGCCATGCACTGAATGTCACTAAAATGCAAGAGAGAGAGAAGAGATATTGAAGAATGCTTCTATTGCATGAGAACTCGAAAGCTCGCAACTCCTCTTGGATGGTGAAAAACAGACCCTTCCTACTTATATAGGCACAAGATCCTTCTAGAATCTAGACTCCATACATGATGGCCAGAATGATGCCACATGGCTAGGAAGACTCTAGAAATTTCTAGAGATCTCTACACTACACAACTCTACCATACTCTAGATTTCTCTATCATTCTCTACCCCAAAGTACAAAAGCCTCTAGTGTACAAAATGAGCATAATTTGGCCAAGTCCATGACTTGGCACCATGAGAATGATTGGTCTGTGACAACGTGGACAGGAGGGTTAGAGAAAACTGACCAATGCTCCACATACGACATGGAATGTGGACCACAGGTGATGGGATCAGCCTGTTTTTCTGGACATGGCACATCCACAGTGGGGCCCAACAGATGAATGGTTCAGATCTTGCACACAGTGTTGGATTCAAAATCATACTCTTCCGAAAGCATTAGTAACCTTTAAGTGTTCACTTCAAAAAACAAATCAGTAGCCTTTGAGTGCATACTTGAATTCCTGGAATCAACTACTTGTGATACAGTGCACTTACATTCATCTGTCATTTTCTTCAATCTTACAATCTTATTAAAGAACTTTGTCAACTAAAATAAATCAGTATCTCATGTGCGCTTCCAAAACTCAACTGGTATACCATCTAGTCCGAGGGCCTTTCCTGGCTTTTTCTCAAAGCTTCTTTCACTTCAAATATCTGAATCCCATAAATGTATGGCCTCCAACCTCATTTGAGTTAATGATTCCTTCTACCCTAAGCTCTCAAAACGGTCGTTGTTTAACAAGCTCTAGATATAGCTTCTCCACCTCTCATTGATATCATCATCCTCAAACGATACCCTCTAGTCATCACTCTTAATGCATCTAACATGATTAAGTCCCTACCCTTCCCCTCTCCCATTTTTGCAAGTTTGAAGACATATTTCTCACCTTCTCATCCCCAATCTATTGTAAAGATCATAATATGCCGTCTTACTACTCTCTAGCATTCTTTTTTGTGTTTCTATATTGATCTAAAATTTTCTCATTTCGGGTAACTTCTAGGCTTAGAAACATGATCCTTTCTTGCTAATAGCCTTTTGTACATTGTCATTCCACCATGTTTCCTTTAAATGAGTGGATTTTCCCTCTAGATACTCCTAAAAGATCTTTAGTCACTTTCATAATGCACTCAACCATCTCACTCTACGAACATTAACTTTTCCTCGATATTCCACTTTCCTTCTTCCATCAATTTCTTATTAAATAAAATTGTTTTTCCTCCTTTTAAATTCCACCACTTCTTCCACTCTTAACGTAAACATCCATTACCGTTAAAATTATTGTCTTCTCAAAATCTCTCTTGGTATAACCTTGCAGTCTTTAGATATTGGTCATTTTGTTTCTTAAGTAGAAAAAAAAAATCTATTTGACTTGTATAAGATCCACTTTCGCAAGTTATTAAATGTTCATCTCTCTTTTTAAAATAAGAGTTTGCTAGAGTTAAATCCTATGCCAAAGAAAAATCAAAGACAGCATCCCCCATCCCATTCCTTCTCATCCTCCACGTACCCTCTCATATTTTCTACTCTCTTTCCTATATAACCACTTAAGTCTCCTCCTACAAGTATCCTCTCTCCATTTGGAATTCCTTGCATTATTAGTCCATCCATGTTGATGAGGACACAAGACCCTTTAAAGTCTATCAACGAAGAAAGCGTGCGCCACAAGCATCTTCCTTGTGGCTTGGCGACTATTGAAGGAGCATTGAAGACCCTACACACGTGATTGGACACATAAAAGACCCCACATTGGGAAGACACGTGTGAAGGTTGAAGAAGGCCTGACTAGAGGTCGTCGGGCGCCTGACCACAGGTCATCGGGCGCCCGAAATTCGCCCATTCTGAAGCAAAGCTCGCTGGACAATTTTCATTGTCTTCGGGCGCCCGACCATAGGTCACCGGGCGTCCGAAATTCAACTATTTATTTTGATTAGTTGCTGGACGTTTTTTGTCCTCGTCTTCGGGCGCCCGACCACCGTGCGGACTATTTTTTTTTCTTAGCTTTTTTACTTAAACATTGAGGGTATTTTAGTCTTTTACTTCTTTCTTAGTGTCTATTTAAGTGGGTTAAGCCCTAAACACGAATTTAGTTGTTGATTAATGAAAAGCGAGCCTTTTGGTTGCCTCCTTCCTCTCTCTCTCTTGGAACTTCTTCTTCTCCAATCTTCTTCTTTTGTCCCTCCAACCTTCTTCCAGGTAATCTATCATCTTTTCTCATCATTCTAAATCTCTATTTTGTTTACTTCCCACAACCTAAAAGCTGAGAATTGATCCAAACCCTAGTTCCTCAAATTTTCGAATCCCTCATTCGAGAAATCCTTTAATCTTTCGGATTAGTGATTCTTGTTGAGTAATTGGGTGATGACCATGCAAGATTGGGAGGTTCCATCCCTCGCCGGATCCAACCTAAGCTATAATTGAACTTCACACTTCATGGTTGTGATGATGGCCCGCTCCATTGCATGTCTCTTTGTGGTTTTCTTAGTTCATGATGATTGATGTTGAATTTTTAGATTATTATTGTCTTTTATTTCCGTTGGATCATATGTGTTCATGAGCATGCATCATAATTAGGTCATCCTGCATCAAATTTGGTATCAGAGAATGGGTTTTACATGGTTATGTTTAGATCGAGTTACCAAATTAGGGTTTGATTTTTAGGTCTGTTTTAGGAAATTTCCAGATTTAGAAAGTTTCCAATTTTAGAAACTTTCCAATTTTAGGAAGTTTCCTTATTTGGAAATTTTCCAGATTTAAGTCGCATCATCTAGAATTAATTAAGTGTCAGTACATTGTAGTTTAAATCCATCGCATTCATCTTGTGAGTCGTAAAACCATAATGGTCAAGTTGGGTAGAATTTGGTTTGATTCTTTAGTTGCATGCCTGTGAGAAGAGGTAGAGGTTTCGAACTTCAACCAATTATGAATAACGAGCAGTTATCTAAGCAATTTGCTCAATTGATACAAAAGATAACCGCTTTAGAAACGAGCCAAAGGCGTGAATTCGCTCGCATAGACAACCAAATTGCCACCACTATGACTAAGGTCGAGCAATTAGAGGCATCCCAAAGGGAGAACCCCACTGTTGGGGATGATGCACAATCCCAAGCGGAAGGAATCATTGAAGAACACGCTCTCACACATGGAGATAATGGTGGTAAAGATCGTGGAACGGATCGTGGTGTTGTGCGGGAGGCACAAGCCACACATGATTACCCAGACCGATACGATCCAGATGAGCGTGCGATGAAGAGTGTGAGGGTGGAAGCCCCATGTTTTGATGGGCGTCTGGATCCTAAGGCATTCCTTGATTGGTTAGCTGACATGGATCACTATTTTGAATGGTATGATGTCAGAAAACCGTCACGTGCGGTTTGCTAAGATAAAGCTTGTGGGCCAGGCCAAATTATTTTGGACTAACACCGAGTGTAGGATTGATAGAATTGGAAGAGCCCTTGTCACACATTGGAATGAGATAAAGGAGAAGTTGAAGGAGAAGTATCTCCCTCTCTCATACAAACACAAACTCCTTAACCAATGGCAATCCTTGCGCCAAGGGTCAATGTCTGTCGCTGACTGCATCGCTAAATTTGAGGAGTATATGATGCGACGTGACATCTAAGCGGACCCTCTAGTAACGCTTTTGCGTTTCAAGACAGGCCTTCGAACGGATCTTCACTGCGAGCTTTTGACCTGGCCCATAACAGACTTGGATGAAGCGTACCAAGTTGTACAGGAGTTAGAACAATGTCTGAGAGCTCCTGTCACTCGACGCTTTGAGTCCCGAGACTTTAATGCTAGATCTGGATCCCAAGGAGCTAGACCTAACGTTGGTAGTCAACCCAGGGCACAAGCAACTTGATGCAGGACAGCCCTAAATATGATGCATGCTCATGAACACAATTATTCAGCGGAAATAAAAGCAATAGTAATAATCAAATCTAGCATCAATCATCATAAACTAAGAAAATCATAAAGGAAACATGCAATGGGACGGGCCATCATCACAACCATGGAGTATGGGATTCAAGTAGCGTATAGGTTGGATCCGGCGAGGGATGGAACCTCCCGATCTTGCATGGTCATACCCAATCGATCAATGATGATCAATAGTCTGAAGAATCAGAAAGTTTCTCGGATTAGGGATTTGAGAATTTGAGGGTTTAGGGTTTAGATCGATTCTCAAGGTTTAGATTGTGGGGAATAAACAAAACAGAAGTTTAGAAGGATAATAATAGAAGATGAAATACCTGGAAGAAGTTGGAGGGGCACAAGAAGAATAGAGAAGGAGATCAAGGAAAAAGAAGAAGCACCATGAGAGAGGGAAAGAGGAAGGAGGCAACCAAAGGTTTGCTCTTTTTCATAAATCAACAACTAATCAAAAAGGTTTAGGGCAACACCCTTATAAAATTCGGAATTAGCATAATTACCAAAATACCCTACTAACAAAATTTCAAAAAAAAAGACATTTGCATGAAAAAAACGCACCCACACTAACCCAAAACTCAAATAAGTAAAAAATGCGTAAAATAAACTCAAATCTAAGATGTTCAATGCGCTCCAATGATGGTGTGATGAAAGTGGGCCACAATGAACCAACGGTCCGATCATATCATCATCACGATCCAACGGTCTGATCATCTCCTCAAAGCAACTTACACATGTCTTCCCAAGGTGGGGTCTTTTCAAATGTCTCGGACTACATGGGTAAGGTCTTCAATGCTCCTCAATCATCGCCTAACCACAAGGAAGATGCTAGTGGTGGGCGCTTTCTTCGCCGATAGACTTTGAAGGCTAGATGTCCGCATCATTCTCCTCGTCTGAGAAGAACTCGACTCCGACGAGTTAAAACTCTTGTGGCGCTCTAGTAAATTTGGGTTAACGCTCTGTAACTCCACTTCTATCAACCATGTAGATTCTGACGGTGGCTTGTTCTTCCATTTGACAAGGTATCTTTGGAAACCTCCGTCTCTCGTAAACACTATCTCCTCATCCAAGATTTCCTCAATTTCTTCTTTATGGATATTAGGTGGAGGAAGGGGTGAGAGGGGTTGTGAAATAAAATCAGAAAAGGGCCATAAGAGAGATGATGGATCAACGATGGGATGGTGGGAACGGACTAGATCTTCCACATTAAAAGTTGGGTTAATGCCCATTTCAGATGGAAGGTCGATCCGATACGCGTTGGACCCAATTTTCTGCACAATCTTGAATGGTCCAGCACTACGCGCTTGTAATTTCTTAGTGGAACCTTGTGAGAACCGCTTAGGCCTTATCCTCACCATTACAGTCTCCTTTCTGAAATTCTTGCAATCTACGATGAGAATCAGCTGAGATTTTAGAATCATCATTGCTCTTATTTATCCGCTGTCTAATATGTGTATGCAAATCATGAATATGGCGTGCGAATGAATTGGCTGACTTTGAAGACCTTTGGATGACAGACATGGGTGACACTAAAGGACACTCTGAAAAATCCACGAACTTGGAATAAACAATCCTATGGAAATAAACAATCCTATGACCTAGAACTTGGAAAACTGAAACAAAAGGATACTTCTCATGGGTGACACATAATTTCTCATTATAAGTATTATAAACAAGGATGATTTTCAGGTATCCCAACACTTGAGAACACACACTATTAATACCAAGTCTTGAGCAGATCTTGGCATCAGCCATTATGTCCAAAATGTCATCAAGATGCGGGATAGGGACTCTGACCATCATATCTACCATGACGTGAATACGTAGCAAGGTGGCATAACACTTGACTAAAGATTTGTTGACGGCCAGGATATGCCCACATGTGTGCCATATGCCATTGTTCTTGGAAGTGAAAAGGGCAGGCATGACACACAGAACAAAACTCCAACTCAAACTTTCCTTATTGAATTCTTCCCCGAGAAGTTTATCAAATTGACGCTGCATTTCTGTATTTTCTACGGGGTTCACCTGGTATGGAGGAAAGCTTGACAGGACCAACCTAGGGACAAGATCGATTGTATGTTGAATGTCCCATATGGGTGAAAATTTATCCCATAAATCATCTGGTGGGATATCACAAGTCATGTGGGCGCCCACCATCATATCCTCACTAGTCTCCTTTTCAAATTCATTCGTGTGCATCATGGTAAGAGACTTAGATTGGGAATCTACATCACTTAAGTCGCACATGACATCTGAAAGTAGTGCGGTCTCAATTCTTTCTACCTTTTCATTACTAGCACACACTTCGTCATCCTCAACGATGATGAGCGATGCCTCTATTTCTTCCATTTCATCACTAGTGACGTTAGGCACACTCTTCCACTTCATAAACAACCTGATTGGATTCTTCCAACTGGCCATTCACCAAGGTATTATCTTGCTTCCAAGGAAATATAATTGGTGTTAAACACTCCATTTGTTCATAAGTCGAGATTTCCTTAATGATGGGTTGGACCACTTTACAAGGAGGGGACCATATTGGTTTTGTGTTTGGACGGGAAGGTGGGGCAACTCTCTTCTGAGCCAAGGGCTTTTGACGATAAGAGATGAGAAGATATTTTTCTTTCAAACGCTCTTTCATCTCGTCCCATTGTGAGATCGGGGCTCTCCCAACTCTATCAATTCTTCGCTCCAAATCTGCCCAAAACGACTTGGCTTGGCCCTCCAATTTCCACTTGGCAAACCTCACTCGACGATAATTCGGCATATCATACCAATCAAAAAAATAGTCCAAGTCTTCAAGCCAAGCAAGGAATGTTTGTGGGTCCATGTGACCATTAAAGTAGGCCAAGTCATCAGAGTTCAGCTTTCCATTGGGTCTCGATGGCCACACGACAACACTTAATGGCCTTGAAGATCTCAAACGCCTATACTCCATTCACTACGGGGAGACTCTACGGACTGGGTGACTCACAATATGGATGCAATGAATTTAAACTACAATGAACTGACACTAATTAATTCTAGATGATGCGACTCAAATATGGGATTTTTCCAAATTATGAAACTTTCTAAAATTGGAAAGTTTCTAAAATTGGAAACCTTCTAAATCTGAAAATTTTCCAAATTAGGAAACTTTCTAAAATTGGAAAGTTTCTAAATCTGAAAATTTTCTAAATCTGGAAATTCTCCAAATTAGGAAACTTTCTAAAATTGGAAACTTTCTAAATCTGAAAATTTCCTAAAACAGAGCTAAAAATCAAAGCCCTAATTTTTTTGATAACTCGATCTAGACAAAAACATCAAGCCTAATCTCTGATACCAAATTTGATTCAGGACAGCCCTAAATATGATGCATGCTCATGAACACAATTATTCAGCGGAAATAAAAGCAATAGTAATAATCAAATCTAGCATCAATCATCATAAACTAAGAAAATCATAAAGGAAACATGTAATGGGACGGGCCATCATCACAACCATGGAGTATGGGATTCAAGTAGCGTATAGGTTGGATCCGGCGAGGGATGGAACCTCCCGATCTTGCATGATCATACCCAATCGATCAATGATGATCACTAGTCCGAAGAATCAGAAAGTTTCTCGGATTAGGGATTTGAGAATTTGGGGGTTTAGGGTTTAGATCGATTCTCAAGGTTTAGATCGTGGGGAATAAACAAAACAGAAGTTTAGAAGGATAATAATAGAAGATGAAATACCTGGAAGAAGTTGGAGGGGCACAAGAAGAATAGAGAAGAAGGAGATCAAGGAAGAAGAAGAAGCACCATGAGAGAGGGAAAGAGGAAGGAGGCAACCAAAGGTTTGCACTTTTTCATAAATCAACAACTAATCAAAAATGTTTAGGGCAACACCCTTATAAAATTCGGAATTAGCATAATTACCAAAATACCCCTACTAACAAAATTTCAAAAAAAAGACATTTGCATGAAAAAAACGCACCCACACTAACCCAAAACTCAAATAAGTAAAAAATGCGTAAAATAAACTCAAATCTAAGATGTCCAATGCGCTCCAATGATGGTGTGATGAAAGTGGGCCACAATGAACCAACGGTCCGATCACATCATCATCACGATCCAACGGTCTGATCATCTCCTCAAAGCAACTTACACATGTCTTCCCAAGGTGGGGTCTTTTCAAATGTCTCAGACTACATGTGTAAGGTCTTCAATACTCCTCAATCATCGCCTAACCACAAGGAAGATACTTGTGGTGGGCGCTTTCTTCGCCGATAGACTTTGAAGGCTAGATGTCCGCATCACAACTGCTCCGCCTAGACCTAGGGATGAGAAGGGCAAAGGTGTCCTTGGTGCCAGCCCTAGTGGGGGTAGTCAAGTGAGGTGTTACGAGTGTAGGAATATCGGTCACATGTCCAATCAATGTCCCACGAAGAACCGTGGAAAAGCCTTAGTTATAGGCTAGTCTCACGAGGGTATAGATGACTAGGGTGATTATGAAGTGGAAGAATATCACCCTGAAGGAGGTCTTATTGATGAAGACGAAGTGGGCGATGAAGCAACGCTTGCAGTAATCAGGCATGTGCTATCTCAGTCTAGGAGTAATGTCGACTGGCGTCAAAATACTTATCTTCTACACTCGCAAGTGTGGAGAAAAGAATTGCAGAGTGATAGTGGAGTAGTGGACAGTGGAAGTTGTCAAAATGTGATCTCCGCTAACACCTTGGACCGGTTGAAATTGAAACATCCTGACCTGTACAAAGTCTCTAGGGTTGACAAGACCTCCCTTCCTATCACCTATCAATGCTTAGTTCCCATCGAGTTTGGGTCATATAAGGAGTCCCTATGGTGCGATGTGATACCTATGGACGTTGGACATATTATCCTAGGTAGACTGTGGCTATTCGACAATGATATCACGATCTTTGGCTGTTTGAATGCGCGTACCTTCATGCATAACGGTAAGAAGATCAAACTTAACCCTATGCCACCAGAAAGCACATCAGGGAAGAAGAAGGATGAGAAGGCGAGTGAGCATAACGAAGTGAGGAAATCCAAACCTAAGTCTCTTCACATAATTAATGCGAGAGAATTTGAGAAAGAGACTAAGGAGAATTCCATGGTGTATGCCCTTGTGGCAAGAGAGATTACACCCGAGGTTCCATCAGAGTTACCCCATGAGGTAACATCGGTTTTGAAGGAATACAATGATGTGTTCCCTAATGATTTACCGAATGAGTTGCCACCAATGCGGGACATCCAGCATGCCATTGATCTCGTCCCAGGATCGACTTTGCTGAACCTTCCTCATTACAGGATGAACCCTACAGAGCATGCAGAATTGAAGAGGCAAATTGATGAACTTTTGCAAAAGAGCTTCATCCAAGAGAGTATGAGTCCGTGTGCCGTGCCTGCATTGTTGACGCCAAAGAAAGACGGCACGTGGCACATGTGTGTGGACAACCGTGCCATAAACAAAATTACCATCAAGTATAGATTTCCTATACCTAGGCTTGATGATATGCTTAACATGATGGCCAGGTCCACCATTTTCTCCAAAATTGATCTCAAGAGTGGATATCACCAAATTCGCATGTGCCCAGGAGATGAGTGGAAGACAGCATTCAAAACGAAAGATGGGTTGTACGAGTGGATGGTCATACCCTTCGGCTTGACAAATACACCCAGTACTTTCATGCGGGTGATGACACAAGTCTTGAGACCGTTCATGGGTAAATTCCTAGTGGTGTACTTCGATGACATTCTTATTTATAGTACCACTAAGGAATCACACCTTGAACATCTGAAGCAGGTCTGTAGCGTCTTTAGGACTGGAAAGTTGTACGTTAATCTTAAGAAGTGCGCGTTCATGTTTAACCAAGTCATGTTCTCAGGATTTATAATGTCATCAGAAGGAATGTGCGCAGACCCTGAAAAGGTCAGGGCCATAGTTGAATGGCGAGAACCGAAGAACATTCACGAGGTACGAAGCTTTCACGGCTTAGCAACTTTTTATCGTCGGGTCATTAGGAGATTTAGCACAATTATGGCTCCTATTACTGAATGTGTGAAAAAAGAAGAGTTTGTGTGGTTGAAAGCCACAATCAAGGCTTTTAAGGAAATTAAGGGTAAAATGGTAGAAGCTCCTGTTATGCGTTTACCTAACTTTTCTAAAGTTTTCGAGGTGGCATGTGATGCGTCAGGTGTTGGTATAGGTAGAGTGTTGAGCCAAGAGGGCTATCCAGTAGCCTATTTCAGTGAGAAACTGAATGAGGCAAAGCAGAAGTACTCCACTTATGACAAAGAGTTCTATGCGGTAGTGCAATCCTTGAGACATTGGCGCCACTATCTCTTACCACAAGAATTCGTCTTGTTTTCTAACCATGAGGCCTTGAGATATTTACATTCTCAGAAGAAACTCAACCCAAGGCATGCTAAATGGGTAGCATTTCTTCAGGAATACTCGTTTGTCCTGAAACATAAGGCCGAGGTCGAAAACAAACCAACAGATGCCCTTAGTAGAAGAATAACATTGCTCAACTCCTTGAGTGTAGAGGTAGTCAGGTTTAGGCAACTTAACGATGAGTATCCCATATGTCCTGATTTTGGGAATACTTATGCGTCACTTCTAGTAAGCAACGTAGCACGGGTGATATGTTCTTAAAGATGGCTTCCCTTTCAAGGGAGATCGACTTTGTATTCCCTGTATGTCCCTTCGTGAATTCCTCATCTAGGAGCTTCATTCAGGGGGGATAACTGGCCACTTTGGTCGAGACAAGACCATTGCCCTCGTAGAGGATCGTTTTTATTGGCCAAGTCTCAAGCGAGACGTAGCCAAAATTTTAGGACGATGTTGTACGTGTCAACTGGCAAAACAACGAAAGCAAAATACTGGGCTATATACGCCATTGCCAATGCCACATGCTCCGTGGCAAGACATTAGCATGGATTTCGTGCTGGTACTTCCCAAGATGATAAAAAAGCACGATTCCATCTTTGTTGTTGTAAATCGCTTCTCTAAAATGGCGCATTTTCTCCCATGTTCGAAAACATCGATTGCGTTTCATATTGCTTGTGTCTTTTTTGATGGTGTAGTGTGTCTCCATTGTTTGCCTAAAACCATAGTGTCTGACCGTGATGTCAGATTTACCAGTTACTTTTGGAAAACACTATGGCATATGATGGGTACTCGTTTACAATTTTCTATTGCATACCACCCTCAAATTAATGAACAAACTGAGGTGGTTAATCGAAGTCTTGGAAACCTATTACGTTGTCTAGTGGGTGAGCATGTTAAGACTTGGGACTTAATTCTACTTGTCGCTGAGTTTGCTTATAATGGGTCTGTCAATAGATTGACAAGAATGAGTCCTTTTAAAATTGTCAGTGGATACAAATCTAGAATGCCCATAGATCTCTTACCTATGTTTGTCACCCAAAGATCTTCAGAGTCGGCCGATGCATTTGCACGACACATTTATGAATTGCATACATATATTAGACAGCGGATTAATAAGAGCAATGATAGTTATAAATATTCAGCTGACTCTCATCGTAGATCACAAGATTTTCAGGAATGAGACTACGTAATGGTAAGGCCAGAGTGGTTCTCACAGGGTACCGCTAAGAAGTTACAAGTGCATAGTGCTGGACCATTTAAAATATTGCAAAGAATTAGATCCAACGCATATCGGATTGACCTTCCACCTAAAATGGGCATCAATCTAACGTTTAATGTGGATGATCTAGTCTGTTCCCCTAATCCTACCATTGATCCCTCGTCCCTTTCATGGCCATTCTCTGAATTTTCTTCACAACCTACTCCATCCCTTCCTCCACCTATTATTCGTAAGGAAGAGATTGAGGAAATTGTGAATGAAGAGATATTTTCGATGAGATATGGAGGTTTCCAGAGGTATCTTGTCAAATGGAAGAATAAACCATCATCCGAATTTATATGGTTGACTGAAGCGGAGTTGCAGAGTATTGATCCAGATTTGTTAGAGCGCCACAAGAGTTTTAACTCGTCGGAGTCAAGTTTTTCTCACCCGAGGAGAGTTGATGAGGACACAAGACCCTTTAAAGTCTATCAACGAAGAAAGCGAGCGCCACAAGCATCTTCCTTGTGGCTTGGCAACCATTGAAGGAGCATTAAAGACCCTATACACGTGATTGGTCGTATAGAAGACCCCACATTGGGAAGACACATGTGAAGGTTGAAGGAAGGCCTGACAAGAGGTCGTCGGGCGCCAGACCACATGTCATCGGGCACTCGAAATTCGCCCATTCTAAAGCAAAGCTCGCTGGACAATTTTCATTGTCTTCGAGCGTCGGGCGCCCGAAATTCAACTATTTATTTTGATTAGTTGCTGGACTTTTTTTGTCCTCGTCGGGCGCCCAACCATCTAGTCATCGGGTGCCCGACCACCGCGCGGACTATTTTTTTTTCTTAGCTTTTTTACTTAAACATTGCGCGTATTTTAGTCTTTTACTTCTTTCTTAGTGTCTATTTAAGTGGGTTAAGCCCTAAACACAAAATTAGTTGTTGATTAATAAAAAGCAAGCCTTTTGGTTGCCTCCTTCCTCTCTCTCTCTCTTGGAATTTCATTTTCTTCTCCGATCTTCTTCTTCTCTTTTCTTCTTTTGTCCCTCCAACCTTCTTCCAGGTAATCTATCATCTTTTCTCATCATTCTAAATCTCTATTTTGTTTACTTCCCACAACCTAAAAGCTGAGAATTGATCCAAACCCTAGTTCCTCAGATTTTCGAATCTCTTATCTGAGAAATCCTTTGATCTTTCGGATTAGTGATTCCCATTAAGCAATTGGGTGATGACCATGCAAGATCGGGAGGTTCCATCCCTTGTTGGATCCAACCTAAGCTATAATTGAACTTCACACTTCATGGTTGTGATGATGGCCCACTCCATTGCATGTCTCTTTGTGGTTTCTTAGTTTATGATGATTGATGTTGAATTTTTAGATTATTATTGTCTTTTATTTCTGCTGGATCATATGTGTTCATGAGCATGCATCATAATTATGTCATCCTGCATCACATGTCCTCCCAAAATTGTCTCTTCATTCAATCCATCTAACCCTACTTGCGACGCATTGTCATATTGTTTGTATTCATGATGAAAGTTAATGACATTCCGCCTGCCAACCTGACGGATCCCTCCTTTATCCGGGCCGGGGAACGACAATGAGAGCACAAAAATCCAATAGGCGCAATGTAATAGACTATTACATAGGTTGATAGGTCAATAGACTATTACAAGTGCTATCTAATAGTCTACTACATAGGTTGATTACAATCAAGCGCTATCTTAATCGTCATTATTACCTACGACACATGTAATAATTACATTGATCATCTCCTCTCCCAAGACAAGCTTCATTAATAGAATCCTATCACCTATTCTCTTAACAACTTTATCCCTTGAATCTTTGTCTACAACTGTCACTAACCTATTTCTAATTCCTTCCCATAAAACAAAACTTATATCAATCAATTTCTCTAGTTTTTCCCCTTTTCCATCTGGTCTCCTGTATGCAAGCTATATTAAGTCTCCTTTGTTTTATTGTATCCACTAACTCCATACCCTCACCGATCAACGTTGCTACATTCCATGTGGCAAGACGAATCATATTCTCTTGTACTAGCTTCTTTACTCACACTCCTTCAAAATGGCACAAGAACCCTTGCCTAATTCTTACTGCAATTGGACATTGTTGTAGTGTGTTGCTTCCAGGGGGTACCCTAGCCAACCCTTGCCCATTTCTACTGAAAGTGTGTTCCGATGCAATGTGTCGCTTACAAGGAATGCCCTAGCCAGCCCTTGCCTATTTCTCACTGCACCTGGGTGCTGGTACAACTCACTCTTAAAGGGAACACCCTAGCATTAGTTTGAATTGTCATATTGTTAGGATTCTTGATGCAAACAATGTAGAATAAAGGCCAACTCAGATGTGAATTATGAATAAAAGAAGAAAGGAGCTTCAACAAAACCAATACATTGTAGAGCAATTGATATGAGACAAACTATGACTTTTGTGGGTTACCAAAGAGGAAAGAGGGAACAGTTAATGCTTTCCCACCACCTTGAAGAAAGGGTTGATCAAGGTATTCCGTAAAAATAAAAAATAAAAAAAAAGTATTCCGTAACGGCCACCATCGTTAAAAAACCTGTATCAGCCCCGTAATGGACCGTTACGACCTTGGGTGGGGGGGTTATGGGCCGTTACGGGGCCTATAACGGCCTTTACGACCCCGTAACATGTAACAGTTGCCACCGTTACTTTTACGTAATGACCTTTATGGCACACCAGGGTGTTGATAGTTGTATGGTTACCCAACCAATGGACTTGAAAATGATCTCTAAATCTTGTCTTCCTCTTTATTTCATTGTCTATTTAAGGACTCTCAGCTTTTACCTTAATATAAACTATGAATATATGATACAAAATCACTCTCTTATGAAGCCTATCAATCATGCATTTCTCAAGTTCTACATGCTCGGTTAGAAAATGATGATCCTGAAATTCCAAATTCCAGATGAACCTCATACAAATAATACCCTGCAACCAATATAGTAACCAAACTATTTGTGTATGTAAATGAAACAAAAACAAACGAGCAAGCTGCATAAAGAATGGCAGTAATTTTTAGGCTGTAACCACTGAACTAAAATTTTATCAGACGAATAATGGTAGATAGAAGCATTATATAAATACTAGACATATATATATACAAAACATACCAGGAGTCATTGTATCAATCATTGCCTCCATTATCTTTAAGCTTTTCTCCGCTTCTCGAATTTGTGCAGGAGTCACCTGTTTCATACATAGGCAACGGAAAGTTAATCAGAGTTTTCCCCTACAACATAAATGGTGGTGACTAGAACAGCAGTTCTACAGGGTGTCAGGATGTTCATTTTCAAAATCATAACTGATAGTTGTGAACTGATTCCCATTGTTTGACCATTTCATGAGATGAATATGGAAAACATGGATGCATATCAGTGACCACTAACAAAGAAATCCAAGCCAAGAACAAAGAAGAAATTCAGGCAAACATACCTTCCCCATGCCTGGAATCATTCCAATTACACGGGACATAGACCCCATTCGTGCAACAGCACGGGTCTGCTTTAGGAAGTCATTGAAGTCGAATTTTGCACTCATTATCTTCTTCTGCAATTCTTCGGCATCTTCTTGACGCATCTATGTAATTTGAATCAGAATCAAATTACAGTACCATCCTTTAACCAAACAATAGAAGAAATTGACGGGCACTCACAACTTCCTGTGCTTTCTCCACAAATGAAAGAACATCACCCATTCCTAAGATGCGCCCGGCCATGCGATCAGGGTAGAAAGGTTCAAGGTCTTCCATGCGCTCTCCCCGTCCCACAAGCTTGATTGGCTTTCCTGACACCTGAAATGGCCAAACCACCAAACGAACTGAATCAGAGAAAGGTTTGCCCAGTTTATTTTATGATTTCTGTCAAAGCATTAGTATAATTGTAGTTATTTTCATACACCGAACAAATAGACATGAGCAACATCTGTGGAAAATCTTTTGAACAGTGCACTCTAGCTCATCAGTTGTTATGATCAGTCAATCTTGCTAAGTTTGTAGATATAAACGTGTGTGTGTGTGTGTGCATATATGTATGTACACGCACACACGCACGCACGGATATATATACATACAGAAATTTTCTCCTAGGAACAGATGCATATAGAAAATTTCTCCTAGGAACCGGTTCTCATGAGAACCCGTTAGAACCCTTTGAGAACTCTCTCATGTGATTTGTATGTGCAATCTAGGCCATACAGGCCCTTCATCTAGTTTGGATGAAAGGTTGAGCAAAAATCATGTTGTTTAGCAACTCAGGTGGACCTCGATGAAAATCAAGGGTGAGAATTCCCTCCTACTTTGCTATGGTCCACCTGATTTTTGGATCAGGCTGACTTTTCGTCTAGTGGACAGTTCAGATTTTGTGCACACATCACGTGAGATGAGTTCTCAAAGGGTTCTCACAACTCACAAGTTCTGAACTAGTTCCTATGAGAAAGTTTATTTTATATATATATATATATATATATATATATATATATATATATATATATATATATATATATATATATATAGGGAAAAGGTACTATGCGCTCGACCTCATGAGAACTATGCGCTCGACCTCATGGGAAGTTCTCATGAGGTCGAGCTGTGTGGGCCCCACTGTAATGTGTCATGGGCATCCGCACCATCAGTCAGATGCACAATTCCGTGGTGGGCCATGGGCCTAAAAACCAGGCCAATCCATGACTTGGGTGGGCCACACCATAGAGAATAGTTAAGAGTGGATATCCACACATTGAAACCTTTATGATCGTTTATAGGATTGAATGAGATATGGTTTTGAAATCCAGCCCATCCATTGTTCGTGTCCCACTTAAACAAGGTGTCACACCAAGTTTCAATCATATCCAAAACTCAGGTGGGCCCAACAAGTGCTTTTAGATGTTGTTGGCATGATTTTACACTGTTTCAGTTGGTATGGCCAGTTGGAGTAAAGGATATAGATGATTTTTGGAATATCCCATAAACAATAGGGGACCCACCAAATGCATGGTGTGGATTCCCATTACACATCATAGTGGGGCCCACACAGCTCGACCTCGTGGGAACTTCCCATCAGGTCGAGCGCATAGTACCTTTTCCCATATATATATAGTGTGTGGGCCCCACTATAATATATATAGATGAGGTCTAAAGTCCAACCAGTTGGACTGCAAGTTATGATCCACCCAGCAGATAAACTTCCAACCTATTAAGTGCATGGGGCATCCAACCCATCCAATAGGTTGGCCACACCACTAGGATCACCTTGTCCAAAAATCAGCCATATCCGCTCATCGAGTTCACCATACATGTATTTTGATATTTATCAATGGCTATACATTGTTTCCTATGGAGTGGTCCACTTGGTAACTATATTAGTGATGGTTTTTGTACTAGGTGATCCTCCTAGAGGGGCCAACCTATTGGAAGGACTGGATGTCATAAGAGCTTAACAGGTTGAAAGTTATCTGCTGGTCCAACTGGTTGGGCTTGAGACCTGTGTGTGTGTGTGCAATATCACACACATACATATGGGTCTCTTTACATCAAGCATGAATAGAAAAGATGCATAGCCAACTATGACATGAGTAATGCCTTCACAAAGACTACAAACACAGATTCTCACTGATTTCAAAAGACCTAAAATTCCTGAAGATTTCACTCAGAAACTCAGATCAGCTTTCAAGCAATAGTAGGGTGGAATGAAAACTGCACATTTACTGAAATGAGCACTGAACATTGAATCCGCAAACAACACATATTAAGAAAGAAATCCTCAATTCCTGTGGGAGTGGTAGTTACAGAGCATTCAATGAAGACATGCAACCAATATATATTATGCCATGTAATGGACAAAAATAGAATTCTGACTAGTGATTCAGGAATCTAGTATTTTCCTTGAGAGAGCTAAAAAATCAGTGTGATCGATTCTACAGAACAGTATTTACTGAAGTGAAGTACATAGAAGTGGAACTTTTTTTCTCGGAAATATTGCTCGGAAAGGAAAGAAAATGGTGAGGAGACCAGCTCAGGTTATTATAGACAAACCTCTCTAACACTCAAAGCTGCTCCACCTCTAGAATCCCCATCCAGCTTTGTCAGTATGGCGCCAGTAATCCCAATCTCAAGATTGAAAGATGTGACAAGGGCTGCATAGGCAGGAGAAGATGGAACCATGAGATGAGGAGATTTTTCGTCCATATCCATGATAATTATTGCACCAATTCATCTCATCAAAAAGTGCACAAAACATGTAGAAATATTACATACCTTCCACAACAATTCTAATGCTAAAAATCAAATCTTGGATTAAGTTTTATGAGGAAACAAAAACTCTTGAGTTTTCTTGCGTTGAAGGCTCAAGTGACATGCGCCTTGTGTCCAACCAAATGTACGAAGCATATGGATATCATCGAATGGAGGTGTAAAAGTGACGCAGGATGCCCTAATTATGATGCATGCTCATGAACATAATTAAACAGCGGAAAATAAAAGAAATAAATAATCTAAAATTCAGAATCACTCATCATAAATTAAGAAAATTCACAAGGGGCTTGTAATGGATTGGGCCAATCGTCACAACCACAAAGTTTGACTTTCAAATATAGCCAGGGTTGGATCCGGCGAAGGATAGGACCTCCTGATCTTGCATGGCCATACCCAATTGATCAATGAAGATAACTAGTCCGAAGAATCAAGAAGTTCTCGGATTAGGGATTTGAGAATTTGAAGATTTAGGGTTTAGGTCGATTCTCAAAGTTTGATCGAAGAATGCTTAGTAAACTAGAACTAGAAAGAAGAAAGATAATTACTTTGAAGAATTTGAAGGGACACAAGAAGAAGTTAGAAGAAGAAGATCAAGGAAAGAGAAGAAGCACCATGAGAGAGAGAGAGAGAGAGAGGAGGGAGAGGCCACCAAAGAGGTTTGCTTTTTCATTAGTAATCAACTAAACTCGTTTTTAGGGCTTAGCCCACTTGAATAAGCAATAAGAAAACATAAAAGTACCAAAATACCCCTAAAAATTAAGTAAAAAACAAGTCCCAAAAAAACAGTTCGCGCGATGGTCGGACGTTAGGTGACCAATTTGGTTGGGCGCCCGACTAGGACAAAAAACGTCCAGCAAGCAAATCTTCAAAATCGAAAAATTTCAGGTGCCCAGTGACCAATTTGGTCGGGCGCCCGACGACCTTCAGTCGGGTCTTCTTCCATCCCTTCAGTCAGGTCTTCTTCCATCCTACACACGTGTCTTCTATGTGCCAAATCACGTGCAATCACGTGCATAGGGTCTTCAATGCTCCTCAATCATCGCCTAACCACGAGGAAGAAGCTTGTGGTGTGCGCCTTCTTCGTTGGTAGACTTTAAATGTTCCTATGTCTTCATCAATTCCCCTCGAGTGAGAAAAACTCGACTCCGACGAGTTAAAACTCTTGTGGTGCTCTAGTACATCTGGATCGACAGTCTGTAATTCTACTTCAGTCAACCATGTAGATTCTGACGGTGGTTTATTCTTCCACCTGACAAGGTATCTTTGGAAACCTCCGTCTCTCGTAAATACTATCTCCTCATCCAAGATTTCCTCAATTTCTTCTTTGCGAATAATGGGTGGAGGAAGGGGCGGAGTAGGTTGTGAAGAAAACTCAGAGAAAGGCCATGAAAGGGACGATGGATCAATGATAGGATTATGGGAACAGACTAGATCCTCCACATTAAACGTTGGATTAATACCCATCTCAGGTGGAAGGTCGATCTGGTACGCATTGGACCCAATTTTCTGCAATATCTTGAATGGTCCAGCACTACGCGCTTGTAATTTCTTAGTGGAACTCTGTGAGAACCGCTCTGGCCTTATCCTCACCATTACATAGTCTCCTTCCTGAAAGTCTTGTAATCTACGATGAGAATCAGCTGAAATTTTATAATTATCATTACTCTTATTTATCCGCTGTCTAATATGTGTATGCAGATCATGGATATGGTGTGCAAATGCATTGGCTGATTCAGAAGACCTTTGGGTAACAGACATGGGTAAGAGATCTATGGGCATTGTAGGTTTATAAACAATCTCAAAAGGACTCAACCCTGTAGATCTATTAACGGATCCATTATAAGCAAATTCAGCAATTGGTAAAATTAGGTCCCAAGTTTTAATATGTTCCCCCACTAGACAACGTAGAAGATTTCCAAGACTTCGATTTACCACCTCTGTTTGCCCATCTGTTTGAGGGTGGTAGGCAGTAAAAAACTGTAAACGAGCAACCACAATGTGCCATAGTGTCTTCCAAAAATAACTGGTAAATCTGATATCACGGTCAGACACTATGGTCTTAGGCAATCCATGGAGACGCACCACACCATCAAAAAAGATGCGAGCAATATGAGACGCATCTGACGTTTTAGAACATGGGAGAAAATGCGCCATTTTGGAGAAACGGTCCACAACGACAAAAATGGAATCGTGCTTTTTTATTATCTTGGGAAGTCCCAGCACAAAATCCATACTAATTTCTTGCCACGGAGCATGTGGCACTGGCAATGGCGTATATAGCCCAGTGTTTTGCCTGCGTTGCTTTACCAGCTGACATGTACGACACCGCCCTAAAACTTTGGCTACATCTCGCTTGAGACTTGGCCAATAGAAACGATCCTCTACGAGGGAAATGGTCTTATCACGACCAAAGTGTCCAGCTATCCCTCCTAAATGAAGCTCTCAGACGAGGAGTTCACGAAGAGACATACGGGGAATACAAAGTCAGTCTCCTTTAAAAAGGAAACCATCTTTAAGCACATAATCACCCATACTACGCTGATAACTAGAGAGCGACGCATAAGTACCCCCCAAATCAGGACATGTGGGGTACTCATCTTTCAATTGCTTAAATCCGACTACCTCTACACTTAAGGAGTTGAGCAACGTCACTCGTCTACTAAGGGCATCCACTGGTTTGTTTTCGACCTCGGCCTTATGTTTTAGGACGGACGAATATTCCTGAAGAAACACTACCCACTTAGCATGCCTTGGGTTGAGTTTTTTCTGAGAATGTAAATATCTCAAGGCCTCATGATCAGAAAACAAGACGAATTCTTACGGTAGGAGATAGTGACGCCAATGTCTCAGGGATTGCACTACCGCATAGAACTCTTTGTCATAAGTGGAATACTTTTGTTTTGCCTCATTCAGTTTCTCACTGAAATAGGCTACTGGATGGTCCTCTTGGCTCAACACTCCACCTATACCAACACCTGGCGCATTACACGCCACCTCAAAGACTTTAGAAAAGTCAGGTAGATGCATAACAGGAACTTCTACCATTTTGCCCTTAATTTCCTTAAAAGCCTTGACTACGGCTTTAGACCACACGAACTCTCCCTTTTTTATGCATCCAGTAATGGGAGCCATGATCGTGCTAAATCCTCTAATGAACCGACGATAAAAAGTTGCTAAGCCGTGAAACCTTCACACCTCATGAATGTTCCTCGGTCCAGGCCACTCAACTATGGCCCTGACCTTTTTAAGGTTTGCGCGCATTCCTTCTGAAGACACTATAAATTCTAAGAACACGACTTGACTAGACATGAACGCACATTTCTTAAGATTAACATACAACTTTTCAGTCCTAAGGACGCTAAGACCTGCTTCAGATGTTCAAGATGTGATTCCTTAGTAGTGCTGTAAATAAGAATGTCATCAAAGTACACCACTAGGAATTCCCATGAACTGCCTCAAGACTTGTGTCATCACCCGCATAGAAGTACTGGGCGCATAAGTCAAGCCGAAGGACATGACCATCCATTCGTACAACCTATCTTTGGTTTTGAACGCTGTTTCCACTCATCTCCTGGGCGTATGCGGATTTGGTGATATCCACTCTTGAGATCAATTTTGGAGAATATGGTGGACCTCGCCATCATGTCAAGCATATCATCAAGTCTAGGTATGGGAAACCTATACTTGACGGTAATTTTGTTTATGGCACGGCTGTCCACACACATGCGCCACGTACCATCTTTCTTTGGTGTCAACAATGCTGGCACAGCACACGGGCTCATACTCTCTTGGATAAAAACCCTTTTACAGAAGCTCATCAATTTGCCTCTTCAACTTTGCATGTTCTGCAGGGTTCATCCTGTAGTGAGGAAAGTTCGCTAGAGTCGACCTTTGGACGAGGTCAATAGCATGCTGAATGTACCTCATAGGTGGTAACTCGTTCGGTAAATCTTTAGGAAACACGTCACTGTATTCCTTTAGAACCGACGTTACCTCATGGGGTAACTCTGAAGGAACCTCAGGTGTAATCTCTCTTGCCACAAGGGCATACACCATGGAATCCTCCTTAGTCTCTTTCTCGAACTCTCTCGCATTGATTATGTGAAGAGACTTAGGATTGGATTTCCTCACTTCCTTAGGCTCACTCGCCTTCTCATCCTTCTTCTTCCCTAGTGTGCTTTCAGGTGGCATAGGATTAAGTTTGATCTTTTTACCGTTATACATGAAGGTACACGTATTCGAACGGCCAAAGATCGTGACGTCATTGTCGAATAGCCACGGCCTACCTAGGATAATATGTCCAACATCCATAGGTATCACATCACACCATAGGGACTCCTTGTGTGACCCAAACTCGATAGGAACTAAGCACTGATGGTTGACTGGAATGGATGTTTTGTCAACCCAAGAAACTTTGTATAGGTCAGGATGAGGTGTGGATTTCAGCTTCAGACGATTTAAGGTGTTAGCGGAAATCACATTCTGACAACTTCCATTATCCACTATCACCTTACAATTTTTCTTTCCACACTTGGCAAGAGTATAGAAGATAGTGTTCCGACGCCAATCAACACTACTCCTAGACTAAGCTAGCACACGCCTGACTACTGCAAGCGTTGCTTCTTCATCTACGCCATCTTCGTCAGTAAGACCTCCATCAGGGTGATACTCTTCAACTTATAATCACCCTGATCATCTACACCCTCGTGGGACTCGCCTACAACTAAAGCTTTTCCACGGTTCTTCGTAGGACACTGATTGGACATGTGACCGATATTCCCACATTCGTAGCACCTAACTTGGCTACCCCCACTAGGACCAGCACCAAGAACCCCTTTGCCCTTGTCCTCCCTAGGCCTAGGCGGAACAGTCGCCTGCGCTCTGGGTTGACTACTAACGTTAGGTCTAGTTCCCTAGGAACCAAATCTAGCATTAGAGTATTGCTTCATCTAAGCTTTCAAGTATTGCTCTAGTTCCTGCACAACTTGATATGCTTCATCTAAGCTTGTTAAGGGCCGAGTCATAACTCGCGTTGAAGATCCACACGAAGGCCCATCTTGAAACGCGAGAGCGTTACTAGAGGGTCCTCATGGATATCACATCGCATCATAAATTCCTCAAATTTGGCGATGTAGTCAGCGGCGGACATTGACCCTTGGCGTAAGGATTGCCACTGGTCAATGAGCTTTTGTCGGTATGAGAGAGGAAGATATTTCTCCTTCAACTTCTCTTTCATCTCATACCAATCTGTGATAGGGGCTCTACCAATTCTTTCTATCTTTCGCTCAGTGTTGGTCCAAAACAACTTGGCTTGGCCCACAAGTTTCTCATCTTTGCAAACCGCATTTGACGGTTTTCCGACATGTCACACCACTCAAAGTAGTGATCCATGTCAGCCACCCAGTCAAGAAATGCCTTGGGATCCAGACGCTCATCAAAACTCGAGGCTTCCACCTTCACGTTCTTCATCGCACGCTCATCGGGATCGTAGTGGTCTGGATAGTCATATGTAGCTTGTGCCTCCCGCACAACACCACGACCAGCTCCACGTCCCCTACCACCATGTCCTCCACGTATGGGAACACGCTCCTCAATGATTTCTCCCGCTTGAGAATGTGTGTTATCCCCAAGAGTGGGGTTCTCCCTTTGGGATGTCTCTAATTGCTCGACTATATTCATGGTGGTGGTGATCTGGGTACTTAAACGAGCAAATTCATTCTTTTGTCTCGTTTCCATTGCAGTTATCTTTTGCATCAATTGAGCAAGTTGCTCAGTAATTGCTCGTTATTCATGATTGGTTGAAATCTGAAACCTCTACCTCTTCTCGTGGGCATACAAGTAAAACTCGAACCAAATTCTACCCAACTTGACCACTATGGACATGCAACTCACAAGATGAATGCGATGAATGTAACCTATAATGAATTGACAATTAATGAATTAAAACAGAGAACTACTCAAATCTGGAAATTTTCCAAATTAGGAAACTTTCTAAAATTGTAAAGTTTCTAAAATTTGAAACTTTCTAAATTTGGAACTTTCCTAAAACAGTCCTAAAAATCAAAACCCTAATTTGATAACTTAATCTAGACAAAACCATGCAAGCCTATTCTCTGATACCAAATTTGATGCAGGATGCCCTAATCATGATGCATGCTCATGAACATAATTAGACAGCGGAAAATAAAAGAAATAAATAATCTAAAATTCAGAATCACTCATCATAAATTGAGAAAATTCACAAGGAGCTTGCAATGGATCGGGCCAATCGTCACAACCACGAAGTTTGAGTTTCAAGTATAACTAGGGTTAGATCCGGCGAGGGATAGGACCTCCCGATCTTACATGGCCATACCCAATCGATCAATAAAGATCACTAGTCCGAAGAATCAGGAAGTTCTCGGATTAGGGATTTGAGAATTTGAAGATTTAGGGTTTAGGTCGATTCTCAAAGTTTGATCGAAGAATGATTAGTAAACTAGAACTAGAAAGAAGAAAGATAAATTACCTTGAAGAATTTGGAGGGGCACAAGAAAAAGTTAGAAGAAGAAGATCAAGGAAAGAGAAGCACCATGAGAGAAAGAGGAGGGAGAGGCCACCAAAGAGGTTTGTTTTTTCATTAGTAATCAACTAAACTCGTTTTTAGGGCTTAGCCCACTTAAATAAGTAGTAAGAAAGCATAAAAGTACCAAAATACCCCTAAAAATTAAGTAAAAAACAAGTCCCAAAAAAACAGTTCGCGTGGTGGTTAGGCGCCCAGTGACCAATTTGGTCGGGCACCCGACTAGGACCAAAAACGTCCAACAAGCAAATCTTCAAAATCGGAGAATTTCGGGCGCCCGGTGACCAATTTGGTCAAGCGCCCGACGACCTTCAGTCGGGTCTTCTTCCATCCTATACACGTGTCTTCTATGTGCCAAATCACGTGCAATCACGTGCGTAGGGTCTTTAATGCTCGTCAATCATCGCCTAACCACGAGGAAGAAGCTTGTGGTGTGCGCCTTCTTCGCTGGTAAACTTTAAATGTTCTTGTGTCCTCATCAAAAAGTATAGAGAAAGAGATAAAAGAAGAGAAGCAAAGGTTGGGAGAAAGAGGGACCCAAATTAGGGTTGACACCCCCACTCTCCCCATTTTATATTAATGAATTTTCATAACGACAAATGTGCCCTTAATAACAAAAGCCCCATCATTTCCTAAGCCACTATAAACAAAAGAGCAAGTACAGAAACAAATCTAAGTGAGCCTAAGTGGATTGTACATTGGTGAGGCCTACATCCACATCCATTAACACTTCCCCTCAAGCTGGAGCATAAATATTGTCAATGCCAAGCTTGGAGTATGTTAACAGAAGTGGATATAGCCCACCTAGCTCTTCTTCTCTTATTATCTTTGGTTTATAGTGATTAGGATATGTTGGGTATTTTTTTGCTTTTATTACTTAAAGGATATAATTGTCATATTTAATTTGTTTAGTTATAAAAAGGGAGAGACGGGTGCATCCAACTCAATTAGGGCTTTCTTCTTCTCTTCTTTTGATTCCTTACCACATGCTATAATGCGTTTACAAGACCCGCTATACTCATCTGCTAATTGTTGTTGGAGTACCATGCAACAATAACAAGCAGATTGTGCTACATGGTATTAGAGCGCCCGTGTTCCTAATCCAATTCATCATGAATTTCAAGATCTCGACATTTTACACAACAAAAACCAAAATAGCACCTTTGCCAATAGAAAACTTGAGAACTAACCCGAGTAGTACTCCCTTACTAGTCCAAAATTTTCTAGTAAGCTACGTATATCCCATGCCATAATTCTTCGAAGATCCAGAATTAATTTATAGACAATTTTTCAAACTGGAAATCTAAAGTACCTGCAGCTTCTTGACCAGTCATTGCATCAACCACAAGCAGAACTTCTGTAGGATTTACTGCTGCCTTCACTTCCTTCAACTCATCCATCATTGCTTTGTCTATCTGATTAAAAAAATGTCAAATAAGATGACATCAGGCATTAAAGACACATGCTGTCATGAAACCAACTTGCCCACTCAAGCAATCATTGAGTTCAAGTTTATAAACATGGTCTCTGAATCATATCAGACCAGTCTAATCAAAGCCCCAGCAAATAGAAACTCTGTTATGTCTCTATATGGACAAAAAGTGTAATCGTGAGAATGTCTGCAAACAATTAAACGATCTACCAATGCACTCGCATAATCTGACCTTTGCAGGTTAGAAGGACTTTATTCCGTGAGGCAAGAATATATTTTTTTAGCTTATTGAGGATCTACTGACTACATATGGAACAAGATTGTTATAATTTCTTCACTTTGTTTGTAGCTATATAAATCATAAACCAAATTTATTATTTCCATTTATTAAGCCAAAACAAAGTGTTCAGTCAACCACAGAGTAAACAAATAAACAGAAAATAAAAGATTTCATAAAACCTGAAGTCTTCCAGCTGTATCCACAATGACCACATCAGTAATCTTCTTTTTGGCCTCTTCCAGGCCTCGTCTAGCTATTTCTGAAGGCTTTGCATCAGTACCTTCTGAATAAACAGGCACATCCACCTATCATACAGTTACAAAGAACATGAGCATGAATTGGAAGGCTCAAAGGTCGAAATGGTGGAAAGACAAATACAATTCATCTTTGAATTTGCTAGTAAGAATAGATGATAGAATTACTCACTGATCATAAATTCTAGAACTGATCTGAAATGGCACAACCACTTGAAAGTTCAATCTATGCTCAATGACACATCCTGTTTTGTCTATTACTAAACCCACTAAGGCGAATGTGTATAATTTTAAACGGTTCCTGGATTAGGTTGTGCACATATGCATGTCACAGAACCCCTATAAGTATCTCAACAAAATAATTGTTTTTTGTGTTAGTTGAATACTTGAAGGGCTTTGACACACCCACATGTAACTCTCCACAATGCACCTCTATAAATGGACATCGAAGATGTTCATTAGGTCGGCCATGCAGTGTTTTAAATATCGAATAGCGTGTAGCGTAGCATTCACCACTCAAGCGTGAGGCGTAAGCTACATAGCGTGTAGCGTAAGCTACTTCTAGATTTTTAATCAAGGTTGCGCTTAGTTCCACCAATTTCATGATATTTTGGACCAAATTAGACTGATTAATAATAAAATTTAACAATATTTCATGATATTTGGTGCAACTAAACTCAACCTAAAATAAGATAGGGTAATGATTAAGTGTAAATGTAAAGAAAGTAATGAAACTGATTTAATACTGTTACTTATGTTATTTTTACTAAAAGCATTGAAAAATTAACTAATTTTATTGAAAATAGAAAAATGTAACAAATCATTGAAAACATTAATTGATTTTAATGTAGTAAAAAATAGATTGTAATGTGAGCTACATAGCGTGTAGCGTAGTCTATGTAGCACTTAGTGTATGCAAATTATCATGTAGCATAGGCTACAAATGACTTAAGCTGTTTTCATGAGCTACGTAGCGTTAAGGCTAAGCTACGCTACGTAGCGTAAGCTACACGCTACATAGTGTAGCTATTTAAAACAGTGCGGCCATGACATGTAGATAACCTCGCCCACAATCAGGCTTGCCTACTTTTTATGATCATGTAGGTCATTTAAATTTAGGCAATTGTATATGGATTTGTTTCCAAAATATACATATTCCTAGAATAGGAAGACTTACGATTTCGGGAAACCATTAGATGCTAATAAGATTATTAGGGTTTGGGTGGATCTCGATTCACCAAGTGATCAATAAAGATCGCTATCTTATTTTTACTATTTTGGGTTCCTAGTACACCACTCACTAGGAGCACAACAAGTTTAGGTTGAATGTGGGCTGCTGGCAATTTGTTGTCTACTATTTCTATTTATGTATGCACGCTTTGAATGATTGCCTGATTCTTGGGCCAAGTTATCTACCCAGTGGGGCATCATGCCTCGGATTTCCCACTCATGTGCTTGGTTGGCACATGAGGTTGCATGTGGAGGAGAATGTTGAGAGATGCGTGTGAGCATAGAAACACCAATTGAGAACAAGGCCTCCTGCTGAAAGCTTGTGTTGGGTATGAACATCCCTTCTAAAAGCTCACATTTCTAATTGCGTAGACAAGATTTATTTGAAACAAAAAGAAATTCAATGAGTCAAACATGAGCAGTCTCCCAAGAGCCTAAACCTCACGATCCTTAACATATGATGATAAACCACTCAATATGAACAATATACATAAAAATGGCTAGTTCAGTCCACAATTCATTGCCCTTTTCATGGATACAATATCCATTCAAATACGGAAGACAATACCACTTGATAAAATGGGAGGATATGCAAAAGCCAAAGGAAGGGAGATCGCTATTGACAGAATAAGAGAGAAATTGGGTGTTGCAATTGAAGTGGTCGTGGCTTTGGGAGCAAACATGAAGCTCTGTGGAGAACAGTTATTACTAGAAAGTATAAAGAGGAAGGTATGAGATGGACCCCAGGAAAAATCAGAAGAGTTAGGGGCTCATTAGTGTGGAAGAAGATCTCTGTTTTCAGTAACAGAAATCATCATCATCTAAGCCTTAACCCAAACTGTATCAGCTATAAGAATCTTGTTCCACCATTCCACTCTATGAAGGACCATATCCTCAGTTAAACCATTCCAGACTTGTTCAATAATTTCTCTACAAAGTCTTCTCTTATTACTTCCACCTACATTGTTTTGGGTCTTCTCCATACCCTTCTAGAGCCTTCAACTTGAATCAACTCACTCTTAACCGGTGCAGCTCTTGGTTTCCGCTGCACATGGCAAAACCATCTAAGTATACTTTCCCTCATCTCACTACCTATTATTGCTACTCCTTAGTTCCCCAAACACATTCATCTTTAATTATATCCTTGTCTTGCCACTATTTTATCTCCTCATTCTCATTTCAGCTATGTTTATTCTCTTAACATCTTTTTCCTTGGCTGTCCGACATTCCATCCCATAAAGCATGACTGGGCTTATAGCTATCCTATAAAAATTTCCCCTTCAGTTTTGTTTGCATGCAGATATCACATCTCCACTTCACCCACCAAGCTCTAATTTTATGAGCAACATACTTCTCAATCTCTCTACTCTCTCGAATTATCGTCCCAAGGCATCGAAAATGGCCATTTCAGGGTACTTCTTGGTCTGCAATTTTAACTACTTTTTCAGTAAAGTAAATGTAGTGGGAAAAACTTTTGCGGAGGGGATTAGATACAAGATTGACACTGTTGACAAGGTCATATTTTGGAAGTACCGTTGGGTTGGGGGACTATGATGGCTTATGAAAACCTAAGGTCTTACCACCTCTCTCAAAAGGACATTCTAATCAAGGATTGATATGAGCCTTTGGGATGAAAATAGTGTTAATGTTCCATTAAGGAGATTGATTAGCGATGAAATTCTTATGATATCGGAATTATTAGGTATTCTGGTAGTGCTTTTATTCCCCTCAATGAACCTAACGGAAGTATTTGGGCCCCTACCTATCTAGTGTAGACACCCCACTTTAGTTTAACCTTAGATTACTAATTGGAACTCAAATTGATGAAATTTCAAGTTTATTTGGACAAATCATGAAGATGTTCGGCCCACATATACATCGAATGGCCCACATTGATTTCTAACATGAAAACCTCTGTTGGGACGAGTAAGTTTTACTTGCTCGACACTGTACTAAAGGAACAACAAACTTCTGGAAGTGCCATCTCCCTCATCTTTTTTTTTTTTGAAGAGTGATGTCTCCCTCATCTTAAATTGGATTCTGATGATCTTGGGTTCTATTGTATGGTACTTTTGAAAGATTTGCGATGGTAGTGATATTTCCCAAATCAGGCGTGTATAATTTGAATTATGATGCACATGTGGACGATATCCTGCTATCCAGATTGTACTGGGCCACTAACTGAACATTTCAACGTTAACTTTCAGAGAATCGGACATCAATTGGTTTGATCTTTTATACATCGTGAAGGCATCCAAAAAAACTTTCCAACAGTACTAAGATCTCATGGTTTTGATTTATAAGCAAAGAAACTCATGGTCCATTTTGATGAATGTGCAGTCCTTGTTTTTATTGTTTTGCCACTTTCAGAAAATTCTTCATTTAAATCAGTTTCCCTGCAAGTTTTAAGAGGAATTGCGTCATTTAAACGTGATATAGACTCCCTTAAACCAGATTATGAACCAAGAAGCTCACTAAAAATTGCAAAAATGCCATGCATGGGGTGAAATCTCACAACTACCCCAATTTGGCAATATCTAAGAAGCTTCTCCAGATTCCTTCTCTAAAAAACCTTATCCTCTCCTTAGAGAAATTGCCATCTTGTCCTTGCATCCTTGAGAATTCTCCAACAAATTTTGGCTTTATCGTTTGCTAATGTTCTCAATAGTCTCCAATTTTGCATGTTGCAATCCAAGAGCTCTATAAGTAGAGGAGCCTCCTTTAAGAAAATGGTATTTTGATCTCGTGTTGAGACTACTGAAATTAAGAAAGAAAAGAAGATAGAAAAGAGAGAGAAAGAAGAGAAGCAGGGAAAGTGGGCATAAGGACCAGTGCCCCTTCGGGATTATGAGAGTTTTCCACTCCGATAAACTGAAAACCGAATCTGAGGACAAGTTGCTGACTGGAGACACAAGATCAAGGCAGGCAAAGAGGATTCAGAAGACCATTTTTCTTCATTTTTCATTGTCATTTGATATTACTTCCTGGCATTTGAAATTTCTATTAAAATGCTTTGAATTCCCTCATTTTCTTATGTTTCTTAGGTTTTGGTGTTGGAGACAGAGATCAAGAAATAGGTGCCTAATTCCTCCTCCTCTTGTAACCAAATCCCTTAGACCGAAATTCTCCGATAGATCAATGATTTGGAATCCTTTTCACGGTTTCACCATTTTTGTGTAGTTTTAACCAGCGTTCGTAGTATCGGTATCATTACATGTATCATTGGCTGGGTATATGGAAATATCGTTGATTCCCAGAAATGTATCGCTGAATAGGGATATGGAAACATCGCTGATACCCAGAAATGTATCGCTGACTAGGAAAACATTAGGGAAACACAAGGAAATGGTGGAATTTCTCAATGAAACTTCAGGAGATGCTAAATGCACATATTCGCATATTTAGGAATCAAATAATTGCAAAAAAAGGCACAAGCATAATAAGTTTCTCTTTACTGGGGGTCTAAAAGCATGTAACGCTAACTCATGGAAACATTAGAGAAACATGGGGAAAATGGTACAATTTTTCAATGATACTTCAGGAGATGCTAAAATACACATATTTACATATTTAATAATCAAATAATAGAAAGAAAGATGCACATTTACATATTTAGGAATCGAATAAATAAGTTTCCTTTTAATGGGGCCTAAAAGCATGTACCATTGACTCAGGGAAACATTAGGGAAACATGTGCAAAATGGTGGATCCATCCATCCATCCATCCATCCATCCATCCATGCACATACATACATGCAACCGCACACGCATGATCCATCCATGCATGCGTGCACACACACACATCCATCCATCCATTCAACCAACCATCCATCCATGCATGCATACATATACATACATACAAACATGCATTTCATCATACAACCATGCACCCATGAAAAATTTGAAATGGATTTTTTTTTTAATAAACAGATTTTTGGAGGTATTGATACATTGGCAATACATTGGTGATATGAGCAACACCTGGAATTTACACAGTTGAAAATATTGGCGATACATTGGCATTATCGATACATTGGCAATATTAGCAATGTATCGCCGATACCTGGAATTTTTTATACTACATGTTATCAGTATCACTGAGCTAGAGATACATATAATATCGCGGATATTATCGACAATATCAGAGATACTCTGAACAATGGTTCTAACTCTCTACACATATTGTGCCGAATGAGCTTGTGGTGACTCCCAGTTTTTTATCGATTTGAGTTGATCTACCGTTGTGGCATCGAGCCTAATACCATACTAGGTAAATTCATGGTTAAGGAATTCTTCAAATCACTTACTTGAAGTTTTGGCATCTAGGCTATGAAGCACCTTTTGCTAGAAGCTTTTTGTCGGATGCATTCGCCAACAAATCCTCACTATTGAACCTTTAAAAAAAAATATCCTCACTATTGAAGATATGAAGAAAATGAATTGGTTTCTTCCTAATGACTACTATTTATGTTTAGAATTTAAGGAGTTGGTTGATCACCTTATTTTACACTAAAAATCTGTGGTGTATATCTGGTCATTGTTTTTCAATTGCTTCACATTATGTGGATTATCCCATCTTCGGCATCTAATTTAATGTGGGATGGTCATTTAGACCATTCTAGCAGAGAAGGAAGATCCTTCAGAGCAAGCTGACACATGCTATCATGTGGGGCATATCACATATGGAAGGATTGCAGTATAAGTTATTGATGGTGTTTCTCTATATGATTCACGTGAAAGAGAAAATTAAAACAAATATGGCATTGTGGGTCTTGTCTTGTGTTCAGATTTGTTGAGATGCTCGTCCGATATCATCGATGGTGTAGCTATAAGCAAAAGGAAAAAAGAAAAGTGGAAACCACCACTAGCTTGATGGTGGAAGTTAAATACCAATTAGGGCTCTCAATGGGTCGGATCTGGATCGGATCTAGTTGGATCCGGCTCCAAGTCCATATATCTGTAGACGGATTCGGATCGGATTCGGATCCAACTCGGATCCAAAAGGTGATATCCATATCTGATCCATTTATAAATTGTTACATCCATTTCCGATCCAAAATCCATATAACCATCGGATTCGGGTCGGATCTAGGTCCGAATCCGCCCCCATTATAAATTTTTAAAAAAATATAATATAAAACATATAATGTAATATATTTAATTTAGTAGAGAAATGATGCAAAACCAACTATTCACTGTGGTATGGTGAACGTAAGAGTGGCATGTCTCAATTTTGAGACATGGCCTAAAACAATCTGGAAAACAGATGGCCAGCATGAATATAACATATACAGTAAGGTGACAATTAGTCGGATCTTAATCGGATTCGGATCGAACTCGGATATGTCCCTGTGAATCCAAATCCGGTCCATATAAATAATCGGACCTATTTTAAGATCCAAATCCGGTCCATTTAACTAATCGGACTTATTTTAAGATCCAAATCCACATTATATGGATTTGGAGCGAATCGGATCTCGGGTCTGACCCGCTCCATTGAGAGCCCTAATACCAATGGATGCCTGTTGGGAAATCTTGGGCTGTACAGTATTGGAGGTGTGGTTTAGGATGAGAATGGTGCAATCAAGTTGGCTTTCCCTAGCCCAATTGGTATTGGGGATTCATAGAAAGTTGAATTGTAAGCCATCCTTATGGGGATTTAGCTCATTCATGAAGTCTTTTGTGGAAGCTTTTGGTGAGAGGGTGACTAATGTTGCATGATCTCTTGGGCTTTTGCATCTTAAATAGCCTTGTGGAGTTTCATCCTTAATGAGATGACCGCCAAAGCCATTGTTTGGCCCAATGTTTTCCATATTGTTATCGCATAATGTATCGCACCCTTGGGATATTGATACACATCAGTTATTCCACAAGATAATATCAGTTATATCACGTAATTTATTATTAATGTTGGGAAACATGGGAAACATTGGAAACATTGGAAAATTGGTCAAATTTTTCAATGTAACTTTAGGGATTGTTAAAAAAGACACCAAAAAACACTTAGAAATTAAAAAATCACAAAAAAAAAATTGCACATATAGGTTTCCTTTGTATAGGGTCCTAATATATGTGTTGTTTGACTGAACTGATGCAACTATATTCAAAGTCAATTCATAAAATTTATAAATGTAAGAACACATCAATGGAAACACAAGCATTACATTGAAAAGAAAAAGAAGAAGTAGAAAACTAGAAATATACCTGTGGATTCGAAAAAGAAAATTATTTTTTAACATTTTAAATTATTTTTAATTAAAAGTTTATTTTTTTCAAAAAATCCCCAAATTGCCAAGAATGTGTAAATCAGATTATATACATGTTTGATTTCGTGTTTAGACATTAAGGTTGCAACCAATTTGGGAAATTTTAGAAAAATTTCAAAATTTTCCCAATTTTTTGAAACTCGGCCCATCTCCCCCAAGTCCCAAATTCGAGGCCACCAAATCCATAAATTTTCATGCAAAACATGAAGAATCATGAATTTCTTACCAATTGACACTATTTACAACAAATAAAAAAAATTAAAAAAAAAAAAAAGAATCAAAATTCAAAAATACGCACCTTTCATAATCTGGCTTCCAATCGCGATTTCGGAGAAATTTCAAAGATTTTCTTCCAACAAACTAGGAAGAAGTTTTTTTTCCAAAAAAAAATCGGTTTTGGTGAATTTTTGAGGATTTTTCAGACAAAACACCATTGGTTTCCTTTTATCCCTTTGTATTGATATATCGCACGATACATTAAGAATTTCTAAAGGAGGAGCGTGGATATATCGCACAATATCACGATATCCATGATTTATCGCGATACTGTGCAATATATTGCATGATACCATGAAAAATGGATATTAAAGCTGATCTCATATTTGCCCAGCTGGGATAAGAGAGATATCATGGGATATAACGATGATATCGCAAGATACTGAAAACACTGGTTTGGCCAACCTGTTTATTTTTTGTTTTTTATTTTTTATTTGTGCCTAAAGACATTACTTACTTTCTTGTTGAAGGCAGAGTTTCCAAATTGGTCTGTAATTAGCAATTGCCTAAATAGATACTACCCTTTCCTTTTTCTTTTTGATAAAATGAAATACAGAAGACAATACATAGAGCCCAAAAATATTAAGAAAAGATGCAATGCTTTGGAAAGAAAAACCCTAAACATTTCGACATTCATAAACAATGGAATATGATATATCATATACCTGTTCGCCCAAAATTGTAAGTTGGTCAATTGCTGCAGGTCTGTACACATCTGCAGCTATCAGCATGCAGCTCTTTCCCTGTACTCCGTGTTACATCTACTAGTGTCAATGGGTTAAGCAGGATTCATCTAGATAAAAAGAAAATCACCAGAATAATTATGTTGGCGGACCAACCAGTTTCTTAAGATAAACGGCTAGCTTCGCACAAACAGTTGTCTTTCCAACACCTTGAAGACCTGCGAGTAATATCACCGTAGTACCAGATTTTGCAAAAATAAGTTCAGATACTTCTCCACCCATCAGTTTCACTAGTTCATCGTGAACAATCTGCACAATGAAAAAACAGATTACATGTTTGTCACTTTTCAGTGGGTACTGCTATCATTGCATGAAACTGTTCTCAAATTCTCAACTTGGAAAAATCCAATTGTCATCGCTCAGCCCATTAATGCAGAGAGAAGTAGAAGAAGATATTCCAAATGTTAGAAATACACTAAACAGGTTAAAAAGAGATAAAACTCAATTACATCAACCATTGGGTGCATATGCAGTCTTACAAATTTGGAAGAGTATCTCTAAAGCATAAAATGGAATAAAATAAAATAAAAGAACATCTTTTTTTTTTTTTGGTGCATTTGTGCCTATCCACAGTTAAAGAGCTACCAACCCAACCCAAACGTACAGTTGTGTGGCCCTTTCCCCACTTGGACAATGTTTCTTTCTATAATGATTACTAAGTTTTAGGTTAGTTCCACTCAAGAAAATTACTCAAAGAACAGGATGAATCCAAACAAATGCATATAAAATTACTCAAGAACAAGGTTTAAAAACCTAATGCAAATACCAAGACAATCATGACTCAACATTGCCAAGAACATGCAAAGTCAGCTTGTTGAAGTTGTCTCCATAATCCAGTTATGTAGGTCATGTCAACAATTGAAGGTCTTGCAATCATGAATGTGTAAATACTTTTCCTCGAACTTCGACCGCATTCTCGGACTAGGTCCAGCATTCAGAGGATCAGTATAGTTAATGTATTGATGACTGGGGGATATGGAAACAAGAATTTGATATCGCCAATACTCGAAAAAATATCGTTGGCTGAGGGAAACATTGTAGAAACATTGGGGAAAAGATGGAAATTTTCACTGAAACTTGAAGAGATGTTAAAAGACAGATGTTTGCACTTGAGAATCAAAATATTGCAAAAAACAAAAATAGATAAATAAGTTTCCATTTTATAGGGGTCTAAACCATGTGTTGTCAAGAAAAGGCAGTGCAATTATATCTAGTATGAGTTCATATCATTGAAATAACATACGATGGAAGTAATAAAGCATCCACTCTCGATTTGAGGGGTAAAAGTGAAGGAAATTAATATTTCCCCAATTTACCTCATTCACCCACTCAAATGTTGATTTATTCGCCACAAATCTATGTCAAAGCATGAAATCATGCATAGACATTGTAATCCATGCTAAATTTTGAAAAAAAAAAAATGAAGTTTCTATGGATTTTTTGTCACCTGTATGTTTTGGCTTGTCTCCACTTTAAGTCAAGATTCCTCCCTCAAATGCAAGCTTTAATTCAATAAAAACCAAAGGGAGTGGTCCAAATCACCTAAGGAACAAAATCCCCCCCACCCAGGAAAGAAAAGAAAAAACCCACAAAAACAATGATACTTTTTCAATTTTTAGGATTTTTCCTGATTTTCTCACAAATTATCAGCGTATAGTTGCATGAAGCGTGAAGCAAAGCAGCAACAAATTCCAGTGTGGGAGCAGGGAAGCGTCTCTTTCAAAATGTAAACAAGTATAAATAGGTGAGAAGTAGGAGCGGGAGTGAGAGACCGAAGAGGGAATTCAAAGTGGGTGTGGCACCTAGTTAGAAGCATCCTGCAAGTCCGCAACTAAGTTCCATCATTTCATGAAAGTATCCCTGGTATCGGTAATCTTAATGCTGGTATCGTTGATACTGGTGAAATTTTTTATTGTCTAGAGACCAAATATCATTGGTATCACCACATCACCAACAAAGTTGAAATTATCAACGATATTTGGAATTTCCTATATTACTTGGGTTTCAATATCGATGATCCAGCAATAGCAATAATATAGGTGAAATTATCAATAATATCACCAATATTTGGAACATTTGGAACATTGGACCCCGCTTAGCTCGAGGCATCACTTTGACAAGTCAAACCAGGTGGCTCATGCTTGATTCAACTATGATTTTAACCCATGCCCAAGAGTGCCAGATTGATATGAGTATATAATAAGTAGTTCTATTTGTTAACTTCTAACGCTTATTGAGGTTGGACCTCAGCTTCATTTCATTCAGTTTAATTAGTTCACTCACTTTAATTGGAATTTCTGGTTTTGAGCAAATATTGGCAAGGTATCTTCAAACAATGATCCAGCTACTATTACTACCTTCACTAGTTGCTGATCGGGTCTCACCCCACGGATCAAACCAACACCAACAGCTTGTTCACTTACAGCCTGCACAAACCTTCTCACGACTGGTAGGCTTACCTGTACCAAAAATTAGCATAGTAGTCTTTCTTAAAGTAACAGAAGATGAATTAATCCTGTGATGAGCAAATCTTAATGTCTTGATAGCTTACATCTGCTTCCAAAAGAGCTCTCCGAATCTCTCGCATAGGCTCAACAATGTTCTCCTTGGTCAAAACATCTGAAACATATGAAATTACAAAGAAAGCATTCACATCAACACAAAGAAATTTTTTATCTTATCCTTTTCTTTTATTGATCAACACAAACAGGGTTGAAAAACTCCAACTCAATGAGGGCCTGATCGAGCACTCGTTTGAATTTTTCAAATTGAACAGCTCATGTATGATCATATTTTTTGAGCTTATCTTGTATTTTTTTCTTATTAAAGAAAAATTTTAAAAAAGAAGATTGATCACCCATTTAAATCCCTCCCAAGCCTAGATTGAATTGAGCCAGATAAGTTTTAGAAGTACTTGATCAAGCTTTTCGAGCTTAAAAGGCTAGAATAAAGTTCGACTTTTTTTAACTTCTAAAGCATAACATGTTTCTTTTCTCGTCTAATAGGAAAAAAAAAAAAAAAAAAAAAAAAGAAGAAGAAGAAGAAGAAGAAGAAGAAGAAGAAGAAGAAGAAGAAGAAGGAAGCTAGTCCCGGAGAATAGGATTCGTCCTGCCGCATGGAATATAGGAACATCGACAGGTAAGAGTATGGATTTAGTAGACACGATGAAACAAAGGAGAGTTAACATAACTTGTGTTTAGCATACCAAAGTGGCAAGAGGCCAAAACTAGCAAACATTGATGGATATAAGCTTTTGTATATAGGAAAGGACAATAATTGAAGTAGAGTAGGGATAGTGCTAGATAAAGATTTAAAGGATAAAGTTGTAGATGTTAAGAGAGTAGGTGATAGGGTTTTATTAATAAAAATTGTATTAGGAGAGGGGATAATCAATGTTATTAGTGCATATGTGCCACCTACACCTCTTTATGGGGCAAGAGGGCCCTGTGTATTGCTTCTAGTCCAATCTTTTACGAGCGACTAAAAATATTGAGGTTAATTGTCACTTCATTTGTAAGAAATACTTGGATGGAGAATTAACACTTCCTCACATTGCCTCAGAAAATCAACTTGCTGATATATTTACTAAAGCAATGACATGTGCTCGACACAATTATCTTGGGGGCAAACTGTTGCTGGTTACTCAGCCTCAGTTTGACGGGGAGCGTCGAGACAAATGAATATATTTTGTGCATATTGTGTGTGTGTGTGTGTGTGTGTGTGGGTGGGTGGGTGTGGTGGGAGTACAGTTGTGCGTGTACATTGTGAAGATTTGTAAATCTGAGGAGATTTTAGGTGGTAGATTTGGGTTTCCATATAGATTCATTATATGGTTGTATATATAGGGTTTTGAGATATACAATAAAATACAAATCCTCCATATCCCGTATTTACACTATTCACACGCTCGGTTCTTATATCCTCAAGAAAAAGGAAAGAAAGAAAAGAAAAGAAAAGAAAAGAAAACGGTGTACTCTGATTTTCCAAGTTTATCTGATAGAATTTTCTGGATTTTAAAGAAATCAACTTGAACCCAAGATATCTACTTAAACCTACTTTGTGAATTCTCCAAGTGCTAGATTAATTTTTTGAGCTCAAAAGATTTTCACAATCGAAGGATTGGTTTTCAGTATTAAAGGAAATGAGCTACATCCATAGCTAGAGTCATGATCAGCTTGAGCCACCTCAGCGGGCATTTAACAAACACAATGACAAGAACACAAAAACGAAATATGAGATGAAAAACATTAAGAAGGTGGCTTCTAAAACTACAATAGCATCATGAATTGACAACCACTAGTTAGACTTAGAATTTCAAAATCTTTGACATCTGGCAATCTACAAACCAACCATGCAATTCTGCCTAATCCCAGTGCTTGGTCATTAAGATTTACAAGGCGCATGAAACTACTATCTTCGCCTCTGAACAAGTTCAAGTAGGGACTGTCCGACATCAATTGCAAATTACCATATTTAATTACATTGCATATTTACAGAGCAATGTCATTTACTCTCTACCTAAACTTTAATCTTATGATGTTCAAAATCTTTTGGTAAGTTGTGTTTGACCCAGCTAACTCCAAAAACAAACTTCAAATAATATTAATACTAATAAGCAACTAACTTTGGTGATAGTTCAAGCTATTCTTAAGTTATGGTGTTTCCATCCACCATGAATGTGATGTATGTACACATCAATCAGGACCATCCAAATGATGGTTCCTGTAATGGATTAAAGTGTGGCGGCATAGCCCAAAATCAGACCAATCAAACAATCTTAACCATCTGATTTTGCTTACTGCACTTGGGCTGCTGTCCATTTCACATTATCAGTGGGTAGGGGTGTAAAGGGGGGCCTGGGTTGGTTTTATCCTCGAATTTGAATTGTTGAGGATGGGCTTGTCAGCCCGGACCTCTTTATAATCTTACTTTGATCAACCTGTAGCAATTGGACGATTAGGATACCCCCTAGCGATTGGACGATTAGGATCGGTTGATTAGCGTGATTTTTTCTTTTTTTCTTATTTCTATTTTTTCCTTCTCTCTCTTATTTATTTATTTATTTTTTTATTTTTATTTTTTTGCGTTGGGCAGTGGTGAGCATGCTCGATCCACTGTGGGGCATATGATTTGGATGATCTGGATCAATGCCAAGCGTTCGGTGGAGGAGAGCCCACAACGTAAACAGTGGTGATGAAGTATCACTCCAAAGACTCATGTCCTGTCCGCAGATAAAATTAAAAAAATAAAATAAATAAAAAGACAAGAGACCTTCTCCTTTGAGTTTGTTCCAAGCGGCTTCGAGGCTGCTCGTCAGTTGTCCAAACATCTCCGCCCGTACTATGAACATTCCTCTCTTAACACTCCGACTCTGGGAGTAAAGCCAACTCCATATCTCTCTCTGAATTTCAAAACAATAAAATTAAATTAAAAGAAAACAGAAACTCACGCAAACACACACAGCTACGACTCAAATGCCCAAGAGTTTGAGAAGGAAATTGGAAGAAAAAAAAAAAGGAGAGACAGACAGAGGGGGGGGGGGGGGGGGGGGGGGGGGGGGGGGGACTTTTTCCTTTTGGTTTTGTTGAACTTGCCGTGAATGGATTTGTCGAGGGAGATTGGATGGAGAGGCTGGAACTCTTCAAGGAAGAGGCCAACTTCGATGAAATGACGAGTTTCCTTCTCATTTTGGCATTCCAAGGGCTTCCCTTCGCAGAGAAACAAAGAGGATTTTGAGGGACGTGGCGGGAAACAACGGTCGAGGAAGCCATCTAAAAATTCGTCTAGAGAGAGAGAGTCGAGTGTTTTTTTTTTTTTTTTTATCTTCTCAAAAGCTGGAACGCAGTCCGTCCTATCCGTTTCTGAGTTCCATTTTGAAGATTTTTTTTCCAGAGAAAAACTTTTATACTCTGGCAGAGAATGATGGACAATATGCAGCTACTTAGAAATTGCATACGTAGTATTCAAGCAAGTCAAATTAAAACAGTCCACATTATTTGTTTCCCATTTTAGCTTCTATCACTAACGAAAATTTACACCTGTTTTATTATATGACTATCAAATGGGTGGACATTTATTTCTAGGGTTTAAAATTGAAATGAAAAAATCCAGTGGTCCTTTTTCAGCAAAAAAATTTCCAATCTGATTTTGGAGTTAGTCACTTTGCTCCGGTTTAAATTCAGTTAATTTATGCTACGTGTGCAATATCTTGGTGCTGAATAGCCTGATTTAATATTAACTGGGTATCGAAGAATCAATTCGCGGCACATGTTTGCACACGTGTGCATGATCCAGGTCTCTCATCGCAACAAACTGGAACCCACAGCCTATATGCCTAATTCAAAACACAAAGGATACTTAGCTCTTTTTGTCAAGCATCGCAACAGGGGGGGCGTTTAAACCCATCGCAACAGAGGGCGTTTACAATCGCTACTCTAATTCAATAAGAATTTTTTGAATAAGAGGCACTTCAATAAGCTCTTTTTGTTCTAGCTCTTATTTTAAATAAGTCCGTTTAGTAAAATCTCAACAAAAAAAAAACTCTTATTTAAAATAAGCATGTTTGGTAAAACTTTTAAATAATATCTTTTTTAATGGTAGTTGATGTCATTTTTTAAGATTATAACAACTCAAATATAAGAGCAATTCAAATGGTTGTTTGGGTGGCTCATCCATCATGTGGGGCCCAACATCAATGCTAATTGTCCTTTATGTGGGGCCCCTCAGTGTCCACTACTCATCACCATCAGTGGACTCCACATTTGATGTGTCCATAGTGTGGACCCTACCTTTGTGTCATGTGGGGGCCCAGTTTTGATATACCATTCACTGTGTGAGGTGCACCTTCTATATGGATCATCCTTCCTACAGCCCACTTTGGATATTGGTCATCTATCATGAAAGACCTTGGATGTAGACCGTCCATTAGGTGGGGCCCACTTGATGTCAACTATCCATTATGAGGGGCCACACTTTCATGTGAGTCATCCATCATATGAAGCTCACTCTGTCCATTATGTGGGCCCACCTTGATGTGGACCATTCTTTGTGTGGGGCCCCACCTTCATTATGGGTCATTCATCATGTGAGCCCTGTTAGTGCACTTTTTTGTGGTATACTAGTGCACCTTGTTTGTCAATCACTTAGGTTAGTGAGTCTAATGTCGGTTGAGCTTAATGAAGACAAAGACCGAAGACTCAAGACGGACCAGCTGTATCAAGGATGAAGAAACAAGTAAAAGAGATGCATTGGTGTGCCTTGCCTTGAACCTACCCAAAACCATAACCTCTTAGATGACTTGGACCAATTAAGTATACCCTTAGTCGTCATCATTAGTCTTAGAACTCCATAAAAAACATGATAAGTTAGACTAGTTTAAGAGGCGGAAGCTGCTGTAAACAAAACAGCTCAAATAGCAGTTTTCGATTGATCTCCGATCAATCGGACATTAGCTCCGATAGGACTCCGATCCATCAGACAGAAGTTCCGATCAATTGGAAATTGTTCCAGCAACTTTGAAAAACCACTGGACATATTTCCGATCAATCAGTCAGTCTTCCGATCCATCAGAAGGGGTCAGTCCGATCAATCGGACCATGTTTCTGATCAATCGGAATATCTTCTAGAGAATTCACTGGACAGATTTCTAATCAATCAGACATGTCTCCGATCAATCGGGCAAGTCTCCGATCAATCGGAGATGCGCGTATCTGCCCATTTTTTACCATCGGAAGAAAATCTATATATAGAGGGGGATTCTTTTTTAGCAATGAGAGGGGATTTTGAAGAAATAGAAGCCACCATTATTGAAGATCATTAAAAGCTCTATTCCTAACCCAAACAAGTGATCTTCCTTGTGATTCATCACAAGCATGGAGCATTCAAAGATCAAGAAGAAGATACACTTGTCCCTCTTTTGATCTCTAGAGATTGGATTGATCTTGATAGTTTTCCTTTCCAATACTCTATGATGAGATCTTTGTAGGTCTCTAGGCAACCCATTCCCACAAGTTGTAGAGATCTCAAACCTACCCTCCTATCACCTTGGGCATATCAAAGGTATCATTTGCAAGGTGATTGATCAAGTGGAGCTGAGGCATTGGCAATGCAGCGGCAACACGATCGGGGGAGCAAGGGAAGCTTATTGAAGCATGGGAGAGCGGAGATCAAGCAACCTGAACCGGCGCTGAACAATGAGCTCATCCAACAAGTAAGGTTGTCATTGTAGAGAGTCCTTTCACTCAATTCCCTGTGAGAGTTGATTGTATAGTTTTTTTGACAAACTCGAACTAGGGTCGTTTGCCGATCCCTGACTTATTAGTTGAGCCTAAAACTCTAAGGACGTTGGCCGTTCCTTGGCCCATTTGTCGGCCTAAAGACTAGGAGCTGTTTGGCGCTACTTGGCTTGTTGCCGAGCTTAAACAAAGTCTCCAAGGGGGAGCCTCCAACACGGTAGTGAACGTGCGTAGTTCTTGTGTAGGACTAGACCTTGCGTAGGTCGAATAGGTTGGGAGAAACCTGTAAACTCTTCAGTTGGGTGAAGTCGATTTAAAACACCTTGGTTGGGAGGAACCAGATTTAAACTCCCTAGTGAATGCCTGTGTGCTCGAAGGGTTTGAGTACTTGAACCGGAAGTGGAGTAGACAAGTAGTTAAACCACTATACATGCTTGTGTTTGTGATTGTATTTGAGCACATTTCTTATTATGCATTGTGTTTAATTGATTAATTATGAATGCTTAATTAGAATGTATGATAGGCACTAAATAGGCACATCCACACACAAGATGTACTTTCACTTAGTTGTGTAGACTTGAGCTCATTGATCCATTCTCATAAGTCTACATAGGTTGCATAGATTAGGAGCTTGATTAGTTAAATTTTTTTATTATCTATGCATGCTCAGACTAGGAAGATTATTACTTAAACCATATGTTAGTCTTATGATTGGACCCACTTAGGCTTGGAAGCCGAAGTGTTCTTAGGCGAAAAGAATTTCAAAAGGTCTTAATCAACCCCCCCCCCCCCCCCCCCCCCCCCCCCCCCCCCCCATATAGGACTTAGCCATAATTCTAGTTGCTCTTTAAGCTTCCACACATACGAAGGTGTCGTGTTAGACTACCAACGTAATTTCAATTGATATCAGAGAGGGTTGATCTTCAAGGACTAAACCGTCTAGAGTAAGATCCGGTACCGGAGCACTAGCATGATGTCTAACCGAGATGGGGGCGGGTACCACCAACCGTCCACCATTCTTTGATGGGTCCAACTACGCCTATTGGAAGGCTAGGATGAGAACTTTCTTACAATTTATGGACCGTCTGGTGTGGCTAAGCACACAACGTGGATATGCCTTGCCCACGGAACAAGTAGAGGTTGATGGGAAATACATTGTCATTCCCAAAGATGATGAAAAATGGAATGACAGTGAGAGAGCTCAATACATGACAAATGCCAAAGCTCTCAATGCGATTTGCCGTGCGATTTCTCCGGATGAATTTCAGTATATTCCCACATGTGCAACTGCAAAAGAAGCATGGGATATACTTGAGGTTACCCACGAGGGAACTAGCACAGTAAGACGCTCGAAGCTTCAGCTCTTAACCACCAAATTTAAAAATATTAAAATGGAAGAGACTGAAACTTTTATGGATTTTTATACCAAAGTTTTATACCAAATTGTCTGATATTTGTAACTCCATGTTTGTCTTGGGTGATCGGGTTCCGGAAGGATGTATATGTAGAAAAATACTTAGGTTCCTCCCGGAAAGATTTAGCACCAAAGTAGTAGCCTTAGAAGAGTGTAGAGACATAGATAACATGAAAGTAGAAAACTCATAGGTTCCCTACAAACTTATGAACTACACTTTAAGGCCCCCTCTAGAAAGAAAAGCATCTCTCTTAAATCCTCTCACAAACATAAGAAAATTAAGAGTGAGTCGGAGGAAGATAGTGATAATGATGAGGAAGAAAAGTTAAACAAAAAATTCAAAAGATTCCTCAAATTTGATAGAGGGAGTAACCGTGACAAGAAGGACAAGAAAGGTAATAAACATAAAGGGAAATCATCAAATTTTAAATCCGTCCGATGTTACGGTTGCGGTCATCGTGGCCACATTACCCCGGAACGTCCAAATGGACCTAAACCAAAAGGGAAAAAGGCAATGGCTGCCACTTGGGATGATACGGAGGAGTTCGAATCCAAATCTAATGACTCCACTAGTGATGGGAGCCAAAATATTGATATAGCCCTCATGGCTTCCACTACTACCTCTCTTCCCCCTAATCTAAGAGAGGATCTCGACCGCTATCCCTTTTAGGAGAAAGAGTTCACAACCTCTCACCTCATGCTATATTTTATGAGGGTGTTGAGGAAATTAGTTACCTTTAGGCCTTTCAAACTCAACATAGTTAGTAAGGATAGCTAGAAAGTGATTCTATAGGAATATTTGAGGATTTCAACCTCATTTTTGTGTGTACGGGCAAATTAGAGGATTCATGCCTCATTAGCTCATATTTGGTAGTTTAGCCTTGCTTTTATTTTATATATTTGTTGTTAGACTCTCTCACATGCTTAGATTAGCTAATCTTACTGAATTACATACTTCAGTGTATGCTAATCTTTGCTTAGTATTGGTCTTGATATATCATTAGGGGAGGTTGGTTGATTGGACTATAAGCCCTTATGCTTTCATTGCAAATGTATATCCTTGACCAATTATGCATGATTAACTATGCTTAGATAGTTACATTTTCTTGTTAATCATGTTCCTTAGCATGCTCCATGTTTTAAAGTCATACACCCTATACTCTCCTTGTTAGCATGTGCTTATAGTTATAACTGCAACATACTATCTTCTCTTACCCTGATCTTAATTGTTGCATCATTAAAGGGGAGAGAATAGTTTGTCAATTGCTGACAAAAAGGAGGAGAAAGATGAAGTCCCACTAAAACTAGTTTGCTATGTTTTGTGATGCAGGGATTGATAGGTCATGGGGGAGCACACTGAAGAGGAGCTGCTTAGTTAGTCATGTCAAGAGTCCTGTATTTATTTCATATCAATGTAATCTCTTGTACATGTATTTTGTTTTGGTAGGTTAGGTTTTTGCTAGTAATTGACAAAGGGAGAGATTATTAGTGCACTTTTCTGTGGCATACTAGTGCACCTTGTTTGTCAATTACTTAGGTTAGTGAGTCTAGTGTCGGTTGAGCTTAATGAAGACAAAGACTGAAGACTCAAGACGGATCAGCTGCATCAAGGATGAAGAAACAGGTAAAAGGGATGCATTGGTGTGCCTTGCCTTGAACCTACCCAAAACTATAACCTCTTAGATGATTTGGACCAACTAAGTATACTCTTAGTCATCATCATTAGTCTTAGAACTCCATAAAAAACATGATAAGTTAGATTAATTTAAAAGGTGGAAGCTGCTGTAAACAAAACAGCTCAAACAACAGTTTCCGATTGATCTCTGATCAATCGGACATTGGCTCTGATAGGACTCTGATCCATCGGATAAAAGTTCTGATCAATTAGAAATTGTTCCAGCAACTTTGAAAAACCACTGGACATATTTCCGATCAATCGGACAGTCTTCTGATCCATCAGAAGGGGTCAGTCTGATCAATCAGACCATGTTTCTGATCAATCGGAATATCTTCCAGAGAATTCACTGGACAGATTTTCGATCAATCGGACATGTCTCCGATCAATCGAACCTTTTTTCGATCAATTGGAGATGCGCGAATCTGCCCGTTTGTTTATCGTTGGAAGAAAATCTATATATAGATGGGGATTCATGTTTGAGCAATGAGGGGATTTTGAGGAAATAGAAGCCACTATTGTTGAAGATCATTAAGAGTTCTATTCCTAACCCAAACAAGTAATCTTCTTTGTGATTTATCACAAGCATGGAGCATTCAAAGCTCAAGAAGAAGATACACTTGTCCCTCTTTTAATCTCTAGAGATTGGATTGATCTTGATAGTCATATTCCTTTCCAATACTCTATGATGAGATCTTTGTAGGTGAGACTCTCTAGGAAACTCATTCCCATAAGTTGTAGAGATCTCAAACTTACCCTCTTTGGCTCGTTGCCAGGCCTAAACAAAGTCTCCAAGAGGGAGCCTCTAACACGGGAGTGAACGTGCATAGTTCTTGTGTAGGACTAGACCTTGCGTAGGTCGAATAGGTTGGGAGAAATCTGTAAACTTCTCGGTTGTGTGGAGCAGATTTAAAACACCTTGGTTGGGAGGAACCAGATTTAAACTCCCTGGTGAATGCCGGTGTGCTCAAAGGGGTTGAGTACTTGAATCGAGAGTGGAGTAGACAAGTAGTCGAACCACTATACATGCTTGTGTTTGTGATTGTATTTGAGCACATTTCTTATTATGCATTGTGTTTAATTGTTTAATTATGAATGCTTAATTAGAATGTATGCTAGGCACTAAATAAGCACATCCACACACAAGATGTACTCTCACTTAGTTATGTAGACTTGAGCTCATTGATCAATTCTCATAAGTCTACATAGGTTGCATAGATTAGGAGCTTAATTAGTTAAATCTTTTGATTATCTATGCATGCTCAGACTAGGAAGATTATTGCTTAAACCATATGCTAGTCTTGTGATTGGACCCACTTAGGCTTGGAAGCCGAAGTGTTCTTACTTAGTTTAATTTGTTAAATCTGTTAAGTAGGCGAAAAGAATTTCAAAACATCCTAATCACCCCCCCCCCCCCCCCCCTATAGGACTTAGCCATAATTGTAGTTGCTCTTTAAGCTTTCGCACGTACAAAGGTGTCGTGTTAGACTACCAACGTAATTTCAAGCCCATCTTTGATATCAACTGACCATCATGTGGGTCCACCTTCAATGACCATCATCCATCATGTGGATTCCACCTTTGACGTGGACTGCCATTTAAATGGGACCTACTTGATGTGCATGTTCCGTCATGTTGGGCCCCACTTTGATGTGGGCCATCTATCATGTGGGTTCTACCTTTGATGTGAACCCTTTCATTACGTGGGCCCACTTTGATGTGGGGCTCCACTTCAACATGAGTCATTCATTATGAGGGGCCCATCTTTGATGTCCACCATCCATCACGTGGGTCCTACCTTTGTTGTGAACCACTATCATGTGGGGTCCACATCAAGTACGTAGTCCATCATGTGGGACCCATTTAATGTCCACCATCCATCATGTAGGCCCACCTTTAATGTCAACCTTCCATCATGTGGTCCCACATTCAATATCCACGATCCATCACTTGGATCCTACCTTTGATGTGGACCATCCATCATGTGGGGTCCCACCTTTGTTGTAGACCATCTATCATGTGGGGCCCACTTGATGTGAGTAGTCCATCATGTGGGACCCACCTTTGATGTGGGCATTCACCATGTGGGGCCCACCTTTGATGTGACCATGCATTATGTGAGCCCACCTTGATGTGGAAACCCACCTTCAATATGGGTTGTTCATCATGTGGGCCCACCTTAGAGATATTCTAAAGAAGAGAAGAGGGCAAGATGGGAATTACTTAAAAAGTTTAAGTACAAACTTGTCCAAAAATTAATTAAAAATGTCTACCCGCTTAAGCTAAATAAGCTCTTAAAGAAAAGGTGACATCCCCATCACTTATTATTTAAGAGTTTTTTGCTACTTTGTAAAAAAATAAGCTCTAAAATGAAAGCTTTACCAAACGGTCTATTTTCATAATAAGAGTTTATTTTTTTAGAATAAGCAAATAATCTCTTATTAATAGATTTGCCAAATACCCCCTTAGACTTACATTATTAAGGAGGAAGATCCCAAAAAACTTCAAGTAAGACTATTGTGGGATAGTTTGAATTTTCGTTAGGACCTGTTTGGTTGCAGAATCTAGATTATAGAGAAAAATCCAAATTCCATATTTGGAATCCAAAATTTGGACGTGGAAGCAGGAGGCTGGACCTACACCTTTTCAACCTAAACCTTCTTAGCTTGGGTTTGGGAGAGATATTCAGAGAAGGTTTGGGTTTCTTTTTTGTCATGTATTTGAATATAGCCCCCCACTTTGTCCTTAGGTTGGGTTTGAAATCTCGTCTTGTCATAGGTTTGCATTTGAAATTGGTTCTTATCTGCTTGAGCCTTGGAGCCAAGAGAAAGGCAATTCGACTCAGAGTGATTGAAGGTGCGATAATGCTTGCATGCTTAAGGCCTCCATGAATATTCCACCTTTTGTTTGAATCTTTTGTCACCTAGGGAGACCAACTTCTTGAGAAATGGTGGAATTAACATCTCTCTCCACACATACTTTGGCAAAGGCCTGTCTAGTTCCATGTAAGGTTGCTTATCCATGAAAGTGGCCTCCAGATGAGGCTTGCAATTTTGCTAAGGCCTTCCTTGTCATGGTAGATTAATTCAAGGTTTTAGAATTTTACCCAAATTCAAAGCATATCGAGCTCCTCCTTTTGAAGAGAAAGTGAGGAGGACCAATTCCTTAGGATAAGGAGGTGACCACAGACAAACCATGGTCCTAGAATTTCCTAGTTGTCATTGAAATTTTCAAATTTGAACAGGAGGAACCCATCCTCAAGGGAAAATAATTCTAGACCGCTCAATTTTTCCTAGCGCATTTTCCGTTATCAAGAAATAAGGCCTCTTTTCTACGAGCCCACCAAAGAGTTTTCTCATTTTTTCACAATGATTTTTATTTTTTTCTGAAGAGAAGGCCCCATGTGGGTCCTTAGGGTTAGGGGCAGCATAGTTAAAATAAGCACTTGAGTATCTTTTAGAAGTAAAAGAGGTTTTTTTATCTTAGTGAGTTCATACAATATTTTAATAGAAAGAAAAAGGAGAAAAAAGAGAGAAGAGGTTTTGTAGAAGAAGATCAAGAGCCTTTTACCACCAAAATCTTCGCCTCTGGATTTGTGAGACTCTATCCACAACGCCAGTTTCTTCGATTATCTTCTTAAAAGATATGTTGGTGGTTTTATATAATCCCTAGTTAGTGAGAAAACTTTTTCTTTCATTGTCGCTTGTAATCCACCTTTACGTGATGTATTTTAGGTATTCAAGAGAAGTTGTTCTCTTAATTATTGGAATCCTATAGTTGGGACTAGAGAAGACTTGTATTTCTAGTATTTCTATTATAATGATTTTATGAACTAGGTCTCGTGGTTTTTCCCTTCACAACATAGGGTTTTCCACATAAGAAACCTATGTCTCTTATATTCTACATGTTAGATGATTTGCTCACTTGTGTTGGAAGTGATTATCATTCATTAATTTTTTTTATATTGTCAATTCCATCTGTTTACGTCAGATTTAGTAACAGGATCCTCCAGACGTCCACCTTCCTTCAAGCCAGCTTCCTTTCGAACCTGAAAGAACATAAGGGAAAACTAAGGGTGGCCGGCGTCCAGCCGTTGGCCCTTCGAAGCTTAAGTCAGATGGGGTATTGTGGTAAAGGAAACAGCAGGAATGTTAGTTTAGAGATTGCGTACCTCTCCAATTGATGAGGCCATCTATTTATATAGATCCAAGTGATCCAATCTGTTACGCAAGACATCAAGATTACTGCTGATTTCCAGCGATAAGGTGTTTATCCTACTGATCCTTAAATAAGGGAACAGCCTGGTCCAATTAGACATCCGGACAATTACGTTTCCTGGTGATCCCCTGAGGTTCGGAGCCATGAGCAAAAATAAGCCCGAAATCAGTCTATATGGGCTGCTGGTACTAAAAAGGCGGAGGATGCTCAGGCTTGGAGGTAGTTGCTCGCATGCTGAGGTGCGACCCCTTTCAGCGACCACGAGCCGAGCTACTCGCATGCTGAAGTGCGACCCCTTTCAGCGAGCACGCTCTCTGGTCGCATCTCTCGACAACCAAATTTATCCTACAACACCATCAATTTGCACATAAAGGGGGAAAAGGGTGCACTTTCATACTAAGTGGTATCAGAGCTCCAGATTGGTTCTAATTATTTTGCATGCGAATCATAGAGGCGAGAACAAGTTGAATGGTTAGTTTGAATGTAAATAGCTGGATGATTTGGAAAGCCAAGATGGAAGACTTATTGTATTGCAATGACTTGTATGCACGTTGAAGGTAATAAGGCTAAATCAGAGAGCATGTTTGATGATGAATAAGGCCAAATCGGAGAGCATGTTTGATGATGAATGGAAGAAGCTTGATCGAAAAACAGTTAGATTTATTTGGCAATTGCTAGAGTTAGATTTATTTGGCAATGGCTAGATGACAGTGTTTTCAATCATATATCTACAAAAACTTCGGCGCACTCACTTTGGAAGAAAGTGGAAGAGTTGTACGAGAAAAAGACTACAGCAACAAGGCTTTCTTGATTAGGAAGCTTGTGAATTTGAAGTACAAAGAAGGTAGCTCGATCGCTGAGCATCTGAATGAAATACACGATATTGTTAATCAACTTTCCTCTATGAAGATGATGGCAGATGATAAGTTGCAAGCCTTATTACCACTTAGTTCTTTACCAGACAGTTGGGGGACCTTAATAGTTTCTCTAAGTAACTCCATTCCAGATGAAGTTGTTAACATTACTAAAGTAATGGGAAGCTTATTAAATGAGAAAACAGAAAGAAAATCCTTGAGTTCCACTAAACCAGAAGCATTTGTCACAGAAATTTGAAAGAGAAGTAAGAGTAGAAAGCCTCAATACTGTGAGAAATGAAGAGGTAAATTCAAGTCAAGAAAAAATATTGACTGTTATAATTGCGATAGGTTGGGCCACTACAAAAATGAGTGTCGAAAGCCCAAGAATGAGAAAAAAAAGGAAAAGAGAGGGAAAACAAGAAGAGAATGACACAATTATAGTTATTTTAGATGATGATATTATTATCTTCTCAGGTTGTGGATTAGTATGTCTAAGGGGCCATTTAACATCTCTACTAATAAGAGCTTATTTACTTAGGTGTCGTTTGGTAAACTGAAAAATGAGGTCTGAAAATTAATTTAAGCGTTGAAAATTTAAAGTGCTGAATTTTAGTACTAATAAGTACTAAAAATATTGTTTGGTAATTTATTTTTTTAAAAAGTCTTGATATCTTAAATTTAACACTTTTCACAAAAACCTGTTTGGCAAATTAGTATGTCTCAAATTTGTCATTTTGCCCCTATTGTCTTAAATTTAACACTTTTCACAAGTACTAAAAATATTGTTTGGTAATTTATTTTTAAAAAAATATTGATTAGTATGTCTAAGGGACCATAACAATTTGTCATTTTGCCCCTATTGTCTCAAATTTTATCTTCTGTAAATTATAAGACAAAACTTGTTATTGTCATGCCACCAAATTTGACACACTTATGTCCAATTCATACACATCTTTCAAACATAATCTTTAAATTGATCGGTGGACCATATACCATGTTCTTCTTAATAGAATAATTACAACCCTTCGATTGGTGTCCTTGAATTGGACAACTAAACATCTCTCAAAGGCTAGTTTGAAGATTAGAATCATCTAACATTATTTATTTATTATTATTATTTTTGCATAGTCCATCCATAATGGGCCTCATATTGACAGCATGTTGACCATGAAACCAATGGGCCCACCTGTACAAATAAAACCTAAGATATGACCCATACTCAGGTGGAGTATCATATAACCCTCTCTATCGAGAAATGAATCACAAAGCATTAAATAACTCTAGCATCCCACTTGCAACATGCCTTTAGTTCGATGACCTTGAAAAAAATGCTTTGATTCGGAAAAAAAATCTTGTCACGTTGAATAAATGGGCCACACATACACAATTTTTTACCTGATTGGTATGCCACGCCACCAAATTTTTATCAACTATCATTTAACAATTGCCAGGTTAGGAAATCACAACCACCTATCAATGACATTTAATTTTGACTTTTCCCGTGTTGTGGTCCACCTAAGATTTAGATCAACCTCTTTTTTTGTCTTATGCCTGTTGAGGCATGAGAAATGAAGAAAACAAGAAAAGAAGAAGAATCAAGAAGAAACAAGAGTTGAAATTGAAGAAGAGTGCAAAAGACATGCACTTACCAAAGGTTGCGTAAAGTGTGTATCTGGTGGCTAACTCTTTCCATGAAAATTACCGCTTTCTACCTATAAATACCCCCCAGGGGTCCTCATTTGGGACTTGTTTCCGAATTTAGAGCTCTAGAGGATTTCAGAGGTACGGGGCAGACCTCGAGTTCTTAATTCTCCTTAGGTTGAACACACAATGTGCGGACCCCGAGAATTGAAGAGGAACAATAGGGAAATGCTGCTAGAATGAGGAAGGAAGATGGAAGAAAAGAAGATCGTGCAGGAGGTGCTTTACGCAACTCGCATAAACCTGCCCTGAAAGCATTTGTTCTCTCCTTTCATAAAGGATGTCGGGGTATTTTCAACCTCTATTTTCCTTTTGATCGTGAAGGACATTAAAGGCCGATATCGTGGTAAAGATGAACGATACAGAGAGAGCAACCCAGACTAGAGAGTTTGTTTCTTTGTGAATAGAAGACTTATCTTTCTCCCTTCCGATTGAGCGAACTCTGTACAATCCCCGTAAGTGGATGACTGTGTAGATGACATCAACATGGAGCAGAATGCCTTTCTCTCTCCCTTCAGGTCAAGCGTACTTTGTACAATCCCTAGAAGTGGTAGATGTGCTGGGTGATACAATCGTGAAATCCTATGAAGATCACAAAGGAATGAAGCTTAGTCTGGTTGACTCACCTCAGTCATAAACAGAAGAACGATTTTGGCTTAGATTATCAGTCAGTCATTTCCCTGTCGTTTCGACAGGATGAAAGAAGAATAGGGCGAAGCTCTGCCGAAATTACTTTTCGAATATGTTTCATTTTGTACAATGTACAATCTATTATAGAATCAAGGGATGTTGTAAATATGGAATGTATGAAGAACTCAGTAAATGAATAAAATTAAGTGATGAGTGCTTTTTTGTTTCTCTTGTCTAATATTGGAATGTGACTCTTGTTTTCCCCTATAAACACAAAAGTAATTTTATTGTGTAAACAAAATGGAGACTCCACTGGGGATCATATCTTTTAACAAGAGTTATGTTCTAACATTGATAAGAGACTATAAGAAAAGCATTCGTCATCTTTTGGTTCTTTATAGTGCCAAAATGGCAACTCTCAACGGGAACATTCCGTCCTTCATCTCTAGAATAGATTGTATATACAAACGATTCAAAGAACTAATTATTTTATTTTTATCTCAAGTGCATTACATTTTCCAATCGAATATTCAATCAAAGACTTGTGATGGTTTAGTCAATCCACAAAATAGCTTTCAATTTCATGCCGAAGGAGGATTTGCTGTCTCCTACAATGATCAAAATACGAAAAGCAAATGTCGGATGAAGACGGCTCAGAACATGATAATTGAAGCAAATGCAATGGTAGTTTCAGCCTCACCTGTCGCTGCAGAAGACGAGAGTGAATAAGTAATAGTATAGCTGAAAAGAAAGAGGACGTCATCCAAAACTTCTGCCAAAGGAATTCATTTTTGAACTTACCAAAGACCCATTACATGAAGCATGGCTAAACAAATCCCATCTATGGCTCCTCCATCCCTATATCCAGGAGAGGCAGAGATATACTTCGCTAAGAAAGATTTTCCTGCACTTTCTGCCTCCCTTGTTATGTGAAGACAGATGAGCTAGATTCTTATGCCATATCAACCCCTTTCAACAGAAAGCTCAAAGGCAAGTTCAGCTGGAACTACACAAAAAAGAATCAAACATATTGAATATGTCAACTCCTTGCAATGTAATAGTCTCGAGTTGAGAAGAAACTCAATGTCACTCACACCTTCGATTACCGCTTCAGTTATATCATCAGGGTTAGAAACAGCCAGAAGAAGAGTCTCTGTCATTGTAGTTGGAACCAGTCAAGTTGGACAATCAACGGAAATGCGTCTTGAAGAAATGGCACGAACACAAGCAGTCCTTATGGAAGAATGTAGAAATATGCGAGAGGCTTTATCCATGATAGCCCGCACAGTATCCCAGAATGCTGCTCCATAAAATATGGAACATCCTACTGAAGGGTCACAACCGCCTCAGACCATGTCGCATGGGTTATCCCGATGATAAATACTAGAATAACAACAGAGGAAATATAACAGATTATTGCCAAAACTGTCTGGTCAGAAGGAAAAAAGGATGCATAAAGAAAGATTCCAATATAAGACACTGTATCCAAGATAAGTTGATTATATTCCTTTCCCAGTGGGCTTCAAATGCCCAGAATTTCAGAAGTTCAATGGGGAAGGCTCACCAGAAGAACATATGATGCACTTCATAACCGCAATGGGAAGCTATGCTGCTGTATCGTAATATTGTTTACAATTGTTTGGTGTAACTCTGATCGAAAAAGCCTTCAAGTGGTATGCAGCCCTTGCTCCGAGATTGATACGCACTTGGGAACAAATGCAGGAAGCTTTTCTGACAAGTTTCTTTTCAACCGAAAGAGAAGTAAGTCTAACAGAGCTAACAACTGTACGACAAAGGGAATTAGAATTTGTCGACAAATTTATTACTCACTGGAGAGCTCTAAGTGCGTCTTGTAAATATCTCTCCAGAGAAGCTGAGCAAGTAAAAATGGGCATCGGTGTATAGAACTAGAAATTTCTTTTGTACTTACGGAAGCAAAAAATGCACACGTTTCAGGAATTGGCTATAAGAGCTCACACTTTAGAGAGTATGATTAAAAAAGTGCCCGCATTTCGCACAAAGTCTACACGACGAATCTTCAACAAGTCTTCAGCCAATGTTATAGATAAGGGTAAGAGTAAGGAAGAATTTCGAGATAAACCAAGGGACAACAGGAGAGAAAGGTAAAACTACTATGTCAATAGGCCCGCTGACAAAAGATATCGATGGTTTAATCGCCAAGAAGAGTACTCTTTCTCAAATGAAGATATCATCCCCATGATGAATCAATTAGTCATGGCAGGAACAATTGAGTTGCCACAATTGAAATGACCCGAAGAAGCAAATAAAACGAAAGATAGAGATTACTGTCATTATCACCGTATGATAGGGCATCCTACTTGTAGATGTTATACCATCAAAGCTATTCTCCAAAAAATGATCGATGGAGGAGAAATAATTATTTGGAAAGAAAGAGACAAAGGAAAGAAAGCAATCACGAATGTCGTGTCCGCAATAAGCACGGAACATCAGCAAAAATAATCTTTCAGGGCGATTTAGTCCGGAAGTTGAGGAACAAGAAATACAGCTCGTACAAAGCATGATAGTGTCCGCCGCTCCAAAGGAAAGCCAAAGACAGAAAAAGATCAATGCTGTATTAAAGGCAAAATCCCTCCATCCATCAAGACATCACAGGGCACGTAAGACCTCCAATAACGAAATGATGTTATTCTCGACACACGATTCTCCTCTCGATCATTTACTCCGATACGAAAAATATTATGATCACCAAGGAGTCGGTAAGGAGCAGATGGTAAGATAGTTTCAGGAAACGTTGATAGGACCAGCCAAAGAATGGTATGAATCAGGAACCCTATGAGAAATAAGAATCTGGGAACAGTTTCGTGAGTTATTCATGTTAAGATTCTGGGTCCCATGAAGAGCAGTTCCCTTTAATAGAACTGATAAGATGGGAAATTACTCCGGGCGAATGTTTGTACCAGTACACTATAAAATGGAGAAATGCAATAACAAGTTCGCATAAGTCACTTGAACATACAAAAATAGAGATAGATGGGTCATGCACTGAGAGTATGAGAATGAAGGCCGTAGATAGATATAAGCTATACATTATGTTCAATCTGATGAAAGAAGTAGTAATGATGGGACCTGAAATGAATATAGAACGAGAAGTGATACATTTCTTCAACAATATGCACGACGATAAAGTCAAGCAAATGTTAAATGCTTCTCGGACCAACCCGCTGAAGTAAACAAATTCTCGAAAGGAAGAACGGATGCCGGAATTCCCCAAGTTCGTACTCTTCAGAGGGGGAACCCAGCCACCAATAGAACATTTGGTGAACTATGAAAAAACTGCTTATTTCAGGAAAAATGTTTCCTAGGAATATTTATTGCGAAACTTCGTATATTCGCTTGCTATTTCAGGCAATGCCATGACTTGGTATTTCACTCTGCCAGAAAGAACTGCTGCAAGTTGGCAAGATATGAAAAAAACATTCATAATACGGTTTTACAGATATGATGTAAGAATATAAGGGGAATTACTCTGAAGAACAGTTCAGCACCAGCGGGAAGATGTATTGAATTTTGTATGTCGATGGTGGAACATGCGAGCTTGCAGTTACGCAATGTCTCTGACTGAAGATGTTATGGTAAAAGAATGTATTCGAGCAACCGTGCTCAAAGAACAGCTAATACCAAGGAACCAAGGGATCCCACAAAGCTTCCAGCAATTGCTGAAAATATTAATGCTTCAGTTTCATGAATTGTGTGATGTTGCGACAATCTAAGCTGCAGAAAGATAAGAAAATTCGAGCAGCTCATTCAATGACAAAGGAATGGAAAGTAATATAATAATAGTAAGGTCAAGAAAACAACTACGCCAGGAACCTCAAAAGAAATCACAAAGAGATATTCTCGATCAGATATCAAATAAAGAAAGGGTTGATGAAAGAATCGATAGATCGTCACGGCCAGAAGAACCGTCGACATCAAGTGTTATGTATGATGTGATCAGTCACCTAAAGAGAATTCTAGCAAGATTGAGTATTTATGATGCCTTGAAGTTATCTAAGAACTTTCGACAAAGTCTAATACAAGCCTTATTAGACGATAATGTATGAGAGGCCTTGATAACGAAAATGGAAACAGCAGACGCCAAAAAGATGAAGACAAGAGCTAGAATGCGATGTTAGAAAGAGCCAAAGCAGCCTACTGTATGTCGACAATAATTTTCACAGACGATGACCTGATGTTAAATGAGAAAGAGCACAATCGGCCCCTCATGGTTACAGGATACATTAACGACAGACAGATAAAGCGTATCATGATCGATAATGGGTTCGCTGTGAACTTAATACCGTTAAATATGCTCTCAAAACTGGAGTATAAGCGATAACAGCTACGGGCCTGCAATATGATGATACAAGGATTCAATCAGGATGGACAAAAAGCACTGGGCACAATTACCATAATGATGGAAATCAAGAATCTAGTTACCAAGGTAACTTGTCACGTAATCAATGCAGTAATAATGTACAATTTGTTGTTAGGGAGGCCATGGATACACAGATATGAAATTGTTCCTTCCACTTTACATCAGTGCTTCAAGTATTGTCAGAAAGGTGTATATCACAAAATTTCAGTAGATGAGAAACCATACATAATTGCATAATCATTTTTCGGAGGCGGGCAGTATTATGAAGCATTTGTTAAAGAAGAATAAAGAGACGAAATGAATCTGCAAACAGAGGAAGTTCAGTAAGAGAAAAAAAAGGGCCTAAAGTAAAAAGATTTTACTTCATACTAAAAAGCATGGGGCAACCAGGGCAACCTCCACTAGTCTTATTCTCCACAAAACAAACAGAAACCCTTCAGGCCAATTTCATTATACCAGCACCAAGAATAGAAAAAAGCAAACCCTTCTTCAAAGGACATCGAGAATTTCAGGTATCAGGAAATGCGGAGCATGCTCCAATATTGTTTTACTCTGCAGGAGTAAAAATGGCCGAAGAATAGAATGAGGCACCGATACAGACAAGAAAACCTGTAATATTAGATCCAAAAGAACTGGGGTGGTATAGTCCAGTAAGTAAAAAGACAATGCAGTCAATGAGTTTCAATTATGAGGACCTGATCAGTTTTTACAATGGTAAAGGGATATCAATGCCCATAATGATTCAGAAATGTGAAAAAATTTTGGGGCTAAGGGCATCTCCAGAGGTTTCACAAGTAAATATGGTCAGCAAAATTTCTCAAATTAGCCCTTCGAAACAGCAAACAGATTTATTGTCTGAGAAAAAAATATCCCAGCCAGAAAAGGCCCCTGTACAGATGAGGATGGAGGTCAATCGATGATTAACCAATTACGTGAAATAAATCTAGGGACATAAGAGAAAAAACGAGTTACTTATATCAGCACAGGTCTAATAGAGGAGGAAGCTGAACAATGTTATCAAGTATTGAAGGACAATAAGGATGTATTTGCATGGATGTATGCTGAAATGTCAGGCTTGGAACCAATGGTGGCAATACATAAACTTAACATCGCCAAAGAAAAGAAGCCGGTTAAGCAAGCTCAACGACGGTTCCATCCAGACATTCTGCCACGAATTGAAGAGAAAGTGAACAAACTCATTAAGTTGGGATTCGTTAGAGACGTCAAATATCCTAAATGGATATCAAATATTATCCCAGTTAAAAAGAAGAATGGGCAAATATGAGTATGCATCGACTTTAGAGACCTGAATGAAGCCTGTTCGAAGGACGATTTTCCCTTATCGATTACAAAACTGCTAATTGATAGCACTATGAAATATGTCGTCATGTCTTTTATGAATGGCTATTTGGGCCATAATCAGATACACATGGCACCTAAGGATGAGGAATCAACTACTTTTCGAACTTCCTTAGGAATATATTGTTATAAAGTCATGCCATTCGGGTTAAAGAATGCAGGAGCAAAGTATTAGTGAGCTATGCAATGCATATTCAGTGCTATGATGCACAAGCATGTAAAATGCTACGTCAACGACCTGGTTGTGAGGTCTGACAGCCATGAGGAACATTTGGGACACCTGCGGTCTGTCTTTCAAAGACTTTGAAGAAACAATTAAAGATGAATCCTTTAAAATGCGCTTTTGGGGTTTCTTCTGGCAGGTTCCTAAGATTCATCGTATGACATAGAGGGATCGAAATCGACCATGGAAAAATAAAAGCAATCCAAGAAATGCAGCCGCCAAAAACATTGAAAGAATTGAAAAGCTTGCAAGGAAAACTAAGCATACATCAGAAGATTCATATCAAACTTGTCATGAAGATGTCAGCCCTTTACTCGTCTAATGAAGAAGGGAATACTGTTCGAATGGGATACAACATGCCAGAATGAGTTGGAATCTGTCGAGCAGTTGCTAAAACAGTCGCCTGTATTAACAACATCAATACCAGGAAAGCTACCATCTTGTATATCGTTGCTTGCGATAGTTCACTCGGTGAACTCTTGGCGGAGAAAAACGAACAAGGAAAAGAAGCAGCCTTATATTATCTAAGAAGAATGCTAGTGGGAACCGAATATCACTATTCACCGATTGAGAAAATTTGTCTGGCCCTAATATTCATTGTGTAAAAGTTGTGATATTATTGCCTCTCCCATGATAAAATGATTTCACAAGTCAACCCTATCAAATATTTGATGACACGGCCGATGTTATCAGGAAGATTGGCCAAATGAATGTTTTTATTATCAGAATATATGATCACATATGTACCTTAAAAAGCAATCAAAGGTCAAGTGATAGCCAACTTTCTGACTGCACATCCTGTAAGTACACATATTTGTCAATTATCATGTTGGTTGAGTCGTCACGACTGATGAGCCTAGAAGACGCTGAAGAGTGAAGTCTTGAAGATCATTGGCTGCTCAACTCAGAAGATCTACGAAGATATCTTCATCCAAAACCAACCCTCTCAACCCTAGATCCACATATCTCTCAAAGCCCATGTCCTCTAGATGGCCCGTCGCTCAAAATACACTTCCATTATCTCCCAAGCCATAGAGGTAGTCCAAAAGATAAATCAGTTTGGACTTGATACGTAATGGCCCATAGTCCGTGTGCAGGAAAAACTCCAAAAATCAGCCGCTTTAAAAACCTGCAGATTGAGCACCGGGCGCCCGGCCACTATGCCTCCGGGCGCCCGTCCTATGGAGATTTAGACCAGCAGGCCGAGAAAGGAATTCAGGGCGCCCGACCCAAAACTTGTCCGGGCGCTTGACCCATGAGAAAATTGTCCAACAGCTTGAAATGATATTCGGTGTGAATATCAGGCGCCCGACTGAAACTGTGTCCGGGCGCCCGACCTATGAAAAACTGGTCCAGCAAAGAAATGTAATATTCATTGTGAATATCAGGCGCCCGACTGAATTTGTGTCCAGGCGCCCGGCAAGTGAAAAAAACAGCTCCAGTGAGTTTTTGTGAAAACCTGGAGAATTCCGGGCGCCCGACTTGGTCAAAAATTGTCCAGTAAGGACCATATGATTTACATGGAGAATTTCGGGCGCCCGACTTCAACTGTGTCCGGGCGCCCGACCAAGCTTGGATGAGTCCAGTGACCTATTTTGTCTAGACGGTCTGAATATGGGGCGCCCGACCTAGTGTTGTCCGGGCGCCTAACTGCTACTGAATCAGGTTTTTGGACTATGTGTCCGGGCGTCCGAAGCAAGTGTCCAGGCGCCCGAACTAGCTGTTTTTTGCCCCTTTTTGCCACATCTATTTAAGCATTCATTTGGGCAAATCCCTAATCACGAAAATTAGAGCCTTCCTTTGAGTGTGTGATTACCCTTAGCTAAATCCTCTCTTCTCAAGGTTCTAATCCTTGAGTTCATTGTTCAATCCTAGTTGTTACAAACTATCAATGAGCATTCAAAGCTCGGATTGAAACATGAACTCAAGCCCTCATTAATGGCTCTTGACCTAATCTCTAGTAGCTGTATTCACTAGTCATTATTGCCATCAATGAAGATCTTGGTGAAACCTTTCTCTAACCTTTAAAAGCCATATCCCTTAAGAAAGTTTCGACCAAACCCTAATCCCTTACCTTGGAACCGACAAGAAGATATTCGTAGCAAGGTTACTGATCGAGGGAGCTGAAGAAGGTATCATTCGTGCAAGCCGAAGCTTCTTCAACCAAAGGCATCATCAAGAGGCTCATTCAGCTAAGTATACTTTAGTCATTCGAGTCCAAGAAACCACCTCAAAAGTTGAGATTTGGGTTTCAGAGTTTGAAGACCCAAACTCGGTAGAGTCCTTGCGTAGGACAAGTCCTTGAGTAGGACAAGCCCTTGTGTAGGACAAAGTGGTCAATGGATTAGTCCTAAGGAAGGGCGAATCCATGTGTTGAAGTCTAAGTCCTTTTGTAGGCTGTTAAGGTTTATGGTTAACCTCATTTAAAACCATTGTGATAGTGAAATCCGGCCACTCAAGGAGTGAGTGGATCAGCCGGGAGTGGAGTGAAATTGCGTCAGGTAGTCTAACACGACACCCTACGCATACGCGTGCGGAAGCTTGAGGAGCAACTAGAATTATGGCTAAACCTATAGGAGGGGGGTGATAAGGACCTTTTTAAAAATTATTTTCGCCTACTTAAACAATTCAACAAATTAAGCTACGTAAGCGATAACACTTCGGCTTCCAAGCCTAAGTGGGTCCTAATCAAAAGACTAGCATATGATAAAAGCTATAAACAACCTAGTCTAAACAAGCATAGATTAATAAAATGATTAAGCTAATGAAGAACCTAATCTATGCTACTCGAATAGACTTGAGTGAGGATGGATCAAGAAGTTCAAGTCTACTTGAGGTAGTGAAAGTACATCTTGTGAGTGATGGATGTGCCTATCAAGTGCCTAGCATACATTCCTAACTAAGCATTCATAATTAATCAATTAAACATAATGCATAAAGAGAAATAGTGCTCAAGAACAATCACAAACACAACGATGTATAGTGGTTCGACTACTTGTCTACTTCACTCCCGGTTCAAGTACTCAACCCCTTTGAGCACACCGGCATTCACTGGGGAGTTTAAATCTGGTTCCTCCCAACCAAGGTGTTTTAACTCGGATCCACCCAACCGGGGAGTTTACAGGTTCCTCCCAACCTACACGTTTGCACCCTTGTTGGTGGCTCCCCCTTGGAGACTATGTTTTAGGCCCGACTGACGTGCCAAGGAACGGCTGACGTCCCTAGATTTTAGGCCCAACTAATAGGCCAAGGATCGACTGACGACCCCGGGGCGAGTTTGTCAAACAAACTCTACACTCAACTCCCACAGGGAATTGAGTGGATGGACTCTTAACAAGACAACCTTACTTGTCGGATTGAGCCCCTTGTTCAGCGCCGCTTCGGGTTGCTTCTTCTCGCTCTCCCGTGCTTGAATCAGCTCCCCTTGTGCTCCCCTGATCGTTGACGCCGTTGCTTTGCCAAGGCTTCAGCTCCAAGATCAGCTACCTTGCATGTGATGCTCCATTGGAGATGCCCAAGGTGCTAGGGAATGGTGAAACCTCTACAAATGGTAGGAAATGGGTTTCCTAGAGGAATGCACCTAAATGGACTCCTAGGTAGTGTTTAGACAAAGGATTTAACTATCATCAAGGTGTTCTAAACCCTAGGAATCAAGAGGGAACAAGTCCTATTCTCAAGATGCCATTGAATGGCCCAAGCTTGTGATGAAAACACAAGGAGAATGGCTTGCTATAGGTTTGGGATAGAGCCTCTAATGATCTCTAGCAATGGTGGCTTCTATCTCCTCAAAATTCCCTCTCTTAGCTCAAAAAAACGAATCCCCCTTTTAAATAGATTTTCTTCCAACGGTCAAAAAACGGGCAGATTCGCGCATCTCCGATTGATCGGAAGAAGTTCCGATTGATCGGAGACCTGTCCGATTGATCGGAGACAAGTCCGATTGATCGGAAATCTATCCAGTGAAGTCTGTGGAAGATATTCCGATTGATCGGAACACTGTCCGATTGATCGGACGGACCCCTTCCGATGGATCGGAAGACTGTCCGATTGATCGTAAAATATGTCCAGTGGATTTTCAAGGTTGCTGGAAAAATTTCCGATTGATCGGAGATTCTGTCCGATTGATCGGAGCTTCTGTCCGATTGATCGGAGTCCTATCGGAGCCAGTGTCCGATTGATCGGAGTCCTATCGGAACACCTATCGGAAACTGCTGTTTGAGCCTTTTTTATTGCAGCAGCTTCCACCTCTTAAATTAGTCTATCTTATCATGTTTTTCATGGAGTTCTAAGACTAATAATGATGACTAAGGGTATACCTAGTTGGTGCAAGTCATCTAAGAGGTTATGGGTTAGGTTTTGGTCAAGGTAGGGCACACCAAGGCATCACATTTACCTGTTTCTCATTTCTTGATGCAGCCGGTCCATCTTGAGTCTTCGTTCTTCGTCTTCATTAAGCTCAACCGACACTAGACCCACTGACCTAAGTAATTGACAAACAAGGTGCACTAGTATGCCATAGAAAAGTGCACTAACAATCTCCCCCTTTGTCAATTACTTACAAAAACCTAACCTACCAAAACAAATACATGTACAAGAGATTACATTGATATGAAATAAAATACAGGACTCTTGACATGCCTAAACTAAGCTGCTCCTCTTCAGATTGCTCCCCCATAACCTGTCAATCCCTGCATCACAAACATAGCAAACTAGTTTTGGTGGGACTTGATCTTTCTCCCCCTTTTTGTTAGCAATTGACAAACTATTCTCTCCCCCTTAATGATATATCAATTAAGATTAAGGTAAGAGAAGATAGTATGTCGCAGTTATAACTATAAGCACATGCTAACTAGAGAGAGTATAGGGTGCATGAACATAAAATTATGGAGCATGCTAAAGAACATGATTAACAAGAAAATGTAACTATCTAAGCATAGTTAATCATGCTAAATTGGTCATCTATGATATACACTAAGCATTAAAGCTCAAGGGCTTATAGCCCAATCAACCAACCTCCCCTATTGGTATATCAAGACCAATACTAAGCAAAGATTAGCATACAATGAAGCATAAAACTCAAGATGATTAGCTAATCTAAGCATGGTGATAATCTAGCAAGCAAATATATTAATTAACAGCAAGGCTAAATTATCAAAAATTTGGGCTCATGAGGCTTGAATCCTCTGATTTGCCCATACACACAGAAATGAGGCTGAAATCCTCAGATTTACCTATATAAGCACAATATGGTCTCCTAAGGTCACCTAACCTAGATCACAACCCCCTTGGGTGTGATAAATAGGACCCAACATGCTTGTTGGGAGGGATTTCATCTATCCTAGATTTTCTCCCTTAGGTTCATTCCAAGTTGGAGAGCAATGTACGGTAGGGGATATGACAATAGTTCCTACCCTAGTTATTGTTGACCTCAACTAATCATTTTACTTATAGTTCAACATGAGGCAACATAGATTCTCCTTTTTGGTTAGACATGATGCTAGTGCTCCGGTATCGGATCTTACTCTAGACGGTTACGTCCTTGAAGAGCAACCCGCTCTGATACCAATTGAAATTGCGTCAGGTAGTCTAACACGACACCCTACGCATACGCGTGCGGAAGCTTGAGGAGCAACTAGAATTATGGCTAAACCTATAGGAGGGGGGTGATAAGGACCTTTTTAAAATTATTTTCGCCTACTTAAACAATTCAACAAATTAAGCTACGTAAGCGATAACACTTCGGCTTCCAAGCCTAAGTGGGTCTAATCAAAAGACTAGCATATGATAAAAGCTATAAACAACCTAGTCTAAACAAGCATAGATTAATAAAATGATTAAGCTAATGAAGAACCTAATCTATGCTACTCGAATAGACTTGAGTGAGGATGGATCAAGAAGTTCAAGTCTACTTGAGGTAGTGAAAGTACATCTTGTGAGTGTGGATGTGCCTATCAAGTGCCTAGCATACATTCCTAACTAAGCATTCATAATTAATCAATTAAACATAATGCATAAAGAGAAATGTGCTCAAGAACAATCACAAACACAACGATGTATAGTGGTTCGACAACTTGTCTACTCCACTCCCGGTTCAAGTACTCAACCCCTTTGAGCACACCGGCATTCACTGGGGAGTTTAAATCTGGTTCCTCCCAACCAAGGTGTTTTAACTCGGATCCACCCAACCGGGGAGTTTACAGGTTCCTCCCAACCTACACGTTTGCACCCGTGTTGGTGGCTCCCCCTTGGAGACTATGTTTTAGGCCCGACTGACGTGCCAAGGAACGGCTGACGTCCCTAGATTTTAGGCCCAACTAATAGGCCAAGGATCGACTGACGACCCCGGGGCGAGTTTGTCAAACAAACTCTACACTCAACTCCCACAGGGAATTGAGTGGATGGACTCTTAACAAGACAACCTTACTTGTCGGATTGAGCCCCTTGTTCAGCGCCGCTTCGGGTTGCTTCTTCTCGCTCTCCCGTGCTTGAATCAGCTCCCCTTGTGCTCCCCTGATCGTTGACGCCGTTGCTTTGCCAAGGCTTCAGCTCCAAGATCAGCTACCTTGCATGTGATGCTCCATTGGAGATGCCCAAGGTGCTAGGGAATGGTGAAACCTCTACAAATGGTAGGAAATGGGTTTCCTAGAGGAATGCACCTAAATGGACTCCTAGGTAGTGTTTAGACAAAGGATTTAACTATCATCAAGGTGTCCAAACCCTAGGAATCAAGAGGGAACAAGTCCTATTCTCAAGATGCCATTGAATGGCCCAAGCTTGTGATGAAAACACAAGGAGAATGGCTTGCTATAGGTTTGGGATAGAGCCTCTAATGATCTCTAGCAATGGTGGCTTCTATCTCCTCAAAATTCCCTCTCTTAGCTCAAAAAACGAATCCCCCTTTTAAATAGATTTTCTTCCAACGGTCAAAAAACGGGCAGATTCGCGCATCTCCGATTGATCGGAAGAAGTTCCGATTGATCGGAGACCTGTCCGATTGATCGGAGACAAGTCCGATTGATCGGAAATCTATCCAGTGAAGTCTCTGGAAGATATTCCGATTGATCGGAACACTGTCCGATTGATCGGACGGACCCCTTCCGATGGATCGGAAGACTGTCCGATTGATCGGAAATATGTCCAGTGGATTTTCAAGGTTGCTGGAAAAATTTCCGATTGATCGGAGATTCTGTCCGATTGATCGGAGCTTCTGTCCGATTGATCGGAGTCCTATCGGAGCCAGTGTCCGATTGATCGGAGTCCTATCGGAACACCTATCGGAAACTGCTGTTTGAGCCTTTTTTATTGCAGCAGCTTCCACCTCTTAAATTAGTCTATCTTATCATGTTTTTCATGGAGTTCTAAGACTAATAATGATGACTAAGGGTATACCTAGTTGGTGCAAGTCATCTAAGAGGTTATGGGTTAGGTTTTGGTCAAGGTAGGGCACACCAAGGCATCACATTTACCTGTTTCTCATTTCTTGATGCAGCCGGTCCATCTTGAGTCTTCGTTCTTCGTCTTCATTAAGCTCAACCGACACTAGACCCACTGACCTAAGTAATTGACAAACAAGGTGCACTAGTATGCCATAGAAAAGTGCACTAACAGTAATTTGGTGTATGTTTCTTTCTGTTTAAGGGTCCATCATGATAAGGAAGTCATGATGTGTCTAGGATAGATGTTTTGTCACGCCATTGACAAAGGGGGAGATTGTTAGTACACATTATTTTGTCAATTGTCGTGTTGGTTGGTCGCGTCTTGTTATGTGAGCCCCGGTCGAAGATTTGAAGCTCAAGACTTGAAGATTATGCTTCTTCGCTTACTCAAGCTCAAGCAGAAACAAGATCTCAAGTAAGTTGCATATAGATCGACCTTAGGAAACCCAAAACATCAATGAATGGCGTAATTACCGACCTATCTCAACCCATTCCTTCTCGACCCTATAGCTCAAGTTGATCAGACTTGACTTTCCATGGCAAGTGCTAATATATTGAAAACATGTCCAAACATTGGACTCCAGGCACCATCACTTCATTCTTCAAGTGTTCTGCTGCTGATTTGAAAAGATCCCAAGGCAGCCGACCGGTCATGACCGGTCGGATTGACCCCTCATCTATTTCCAGCAACTTGTCATTGAATCTGTCTTAATGAATAGACAGCCGACCTGTAAGACCCGTACCCTGAAGTGCCCTCCGTACGTTTAGTTTTCGGTACCGGTACGTCCCGGACGGACCAGATTAGAGAGCCTTGATCGCGACTCTGATTTAGTGCCGCAACGACCTAAGACCTATACCCCGGCGACCGTGTAGGCGCTGTGATTCCAACGTCGCGCGGCACGCCCCATTGCGATACCCGGTGTGTTAGATGCATACGTTTGTGCAATTTGAGGTGGGCCACGCAACGCGCGTGTGTCGTGGGCCCCACTTGCACAATTCCCAACAACATGTCAACTCAATCACCATCACCCTCACCCATACCCCTATCATTATCTAGCCATCATCACCATACCCACCCCATCCTCTCTCACCAAAAGTCAACCACAACCCATACCTCTCATGCTCTCTCCCATCATCATCATCATCATCATGACATCATGCACCCCCCTCTTCCCATACAAGAGCCATACGTGGGGGGGGGGGGGGGGGGGGTGGGCCTTCTCAATTCCAATATTTGAGAGAAAAAGAGAAAGGAGAGAGAAAGAGATTTGAGAAAGAGAGAGAAGAGAAAGAAGAGAGAGAAGTAGAGAGATTTGAGAGATTGAGTGAGTTTAGAGAGAGATTTAGAGGGAGATCAAGAGAGAAAGAGAGAGGTTGAAGGTGAAGATCAAGCTTGGAGGACCCCGATCATCATCCGGACCGTCCGATCGGCAATCTAACCGTCCAACCATCATTGTGAGTGCAATCTTCCCCCCTTTTTTCTGGTTTACCTTTCTTTTTATTTTCTTGGGCCCACCTTGTGATGGGCAATGAGATGGATGGGATGGATCTTACACATGTGGGCCCCACTTGAAATTATTATAAAAAAAAAGAGAGAGAGAGAAAAAAAAAAGAAAGAGTAAAGAGATGGCCGCTGGACAGCCAGCGTCCAGAGGACAGCCAGCGTCCAGAGGACGCTGCTGCCCAGCAGCGCTGGGACGAAGCCCGTTTTGGGCGTTGACGTTGGGGCCCACTCGTGGGACCCCCTTTGATGCATGTATGTGATCCACGCCGTCCATCTGTTTCTCCAGCCCAGTTTAGGGCTGGACACCCAAAAATGAAGTAATTCCAGATCTCAGGTGGACCACACCATAGAAAAACAGTGGGAAAAACAATGTCCACTATTGAAACTTCCTGGGCCCACCGTGACATTTGTAGACTGTTCCATGTTAATGTCAGATTTTGTAACGAGATCCTCCGGCTTTCCTCCTTCACTCCAGCAGGGATTTCCACCACCAGACCTGAAGCAAGACAGCAAATAAGGGTGGCTGGGGACCAGCCGTTAGCCCTCCGATGCTTAAGTCAGGCCACAGTAAGAAGAGAAGCCAAGCAAAACGCACACAACATTCAATCTTGGTCCCGTTTTGCTTGGCTTCTCTTCTTACTGTGGCCTGACTTAAGCATCGGAGGGCTAACGGCTGGTCCCCAGCCACCCTTATTTGCTGTCTTGCTTCAGGTCTGGTGGTGGAAATCCCTGCTGGAGTGAAGGAGGAAAGCCGGAGGATCTCGTTACAAAATCTGACATTAACATGGAACCTGCCCAATATTGGGCTCATTAGGTCCCCAAGGAGCTGAATAATCTGATGAGCGGAGTGGATCGTCTCCAAGTGGGCCCCACTTGATATAAACTAAGGAAAAAAAAGAAAGAAAAAGAAAAAAAAACAAAAAAAAAATATGGTTGGGACGCTGGACGTTCACAGCGCCAGAACGCTGGAACAGTCCAGCGTCACCTGGACGGTTGAATGGGTCCCCACTCGTGGGACCCACCTTGATGTTTTGTTGTATCCTCACCGTCTATCTATTTTCTGATATCATTTTAGGGCTACGTCCCAAAGATGAAGCCGATCAGAATTTTAAGTGGACCACACGCGTGAAACAGTGGAAATTATGATTCCTACTGTCAGAAATCCTTCAGCCCACTTTTAAGTTTCTAGCTGGAATCATATATCCAATATTGGGCTTGTTGGGTCCCCCATGAGATGGGAAACCTGATGAACGGAGTGGATCAGTCCCATGTGGGTCCCACATGATATGAGTGCAATGAAAAAAAAAAAAGAAGAAAGAAAGAAAGAGAGAAGAAGAAAGGCGCAGCCTCTGTCGCGCTGGGAGTACCCAGCGTCCACGGACGTTGGTCTCGTGGTGCCAGCTGGTGGGCCACCCTGTGGGTCCCACCATGATGTGTATGTTATATCCGCTCCGTCCATCGGTCTCTCCGTATCATTTTAGGACAGGGGCCCAATAATGTGAGAGATCCAAACTTCAAGTGGGCCATACCAAAGGAAAGATTTCTTTGATGTTAAAACCTTCCAAGGCCCACTGTGATGTGTGTATGCTACTAAACCTGTCCAAATTTATACTCATTGGGCCCACCATAGGGTTGTCTATATAATGGATGAAGTGGATGGTCCTCATGTGGGCCCTACTTGATGAAGACCGCATCAACAAATATATATATATATATATATATATATATATATATATATATACAAATAATAAAAAAAAAGGGAGGCAGCGACCGCACGCTGGCCAGCCACAGCGTCAGCGACGCTGGCCCCTGGGCTGCCCAGTGGGTGGCCCACTCGTGGGACCCACCATGATGTATATGTACCATCCACACCGTCCATCCATTTGGGGAGATCATTTTAGGGCATGATCTCAAGAATGAGACAGATCCAAATCTCAGGAGGGCCCTACCAAAGGAAACAGTGGGGACAGTGACAGACCGTTGAGACCTTCCAACGGCCCGCCATAATGTTTATTTGAGATCCAACTTGTTCATAAGTCCACACATGCGTGTGAAGAAGGGAAAGCAACAATATCAGCTTGATCCAAAGCTTTTGTGGGCCCTACTTGTTAAAAATAAATAAATATATATATAATATATATGGGGGGTCTGCCAAGCCGGTGGCCACTCATGGGACCCACCTAGAATGTATGTGCTTTATCAATTCCGTCCATATGTCTTTCCAGTTCATTTTAGTGGCTGAGCCCAAAATTTAAGCATATCCAAATGTCAAGTGGACCATGCCACAGGAAATAGTGGGAATAATGATTTCCACCGTTGAGACCTTTCCAGGCCCTACAGTGGTGTGTATTTGTCATTCAACCTGATCGTAAGATCACATGTATATGGATGAAGGAGCAAATAAAAATATTAGTTTGATTCAAAATGATTGGGGCCCATTTGGGTGCTACGCTCTATGGGTCCCACCACGATGTATCTGTTTTATGTATGCCGCCCATCTGTTTTTCCATATTATTTTAGGGCCGGGGGCCCTCATAATGAGGTAAATCCCAACCTCAGGTGGACCACATTGTAGGAAACAGTGGTCATTGATGCCCACCTTTGAAACCTTCCTTGGGGCCATTGTAATGTTTAATTTTCCATCCAACCAAAGGCCATGGGGCCCATCTTGGGCTCCCACCTTGATAGATGTGTTGTATACATTGTTGTCCACCTTGGCCGGGGCGTGGGGCCCAGTTTTGGGTGGGCCACACGTAGAAATAAGGGTGATTGAATGCCTAATATTGGAAACTTTACAGGACCCATCTGTTATGTTTATTTGCCATTCTCCTTGTTCTTAAGTCACTCAACCATGGGTAGGGTTCCACACGTGTGGTGTGCGGGCCCCACCATGGTGTTTAGTTGCCATCTCACTTGATTAGTGGTAAAGCACAAATATCGGGTTGATCCCAAACTGTTGTGGCCCATTGATGTATGTGGCTTCCCCACTCCTTTGTGCGGTTATACCCAACCACGGGTCCACCTTGTTATGCATGTGTTCTATCCACGTTAGCCATTGGCCTCCATGGTGCGATATGTATGTTGGCCATCCATAAGGACCGCCTTAAATTTGTAAGCTTGATCCAAACCATCCAAATGAATGGACCCTAGCATGTTATGTACAGGATGGCCTTAGGACCACCTTAGTGTGCGTGTTCGAATGACCGCGTTGTCCATCCCGTGGATCCACCTTGATGATTAGTTGTGTAAACCCTTATTGAAAGGTCATACCTAAACGTTCGCTCGATCCAAGTCACAGGGCTACTTTCTTAAACTCACCCTGTTGAACCGTCTTGTTAATTCACCTTATTAACTCACCATGTTGACCCGTCTTGTCAACCTGCCTTATTGACTCACCTTGTTAACTCACCATGTTGATTGACCCTGGTAACTCAGCTTGTGTATACTCATTTGACTCACCCCTCCTACCCTTGTACCCAACTATTAAAGACTACCATATTGTGTATATCTCATCCACACTGTCCATTTACCTATAGGATGAGTATGGGGCTCATCCTCGATGTTCGTATGACATCTAGGCCATCCATTATATGGAGCCTATCTTGTAGTATGAGGTTAGACCTGTTGTCCCTTTTTGGACCTCATTGTATTGACCATCTATCGCAGATTACCCTACCATTTATAATCCTCTGTCATGACATGTCTATCTTGTAACCCCCTTCTATGACATTCCTTTTACGGACCATTATTGTGTTTATCCCAACTGTACTACATGATTATGGGTTTCGGCATGATTTTGGGTATTCTACTCTTGCCGCTCAAGTAGGTTCTACCTTTGAAGTGTCGGTAGTGTATTCAATCATTTTCTTTCCATTTGGGTTATCTGAATATTGAAGGTTAATCCACACCGTTCAGTTGTTGGACCGTTCGTATTGTTGTATACCATCCATTTAGAGTCTTATCTCTTTATGTTTGCTTGTATTATAAGTGAATTATCTTTTTATGCTATTTTTAGTATGTCTGTTGCCACACGTAGTGTTATTTGGAATACTCATATGTGATCTTTATACTATATGCTTCGACGACCACCATGCATGTGTAATGAGTATGCATCCCGAATCACCATTGTTAGTTGGGGACCACTAGGGCATAAACGCATTCATAAAGCATTCGAGATGTAGTCGCGCAAATGTAATTCACGTGCTCTCTATTGCAAACCTCTCCAATAGGTATGGGACTATTCGAGGACAGGAATCTATCATCCTGACTTACACTGTATGGTAGGAATAGCTTAGCATACCTTGTAGCCCTTGGTGCGAGATTCCCTGGCTAGCGACATCCCGCACTATGACTCGATCATTCATATGTGTCCCCTCATCTTAATCATATCTCAAATAGATTGGACCAGATTGATTTATTGCCATCGTGGTAGATGGACTACTTGTTGGCACTCATACTGTATACTTGACTCATGCATCATGAATGCTTGGCTTATCTGATTGTCTTGTATCAACCGGCCATATCGGTCGTGATTGTCGTGCAGTTCATTACCAGCTGACGGTGACATTGTGTTTGAGACCTTATAGTTTTATGGTGCTCTTTAGAGACTTGCACGGGCATGTCGTCCCATGTTTGTATGCATGGTTGCATTTCGCACCGTCTGCTTGTGCCGCATATAGCATGGTTACTACGTTGCAACCACAGCTCCATCGTGGTTTGCAGGAACACCGGAAATATGTGATCTTTAAACAGGATGCCATAGATGTCCCTGGGTGAAAGTCCCTGAACCCGTTGGTACCAAGGTGGGTGCTCCATTCAAGGACCGGGTGGTTGAATCATACACCAGTATGCTGAATACCAAACGGCGGTGTTTTCCACTGCACGTGGTCATTTTGGAAGGAGGTCTGACCTAACCTGCCGGAAGAGTGTTGGCAAAATGGGTTGAGTTTAACCAGCTGTGAGTAGGTCCGCTATTGCACCAGATAGGCTTTGGCATTCTACTGGTGAGTAGTGAGGTCTGTGAGACCCCGGTGATGTTCCGTTTCAGAGATGGTATTGGTATCACTGTATGGTGTGGGACGGTCCTGATGTGGGCGCGTGTGATGTGGGCGGGGCTGTAAGCCTGGGCGAGCTACCACACTGGGCGAGCTACCAGTTCCGAGTCCTGCATTGCTTACGTGATCGCGTTATGACTGTTCGTATCTGGACCACTGTACTGAGAGGTGGTGATTCGCATACATGCATTGGATCATTATATGCGACATTAGGCCCTGTAGGCCATTGCATAGTATGAGTATATAGCCTTGGTAGGCTGGTTACCTGTATTGTATGCTTGCATAGCCATGGCAAGTTAGTTATCTGTATTGCATGCTTGCATAGCCGTTGTAGGCTGGTTATTCATATCATATGATCGTGTAGCCTAATTAGGTTAAGTTTTGGTTTAGATTTCTCATCATGCTTTACTGCTTACTCTGATATTTAGCACGTTTGTCATACGCATTGCGCACGCACACACGCACTCACAAAGCTTCATTCGAAGCTTATGCGCGTTTGTTACGCTGCAGGTTATAACAGAGTGTATCCGCAACGTTGAGTTGGAGTTGGGAGTGCAGTAGCAGGAGGTGTCGGATTGTGCACAATTTTTATATTTACGCATTGTGTATTTACCTTTCAGTACTGTATATAAACGAAAAGATTTAGTGGAAATATTGTGTTTGTCTTTGATGGTACTCATATGGTGATGCTCATGTTAAAAAAAAAATTCAGACCCTAAAATCCTCCTTGTGGTATCCCAGGATCGGAACCTGGCGTGTGGGGTTAGGATCCGAGATCGGGGTACTACGGAGGCTGCCACCTCTGAATTCGGGTTACAACGAATGGACGTCGAGAACCGAATTTGGGGCGTGACACGACCGGTCTTGACCGGTCGGTCCAACTGTGCATATTAGAACAGCAAGCTTGCTGTATTAAAAATGTCAAGACAGCTGACCGGTCTTGATCGGTCAGTCAGGAACAACAAAATGTACAGCAACCTTGTTGTATTAAAAGTAGCTGGACAGCCGGCCGGTCTTGACCGGTTGGCCAGAAGTGCAAAAATTGTCCAGCAGTTGTGCTGCATTGAACTAGGAAGACAGCCGACCGGGCTTAACCTGTCGGACTGCATATATCAGTGTGTCCAACGAGCTTATCCGACCGATCTTGACCGGTCGGTCAGACCCAAATTAGGTCCAGCGGCTTGTATACTCTTCCGACCTGTCCGACCAGCTGAGGCCTCTCTCTGACAGGTCGAACATGATCGTTTTAGATCTGTTGGGGCCATCATTTGGGGCTCTATCTAGCCATAATTTGGGGTCTTTCTTGCCATGCATTCAACACCCATCAAGAGCAAAGTGAGAGAGCCTTTACTCACATTTTCCTACCCTCCTTACTCTTAACTCCCTTGAGTTCATCATTCAAACCTAGCCATTAATGGCTTATTATTGAGTATTCAAAGCTCGGTTTGAAGTATGAACTCAAGATTTGCATTCATGGCTAACCTACCTTCGAAATATCATTATGAGGTCTTTTATAGCCAATGAATGCTGAAGTTTGGTAGTTCCCTCATAACCATTGCATTGAATAGGCAAGAGGAACTTGACCATCTCTCTCTCAACTACCCGTCATAATCATACACACATCATTTGCATCGGTAGCTGATCTTGGGAGCACAAAGAGAAGCTGAAGCACGTGGAGCTGAAGCTACTCATCAAAGGCATCAAATCGGGGCTTAATCATCTAGGTATGTCTATTATTTGAGAGTCCATTTATTAAATTACTATTCCCTGGATTGGGAAACTCCGGCAGGAGTGTACGTGGCCGTCCTTGGATTAGGATTGGTGAGAGTTTGAGATCCAAACTCATCAAGTCCCTGGATTGGGCCATCGGCGGATGGTAAACACGGTCCTGGATCATAGGATGTTAAGGTTGATAGTTAACCTGATTTAAAACCACGACTATAGTGAAATCCGGTGTTCTCATAGGTTGAGATCATGAACTGGGAGTAGAGTAGGGAAACCGAACCGATTGAATGATTGCTATGTGTTGAATAGTTTAGTCAATCATGAATGCTAACTGTTTGATGAAATGCCTATGATAGTCTTTTCTTGCAAATTTACCATATATTTGCCTTGAATGTTATTGTGATAATCATGGTTGGTAAGATCGACTTGATTTAGTTTTAAATTGTAATTGGAAATTCAAAAAGTCCTATTCACCCCCCTCTAGGACATTAGGCATATCTCCGAGTATCTCTACAAGTGGTAAAACCGTAATTTCAGCTTTTACCCACTTGGTGAAGTAGTCGACTGGCACAAGTATATATTCATGACCGTTTGATGCTTTGGGACTCACCTTCCTAATGATGTCAAGACTTGTTCGCTTCCCCAAGTGTAGGGTTGTGATGTAGTAATAATTCGGTAGAGACCGAGATTGTTCTCAGGGACTCGTTAGGAATTCACAAAACTACTTATAATATTCTCTAATTGAGAGTTAACCAAGCAGATTTCTAGAATTAAATGTAGATAGGATTCTTAAAGCAAAAGTGAATGTAATCAATATAAAAGAACATTAGGGGTTCTAGGATCCACTTGTTGCAATCCTTGATGCTTAATTCATTGTGGTTTCTCACTTACTCAACTAGAATCGAAATTAAATCCTATCTAGCCGGATGATAGAGCAGTTAAAACAAACAATCTGTCATATGTGTGATTCATGTACATGATTCCCTCAATTCAAGTTAGGACTTGAGCACACTCAATTGCATAAGTCAATCCTAGTTCCAATAGATTAAGATCACAATCATAATCATTATTAAACTCTATCACAAAGCATAACTAGATCATGATTTGAGCTTCATTCAAATCGCTTACAAAATCACACATAATTCAGAAATTCAGAAAAATAGAACTTTGGTATGAAGTTCCCACATGAGAATCCAAGGTCTAGAGCGTATTGAATTCAATTCCTCGGAGCGTACATGTCTAGAATCATTCAAAACAATTAAGAACTCAAGCAATTCTTCTAAATATCCATGAGCCATCATAAGATTAAGAAAAACTACTTAGAGCTTTATTCAAACTTCAAACCATTGTTCTTCACTAATAATCTAACTTGAAACCAAAACAAACGAATTCACATCTTAGATTTGCTACAAGCTTCACCTCTTGGTGTTGAGCTCTTAATTGTGCATATTCTAACCCCAATTCATCACTCATTATGCAAGGTTTTCATGATTTATAGACTAATCTAATGCATGAATTTGTGATTGTAGGATGAGAGAGAGGATTCATCAATTATAGACTTAAAGAAGCCATTTACAAGCATAAAGGATCAAAGGGCTAAGCGTCAAAGGATGAAAGAAAGAAGTCAGAGAAAAGAAGAAAGAAAAGCAGGAGAAGAGGCCCACGACCGGTCGTTCGACCGGTCGTCCATAACATAGGACCGGTCGCACGACCGGTCCAATCATTCAATAGGAGGGGCCACAGGGCCACAACTCACTGGACTGTCCACGACCGGTAGTGCGACCGATCGTCCGTTGCTCAGACCGGTCGTCCGATCGGTCCTTGAATAAATTTTCTGGGTTGAAAAATCCCAAAAATCTCTGGACGTTTTTTACGTTTTTGAGACCGGTCGTGCGACCGGTCGCCCAGGAGCTCAGACCGGTCGTGCGATCGGTCTGCGTAACTGAGCGTGTTCTACAAGCTTCGGATTTCTCTGCACACTGCGTACTCTTACGCAATTTCTGGAAGATTTTGATGTTGCGGAGCCTCCCCACTATAAAAGGACACCTAGGGATCGTTCTTAGGGTATCTAAGAAGGGTTTGAGCAAGGTGGGAGGCGGCGGAAGTGGATTTCGGAGTTCCATAACTCCTACTAGTTTGTTGTTATTTTTATATTTTTCTTAGTTGTTTCATGTTTCCTTGGATCATGAATGGCTAAACCTCTTAGGTAGGGCTAAGAGGTGAAGCTTGTAGTGAATCTAAGATGTTTCAATTCGTTTAAAGTTGGTTTTAAGTTGGAATTCATGTTTACGAACAATGGTTTGAAGTTTAATTCAAGTTCTAAGTAGTTTTTCTTAGTGTTATGATGACTCATGGATGTTTGGAAGAAGTACTTTAGTTCTTAATTGTTTTGTGTTAGTCTAGACCTGTATGATCCGAGGAGTTGGAGTACGCTCTAGTACTATGATCTTCATGTGGGAACTTCCTACCAAAGTTCTACTTTTTCTGGAATTCTGTTGTATGTGGGACTGTGTATGTGATTTGAATTAAGTTCAAGTCATGATCTAGCTTTGTCTTGTGACAGGACTTAATGATGGTTATGATTGTGAACTTAATCTATTGGAATTAGGACTGACCTATGCAATTGAGTATGTTAGTCCTAGCTTGCATTGAGTGAATCATACACATGGATCTTATATATGGCAGATTGTTGGTTTAACTAATCTATCATCCGGCTAGATAGATCTTAATTTTGATTCTAGTTGAGAAAGTGAGAAACCACAGCGAATTGAGCATCAAGGATTGCTACAAGTGGATCCTTGAACCCCTAGTGCCTTTTATTAATTGATTACTTTAGTTTAAGTTCAAAATTGCTATTTACATCAATCTCCTTAAAAATTTATTTGTTAGCTTTTCAGTAGAAACTATTGGAGGTGTTTTATGAATTCCTACATAATTCCCTGTGGATCGACCTCGGTCTTACCGAGATTATTACTACATCGCAACCCTACACTTGGGGAGGCGAACAAGTTTTTAGGGCCGTTGCCGGGGACTTTGATGGTTTTTCACAAAAATTTCTGAAAATAGTATCTATTTAGGATTTTTAGGATTTTAGATTTTTCTTTTGCAGGGATTTCTAGGAAGCTGAAGAAGACATAAGGATCTCAAGTGCCAAATCAGGTTTTATCTTTCTAAACCTTACTCTTCTTCTTCTCTTATTCATTCCTATCATATTCATCTCTTGTAGAGTGGGTGGAGACTTCTTTTTGGATCTCTGAAAGGTAGGCCTTGTGCCACCTGGATTCCTATTGGTCGGCTCTGCCGTCTTGGATCACCTTGTGCTTAGAGATTTCTCTTCTCACCTCTACTCATCTTTCTTCTTTTTCTGTACTATTCTCAAAAGATTCAAAGAGTGGGTGGGGAGTTCTCTGAACCCCTATTGACCAGGAGAAATCGGTCTCTATCCTTGCTTTTGGCCTAGCCATTGCAAGACACCTTGTGCTTCGATCTTAGAGAAGAGTAAAGAAAAGAAGGAAGAATTCTTCTTTCCTTTTTGTTTCATTCTTTTAGGTTTTGCATGCCACATTGGGCTCGGGATTCCAATAACCGACTCATTAGTGAAGGTGGAATAGTAGAAGGAATTGACAGAGAACCAAATGCTAGGAGACCTCTAACTTCTCCAATTTTGTCTGAAAATATGGCTGTAAATCAACCTAATCTGATGGCCAATCCTAATCTGGGCCAAAACCAAACCGAAACGGGAGAGAATGTGGTTGAGAATGTTCCCCGACCAAGAACATTACGTGATTACTTGCAGCCAGCAAGAGCGAGGACTACCTCGTGCATAGTTTTTCCACAAAATGCAGGGAATGTGGATTTGAAACCGGGAGTAATCCAACTCCTCCCGAGATTCCATGGATTAGACAGTGAAAGTGCCTATCAACAGCTTAAGGAATTTGATGAGGTAATTACCACCATGCACTTTGCTAATGTTACTGATGATGTGGTAAGGCTTAAATTATTTCCTTTTACCCTTAAAGATAAAGCTAAAGGTTGGCTACATGCATTAAGGCCAAGATCAATTGGTGCATGGACTGATATGCATAGGGAATTCATAAAAAAATTCTTCCCTACTCACAAAACGAACATGTTGAGGTGCCTTATCATGAACTTTGCCCAAAAAGAATATGAGACCTTCTTCCAATGTTGGGAGAGGTTTAAGGACTTGTTAAATGCATGCCCACATCATGGCTATGAAATTTGGCGGGTTATAAGCTTTTTCTATGAAGGACCGACTTCACCCATGCGCCAATTCGTAGAGATGATGTGTAATGGGGAGTTCATGAATAAGGAGGCTGATAAAGCATGAGACTATTTGGAGGAATTAGCTGAGAATGCACAGTCTTGGGATACATCTAAACCAGCAAATCCCAAGACTAGACAACAAAGGGAAAAAGGAGGAATTTATGTCCTATCAGAAGAGGATAGCATAGGTGCACGTGTGGTTAGCCTCACAAGAAAAGTCGAGGCCATGAAATTAAAGAAAGGAGAGACAATCAACTCTAATGATGTTGAAACTGTTTGTGGAATTTGTGCCGAAAATCAACATATAACATAAGATTGTCCCACAATCTTAGCGGTTCAAGACATCTTACAAAAATAATCAAATGCCATAAACAGTTATCAATGGCAATTTGGTGCTCCAAACTCAAACACGTTTAATGCTAGTTGGAAGAACCATCCCAACTTCAGTTGGAGGAATGGACCCACTGCGAATGCAAACAATATTCCTCAAGCTCAACCTATACTAGGTCCATCTCTAGTCATTACTCCAAAAGTTACGCTAGAGGAGATGTTGGGTGCATTTGTATCGGTTCAAGCTGAGTATAACAAGACTAATTCTCTGAAAATAGATGGGTTCATGCAAGAGCAATTGAAATTCAATCAAAATTCAACTCAAGCCATCAATGAATTGAAAACCTCAATGGCTAGAGTTGAATCTCACCTCAGTGTTAGGGAGAAAGGCACACTTCCTGCCCAACCTCTTCCTAACCCAAGAACCCAATTTGAGATACAAGACGCAAGCTCATCCTCCCAACATACGGAGCATGTTCAAGCTATCACCACTTTGAGAAGTGGGAAAATAGTTGATAAATCTAATCCGGTGAAGGCTCCAAAGCCTAAGGATCCAGAAAATTCCAAAGAGGATGATAGCTTAAATAACACTCCACAAGAGAAAGAACCGGAAAGGCAATACAAGCTGGTTGCCCAGTTTCCCTAAAGGTTGATTTCACCCAAACCTTTAGACAAAAATTTAGAAATTTTAGAGGTTTTCAAGCAGGTGAAGATCAACATTCCGTTGTTGGATGCCATAAAACAGATACCATTATATGCCAAATTTCTGAAGGAATTATGTACGGTAAAAAGGAAACACAATGCTCATAACAAGGTACTTTTGACTGAGAATTTAAGCGCTATTATTAAACAAGAGGTGCCCCAAAAATACAAGGATCTGGGTAGTCCAACCATCTCATGCATCATAGGAGACTACCGGATTAAACAAGCTTTACTCGATTTGGGGGCAAGTGTGAACCTCATTCCATACTCAGTTTACGAACAACTTGGGTTAGGTGAATTGAAACCCACCAAACCACATTCCAACTTGCTGATAGATCCATTCGTATATCGAGAGGAATGATTGAGATGTTCTAGTCCAAGTTGATAAATTCTACTACTTGTTGAGCTCTTAATTGTGCATATTCTAACCCCAATTCATCACTCATTGTGCGAGGTTTGCATGATTCAAAGGCTAATTAAATGCATGTTTTGTAATTAGAGGAATGAGAGTGAACTCTGCGTAATTGTAGGTGAAAAGACCCATTTAAGAACATTGGAATGAAGACCAAGGTGCATCAAAGAAAGAAGGAAGCAAGGAGAGAAGAAAGTAGAGGAAAGAAAGGAAGAAAAAGAAGAAAGAAGAAGTGTGACCGGTCTTGACCGGTCGGCCAATGGAGTCAGACCGGTCTTGACTGGTCAGCCGACCCTGTGCACACGCTGGACTGTTGCTGGAAATGGCCCGATCGGTCTTAACCGGTCGGCCAGCAGAGGCTGAGCACGCTGGACTGATAGGCCAGGCCAGTCCGACCGGTCGGACATGTGAATTAAAACGGAAATTTCTAATTTCAGTCCGATTTTCTCTGCCCACTGCGTAACTCTTACGCAGATTCTCGATTCTTCTGAAGTTGCGGAGCCTCCCTACTATAAAAGGACACCTAAGGATCGTTCCTAAGGTATCTTAGAAGGGTTTAAACAAGGTTGGAGGCGGCGGAAGTGGATTTCGGAGTTCCAAAACTCCTTCTAGTTTGTTTTACTGTTTTATGAGTTTTTTGGTTTGCTTCATGTTTCCTTGGATCATGAGCAGCTAAACCTCTTAGCTAGGGCTAAGAGGTGAAGCTTGTAGTGGATCCAAGATGCTTCAATTCGTATTTAGTTGGTTTTAAGATTGGAATTCATGTTTATGAACAATGGTTTGAAGTTTATACAAGTTCTAAGTAGTTTTTCTTAGTCTTATGATGACTCATGGATGTTTGGGAGAATTACTTAAGTTCTTAACTGCTTTGTATAAGTCTAGACCTGTATGATCCGAGGAATTGGAGTGCGCTCTAGTACTATGATCTTCATGTGGGGACTTCCTACCAAAGTTCTACTTTTCTGAATTTCTGTAATGTGTATGGACTATGCATGTGATTTGAATCAAGTTCAGATTGTAATCTAGCCTTGTCTTATGACAGGACTTGAGGATGGTTATGATTGTGAACTGAACCTTTTAGAATGGGGACTGACCTATGCAATTGAGCATGCTCAGCTCAGCCTACATTGAGTGAATCCTATGCATTGAATTTACATATAACAGATTGTTTGGTTTAACAGCTCGATCATCCGACTAGATAGATCTTAATATCGATTCTAGTTGAGAGAATGAGAAACCACAACAGATTGAACATCAAGGATTGCTACAAGTGGAACCTTGAACCCCTAGTGCCTTTTTATAATTATTTACCTTCAATTTAATTCAATTTTGTTACTTACATCAATATTATTCAAAATCTGGTTATTAGCATTCAATAGACACTTTTGGATGTGTTTGTGAAATCCTACATAAGTCCCTGTGGATTGACCTCGGTCTTACCGAGATTATTACTACATCGCAACCCTACACTTGGGGAAGCGAACAAGTTTTTGGCGCCGCTACCGGGGACTTTGACGATTTTCACAAATTTCTGAAATTAGTATCTATTTAGGATTTTTAGGATTTTAGGACTAACTTAGCTTGTTTATTTGATTTTTCTTTTCAGGGATTTCTAGGAAGCTGAAGAAGATACAAGGATTTCAAGTGCCAAATCAGGTTCTATCCTTCTAAACCTTACTCTTCTCCTTCTCCTATTCATTCCTATCATATTCATCTCTTGTAGAGTGGGTGGAGACTCCTTTTGGATCTCTGAAAGGTCGGCCTTGTGCCACCTGGATTCCAATTGGTCGGCTCTGCCGTCTTGGATCACCTTGTGCTCAGAGATTTCTTTTCTCACCTTTACTCCTCTTTCTCCTTTTTCTACACTTTTTCTCAAAAGATTCAAAGAGTGGGTGGGGAGTTCTTTGAACCCCTATTGGCCAGGAGAAATCGGTCTCTATCCTTTCTTGTGGCTTAGCCATTGCAGGACACCTTGTGCTTCGGTCTTAGAGAAGAGTGAAGAAAGGGAGGAAGAATTCTTCTTTCTTTTTGTTTCATATTTTTGGTTTTGCATGCCCCATTGGGCTCGGGATTCCAATAACCGACTCATAAGTGAAGGGGGGATAGTAGAAGGAATTGACAGAGAACCACGTGCTAGGAGACATCTAAACTCTCCAATTTTGTCTGAAAGTATAGCTGTAAATCAACCCAATCCAATGGCCAATCCTAATTTGGGCCAAAACCAAACTAAAACGGGGGAGAATGTGGTTGAGGATGTTCCTCGACCTAGAACTTTACGTGACTTCTTGCAACCAACAAAAGCGAGCACTCCCTCATGCATAGTATTTCCACCAAATGCAGGGAACGTGGATTTAAAACCGGGAGTGATCCAACTTCTCCCTAAATTCCATGGATTAGACAGTGAAAGTGCCTATCAACACCTTAAGGAGTTTGATGAGGTAATAACCACCATGCACTTTGCTAATGTGACCGAGGATGTGGTGAGACTTAAATTCTTTCCTTTTACTCTTAAAGATAAAGCAAAAGGTTGGCTTCATGCATTAAGGCCAAAATCAATTGGTGCATGGACTGATATGCATAGGGAATTCATAAAAAAAATTCTTCCCTACTCACAAAACAAACATGTTGAAGCGCCTTATTATGAACTTTGCCCAAAAAGAAGATGAAACCTTCTTCCAATGTTGGGAGAGGTTTAAGGACCTATTAAACGCATGTCCACATCATGGCTATGAAATTTGGCGGGTTATAAGCTTTTTCTATGAAGGACTGACTTCACCCATGCGCTAATTCATAGAGATGATATGTAATGGGGAGTTCATGAATAAGGAGGCTGATGAAGCATGGGATTATTTGGAAGAATTGGCTGAGAATTCACAGTCTTGGGATACATCAAAACCAACAAATTCCAAGACTGGCCAACAAAAGGAAAAATGAGGAATGTATGTCTTATCAGAAGAGGATAGCATAAGTGCATGGGTGGCTAGCCTCACAAGAAAGGTCGAAGCCATGGAATTGAGGAAAGGAGAGACGATTAACTCCAATGACGTTGAAACTGTTTGTGGAATTTGTGCTGGAAACCAACATGCAACACAAGAGTGTCCCACAATTTCAGCAGTTTAGGACGTCTTACAAGAACAATCAAATGCCATAAACAGTTATCAACGGCAATTTGGTGCTTCAACCTCAAACACGTTTAATGCTAGTTGGAAGAACCATCCCAACTTCAGTTGAAGGAATGGACCCACTACAAATGCAACCCCTATCCCTCAAGCTCAACCTATATTAGGTCCATCTCTAGTCATTACTCCAAAAGTGACGCTAGAGGAGATGTTAGGTGCATTCGTATCGGTCCAAGCTGAGTATAATAAGACAAATTCTCTGAAAATAGATGGGTTCATGCAAGAACAATTGAAATTCAATCAAAATTCAACTCAAGCCATCAATGAATTGAAAACATCAATGGCTAGAGTTGAATCACATCTTAGTGCTAGAGAGAAGGGCACACTTCCTGCCCAATCTCTTCCTAACCCAAGAACCCAGTTTGAGATACAAGATGCAAGCTCATCCTCCCATCACACGGAACATGTTCAAGCTATCACCACTTTGAGAAGTGGGAAAGAAATTGACAAATCTAATCCGGTGAAGGCCCCAAAGCCTAAGGATCCAGAAATTTCCATAGAGGATGATAGCTCAAACAACACTCCACAAGAGAAAGAACCGGAAAGGCAATACAAGCCGGTTGCTCCGTTTGCACAAAGGTTGATTTCACCTAAACCTTTAGATAAAAATCTGAAAATTTTAGAAGTATTCAAGCAGGTGAAGATCAACATCCCGCTGTTGGATCAACATCCCGCTGTTGGATGCAATAAAATAAATACCATCGTATGCTAAATTTCTAAAGGAATTGTGTACAGTCAAAAGGAAACACAATGTTCACAACAAAGTACTTTTGACTGAGAATTTGAGCGCCATCATCAAACAAGAGGTGCCCCAAAAATATAAGGATCCGGGTAGTCCAACTATCTCATGCATCATAGGAGACTACCGGATTAAACAAGCATTACTTGATTTGGGGGCAAGTGTGAATCTGATTCCATACTCAGTCTACGAGCAACTTGGGTTAGGTGAATTGAAACCGACCAAAACCACACTCCAACTTGCTGATAGATCCATCCGTATACCGAGAGGAATGATTGAGGATGTTCTAGTCCAAGTTGTTAAATTCTACTACCCGGTAGACTTTATTGTCTTGGATACACATCCCGTGATAGGCACCGGTGCTCAAATTCCCGTCATACTTGGACGACCGTTTCTAACTACTTCAAATGCCATTATCAATTGTAGAAATGGACTTGTACAAATGTCCTTTGGAAATATGACCCTTGAGCTTAACATATTTGATTTATGCAAACAACCACAGGAGGTTGATGATGATATCCACGAACTAAACATGATTGAATCATTCGTGGAAGATATAGTCCCCTTGTCACTATCTTCCGACCCTTTGGAGGCATGTGTGGCCCATTCTCATGAGATAAATGATGACACAATACAAGAGATGGATGCCATACTAGAGGTGATGCCGATGCTTGATAATAAAAGATGGAGCGCCTTATTTGAACCTTTGCCTGTAAACGAGAACAAGGCCCTCCCATCCAACATCAAGGCACCAACACTCGACCTAAAACCATTACCAAGTGAGCTGAAATATGTTTATTTAGGTCGAGATGAGACATATCCAGTGGTGATTTCTTCCCACTTGGATGAGGAACAAGAGAGTAGGCTAATGGCCACTCTATTAGAGCACAAGAGTGCCATTGGATGGTTGATTGCGGATCTCAAAGGCATAGACCCACTGATTTGTACTCATCGCATACACCTTGAGGAGAATGCGAAGACATCTAGGCAACCACAACGATGACTAAATCCAAACATGAAGGATGTGGTTAAGGCCGAAGTGGTGAAACTATTGGATGTGGGTATTATTTACCCAATATCCGATAGTCAATGGGTGAGCCCAACTCAAGTGGTGCCTAAGAAATCCAGAATAACCATCGTAGCTAATGCCAATAATGAACTCGTGCCAACTAGAGTCACTACCGGTTGGAGAATGTGCATTGATTACAGGAAGCTAAACACCGTCACAAGGAAAGACCACTTCCCCTTACCTTTTGTTGATCAAATTTTAGAAAGGTTGGCGGGTCATTCCCATTTTTACTTCCTTGATGGCTATTCAGGGTACAACCAAATAGAGATCGCCCTTGAAGACCAAGAAAAGACTACATTCACATGTCCATTCAGCACTTTCGCCTATCGACGGATGCCGTTTGGACTATGTAATGCCCCTGCCACCTTTCAGCGTTGTATGATGAGCATATTTTCTGATATGGTGGGGACAATTCTCGAAGTCTTCATGGATGATTTTTCAGTATTTGGTTGTAGCTTTGATGAGTGCCTTGAGCACTTGAAATCTGTGCTGAAAAGATGTGAAGAGAAGAACCTTGTGTTGAATTGGGAGAAGTGCCACTTCATGGTTCAAAAGGGAATTGTACTTGGTCACATCCTTTCACAAAATGGAATCGAGGTGGACAAAGCAAAAATTGATCTTATCTCTAACCTTCCACCACCCAAGAGCATACGAGATGTACAGTCCTTTTTGGAACATGCCGGATTCTACAGAAGGTTTATAAAGGATTTCAGTTCAATCTCTCGTCCTTTATGTAACCTACTTCAAAAGGAAAATTCATTCGAGTGGAATGAAGAATGTCAAAAGGCCTTTACCACCCTTAAAGGTATGTTGACATGTGCTCCCATAATGCAACCACCTGATTGGAGCCTTCCTTTTGAGATTATGTGCGATGCTAGCGACTATGCTATTGGGGCCGTGCTAAGCCAAAAAAAAGAGAAAAAGCCATGTGTCATCTACTATGCAAGTAGAACCCTAAACTCAGCCCAAGCAAACTACACCACAACTAAAAAAGAACTTTTAGCCGTATTTTTTGCCTTGGACAAGTTTAGGTCCTACTTGATTGGATCTAAGATCATTATATTCACTGATCATGCCGCGCTTAAGTATCTTCTCTCTAAGAAGGATGCTAAACCACGGTTGTTAAGATGGATCCTTCTACTCTAGGAATTCGACATAGAAATACATGATAAGAAAGGAGTAGAAAATGTAGTAGCTGACCATCTCTCTCAACTTGTCCTCACAGATTCCCCTGAAACGACTGCGATCAATGACATGTTCCCTGATGAACAACTTTTTGCTGTTTCCCAATTGCCATGGTATGCGGACATTGCTAACTATCTTGCTACAGGTACAATTCCAACACATTGGAAAAAGCAAGATAAGGATAAATTCTTCACAGAGGTGTGAAAATTCCTATGGGACGACCCATACTTATTCAAGTATTGTCCCGATCAAATCATAAGGAGATGTGTGCCAGATGAGGAACAACAAAGTATCATCTACTTCTGTCATTCTCAGGCATGTGGTGGCCACTTTTCGGCTAAAAAGACCATAGCGAAAATTTTACAATGTGGGTTTTATTGGCCCACCATGTTCAAAGACACACATGAGTTTTGCAAAGCATGTGAACCTTGTCAGAAATTAGGAGGAATTTTTCGTAGAAACATGATGCCACTCAATCCCATCTTAATAATCGAAATTTTTTGTTGTTGGGGCATCGATTTCATGGGTCCATTTCCATCTTCTTTTAGAAAGACATACATCCTGCTTGCCGTTGATTATGTTTCCAAATGGGTCGAGGCCATTCCTTGCCGGAATAATGACCATAAAACGGTCATTCGCTTCTTAAAAGAGAATATTCTTTCCCGGTTTGGAACACCTCGAGTCATCATAAGTGATGGAGGGTCTCACTTTTGCAATCACCCTTTTGAAACCCTAATGAAGAAATATGGCGTAACACACAAAGTGAGCACTCCCTATCACCCACAAATGAGTGGACAAGCTGAGATATCCAATAGGGAGATTAAACACATTTTAGAGAAAACGGTGAACCCCGATCGCAAGGATTGGTCACTTCTGCTTACCGATGCGCTTTGGGCCTACCGTACTGCTTTCAAAACCCCTATTGGAATGTCCCCCTATAGACTTGTCTATAGGAAGGCTTGTCACTTGCCTGTGGAGTTGGAACATAGGGCGTATTGGGTAATTAAGAAGATGAATTTTGATTCTGACAAGGCAAGCTCGTTGCGTAAACTACAATTGAATGAACTTGCAGAAATCCGGAACGAAGCATATGAGAATGCGAGAATTTACAAGGACAAGACGAAGATATTCCATGATAAGAATATTCTTCGCAAGACATTCACGATCAATCAAAAAGTCCTCATGTATAATTCTCGCCTACATCTATTTCCGGAAAAATTGAGATCTCGATGGACCGGTCCCTACATTGTACAAACTGTCTATCCATATGGGACTGTCGAGCTGTTAAATCCGAGGAACGGCAACATTTTTAAGGTGAATGGGCAAGGATTAAAGCCGTTCTTTGAGAAATTTCCTTCAGAAGGTATGTCCATACCTCTGAATGATCCTGTGTATCAGGATGATTGATCTCCTAGTCTGACGGAGGTATAGAGTAGTTAGGATTAGAATTTTGTTGCTTTTGTTTACCTTTGCTTAGATTTTTTAGAAGAAGGAAGAATTCCACTTTTCACTTTTCAAGTACTCTCACTCCTCACTCCCTTTTATGTTCACATTGCTCTCATGTTTTGTTTATTGCACATCTTTTACATTGAGGATAATGCAAGATTTAGTTGGGGGGTGTAGGATCACTTGGATGAATCCAGCGTTTTGTAACATTTCAAGCAATTGTATGGAAACTTTTCGATTTTTTTTCAAAAATTCAAAACTCTTTTGGAAAATTTTGGTTCTATGCACTCAAGATGATATGAGCATAAGAAGAGGAGATATGAAGTGTATGTGGTTACAAATCTTGATCTTCTCTTGGCATAATGGTTTTACAGGAGAATTCCCCTAATTCTGTGATCGATTGAAAATCTGAACACTTTTACACCTAGTCCACATTACCCGATTTTCAGGAGTTGAAGGGATTATGTGATTTATGGATTAGCTAGACTTTGAATTAAGGTGTTGAGAAGTCAAGCCAGGGTACTTTGTCCATCCTTGTCCATGGGAAAACAATGCAAGATATGAATTTCTAAAAATCCTATCTAAATTAAAAGAAAAAGGAAAAGGAAGGATGAAATTGGGAATGATGGAAAACTGGTGGAAAATTCCGATTAGGGCTACCTACTACCAACCGGGGGATGGTCTACCCGTAACCAAAGCCGAAAATGGGACGTAGTGTGAAAGTCGTCGGAAGGACGGTAAGGCAAATTCCTGTCATTGGCTTGATGTAGCTCCATGTACCTTGAGATCTATAGTCTGGTTGATCTATGAAGAAGATAATCCTAGAAACTCATGAGATGAATTTTCACTATCCACACTAGATTGAATTTGTTCAAGTTCTTCTGTTTATCAACCAATCAGCGGGAATCTCATATGAATGCTTATCATGTCTTGAGGATTTACGGTTTCAACTTCTGTCACCAAATAGTTCTGAATCTTACACTTGTATGTCTTGGGACGTATAGAAGAAGGGTTTTTGAAGGAGAGTTGAGTTTTGAAGAATGGGATTAGTTTCACGCATGTTTTGCTCGGGACTAGCAAAATGCTGGTTGGGGGGTGTGTTGAGCTCTTAATTGTGCATATTCTAACCCCAATTCATCACTCATTATGCGAGGTTTGCATGATTCAAAGGCTAATTAAATGCATGTTTTGTAATTACAGGAATGAGAGTGAACTCTGCGTAATTGTAGGTAAAAAGACCCATTTAAGAACATTGGAATGAAGACCAAGGTGCATCAAAGAAAGAAGGAAGCAAGGAGAGAAGAAAGTAGAGGAAAGAAAGGAAGAAAAAGAAGAAAGAAGAAGTCCGACCGGTCTTGACCGGTCGGCCAATGGAGCCAGACCGGTCTTGACCGGTCAGCCGACCCTGTGCACACGCTGGACTGTTGCTGGAGATGGCCCGACCGGTCTTGACCGGTTGGCCAGCAGAGGCTGAGCACGCTGGACTGATAGGCTAGGCCAGTCCGACCGGTCTTGACCGGTCGGTCAGAGGATTTTTTTTGGCTTGGAAGCTTGTTGGACTGAATACAATTGAGGCACGACCGGTTGTGACCGGTCGGCCATGTGAATTAAAACGGAAATTTCTAATTTCAGTCCGATTTTCTCTGCACACTGCGTAACTCTTACGCAGATTCTCGATTCTTCTGAAGTTGCGGAGCCTCCCTACTATAAAAGGACACCTAGGGATCGTTCCTAGGGTATCTTAGAAGGGTTTAAGCAAGCTTGGAGGCGGCGGAAGTGGATTTCGGAGTTCCATAACTCCTTCTAGTTTGTTTTACTATTTTATGAGTTTTTTTGGGTTGTTTCATGTTTCCTTGGATCATGAGCAGCTAAACCTCTTAGCTAGGGCTAAGAGGTGAAGCTTGTAGTGGATCCAAGATGTTTCAATTCGTATTTAGTTGGTTTTAAGTTTGGAATTCATGTTTATGAACAATGGTTTGAAGTTTATACAAGTTCTAAGTAGTTTTTCTTAGTCTTATGATGACTCATGGATGTTTGGGAGAATTACTTAAGTTCTTAACTGCTTTGTATAAGTCTAGACCTGTATGATCCGAGGAATTGGAGTGCGCTCTAGTACTATGATCTTCATGTGGGGACTTCCTACCAAAGTTCTACTTTTCTGAATTTCTGTAATGTGTATGGACTATGCATGTGATTTGAATCAAGTTCAGATTGTAATCTAGCCTTGTCTTGTGACAGGACTTGAGGATGGTTATGATTGTGAACTGAACCTTTTAGAATGGGGACTGACCTATGCAATTGAGCATGCTCAGCTCAGCTTACATTGAGTGAATCCTATGCATTGAATTTACATATAACAGATTGTTTGGTTTAACAGCTCGATCATCCGACTAGATAGATCTTAATATTGATTCTAGTTGAGAGAATGAGAAACCACAGCGGATTGAACATCAAGGATTGGTACAAGTGGATCCTTGAACCCCTAGTGCCTTTTTGTAATTATTTACCTTCAATTTAATTCAATTTTGCTACTCACATCAATATTATTCAAAATCTGGTTATTAGCATTCAATAGACACTTTTGGATGTGTTTGTGAAATCCTACATAAGTCCCTGTGGATCGACCTCGGTCTTACCGAGATTATTACTACATCACAACCCTACACTTGGGGAAGCGAACACTACCCAATAGACTTTGTTGTCTTAGATACACATCCCATGATAGGTACCGGTGCTCAAATTCCCGTCATACTTGGCCGCCTTTTTCTAGCTACTTCCAATGCAATTATCAATTGTAGAAACAGGCTTGTACAAATGTCCTTTGGAAATATGACTCTTGAGCTTAATATATTTGATTTATGCAAACAACCACGGGAGGTTAATGAGGAGATCCATGAGATAAACTTGATTAAGACCACAGCTAAAATTCTGTAATGTGGTTTTTATTAGCCCACTATGTTCAAAGACACACATAAGTTTTACAAAACATGTGAACCTTGTCAGAAATTGGGAGGAATATCCCGTAGAAATATGATGCCACTCAATCCCATCTTAATAATTAAAATTTTTTATTGTTGGGGTAGCGATTTCATGGGTCCATTCCCATCTTCTTTTGGAAATGTATACATCTTACTTGACGTTGACTACGTGTCCAAATGGGTCGAGGCGATCCCATGCCGGAATAACGACCATAAAACAGTTATTCATTTCTTAAAAGAGAATATTCTTTCCTGGTTTGGAACACCTCGAGTCATCATTAGTGATGGAGCATCTCACTTTTGTAATCGCCCATTTGAAACCTTAATGAAGAAATATGGCGTCACACACAAAGTGAGCACTCCCTATCACCCACAAACTAGTGGACAAGCTGAGATATCCAATAGGGAGATTAAACACATTTTGGAGAAAATAGTGAACCCTGATCGCAAGGATTGGTTGCTTCGACTTACCGATGTGCTTTTGGCTTACCGTGCAGCTTTTAAGACCCCTATTGGAATGTCTCCCTATAGACTTGTCTATGGGAAGGCTTGTCACTTGCCTGTGGTGTTGAAACATAAGGCATATTGGGCAATTAAGAAGATGAATTTTGATTCTGACAAGGCAAGCTCGTTGTGCAAACTACAATTGAATGAACTTGCGGAACTCCGGAACGAAGTATATGAGAATGCGAGAATTTACAATGACAAGACGAAGGTGTTCCATGATAAGAACATTCTTCGTAAGACATTCACGATCAATCAATAAGTCCTTCTGTATAATTCTCGCCTACATTTATTTCCGGGGAAATTGCGACCTCGATGGACCGGTCCCTATATTGTGCAAACTGTCTACCCATATGGGACTGTCGAGTTGTTAAATCCAAGGAACGGCAACATATTTAAGGCGAATGTTCAGCGATTAAAGCCGTTCTTTAAGAAGTTTCCTTCAGAAGGTATGTCCATACCTCTGATTGATCCTGTGTATCAGGATGATTGATCTCCTAGTCTGATGGAGGTATAGAGTTGTTAAGATTAGGAGTTGGTTGCTTTTGTTTATTTTTCATAGCTTTGTTCGAAGGAGGAAGAATTCCACTTTTCACTCTCTCAGGTACTATCATTCCTTACTCCCTTTTATTTTCAAATTGCTCTCATGTTTTGCTCATTGCACATCTTTTACATTGCGGACAATGCAAGATTTGGTTGGGGGGTGTAGGATCACTTGGATGAATCCAGCGTTTTGTAACATTTCGAGCAATTATGTAGAAATTTTTTGATTTTTCTAAAATTCAAAACTCTTTTGGAAAACTCTGTTTCTATACATTCAAGATGATATGAGTATAAGAGGAGGAGATATGAAGTGTATGAGGTTGTAAGTCTTGAACTTCTCATAGCATAATGGTTTTATATGTGAATTCCCCTAGTTATGTGATTGATAGAAAATTTGAACACTTTTACACCTAGTTCACATTACACGACTTTCATGAGTTAAAACAATTATGTGATTTGTGGATTAGACTTTGATTTAAGGTGTTGAGAAACCAAGTCGGGGTACTTTGTCCATCCTTGTCCATGGGAAAATAACGAAAGATATGGATTTCTAAAAATCCTATCTAATTTAAAAGAAAAAGGAAAAGGAGGGATGGAATTAGGAATTGTGGACCCTCGCCGATTTTTCCGCGCTCCCACACGACGTCGTTCTCCCTTTCCTTTCGGAAGAAGAAGAAGAAGAAGAGGTGCGTGCGTGCGAAATCGCCGTTTGTGCCACTGGCTTGCCTCGTTCTCGAGGGCTTCGTTTGGTTGTCGTATTGAGATGGATGTGTTTAAGTGAATTTATATAAGACCAGAGTCGCCACTAGCCAGTTACTTCGAATCTACAGTCGGCTAGACCCCGTAGAAACGTTAGAGAAGGGGATCTGAAGATCCTTTCCTCTAAAATGACTCCTTTTGATCTGCGGCCAGAGATTCAAGGTAAGGGATCATGGTTACAGGGTGGGAAGAGGTTAGGCACCCCACACACTGCCCGTACCGAAGTACGGTCTCTACTTCACAGAATCGATCGAATATTTGAAAGTCTAGTTTAATCCTCGTATATTCTCATGGATGACATGATGCATGAATGCGGGTCTGAACAGTAAGAGTTTCTGATGGGCAGGTTCCAACAACGGGCAAGCCCAGAGCATACGCTCGAACTGACAGGTGCTTAATATAAAGACATATGCATGTGTGCTTGAGTAATCAAGGTGTTTTATGGTGAAGCATGAATGCAGGTCTGAACAGTAAGAGTTTCTGATGGGCAGGTTCCAACAACGGGCAAGCCCAGAGCATACGCTCGAACTGACAGGTGCTTTATGCGAGATGCATGCGGTGTGTTTGAATAATCAAAGTGTTTGTAGTGAAGCAGGGGGGTTGGAAGAAAAGTAAATGTTGCACTTATGCTAGATGCAAATGAGATGATGCTGGAAAAGAGTAGCTGAGTGGACGGAGGTGTCGCAAGGGGTTGGCTTCGAGTGGCTGGATCAAGACTTGGATGGCTTGGGAGGCTTGGACCAGTGGTCAGGCTGGGCTGGACCAGGGCTAGACTCTCCTCACTCGGGCTCTCCTTGGTGAAGGAATGGGCTAAAGGATGAAGGAGGGTGACTCAGACGGACGGGCTCTCTCTGGCTGAGTGGTCTTCGAATGGATGTTTGAAATGAGAAGGGGAGGGGGTATTTATAGCAGCAGAGAGTGGCAGAAGTCGTAATTTTGTCCGGGCGGCCTGCCATGGGCCGCCCGTACGGCCGCTCCTCGGTTTCCAGCGAGTACGGCCGTTCCCTCGGGGCTGCTGTTGGACTCGCTGGTCGACTCAGTGAGTTGACTCGGTGGGTCGACTCGGTGGTTTGACTCGACGGGTTGACTCGACGGGTTGACTCGGTGTTTTGACTCGACGTGTTGACTCGACGGGTTGACTCAGCAGGTTAACTCAGCGAGTTGACTCAGTGAGTTTGACTTTTTTTGGGATTTTTTGACTGGCCTTTTTTATGGGGGGTTTTTCTGGGTGGTGTTTAGGACTGGGTTGACTAGGTTCAGGCTTGAACTGGGCTATGGAATGGGGCTTACAAGGGTGAGTTTGGCTGAGTTTGGACTTGGGATTTGGGGGTATGGTCCTCCGTTCAACCAGCTATCTCTACCAACAGTGTAGCCGAAAGTGGGGTGTCTACAGATGCCCCTCTTTGGCAGAGGTTGCGTGCAACCGAATGCCAAAGCGAGTGGACACCCCACTTCTGACCCGGTCATTCATAGATCATGTTCTGAAATCTTTGCTTGCTTTTGCATCTGTGCCAGTTGATCGTTTGGAGATCGCTCACTTGCACATACCGCGAGAGTTTGGAGAAAACGTTGCGATTGTCCCTGCAGTTTGCTACAACCTGGGTACCCAATCGCAACCCTTCCATTCCCGATCGGTACTAACATCAGAAAGGTACAGCAGAGCCTCTGCGTCGACAGTCTTACGAGGTTACTGACCCTGTGATTGATTGTATGTTTGATGTTTTCCCAGATCACTCCAGGAGTACTTGTTTCGCTTGACTGTCAAAGTGGTTAGACACCCTGCGTCAGATAGTCTTACGGGATTCTACTACGCCGACTTGGACTCAGTCAAGGTACTTCAGGCATCCACGCCTAGGTATGTGCGGGTGAACTCTTTCCACCCAATCTGCTGATTTTGATACTTGGGTTACAATTCATCGTTTCCACCTGTTCAAATGGTTTCTGTGACCGAGCCTTTTGGCTTTCATCTTTTTTGTATCTTGGCATGTGGTACGACCGCACTGACACTGGAGTTCAGTTCGACCACACTTTGAGTGCATTGGATCCGATGATCTCGGGGGAAACCGCGAGACATTGGATCTTATTTGATTTTTGCATTGGCTCCTACCCAGAGATATGGAAGATCTCCTGGTGTGTTGGAGGCAGAACGCTCTACTGAGAAACTATTTTTGGGTTTTGAAAAGATACCCACTCTGGGGAGTGATACTCCGTGGGTTTTTTATTTGCAAATAGAAATATTTTTTGTCTTTTTGAAATGAAAATCTGGTTTGCATGTGCCTCCACTAGGGATGCCTGTGGGGTCTTTGGCTAACCGGCTTTTATTTTGAAAGCAGGTAAACATGATGATTGATGCAATGGATGCTGATGCATGGAGATGCATGATGAATGCATGGCTTGGCTCATTCTCTTCTGGTTTGATGATTTTGCTTTTGCTGGAGATGCAGAGAATTTTGAGCTTATTGCTTGCAGGGTTGTACTCCCTTGGGGATTTTTCTTTTTGATACGGAGGTTTGGACAGCGGGCTGGTCAAGATCCCGACCCGTGGTCGATCAGGTCCATCGTCCCAAGATGCTGTTTCTTTGCTAATGAGAATGTACGAGGATATCATTCGACTTCAAGATGTTCTTCTGGGCATACATGTGATTGAGATGGTGTTTAGTTGCCCGTTTTGGTCAAGATTCCAATTTGCGGGCGATTGGATCCGTCATCCCATACTGTGAAGTGAGCGGAGTTCAAGACTCCTGAATTGTAGTGCTGGGGATGCTAATTTTTGTGATTTTTTTTTTATAAATATGTGGTCCGAATCTTTACCTGAGCGATCAGGATAGAGATTGGTTATTGAAAACACAGGAAATATTTTTGTGATTTTTCGAAATATTTTTGATGAAAGCAAGAAAAGTATTTTTGTGATTTTTGCAGATATTTGATTTGATGGAAATATTTTTTTGTGATTTTTGAAGAGGTGATTTTGCAATGTTTTTTGTATTTTGTGATTTTTCTGAAATGCAGGGAAAAGATGTGGAATTTCCATCCACTTCCAGCTTCTACTGCTAGTAAGGCACCCGATCCATTTTACGTCAGCGAGCAAGACGAGTCTCACACAGTTAAGTGCCGTAGTTTTACATCTTCGGATGAGGAGATTTTGAGGGTTTTCAGTCAACACACCCACAAAGTTGCCTGTTCCTCATGTGCAATGCACATAGACCACGTATCGTCCGACGGACTCCTTCGGCCACAAAATGAGCCACATCCTCACATTTCCCTTAGTCAATCCAGTTTGGGGTCTTACGTTGCTCACAATTCCGTGAGGGTGAGCTCCACCTCCCAACAGCCTTAATCCCCTTCATGAGTTCTAGGAACAGGGAACATCCGTCAGATTCAACAGCGACTTCCAAATCAAGGTTGTCTATCACGGTGCGTTCAACACGAACAGGATTGCGGAGTTCTACCCGCCTCAGCCCTTACCTGTTTAAAAGATTCCAGACACCCGTACGATCAAGTGTCAGCCATGTCTGGAACAGGTTAGGAAAGAAAGCCCCCGAGAAGTTAATCCCAGTGTAGTTTTAGGTCTTCGGACCGCTGGGGATGAATTTGTGCAGTTTGAAATTTTTGGTGAATCATTTTTTTTTTTTTTTTATATTGTATCTATATTTTTTTTTGTTTTGAAAAGGTTCCAGACTTCAACTCGGGTAATCGAGATTGACACTGGTTTTTATGGAAAGCTTTAAAATATTTTTAGTATTTTCGAAATGATCCGGGTTATCAGACCTTGATTTCAACGGTCGAGGCCGATGCCGGTTTTTAGTTCAAAGCGAGAAAGGTCCCCCGAGAAATTAATCCCAGTGTAGTTTAAGGTCTTCGGACCATGAAACTGTACAAAAGAGGGGCAAACATGTTTTTTTGTTTTTGGAAAAATGTCCGGTGTCAGCGGATGGACAATCCAGACTGATGCCGGTTTTTATTGAAAATCTCTCGGGATGTCGATCCCGACGTAGTTTAAGGTCTTCGGACCAAAACTTTGAAAGCGGGGCTGGTAATATATTTTTATGATTTTTGAAAATGTCCGGAGTCATTGATCTTGATGTGAGCAAACAAGACCGACGCCGGCTTTTATTGAAAATCTCTCGGGATGTTGATCCCGACGTAGTTTAAGGTCTTCGGACCCAAAACATGTACAAGAGGGGGCAAACACATTTTTTGTTTTTCGAAATGATCCAGATCATCAGATCTTGGCCTGAAAGGCTGGGATCGATGCTGGTTTTTATTAAAAATCTCTCGGGACGTTGATCCCGACGTAGTTTAAGGTCTTCGGACCCAAAACATGTACAAATAAGTGTTGGAAATGCATAAATATATTTTTGTGGTTTTCGAAAATACCCGGTGTCGTCGGATCTTGATTCGAGCAATCAAGACCAATACCGGCTTTTATTGAAAATCTCTCGGGATGTGAATCCCGGCGTAGTTTAAGGTCTTCGGACCCAAAACTTTAAAAGAGGAAAGACATTTTTTTGTTTTCTTTTTTGAAAAATATTCTGGGTCATCGATTCTGATTCTGATGGTCAAGATCGATACCCATTCTTATTAAAAATCCCTCGGGATCTTGATCCCGACGTAGTTTAAGGTCTTCGGACCCAAAACTTTAAAAGAGGAAGGACATTTTTTTGTTTTCTTTTTTGAAAAATATTCTGGGTCATCGATTCTGATTCTGATGGTCAAGATCGATACCCATTCTTATTAAAAATCCCTCGGGATCTTGATCCCGACGTAGTTTAAGGTCTTCGGACCCAAACACTATATACAAAAGAGCAGCAATCCAAGTTGGAGACTACGGGAATTCTCTTTGGAATGGTTCGGATCATCAGGTCATAGCTTTGGATGGTTGAGATCATTGTTTGACCGAGTCAATCTTTTTCTTTCTTTTCTTAAAAATTCCATGGAACTTTTCCACATCATCATCCCAATTTTTCACCCATTTCTCATGAGATGAGATTTTGGTGAGATTTCTTCCTTTTTCTCACCATTCTCTTCCATCACTTCATTCTTACATGAAGGTACAAGATTCACTTGCAACCACCCTTCCCAAGGGGGAGTTCTTCCCAAGGAGAGGGAGAGGGAGGTCGTTTCACCTAGGTAGAGGCTAGGACGGCCTCCCATGGGCTGCCCGACCGGTCTGTGCCTCCTGGTCTCTTCAGGGGGCTGGGTAAAAGGGTGCCTTCCCCTTTTCTATATAACATGGGACACCCCCCCTTCAAACGTGCAATCTCTCTCTTCTTTCTCTCATACTCTTTCTTTTTTCAAGTTTCCTCTCTCTTTCTTTGGTGGTCCTTTGCTCTTCTCAAGTGGTGGGCCTTAGAGGGGTCTTGGGACAGCAAGGTGGTCCTTCTTTGGTGAGTGGTAAAGGTATGGACCACTTCCTTTCTCTTTCTTGTCCTTTTCCATCTTCATTGTCTCTTCTCATGGTCCTTTTTCTTTTTCATGTAGCTATTCAAAAGGGTGTGAAGGTGGGCCCAAGCATTCTTGATCTTTTCTTAGATCTCAAGTCTTTCAAAGGTGGTGCTTGGAGAAGGACATTGCAAGCTCTCCACTTCATCATTTTTTTTTCTTTTTCACACTCCCTCCATGTGCATGTAAAGAGTAACTTTGCCATGTCATCAAGTGTGCATGGCAAAATACTCTATCTTTTTCATGGGAGTTGGGCCTCTTCTCATGTGTATCAAATGGGCTCAAAGTGAAGTCATGGCCCTTGGTGTATTTGATGGGCCCAATGCTTCATTTTGGGCTCCCTCTTACTTTCTTTCTCTTGTCATTTTTTTTTGAGCTTTCTATTTCTTTTCCCTTTTCTTTTTCAAAATTTGGGCCCATGGGCATGGTAGGGCCCATCTCAAGTTTTGGGCTCATGGGGCTCACTTTAGGTGACCCCATCTTTTTTTCATATATGTATGGACCAAGATGACTAGCCCATTCTTCATTTTGGATCTCAAGTGGGCTAGTTTTCCTAGTTGGGCCTTTATGGACAAGTGGCCCAACTCTTCCATATGATGTACCTCCTTGTACAAAGTGTAGTGGGCTCCTTGAAGTTTTTCATGTGGATGGGCTTTTGGGCCTTCATTGAAACTTGGGCACTTCTTTGAACCATGTGTGCCCCACTACACTTTGTCCATGCGGATTTTTTATTTTCATGCTCTTTTCTTTAATGGATGGAGGACTTGAGCTACTTGACCATCTACAAGTCCCATGAGTGAGTTGTTCCCACAATCTCACTAAGTTCAAATGGTTTTCTTTGTGGTAGGATTGTGGTTCTCAAGAGTTTCCCTTAGATGTTATCAACCTCAAATGGATGATTCTCAAGTGAGCTATCCATACAACCATGGGTCCTTGATCTTTTCTTTGGGGACTTGGTGGGTCATCCACTATCATTCTCAAGTATGAGTGGTTTTTCTTTCCATTTGTGGGAAAGAATGATACCCATAGGTTGCCCATTTTTGTCCCATGCCTTGGGACATTTTGGATTTTGATATTCAAGTGGGCTATGTGTAACATTCTTATCCATTTTCATGATGGTTGGGTGACTCATCAAGCCATGCTCTTTTGTGCTCAAATGGTCTCCCTTTTTGGTGAACAAGTTGGTGCACATAAGTTGCCCAAACTTGCCTTTTCATGGGCATTTTCAACCTTGATTCTTCATGTGGGCTATGTGCATCAACTTTCTACCCTTAGCTTCTTTGATTCATATGTTTGTGGGTAGACCTCCTTGTTGTATTCTCATGGTCAAAACTTTCATCAAGATGAGGCACATAAGGTTGCCCATGGTTAACCCATGAATGGGTTCTCATATTCTCCAAAGTGGGCTATGTGCTCTCTCCAATCCATTGAGATGAGGCATTTGGGTTGCTCTTGGGGGCCCGTTTCCTTTCTATTCCCCACTTGTCCATGCACATGTGTAAAAAGATGGAAACATCTTAAGTGAGAGCCATGGCCTTGGCATAAAAAATGGACCAATCCTTGGCCACATATGGACTTTGAAAAGGGATTTCTCATGTGAAGTAGGATTCTTGTTCTTTGTTGATCTCATGGCACTTGAGTGCATTTGTTGTCCAAAATGTGTCCTTGGATAATGGACTTTTCTTACCTAAGGCATGCCATGCCACCTTCTTTAAGGTGGGCCTTACTTTTTCCAATGGGCCCAACACATATCCTAAGCGACACATGGAGTTGGACTTTAGATTTTGCATTTGAATGCGAGTCCAATCCCATGGGTTTCTTGGATGAGAATTTGGATTTTAATGGGTAAAGGATAGGGACTTACCTTGCCAAGCTTGTAGGATTCCATGGCGGATGGTACCAGGGGCCACCAAGTGGTTGACGAGGATGATCCTGCTTTCATTGTCCGCCGAGGGGACCACATGTGTTCCCTAGCTATGGAGCATCAACCTCTTCCTGCTATCAAGGGTCGAGGTACCAGGGATCGCTGGGACAATTGGATGAAAGAGCCACAGCCCTTGCTTGAGCGAGTACTAGATGGTACTCCTTTTGCTGGCCTCCTCACCCTACGCTTCCATAACAACGACGCCAACCGCATGATGCTTGCGGCCCTTTGTGAGAGGTGGCGGGATGAGACCCACACCTTCCAGCTTCCTTGTGGAGAATGGGGGATAACCCCTTTGGACATTTACATGTAGATAGGTTTCCCATTTCATGGGGCAATTGTCCCTCAAGTTAGCTCTTTAGCTCCCCTCTCTTCCACTGATTGGCTGCGGCTTGTCGGTGACGTCCCTCCTGAGGGTGAATTCCAAGGCCATCAAGTGAAGATGCAATGGTTTTACAACAATTTTGCTTCCGTCGTCCCTACCACCGAGGGCCATGATCACTTATGCTTTTGGATCCTTTCTTTTTTGCCATGCGAATGAGAGAGTTGATCCTAAATTTCTTCGTTTAGTCGAGGATCTTCATCACCCCTATAATTGGAATGGGGCCATCCTGACCCGTCTCTTTCAAGGTCTGGACAAGACCTGTCGGCATAGCCGGTCCTTCACAGGCTTCTGGCCTGTCGTTGAGGTACCTCTTCTTTCATCCTCTTTGGAGCCGTTTGCCTCCTCTCTCTGATCATTAAATGTACTTTCATCCAGACCTGCTTTTATGACCATTTTCCGCATCTTGCGCCGAGGATGCGAGATGACATTGAGCCCTCTCAGTATTGCCACATGTACTGGCATCAACAGAATCGTCAGCGGAACTCCCGAGTTCCCGGGGACAATTGGCGTGCTGATATAGACGGGCTGACAGTTGAGGATGTAAGTATCTTGCTTGTCTTTGTCCTTGTGCTGTACTTGTAACTGATCGTGGTAACCTCTTCTGCTGCAGTTTGCCCGGATGCCGTACGCTAGTTTCCCTCTTTACTACACACCCCAGCGCGTGGAGGCATATGATGCTTCATGTCTCCGTATTATGCTTTCTGACGCTGAGTCCTTCCAATGGTACTTGGGAGAGAGATTGCTTCGGCAAGTCACTGGGGTGGCTCGGGTCCCCTGTTCTGCACCTCCTCCAGCTGCTCGGATGCCAGCTGATGAGAGAGTTGAGGCTCTGGTGGGCCAGCCTGGCTTCCGTTTCACGATCCCGGATCGTGATTATGACGAGTGGTATCTGCTATTTGGCCAGGGGCCTTTGCTTCCTTCGCTTTATGTTCCAGGTGGCCGTCGCAGGTATGCTGGAGATTCAGTGACTGCTCCTTTGATGGATCTTTATCGTCGGGAGCGGGACGCGAGGAGGGGCGATGATGATTATGTTGGTGACTTGTAGCTGGCTCTGCTTTATATGGCCTTGTATTTTTATTTTTGTCTCCTTTTGTATCAAGCTCTTTTGGATGAATATACAGGCTTTAATTTCTCCCAAATTCCTTGGTGATGTCTGTATGCTTTGACTCTTGACTCATTCCTTCATGATTTGTGATTTCTCAACTGCATGGACAATGACTTGAACGGTTTAGATTGCTTGTTTAGGCCCTGCGGGGCCCACTTGATGATTGGATCTTGGATTTTAGCCCTTCTTTTGATGATTGGTCTTTTGATCTCGCCACTCCATGACTTGTGTAAGCTTCCCAATGGTTTGGATCTTGATGATTTGGCCCTTGAATGGTTCAGATTGATGAATTTGGCCCTGTGGGCCCACTTGAGACCTTAGCTTTACTTTGGGGCACTTCTTTTGATGATTTGTGAGGTTAGGAATGCTTCTCATGGTGTGGATGATGGCTTGAACGTCTCTGATCGCTTGATTTGGCTTTGTGGGCCCACTTGATGATTAGATCTTGGATTCTGGCCCTTCTTGTGATGATTAAACCTTTGATCTTGTTGTTTCATGGCTCATGTAGGTTCTTCAATGGTTTGGATCATGATGATCTAGTCTTTGAATGGCTTGGATTGCTTGTGGCCCCCACTTGATCACTTTCCCCCTTCTTTGGCTTGATCAGCCATATTCCGGCCACATTGCTTCGTGATTGGACCAGTGGGGCACCTTTTGTATGATCTTGATCATCTTCAGTTGAAATTTGGAGTGGACCGGAGCCTTGGGCGGCCCACGGAGCGCCATCTGCTGACGTGGACTGTCAGCCTCACCTACCAAGAACCCTGGAGCCAATCCCGCGGAGAGAGGAAGTTTGCGTCCGTACGGGCGGCCCAGGGCAGGCCGCCCAAGGCTCGCCTCTTGAGCGGCCTGGGCTGGCCCTGGTTCGGACATCCTCTGCTGTCCACTGTCCCTGTCTCCATCTGCTTTGCACGGGCGAGTTTGATTCCAGCCATGAATATTCTTCTTGTCTCATCTTCCCTTCTCCTTTTTTCTCTTTCTTGGTTTGTCCTTTCTTGGGCAATGGAGGGTGGAGATTTGGGGGCTGTGGGGGCTGTCCAAGGTGGGTCCCACACTTCAGATTTTCAATTGAGCTTTGATAATGGGGAGATGTCTTTAATGGATGGGGTAGATGGGGCATTAAGAGGGGGCATTGATGAAGACTTAAGCTTGGTGGTTGGTGGAGCTTTGAATGGGTCCATTAATGGTGGGATGGCTGGATTTTTAGATTTGAATGGGACCTTCATCTTGGGAGGAATGGATGGTATAGATGGGATGATGGGATGGGACATAGGTGAGGCTATGCATCCCTTGAGTGTGGGCCCCATGGATGATGTGATGGACGGTGATGATGGGACTATGAGGGACATAGATGGGCTGATCTCATGTCTGGATGGTATGGATGGCTCAGATGGTACCTTTGACGGTTTGGATGCTCTGGATGAGGGCCGAGACGTGCGGCACACTTGTTTGGGTGGACTTGATGTGATCATTGATGATGTCCCCCTGATGATGGACGGTGTGGATGCCTCGATGATCCCTTTGATCGGCCAGGATGATGATTGGATTCATGATTTCCTACTGGAGAGGGCCGCAGGTCCGGATCTGGCCGTTGATTCTTCGATCGGGGTAGCCAGGACCCTTTTGGATGGTTCAGATGTATTCTTTGACGGTCAGGTTGGTCAGGATGCCACGATGTGCGGTGTGATCTTCACTGATGGCTCTTTTGGTTGGGAGCATTGTCCTTCTTTTGGTCATCGGCCCTTTGCGCACTCTGTTCACGAGGTGGGCGAGTCTTCTCATGCGGCTGAGGTTGTGACAGTTTCCGACAGTGATGCGGCTATATCAGACATAGCCGTTACTGGGGACAGGTCAGGGGCTGTCGAGTCTGCAGAGGTTCCAGCTTTTCCTTCTCCTTCGCCTGTTGACCTTCCGATCTTCGATGAGTTGTCCTCGATTTCTGGGCCTTTTGTGCTGGAGGGGATACCGGTGAGGACTTGTCAGCTGCTTCCTCGTTCTTCTTGCTCGCCACGACTGCTTGCTTGGCTTGACAGTTTGTCAGTTTATGAGATTCGAGATTTGGAGTCCTATGGCTTTGGCAGTCTGATTCATATGGCTAGAGTTGACATTGACTGGAGGATGCTCGGAGCTGCCTTGATTGACTGGGTCCCTTCGTTGAACTTGTTTGCGTTCAACGATATGGAGATGGGACCCTCTTTGGAGGAGCTTGCACGCTTGACAGGCTTACCCTTGGATTATACTCAGTACTTCTCGCCGAAGACATCGCCGAAGACTGCTACACCGCAGAACTGGTTTGGGATCCCTTATCTTGTTCGGCCTGCAGCTGGTGGCCAGGATGCTGTAGTGTTCTCTTTGGACCTGCTGTATGATCTTTTTTCGGGTCTTCAGAGTATGGCCGGTTCTACCTTTGCTCGGAATGCACTGATGTTTTGCTTGATTGCTGAGGTGCTGTTCTCGGGATGGCGCAGGTCCCAGACTCCTTTGCTTTTCGAGGTGATGAGCCGAGCTATCCGTCGGCAGGGGATCATTTCTCTTATCTTGGCCGAGCTATTCGATGGGCTGACCGACTGTGCCCTGGGCCGCACTCGTGTTCTTCGCAGCTGTTGTGCTTTCCTTCAGGTATCTTTTCTGCACCTTTTTTCTTCTTGCTTTGCTAGTAATTGTTTTGCTTTAGCTGAACTTCTTTTACTTTCTGTGATCAGGTATGGCTATGGGAGCGTCTTTCTCTGACCGTTCCTGTACCTCTTCCTGGCATCCCTAGCTCTGACATCATGCGTTATATCATGGAGTTCCTTCCGCATACGGCTAGGATGAGCGAGCCCTTGTATCGCAGGATGTTCGCTGAACTTCGTGACTGGAACGTTCGTTGGGAGTCATCTTGGCTTTCACTTCCTCCAGTGCTTTGCGATGCACACCGCCATCCTCTGATGTTGGTAGGCTTTCGATCTTACTTCTCTTATCACCCCATTCGGTTCCTGCGGCAGTTTGGGTACGAGCAGGATGTTCCTCTTTTTGCTTTCACGGGTATCGGGCGTCGAGTACTCCCCTCTAGATCTTCTGACTTCAGGACCCGGATTGATTGTTCTTGGGCGAGTTATTTGACAGCTGATTTGTTGGGATTTGAGCTACGGACTTTTCCGATGGCGACCGCCCCATATCAGTACTGGGTTGCTGAGCAGTCTTTGTATCGACGTATCCCTTGTTGGCACCAGACTGCTGATGAGGATGAGCAGGATATTCTTGGAGATGCTGGCTCTTCATCTGGTTCATATGAACCTTTTGAGGAGCGCCCGTTTATCGATCCTGGCTTTCTTTTGGCCACTCAGGGCCATTTGCTGTCTGAGATCTCCGCACTTCGGTATCATTGTGAGATGATGTCGAGGAGATTGGCTATCGATCAGAGGTTGTCTGACGAGGAGGCAGCGACCCGTACCCTTGAGCGCGATGAGGCGCATTACCTGCGTATGGAGGTGAGCAGGTTGAGAGCGAGATTATCCTTTTATGAGTCAGAGGACTTACCTGATGTGGCCGAGGAGGAGGGTAGAGATTGATTGGGTTGGCCACCTGCACATTCTTTTTTTGCATATATGATTGATGATGATGAAATTTTTTTTGTATTTTTTGAAAAAGATGGTATGATATGTGTAAAAGAAATATGATGCATCTAATTAAAAAAGAGAAAACTGTTTGAAAATCTACTGTGCCATGAGTTGTCTTGTGAGTGTTTCTGGACTTTGTGTCGGGATATAGGAATCAGAACTGGGGCTCGGCCAATGCTTTGACCGATGTCTCGAGATTAACTTGCATGATCCTTTGGTTCCCTAGAGGTGTAGAAACTGTTGCTTCTTGAGATTGTCAGAGTTTGTAGAGCTTTTCGCTCCTGACTGCACTTCTTCTTGTTCTTGAACTGTAACTGCTTGAACTGATCTGGATCGTCTGCTTTCTTGGTACCTGCACTTTTATTTTTTCTTTTTTTTTTTTTCATTTTGAGCCATTTTTTCCTGCAGTGCTCTTTCGAGTTTTCACCACAGCCGGCTTTTTCCCGTCATTTTTGCCCGTGGCGCCCTTTCGGGTTTTCACCACGTCCCGGGTATTTGGTCTTGCCTGCCCCTTGGCAACTGTGCTGTTTTTACCCTCGGCGCCCTTTCGGGTTTTTACCGAGTCCGCTGTATGCCCACTGTTTTTACTCGGAGCGCCCTTTCGGGTTTTCACTCCGCCCTCTTTGTTTAGGCACACATTTTCTTTTTCTTTTTTTTTCTCTTTTTTTTTTCTGGGTTTCTGGATAACTGCGGCGGCTAGAGGTCGGGAATCCGTCGTTGCCGGCCGATGGCAGTCTTTCAGCCCTTATCCTGAGTTACGATAATAGAGCTGTCGGTCTTTGCTAAAGACCCCTCTGAGATGAATGGATGGATGACTGTGTTTCTTGGATTGATTTTTTTTCTTGAGTGCCTTTCTTTGGCTTCCCTTTTTCTTTCTCTTTTTTTCTCTCTTTTTTTTTTCTTTTGTATTCCTTTTCTCTTCTTTTTTTTTGTCTTTTCCTTTTGAATCCCCCTTTTTTTGTATTTTTCTCTTTTTGAATCTCCTTATTTGAAACACTTATTGGTGGACGGAAATGATTTCTCAGAGATCTTAGCTTTGACCCCTTGACTTCAGCTCTATTAAAGTATCCTTTGATAAGGTCAAAATAACTTACCCGTGAAAGATCTTCACGTTGTCGGCGTTGGTTGGCTCAGGAAGATCCACCCCTCTCATGCTGGTGAGTCTGAGGGCACCTCCGGGAAGTACTTCTCTGACGATCAGTGGCCCGTCCCACGAGGGTTTGAACTTTCCTCTGGGATCTGGAAGGTGCGACGGTAGAATCTTCTTCATGACCATGTCGCCTACCTTGAAGCTCCTTTTTCGGACTCTCTTGTTGTAAGCCCGAGCGATCCTTTTCTGATAGCACTGTGAATGACTTAGTGCACGCATGCGTTTTTCATCTGCTAGCTGCAACTGATCGAATCTGGCCCGTTGCCATTCTCCTTCTTCAATTTCGCTTTCTAGTAACACTCGTAGTGATGGTATTTCCACCTCGACTGGTAGGACTGCTTCCATTCCGTAAGTATGCTCGAAAGGAGTAACGCCCGTAGCGGACAGTACAGACGTTCGATAGGCCCAAAGTGCATATGGGAGCATATCTGACCAATCTCGATATGTCACGACCATCTTCTCGAGTATCCTGACGATTGTCTTGTTTGCGGCTTCTACCCCACCATTCATCTGGGGACGGTAGGGGCTTGATCGATGACGTTGGATCTTGAACTTGGGGAGGAAGTCATCCATCTTCTTGTTGACGAACGGGGTCCCATTATCTGTGATGATAGTATTGGGGATTCCAAACCGGCATATGATGTTGTTCTTCATGAATTTGATCACTTGAGATGCTGCAATAGTGGTGTAGGAGGCTGCCTCTACCCACTTGGTGAAGTAGTCGACTGCCACAAGTATGTACTCGTGACCATTTGATGCTTTGGGACTGATCTTGCCGATGATGTCGAGTCCCCACATGGAGAAGGGCCAGGGGGTGGTCAGGTTGTATAACTCTGATGATGGGGCATGGATTTGATTCGCATGCTCTTGACACTTGAAGCATTTTCTGACGTGCTGGCAACAGTCTGTCTCCATGGTGAGCCAGTAGTAGCCGAGTCGTAGAATCTTCTTTGCCATCATGTGCCCATTCATGTGTGGGCCACAGATTCCTTCGTGTATTTCTTTCATGTTCCTTGCAGCTTCTGTTTCATCGACGCATCGAAGAAGGATGTGATTATAGGATCGCTTGTAAAGAACTTTGCCACTGATGGTGAACTGGCCGGCCAAACGCTGAATGGTTCGACGATCTGTTGCTGTTGCTGACTCTGGATACTCCTGGGTTTCGAGATATTGCTTGATGTCGGCATACCAGGGTTTGTCAGGGACAGCTTCGGCTTCTTCTATTTGTAGGCAGAAAGCAGGTTCTTCTTGAATTTCGACTGTGAGCTCCCATTCTTAAGCTCCTTTTGGGATCTCGAGCATTGATGCAAGTGTGGCGAGGGCATCTGCAAACTGGTTCTTGGCTCTGGGCATGTATGAGAAGGTGATTTCCTTGAATTCTTCGATCAGATTGTCCAGATACACATGATATGGTATCAACTTCTCGTCTTTGGTCTTCCATTCGCCATTGGTCTGATTGATGATAAGTTGTGAGTCTCCAAACACTCGTAGCTTCTTGACGCCCAAGATTATGGCTTCCCTTAAGCCAGCGATGTATGCTTCATACTCTGCCATGTTGTTGGTGCACTCGAATGCGATGCGCCTCGAGATAGGAATAGGGACATCATCTGGAGAGTAGAGGATTGCTCCAATACCATTCCCTTTAGAATTTGCTGCGCCGTCGAAGAATAATGTCCATTCATCTTTCTTCTTCTTTTCATCCTCTTCAATGAGCAAGAGATCTTCATCAGGAAAGAATGTCTTGAGCGGCTGATAGTCGAGGAGAGAGTGAGCCGCAAGATGATCGGCGAGGGCCTGTCCCTTGATTGCCTTTTGAGTGACATAGGTGATGTCGAACTCAGACAGGAGTAGCTGCCATTTAGCTATCCTTCCAGTGAGTGCCGGTTTCTCGAACAGGTACTTGAGCGGATCCATGTGAGCGAGAAGGAGAATAGGGAATGCAATCATGTATTGACGGAGTCGCTGAGTTGCCCAGACTAGGGCGAGGCAAGTCTTCTCGATCTGGGAATACCTGGTCTCGTAGTCGGTGAACTTTCGACTCAAATAGTATATTGCTTGTTCCTTCTTCCTGGTCTCGTCGTGCTGACCGAGGACACAGCCTATGGCTTCTGCTGCTACCGAGATGTATAACAATAGTGGTCGTCCAGGAGTGGGCGGCACTAGGACTGGAGGATTCATGAGATACTTCTTGATGCGGTCGAAGGCGACTTGGCAATCATCATTCCATTCTTTTGGGACGTTTTTCCGAAGGAGCTTGAATATGGGCTCACAGATAGGTGTGAGCTGTGCGATGAAACGACTGATGTATTGAATTCTGCCGAGGAAGCCACGAATTTCTTTCTCTGTTCTAGGAGGGGGCATCTCGATGATTGCTCTGGTTTTGGTCTCGTCGACCCTGATGCCATCCTCGCTCACCATAAAGCCTAGGAGCTTACCTCCCATTGCACCGAAGACACATTTCTGAGGGTTGAGACGGAGCTTGTACTTTTCTAATCTGTTGAATAACTTCTTCAGATCTTCAAAGTGTCCTTCAATTGTGCGAGATTTGACGATCATGTCGTCCACATATACTTCGAGCTCTTTGTTCATCATGTCGTGGAATAGTACTGTCATTGCTCGCTGATATGTTGCTCCTGCGTTCTTCAGACCGAACGGCATCACCCTGTAACAGAAGGTTCCCCAGGGAGTGATAAATGATGTCTTCTCGCGATCTTCGACGGCCATCTTGATCTGATTGTAACCTGAGAACCCGTCCATGAATGAGAAGATCTTGTATCCAGCGGTGTTGTCGACCAGAGTGTCGATATGTGGCAAAGGGAAGTCATCTTTTGGACTGGCTTTGTTGAGATCTCGGAAATCGATGCACATTCGAACCTTGCCATCCTTCTTCGGTACTGGTACGATGTTGGCGAGCCATTCAGGGTCGTTGGAGACTACCAAGAATCTCGCGTTGTATTGCTTGATGACTTCATCTCGGACTTTCAGAGCCCATTCTGGCTTCATTCTTCGGAGTTTCTGCTTCACTGGCTTCATATCTGCCTTGGTTGGCAGATGGTGTACAACGAGCTCTTCATCGAGCCCCGGCATGTCTTCATATGAGAACGCGAAGTTGGACAATCTTGGAGCTAGGAACTCTATCATTTTCTGTTTCATCTCAGGTGGCAACGATTTTCCAATGCGTACTTCCCTAGGGATCTCAGGCGTCCCCAAGTTTACCATCTCGAAATCATCGACTACAACATTGGCTTTAGATTCGAACTTTTTGAGGAGATCCTCTAGTTCGGGAGCTGGATCATCATCTTCCTTATCCCGAGCTTCGTCCAGACCCATGAGTTCGAAGTCTAATTCGATGTCGAAATCATATGATTCGACTTCAAACTCATATGACTCTTTAGACGAACTTGGCACACTATTGAATGCAGGAAAAGAAATGTTTTTTGGTTTTTGAGAATTTTCTGAAATGGAAATACTAGATGTTTTTGTCTTTTGAAAGTTTTTGATTTTTTTGGATTTTTGAAATTCACGGGACTTTGAACAAGCGGGCATTGCAGACCACGATTGATCCCAACTTGTTCCAAAGCTCCGATCGCTGCTTAAACAGGCGTTTTTTTTTTTTTTTTTGGAAGCCAGAGCCCTCAGATGGCTCTTTGGCTGATTCAAAAGTGAGGGGAACAGATGACCATTCAGGACCCCACACTTCCTCCCCTGGAGAGGTGGGGGTTGATGCTTTGGGCGAAGAATCATGGTCTGGCCCAATGACCATGACTTCTTGCTGGTCGGGTTCGAGATCTGAGTCGTACTCAGTCCCTCCCGGATCACTTACCTCGCATTGCAGTTCGTCTGGTTCCGCAGTGAGATACAAGTCTGGAATCTGGACATCAGACCAATCTAGGGCTGGCCACTTCCCTTTCTTGGTCCAATGGATGGGCTGCTTCTGCCCCTGGCTGATGATTGAAGAAGTTGACTTTGCAGAGATGGGCAAGTCATGCCCCTTGCTAATTGGTGCTAAGATGGGCAAGTCGTGCCCCTTGCTAATTGGTGCTGAGATGGGCAAGTTGTGCCCCTTGCTGATTGAAGTGGGCAGGTTGTGCCCCTGGTTGAGAGAAGTGGGCAAGTTGTGCCCCTGGTTGGGAGCAGGTGTCAGAGTAACCTGGCCCTGAAGCTACTGTGTTTGACTTCCTTCTTCGTCTTCATCCTTTTCTTCTTCTTCTGGAGGCTTAGATGGTTCGAGAATCTGATCCCATCGAATGGGGGGCCACGTGGCCCAAACTATGCTCATCGGGAGGCCTTTGTGTAGTGCAGTCGGTTGATTCCCTCCTGGATCTTTGCAAGGTTCTCCCGGCTTGACGAACTGGATGGGTGAGCACCGAAATTTCTTCCTTCTCTTGTCCATGAAGGTTGCCCTGTATCCGAGTCCCCATTTGCGTTGGTTATATACCAGCGGTACCTTTCTGGACTTGAAGTGATTCTTCATTCGGTATTTGAGGCTCAGACGCTCTGCCGGTGAGAAGACACGGTCCACCCTTATCGGTTCTGGATTGGCGATGGAGTTCACAGTCTCGAATTCGAAACTATGAAACGGGATGTCTTCTTCAGAGTGCTGGATATCGATGACCGGGATATCTGGTTCAGTGGCAGCCGTATTGGAAGGAATGATGAGCTCCTTCTCTGCGTGGATAGAGATCACTTGATTTCCACAGATGTACTTTACCCGTTGATGTAGGGTTGACGGCACAGCTCCAATCTTGTGCAGCCACGGTCGTCCGAGCAACATGTTGAAAGAGGCTGATATATCCAAGATTTGGAATGTGATGGTGGAGACTTCCGGGCCTATCTGTACCTCTATGTTGACTTCCCCTTCCACTGATCGGCGGGTGTTGTCGAATGCTCTGACACATATGGTGCTGGGTCGAAATGAAGAGGGACTGATTCCCAAACGTTCCGCAGTCTTAAGCGGGCAGACATTTAAGCTTGAGCCATTATCGATAAGGACCAGCGGAACACAGAGGTCTTTGTATCGTAAGGCTATGTTGAGGGATCGCCCATGATCGCGCCCTTCTGGTGGCAACTCATTATTTATGAAGGTGATGGCGCGCGGAGCCAGGAGTTGTCCAATCATTAAAGCTATCATTTCTGGTGCCGTATCGGAGGAGACGTGAGCATCATTCAAGGTCTTGGCAAACATCTCTCGGTGTATGCGAGATGTGCAGAGTAGCTCCCATACTGAGATTTGAGCAGGGATTGACTTGAGCTGAGTTGCCACATCGTACGCGGCTTCATTTTTATTGTCGAGGCCTGAGAGGACGCCTTTAGGATCTCCTCTGTTTTGATTATCTCTTCGGATGCAACGCCCGTTGGGATTCATGTTCCCCACTTCTGCGCATTCTGGATAGTGCCATGGAACCTCTTTGTAGCTTTCCTCCCTTTTGCCTTCTAGGACCACCGTTTCTTGCAACGGTGCTGGTGTGGGTACCAGATCTTCCTCGTATGGAGCTTTTGCCTTGAGGACTACATTGTTGCCTGTGCTGAAGGGGTAGTATCGAGGCTTGTCTTCATAGACCACATAAGGTCGTGGTCCTGGCTTGACTGTTCCTGGGGTGGGGGGCTCCCATGGAATGAATACTGGTCCTCTTGATATGGCAGGAGGTTTCTCTGTTCGTCCGAGCTGCCGTAGCGTGATTGATACGCCTCCGGGACTTGCCCCTTGCAATATGACAGGCTTGACTGGAAGAGCTCCTTCCAAGACAACGGGCTCTTGCTGCTGATGAGTGTAATCCTTCCATTGCGGATTGGATTGTTCTGGAGTTGCCCCTTGCAAGATGACAGGTTCGTATGTGGGCACGATGTATGACTGAGCTCCTTCCAGGACGACTGGTTCCCAGCTTGAATGGTTGTAAGGTGCCCCTTGAACAACTGGTATATCATATGGAGGTGCTCCTTCAAGCACTACTGGCTCGGAGATTGAAGGAAGAAAGGGACTTGCCCCTTGCAAGACTGGAGGAGGATTTGTTGGCTCATAAGTGTAGGCGTGAATGGATTGGATGGGGGAGAAGAAGCGATCGAGATGATCCCCTTCTTCTATACTATTGACTGCAGGGCCACGAGATGAACTAGGGTCCGTCGGATGTTGAGGCAGAGGATTCTGAAGGATGTTGGTGGAAGCTGCTGGAGAAGTTCCAGGGACCGAGATGACGATCTTGCGGTCATCAATTAGGTCTTGTATAGCATTTTTCAAAGTATAGCATCGATCAGTGGCGTGGCCACGTCCTTGATGGTAGGCACAGTACTCATTTTCTCGGTAGTTTGGAGGCAGAGGATGAGGGGGAGGCCTAGGTGTCATCAGAGTGAGTAACTGCTTTTGTACCAGCGTAGTCATGATTTGACTAAGTGGTTGACTGAGTGGAGTGAACTTCCTGAACTCCCTGTAATTCTGCCTGTTCTGGTATGAGTATTGCCATTTCCCCTGAACTGCTGCTGTTGTCGAGGTGGTTGTGGCTGAGGATTTGGTTGTGGCTGATACCGCTGAGGCTGATGCTGAACTTGGTTCTGCTGATACTGTTGACGTCCCTGTGGGGGAGCATGCTGATTTCCTTGAGCAGTGGTATTGATGTTGTTTACCTCTGTTGGGCGGGGAGGAGAACCGCTGCGGTTTCCATTCCCGTGCCCGATAGGTCTTCCTTCCACTCTGTTCCTCTTGACTGGAGTGGCTTGGTGAGGCCATGGGGAAATCGTCCCGGCACGGATTCCTGCTTCGACTTGCTCTCCAGCACGGATTAGCTGCGAGAAGTTCGCATATGGATGCGAGATGAGATACCCGGATATGCCTGGATATGTTGAATGAACAATCATGGAGATTTGTTCTTCATCGTCGATGGGTGTCCGCATTCTGGCTGCCATAGCTCGCCAACGTCCCACATAAGCTGATAGCGTTTCATCATTCCTTTGCCTGAGTGCTGCGAGGTCGGCTCTTCTGGGTGCCATGTTGAGATTGTATGCGAATCTGTCGACGAAAGCCTGGGAGAGCTGCTCCCATGTTCTGATGCGGTGGCAGTCCAATGAAGTGTACCAATCTAGGGCATCGCCTTTCAGAGATTTTTGGAACAAACGAATAAGGGCCCCTTCATTTCCTGCGATTGCACTCAGCTCCCCGCAGAAAGCCTTGAGATGTGCTGTGGGACAACCGCTGCCATCATATCTCTTGAATTTCGGAACCTCAAAGTTTTGAGGTACCTGAGCATCTGGGAAAGGACACAAGTCTCTGAACTTGGTCGAAGGTAGGTCGATTCCTTGCTGTCGCTGAAGCTGATTTTGCAAGATCTGGAACTGCTCCCGCAACTCGTCCAGTCCTTAATGATCTGTTCGAGCGACTGGTGCCTCCTGGAGTAAGGCACGTTCTTCTTCGGCATAGTGGTCGATGTCTTCGACCCTATGGGCTTGCTGAAAAGCAACCGCGGGTTGCTGAACTTGGTTTGATGATTGAACTGGATTCTGATGAACTTGTGCTTGAAATGATTGTAACTGAACAGGAGACTGTACGGAAGGTTGAACTGGAACTTGCTGGAAATTAACTGGATTTTGCTGAATTGAAGACTGCTGGAAATTAACTGGATTTTGCTGAATTGAAGATTGCTGAAATTAACTGGAATCCCATCGGCGGGGATGTGCTGGAATTGAAAAGTGCTCCTGTTTGCAGGAGGCTGAGATGCTGGGAAGTGACCCCCTTGTTGGGTATTCGCCACTGTCCGCTGATTGATGTGGGCTTAACACTGACCCCCATTGTGGGCATTCGCCAGTGCTGTCCCTGTTGCTGGAAATTGAATTGAAATCCCATCGGCGGGGATGTGCTGAAATTGAAAAGGTGTCCCATCGGCGGGGACATGCTGAGATCTATTGAGATTGTTGTTTGCAAGATTGACTGGAAGCTGACTGGAAGTCCCTGCGACTGGGATGCTCTGAGATGGTCCCGTTGTTGCAGGAAGGTATTGAGAAGGATGTCCCATAGCAAAGGGCTGAGGAGGCTGCTGTCGGTAGTCTTGGGCAGACTCCGATGGTTGTGCTTGATTTGAACTGGAGGCCAGAGGGATCCGGCATGGTTGTTGAGTTTGCTGAACTGGGCCAACCTGATTGTTGGCTGCTGCAGTGGTTTGTGCTTGCATGAATTGCAAGAGCATTTCTTGCATTTCTCTCATTCCTTGTGCCAATTCTTGTATGATTGGCGTATTGTCAACGGGCTGTTGCGCTGGAGGTTGCGCTTCGGTCATTTCGAGAGCAGGGAAGTGATGAGTTTCTTCTTCGTGGTCGGACATGTCTTGCTGAGCCCGAGTACGAATTATGCTGCGGAAGGGAAGCTGTCTCCGAACACGTTGAGCCCGAGGAGGCGCAATGGTGAGGACTGTACTCTTTTTGGGTTTTGGGATTTTCTATTTTTTTCTTGGTTTAGGGATTTTTCTATTTTTTGTTTGTTTTGGGTTTTGGGTAGAATGCTATGCAGATGAGATTGTATGAGGATTAGTGACTTTCAAGTATGGGAAGGATTCTGTTTTTCAAGTCGGATCACAACTAGTGGGACTAGCTCATCCCCAGCAGAGTCGCCATTCTGTGGACCCTCGCCGATTTTTCCGCGCTCCCACACGACGTCGTTCTCCCTTTCCTTTCGGAAGAAGAAGAAGAAGAGGTGCGTGCGTGCGAAATCGCCGTTTGTGCCACTGGCTTGCCTCGTTCTCGAGGGCTTCGTTTGGTTGTCGTATTGAGCTGGATGTGTTTAAGTGAATTTATATAAGACCAGAGTCGCCACTAGCCAGTTACTTTGAATCTACAGTCGGCTAGACCCCGTAGAAACGTTAGAGAAGGGGATCTGAAGATCCTTTCCTCTAAAATGACTCCTGTTGATCTGCGGCCAGAGATTCAAGGTAAGGGATCACGGTTACAGGGTGGGAAGAGGTTAGGCACCCCACACACTGCCCGTACCGAAGTACGGTCTCTACTTCACAGAATCGATCGAATATTTGAAAGTCTAGTTTAATCCTCGTATATTCTCATGGATGACATGATGCATGAATGCGGGTCTGAACAGTAAGAGTTTCTGATGGGCAGGTTCCAACAACGGGCAAGCCCAGAGCATACGCTCGAACTGACAGGTGCTTAATATAAAGACATATGCATGTGTGCTTGAGTAATCAAGGTGTTTTATGGTGAAGCATGAATGCAGGTCTGAACAGTAAGAGTTTCTGATGGGCAGGTTCCAACAACGGGCAAGCCCAGAGCATACGCTCGAACTGACAGGTGCTTTATGCGAGATGCATGCGGTGTGTTTGAATAATCAAAGTGTTTGCAGTGAAGCAGGGGGGTTGGAAGAAAAGTAAATGTTGCACTTATGCTAGATGCAAATGAGATGATGCTGGAAAAGAGTAGCTGAGTGGACAGAGGTGTCGCAAGGGGTTGGCTTCGAGTGGCTGGATCAAGACTTGGATGGCTTGGGAGGCTTGGACCAGTGGTCAGGCTGGGCTGGACCAGGGCTAGACTCTCCTCACTCGGGCTCTCCTTGGTGAAGGAATGGGCTAAAGGATGAAGGAGGGTGACTCAGACGGACGGGCTCTCTCTGGCTGAGTGGTCTTCGAATGGATGTTTGAAATGAGAAGGAGAGGGGGTATTTATAGCAGCAGAGAGTGGCAGAAGTCGTAATTTTGTCCGGGCGGCCTGCCATGGGCCGCCCGTACGGCCGCTCCTCGGTTTCCAGCGAGTACGGCCGTTCCCTCGGGGCTGCTGTTGGACTCGCTGGTCGACTCAGTGAGTTGACTCAGTGGGTCGACTCGGTGGTTTGACTCGACGGGTTGACTCGACGGGTTGACTCGGTGTTTTGACTCGACGTGTTGACTCGACGGGTTGACTCAGCGGGTTAACTCAGCGAGTTGACTCAGTGAGTTTGACTTTTTTGGGGATTTTTTTACTGGCCTTTTTTATGGGGGGTTTTTCTGGGTGGTGTTTAGGACTGGGTTGACTGGGTTCAGGCTTGAACTGGGCTATGGAATGGGGCTTACAAGGGTGAGTTTGGCTGAGTTTGGACTTGGGATTTGGGGGTATGGTCCTCCGTTCAACCAGCTATCTCTACCAACAGTGTAGCCGAAGGTGGGGTGTCTACAGGAATGATGGAAAAATGGTGGAAAATTCTGATTAGGGCTACCTACTACCAACCGGGGGATGGTCTACCCGTAACCAAAGCCGAAAATGGGACGTAGTGTGAAAGTCGTCGGAAGGACGGTAAGGCAAATTCCTGTCATTGGCTTGATGTTGCTCTATATACCTTGAAATCTATAGTTTAGTTAACCTATGAAGAAGATAATCCTGGAAACTCATGAGAAGAATTGTCACTATGCACACTAGGTTGAATTTGCTCAAGTTCTTCTATTTATCAACCAATCAACGGGAATTTCATATGGACACTTATTATGTCTTGAGAGTTTATGATTTCAATCTCTATCACCTAATTTCTCTGAATCTTGCACTTGTGTGTCTTGGAATGTATAGAAGAAGGGTTTCTAAAGGAGAGTTGTGTTTTGAAGAAGGGAATTGGTTTCACGCATGTTTTGCTCGGGACTAGCAAAATGCTGGATGGGGGGTGTGTTGAGCTCTTGATTGTGCATATTCTAACCCCAATTCATCACTCATTATGCAAGGTTTTCACGATTTATAGACTAATCTAATGCATGAATTTGTGATTGTAGGATGAGAGAGAGGATTCATCAATTGGAGACTTAAAGAAGCCATTTATAAGTATAAAGGATCAAAGGGCTAAGCGTCAAAGGATGAAAGAAAGAAGTCAGAGAAAAGAAGAAAGAAAAGTAGGAGAAGAGGCCCACGACCGGTCGTCCGACTGGTCGTCCATAGCATAGGACCGGTCGCACAACTGGTCCAATCATTCAACAGGAGGGGCCACAGGGCCACAACTCACTGGACTGTCCACGACCGGTAGTGCGACCGGTCGTCCGTTGCTCAGACCGGTCCTCCGACCGGTCCTTGAATAAATTTTCTGGGTTGAAAAATCCCAAAACTCTCTGGATGTTTTTTATGTTTTTGAGACCAGTCGTGCGACCGGTCGCCCAGGAGCGCAAACCGGTCGTGCGACCAGTCGTCTGCGTAACTGAGCGTGTTTTACAAGCTCCGGATTTCTCTGCGCACTGCGTACTCTTACGCAATTTCTGGAAGCTTCTAACGTTGCGGAGCCTCCCCAATATAAAAGGACACCTAGGGATAATTCTTAGGGTATCTAAGGAGGGTTTGAGCAAGGTGGGAGGCGGCAGAAGTAGATTTCGGAGCTCCACAACTCCTCATAGTTTGTTGCTATTTTTATGTTTTTCTTAGTTGTTTCATGTTTCCTTGGATCATGAACGGCTAAACCTCTTAGATAGGGCTAAGAGGTGAAGCTTGTAGTGAATCTAAGATGTTTCAATTCGTTTAAAGTTGGTTTTAAGTTGGAATTCATGTTTACGAACAATGGTTTGAAGTTTAATTCAAGTTCTAAGTAGTTTTTCTTAGTCTTATGATGACTCATGGATGTTTGGAAGAAGTACTTTAGTTCTTAATTGTTTTGTGTTAGTCTAGACCTGTATGATCTGAGGAATTGGAGTACGCTCTAGTACTATGATCTTTGTTAATGTCAGATTCTGTAACGAGATCCTCCGGCTTTGCTCCTTCACTCCATCAGGGATTTCGCCACCAGACCTGAAGCAAGACAGCAAATAAGGGTGGCTGGGGCTCAGCCGTTAGCCCTCCGATGCTTAAGTTAGGCCACAATAAGAAGAGAAGCCAAGCAAAACGGAACCAAGATTGAATGAAGTGTGCGTACCTTTCTCCTCATGGAGTCACTCCCTTATATAGATCTGAGGCTAGCCAATTTTGTTACATAAGATATCGAAATCCCGATGATATCGCGTACGATACTGAAATCTCGCTGATTTCGGAGGACAAGATCCTTATCCTCAAAGATAGTATCTATCCTAATAACTCCTTCCGGCAATCACGTTTCTTGATAGCAATCTGAGATTCGGAACCACCAAAGAAGATAAGCCCAAAGACCAACCTATACAGGCTGTTGATCGACATAGTAATAGCGCTGATTGCTCATAGTTGGAGTCATAGCTACCGAAAAGGAAGGAGACGCCGAAAGGAAGAAGACCATCCGAACCAAAAGACTCAGGACTACTCTGATGTCGGGAGCTGCTCGTGTCAGGGGTGCTCGCTTCCGTGAACTGCGACCCCTCCTGACGAGCCCGAGCAGAGCTGCTCGCACCCTATAGATGCGACCTCTTCTGAAGAGCACGAGCCGAACTGCTCGCATCAGGGATGCGCGACCCCTTCTGAGGAGCACGAGCCGAGCTGCTCGCATCCAGGAGACGCGATCCCTTTTCGCGAGTACGACCTGGACTCCTCGCATTCATATGGTCACGACCCTTCACTTCTTGTCAGATTGTATTAGCCTACAACAGAAGCCCCCCAAACCCTTGGTATTGAAGAACTATGCCAAGGGTTTGCTAGTGTTGACAGTTGGGTTCTGGGAGGCAATCGCGCATGATTCACTTATCGTGCTTCCGCATTTATGATGACCAGCTTTTGCGCAGCTTTCTCTGCCGCCAGAGATGAAGCGTCAGGTGCCACGTGTTTCCGTATTTAATGCTGGCGTCCGTTCGTCTGACGTGCCGGATGAGAATCTGCCGCGTGTCCAGCAAATCAAGCGGAATGATTGCGTATAAATATCGGACTTAGAGAAATTCCTTCATTTTCGAATTCCATTGCTGCAGAGTTTTCTTCTTCTTCTTCCTTCTCTATTCTGGAGTGAAAAACCTCTTTACGGAGGTACCCTTCTTTCTTTTCTCTCATTCATTTCATCTTCCATCCCCTTTTTATAATGGCGGAAATCTCTGACGAAGAGATTGTTCCTCTGGGAGATGAAACCCCTGACTCCTCTGAATCCAATAACGCCAGAGTACCGGCTGGGAGGTATTCTGCCTCCGGTTACTCTTCCATCTTGACGGAGGAAAGACTCTCTAACCTTAGAGAGGTTTATAGGGTTCCAGACTCTGTTTTATTCAGACTGCCTGGGAGAGGGGAGACAGCCGATGCACCACCGCCTGGGTGTGTGGCTGTTTATGAATACTTCTTCAAAGTGGGCGTACGCCTTCCCCTCCACCCCTTTATTCGAAACTTCCTCCGTCTCTACAAGATTGCCCCGGGCCAACTTATAGTTAACGGCTGGCGGGTTATTCTAAGTGCTTTCGTCCTTTGGAAGCAGGCGGGTAACGAGGAGTTAACCGCTGAGGAATTTTTGAGGTTATTCCAGCTGAAGAAGGCGCCAGCTAGCGAGGGTTGGTACTACCTCTGCTTCTGGCACCGGAATAACTTCATTTTGGGGAACCCTTCTTCCAACTGCCCGGGATGGAGAAAGAAGTGGTTCTATGCCTCCGGTAACTGGGAGTCCGAGATGGGATCCGACCCCAAAGGCCATAATGTTAATCGCCATTTTGGCGAAGGTGGGTTAAGTGCCTGTTTACTTGTCCGAAAGGAAACAATAGCCTTGCTGTATTGACGATTTAATGAACTTTCTTTTTTTTTTTTTTGCTCACAGGAATTCCAATTGGTGTGAAGCCAAATCTGCGAGGAGGGCTCAACGAAAAACTTGTCAAAATCTACAAGCTCCCTGCGGCTGCGCGCCACGTCAACACTGCACTAGAACTTCGTCATCTTTGCGCAGCGGGTCTCACCTTCCGAGAAGAGATGACGAATGTTGGCGATAAGAGAGGCGCACTGGGGGTACTTCCCCGGCTGAAGGGCACTGCCTCGAAGAGGCAAAAGAAAACTGCGGGGGGTCCTTCAAATGCGCCTACTCCCGCAGAGGGGCCTGCTCGCGGACCCCAAACCGCCTCTGGAGGAGTCGCGAGCACTTCTCGTACGACCGCGACCCCTCCGGTCAACGCGACCCCTCTCTCCACCGTACCCCCGCCAGCTGACCTTCCTCGCCCTCCAATCATCGAGGTAGCCGACAACTCACCGAAAGGTGATCGGAGAGGGGGAGGCCTCCCTCCAAAGGGGCCTTCAAGCGAGCCTACTACTGCTCGCGAGTTGTCGATGCCCGTCCCTGGCGTCGCGAGTGCTCGCGACTCGGGGCCCAAGGAGATGGTCGTAGCCCAGGCTTCGGGCTCGGGGACTTTTGTCATTCCTCCTCACTTGCATCCAATATGCGAGTTTATGTTTGACAAAATTTCCCCTAACTCCTTTGGGAGTCTCCCCGAACCAAGCCCTGAAACCCTCTCCACCGACATCGGGGTGAGATTGTTGCAGGTAACTACACGATTCGTGTTTTTCGTCTCTGATAAGGTGGATTGCTTTAATTTACTTCCTTTCTCACACACATGTATTTTGTTTTATATAGAGCTTGGATCTCACGCTTCGAGTCAGACGTGACATCGAAGCAGCTCGCCGCAGCGTGGAGGATGCGGAGAAGAAGAAGAAGATGATGGAAGTCGAGGTCCAAGGGAGGGACCGCTTGGTGAAGGCCTTGGAGGTTCAAATCTCCAAGTTGGACGAAGAGAAGAAGATTCTCCTGATCAAGATCCAATCCCTGACTGAGCGCTTTCAGTTAGTGGACCTCCAGCTCGCAAAGCTTCAAGAGATCCATACTAAGAGCGAGAAGGAGAAGGAGATTTTTCGCAAGGATAAGGTCCAGCTTGAAGAATGGCTCAAGGATGCTCGGACCAAGTTCGAGGAGGCTCGGACCCAGCTCGGGGAGGCCCAGAAGCGACTTAATCAGCTGAAGGATGACTCCATCCACTGGGAGGAAGAGCGAGTGGCTCTCGTTCAGATGGTATCTGATGAGGGTCCTCGCGCAGTTCAGGAGTTTCGTACTTCTCAACTTTATGACGAGGAGCGATACGATGCGTACATCGCTGGTCGCGATTTTGCGGTCAGGGTTATGCAGCTAATTGCTTCAACTTTTAACGTTGAGGAGTTCGACAGAGTGGCATTCGAGGTTGCAGCTAAAGAACGGGCTGCTGCTGAGAACGAAGTCACCGGGGCAACAGATGCTGCTCCTGCTCCTAAAGCTGGTCCTGAAGCTGAGAGCCGCGAGCCTGCGCAAGAGGATGACCAACCCTGACCTCGGCAGCTTCCCATATTATGTATTTTTTTTTTTTTTTTTTTTTTTTTTTTTTTTTTTTAAAGAGAAGAGATCTGTAATTGTAAGGTCATTATTTTAATGAACACTTACTTTTTTAGTATTGTGTATTCTTCTCTTTCCTTCATTGTTGCTTTGTGTTGATCCCATTTGATTCATCAGGGGATGCGACCCACATGCGAGCACGAGCTTCGCTGCTCGCGATTTTAGAGTGCATGACCGCGAATTCGATCACGAGCCGCAGTGCTCGCGATTAGGGTGCATGACTGCGACCCTATTCAAGCACGCGCTATGCTGCTTCGCATTTTGGAAATGCGATCTCTTTCATCAGTTGCGAGCAACTAGCTCATAAAAAAAATAAAGACTCAATCCGGGGGTCGGTGACCATGTCCACGTTGAGATAGACTGATCTATCGATTGAGATTTCGATCCTACCAAGGGCAGAAGGTTGGTCAAGAGATGGTATACATTCTCTTCAGGGCTTGTTCAGGTCCATGTAAATGGAGAAGCAACCAACTAGTAACGACTTCAGTCCTACCAAGGGTAGGCAATTGGCCAAGAGGATGTGTAAGCATTCTCTTCAGGGCTATCCAGGTCCATGTAAATGGAAAAGCAACCAACTGATATCTTCTATTTTATTCATAAAATGTTGTAATGAACTACATCGAATCTAGGGATAGTATCGTAGCAAATGCTCCACGTGCCAAGGGCGACGTACGGGCTTCCCCAGCATGTCCTCAAGATAATAAGTACCAGGTCGCACAACCCTGATAACCCGATACGGGCCTTCCCAATTTGGATCTAATGAACGGGCAGGAACTCCAAGATTTTGCCTTAATACCAAATTTCCGGGTTGGAAGGATCTGGGCCGAACCCTAGCATTTCGATATCGAGCAATACGTTGTTGATACGCTGCCACTCGCACTTGAGAAGCATTTCTTCGCTCTTCCAGGAGATCAAGATGAAGTCGAAGGTTTTCGTGATTGCTCGCGGGATCGTACTGCTCGATCCGATATGAGGGGACTTGAATTTCCACCGGTACCACTGCGTCAACACCAAATGCTAAGGAGAAAGGAGTTTCACCTGTTGACGTACAAGCCGTGGTTCTATAGGCCCATAATACCTCTGGCAGAAGTTCTGGCCACCCCCCTTTACATTCACCTAGCTTGGTCTTTAAATGGTGCTTTATTATTTTATTCACTGCCTCGACCTGCCCATTCGCCTGAGGATGATATGGAGAAGTGCGGAGATTACGTATTTTCCATTTGTCGCAAAATTCATCAAAGGCTGCGTTGTCGAACTGCGTTCCGTTATCGGTAATTATAGTATGAGGAAGCCCGAAACGACATATGATATTTCTCCATATAAACTTAGTAGTTTGTTTTTCAGTAATCTTGGCTAACGGTTCTGCCTCGGCCCATTTGGTGAAATAATCAACCGCCACGATCGCGAACCTATTCTGTCCTTTTCCCATAGGTAAGGGCCCGATGATATCGATCCCCCACTGGGAAAAAGGCCAAGGGCTATCAACTGGGGTCATCCGCTCAGACGGTACACGAGGTATGGGTAGATATCGTTGACACTTGTCGCATTTTTTAGAAAATTCGATGGCGTCTGCTTTCATCGTGGGCCAATAATATCCTTGCCTCATCGCTTTATATGCCAGGGATCGCCCCCTGGGATGATTACCACATGCCCCCTGGTGTATCTCATCTAGAACACGATGTGCTTCTTCTGGATGAAGACACCTTAGATATGGCAAGGAGAAGCTTTTTCGCAACAATATTCCATCTTGTAAGGTGTACCTGGCAGCTCGAAGCCGAATTTGTCTCGCAGCTTTCTTGTCTTCTGGTAGGTATCCATCTCTGAGGTAAAGGATGATAGGATCCATCCAGCATGGAGACGATTGTACCGATAGAACTTGCTCTAGAGTCACTTGGTCGATACTCAAGTTCTGACGATGTTCGATGGGGATCGAATGTGATAACTCCGATTCCGGCGCAGAAGCGAGTTTTGCCAAGGAATCGGCAAGTTGGTTCTGCTCGCGAGGGATATGAATTATTTTATAAGTCTTCAACTTAGCGAGCAGGATGAGGACACGAGACTTGTATAAGGCCATTCTTTCTTCTTTGGCTTCGAATTCACCAAGAACTTGATTGACAATGAGCTGGGAGTCGCTATGAATTATCAAATTCTGGACTGCGAGTAGAATGGCCAGTTCGAGGCCAACAATTAGGGCCTCATATTCTGCTTCATTATTGGAGATGCGAGATTCGAAACGCAGAGCGTATTGAAAATGCGACCCGTCGGGAGCCGCTAAAATCAGGCCCGCTCCACTACCGGTGGCCCGTGACGACCCGTCCACGAAGAGCGACCATGGAGGCTGGTCGCTGGTCATGACATTATCTTCAGAAGAATACGTAAATTCGGCTATGAAGTCAGCCACGGCCTGGCCCTTGACTGCGGTCCTAGGACAGAATGAGATATCGTGCTCACTGATTTCGACCGCCCACTTAGTTAAGCGCCCGGAAGCCTCAGGTTTTTGAAGGACTTGTCGTAGTGGATGATTTGTTGGTACTAAAATAGCATGGGCTTGAAAGTAAGGTCGCAGTTTTCGAGCCGCCGTGACTAAGGCTAGGGCCAGTTTCTCCATATCAGAATACCTATTTTCTGCATCGACCATTGCTCGACTGATATAATAAACGGGCCTTTGCACCCTGGAATCTTCTCTTATTAAAGCGGCGCTAACAGCCGTGGAAGACACAGATAAATAAAGAATGAGTTGCTCATGAGCTACAGGTTTAGATAAAATGGGAGGAGTGCTCATGTATTGCTTCAGTTGTTGGAAAGCTTCTTCACACTGAGGTGTCCACTTCCAATCAGATTTGGCCGTTGCACGAAGGAGTTTGAAGAAGGGCAAACACTTGTCAGATGCTCGCGAGATGAACCTATTCAATGATGCGATGCGACCTGCCAGACGCTGAACGTCCTTCAGAGTAACAGGGGATTTCATCTCTATCAATGCTTTAATCTTTTCAGGATTTGCCTCAATTCCACGCTGGCCAACCATGAACCCAAGAAATTTTCCCGCAGACACTCCAAACGCGCATTTTTCTGGATTTAACTTCATTTGATACTTCCTCATCAGATCAAAAGCTTCTCGAAGATCTGAAATGTGGTTATCTTCAACGATGCTTTTCACGAGCATATCGTCGACATAAACTTCCATATTCCTACCGATTTGAGCAGCGAACATTTTGTTGACAAGACGTTGATAAGTGGTCCCTGCATTTTTAAGACCAAACGGCATTACCTGGTAGCAATATAGTCCTCGATCTGTGATGAAGGCAGTATGCTGGCTATCAGGTGGATGCATCATATTCTGGTTGTAACCAGAATAAGCATCCATAAAGCTGAGGAGAGCATGTCCAGCTGTCGAGTCGACCAACTGGTCGATCCGCGGTGTCGGAAAGCTATCTTTGGGGCACGCTTTGTTCAAATCTGAATAGTCGACACACATCCTCCATTTGCCATTAGCTTTCCGGACAAGAACTACATTTGCGACCCACTCTGGGTAGTCAACTTCCTTTATGAAATTAGCCGCGGGTAGCTTTTCGACTTCAGTTTTGATTGCCATTTGTCTTTCTGCAGTAAAGGCACGTCGACGCTGATGTACGGGTTTATGCTTCGGGTCAATGTTGAGACGATGTGCGATGACATCAGGATCGATGCCTGGCATATCTTTATGAGACCAAGCAAACACATCCTTGTATTCGGTGAGGAAACTGATCAAATTTTCACGATGGACAGTGGTCAAGGAGGACCCGATGCACACGATCTTAGATGGATCGTCTTTGGTCAGGTGGATCGCCACTGTTTCCTCCCCTGGAGTTCCCGACTTCAGAGCATTTTCTCTCGGATCCAACGAGGTGGTCGAGGGAACACCGGGCGATCCTTGAGTTATTTCCAGGACGGGCGTCGCTTGAGCCTTCTTTCGATCTTGGAGGGCTATCTGGTAACAGGACCGTGCCTCCTGCTGACTTCCTCGTACGACCCCGATGCCATTTGGGGTTGGAAATTTAACACACAGATATGAAGGGTGCAAGGCCGCTCCAACCTTAGTCAAAGACGGCCGCCCCAAAATGGCGTTATATGCTGATTTTCGATCTACGACGAGGAAGTTTATGAAGACGGTGGTCTTCGCCGGACTCTCTCCAAAAGTAACTGGGAGATCGATGCTTCCTTCGGGTGTTACTACCTCTCCTCCAAAACCGACGAGGGGGGTCGACACTGGCTTGAGGAGGCTTCTGGAAAGTGCCATTTTGTTGAAAGCCTCCAGGTACAGAATGTCGGCTGAGCTACCTGTATCCACCATAATCCGATGAGTCAGATAATTTGATACCTTCAATGTGACTACGATAGAATCTTCATGAGGGAAGTGGATTCCCGCTGCATCTTCGAGGGCGAAAGAAATTGGAGGATGGCTCGCTTTTGATGAGCTGGACGTCTGTTCCAGCCAATAAATTTGCTGGGGTTCTTTGGACGCCTTTCGAGCGTATGCCTTTCTTGAAGCTTGAGAGTCACCCCCACAAGCTGGTCCTCCGACGATAGTGCGAATTTCTCCAGTGGGCTCAGCGTCCTCTTGATCGGTTTGATGATGAGATGGTTCCTTCTGGCGAGATGAGGTCTTCGCCCTTTCTGGTGATCGATTTTTACGAGCAACATAATCTTGGAGATGGCCTTTTCGAATAAGGGCTTCGATATGGTCTCGTAGAGAGATACAGTCCTGGGTCCTATGCCCGTGATCTTTGTGAAAGTAACAGAACTTGCTCTTATCCCTCTTCTCGGGATCGGATTTGATCTTTGCGGGCCACTTCACATATGGCTTGTGTTTAATCTCCATTAGAACCTTTTCAGGGGACCGATTAAGAGGAGTGTAATTATGATATTTACCAGAGTAAGGCTTCCTGGGAGAACGATCGCGCTGATCACGACGGTATTTCTTATCTGTAGAAGAAGTTCCTTCTGGCTTGCGTTTCTTACTTTGTACTCCATGGCGTGTCAATGCGACTTCTTCCGCATTGATATATTTCTGAGCTTTGGCTTGGAATTCCGCCATAGTTTTCGGCGGGCTTTTATCTAAGGCAAACCTGAATTTCTCGCTTGTTATTCCAGCGATGAGGGCTGTGAGACCCTTTTCTTCAGTGTAACTCTCGGTTTGAACGGCTTCAGCAGTGAACCGTACTGTGAACTCTTTTATTGTCTCCCCATGTTGCTGTTTCAGATTCATCAGATGGGAGGCCGGCTTCTTAATGCGAATACTTCCCATGAATTGAGAAAGAAATATTTCCGATAATTGAGAAAAGGAACTGATGGAACGAGGCTTTAACCCCCGAAACCACGTACGAGCCGCTTCTTTCAATGTAAGGGGAAAAGCCCTACACATGATTTCTGAACCATGTCCCTCCAACTCCATGAGGGATCTGTATGTTTCCAAATGTTCCAGAGGATCGCCAATGCCTGTATACGGAGCGATAACAGGCGCTCGATACTTTCTGGGCAACGGGGCTTCCATGACCTCGCTAGTGAAGGGAGATTCAGATTGGTGTATCGCCGCCGTAACGGCAGATGGTCGATTTGCCTGGTATCGCCGTTCCATGACATCAAAACGATCTTGGATTCTCTTGAGATCTCCTTCCCATGGTAGGGTATAGCTAGATGTTTCGGCGGTGGAGCCTTGCGGTTGAGGTTGTCGAGACGAACTGGAATGTATGGAATGTGGAGACAGTACAGGGGGATGGCCGCCGAGTGGCGGGGCCTGTGGTTCGTCCATAGAATGTCTGGAGGCTACCGGTATGGGTTGTGGTGGTAATCCTCCGGAGGGTTGTTTTTACGGTTCAGGGAAGTGTTGATCTAGCCGACTTGACAGTGCCTGAACTCCGGCATTTAGGGTTAGGAGAGTGTTCCCGAGGAAACGCAAGACATCATCTTGATTTCCAGAGGCCTCCAATAATGGGTTCGTTGATGGCATATTTTGGGCTCCTTGAGGGATATCGGTCGGAACGGGTGGGAGGGCAGGTACGGATTCCGTCTCATCAGGTGGAGGTGGTGCCTGCCGCGAAGCTGAAGGATGAACCGCCTTTTTAGGAGGCATCAGTGAAGGATTTTAATCGGTGGTTAACACGATTGATTTTGACGATCAAGTCGTTCCCACAGACGGCGCCAAACTGTTAATGTCAGATTCTGTAACGAGATCCTCCGGCTTTGCTCCTTCACTCCATCAGGGATTTCGCCACCAGACCTGAAGCAAGACAGCAAATAAGGGTGGCTGGGGCTCAGCCGTTAGCCCTCCGATGCTTAAGTTAGGCCACAATAAGAAGAGAAGCCAAGCAAAACGGAACCAAGATTGAATGAAGTGTGCGTACCTTTCTCCTCATGGAGTCACTCCCTTATATAGATCTGAGGCTAGCCAATTTTGTTACATAAGATATCGAAATCCCGATGATATCGCGTACGATACTGAAATCTCGCTGATTTCGGAGGACAAGATCCTTATCCTCAAAGATAGTATCTATCCTAATAACTCCTTCCGGCAATCACGTTTCTTGATAGCAATCTGAGATTCGGAACCACCAGAGAAGATAAGCCCAAAGACCAACCTATACAGGCTGTTGATCGACATAGTAATAGCGCTGATTGCTCATAGTTGGAGTCATAGCTACCGAAAAGGAAGGAGACGCCGAAAGGAAGAAGACCATCCGAACCAAAAGACTCAGGACTACTCTGATGTCGGGAGCTGCTCGTGTCAGGGGTGCTCGCTTCCGTGAACTGCGACCCCTCCTGACGAGCCCGAGCAGAGCTGCTCGCACCCTATAGATGCGACCTCTTCTGAAGAGCACGAGCCGAACTGCTCGCATCAGGGATGCGCGACCCCTTCTGAGGAGCACGAGCCGAGCTGCTCGCATCCAGGAGACGCGATCCCTTTTCGCGAGTACGACCTGGACTCCTCGCATTCATATGGTCACGACCCTTCACTTCTTGTCAGATTGTATTAGCCTACAACAATCTTCATGTGGGAACTTCCTACCAAAGTTCTACTTTTTCTAGAATTCTGTTGTATGTGGGACTGTGTATGTGATTTGAATCAAGTTCAAGTCATGATCTAGCTTCGTCTTGTGATAGGACTTAATGATGGTTATGATTAAGAACTTAGTCTATTGGAATTGGGACTGACCTATGCAATTGAGTATGCTCGTCCTAGCTTGCATTGAGTGAATCATTGTTAATGTCAGATTTTGTAACGAGATCCTCCGACTTTCCTCCTTCACTCCAGCAGGGATTTCCACCACCAGACCTGAAACAAGACAGCAAATAAGGGTGGCTGGGGACCAGCCGTTAGCCCTCCGATGCTTAAGTTAGGCCACAGTAAGAAGAGAAGCCAAGCAAAATGGGACCAAGATTGAATGTTCTGTGCGTACCTGCTCTTAATGGAGCCACCCCTTTATATAGATCTGAAGCAATCCAATTTGTTACGTGAGATGTCGAAATCCCGTTGATGTCGCATACGATACTGAGATTTTGCTGATTTCGTGGGATAAGATCCTATCTTTTGAGTCAGATCCAACCCAATGACTTATTTCAACAATCACGCCCCTTGATGGCAATCCCTTGAGATCCAGCTGGAAGCCGTAGTTGGAGTCATAGCTTCCGAAAAGGAAGGAGATGCCCGTAGTTGGAGTCATAGCTTCCGAAAAGGAAGGAGACGCCGACAAGACGGAAACCACCGAACTGGTTGTAGCCCTGCTTGGTGTCGTAGAGGGATTGGACAAGCTGCTCGACGGGAATCGGGTGCTAGTACTGAAAGCTAAGAGATATTACCACAGGAAAGCTGCTCGCAGGTTAGAATGTGGTCGCAAGTCCAAGTACATACTTAGATGTAACGTCTTTCAACGACTTGTGAGAAGGTCTGCTCGCGGATCGAGCTTTGCCGTATTTGACTATCGGTTATGAAGACTCAAGACTTACGAATAGCTGCTCCGTATTTTTCAATCTATGACTCCTGATCAGGTGAGCTCGAGAGTCGAATGGACGTCCCGCACTTATCCAACATTCGACTCTCGACCAGATGATCTCGAGAGTCGAATGGACGTCCCGCACTTATCCAATCTTCGACTCCCGAGCTTACGATCTCGAGAGTCGAACCCGTACTCCACTTTTACCCGTTCTGCGACTCTTGATCAGATCATCTCGAGGGCGAAATGGGCATTTTCGCGTGAAATCTTATCTCCACCATTTTGCCTATAACAGATGCCCCCCAAGTCCTTGCCGCCAAGAATCCTTAAGGAAAGGACTTAGCTTGCTGTCATGCGCGGCTGCCTCTTGCTTTTACTGAGAAGCCGTACATGATTAGGCTGGAATTAATGAGCGCCAGCCTTTCTGCAGTCAGGAAATGAAGAGGCGCTCACCACGTGTCCAAGTATTTAATGGGCGTGCCTGCTCGAGTGCTGTGCCGAACGAGGGATCGCCACGTGCTACCATATACGGCGGAATGATTGCCTATAAATATACAGAGTCCACCATATCTTCTGATTTTCACAGAAGTTTCAGAATCCTCCTTTGCCTTTCAATCATCTTCCTCCGGAGCTCCTTGGTGTCTTCCTCGATCTCCTTTGGTGCTCTTTCTTTCCTTTTGTACTGTAATATTTCTTCTTTCTTTTTAAATATCCCATGGCTTCTGAGGAGAGCACCGTTCCTTTAGGAGATGCCACCCCAGAATCCTCTGCTTCTAGTAACGCAAGGGTTCCGGCAGGTCAGTACACAGCGGCCGGATATCCTTCCATTCTATCGGAGAACCGACTGCTGGAGTTACGGGAGAGATTTTCAATCCCTGACTCAGTCGCTCTCCGGTTACCCAGAGATGGAGAGACGCCAGACTCCCCTCCCCCAGGGTGTGTGGCATTCTATGAGTATCAACTCATTCTGGGGGTTCGCCTTCCCCTCCATCCCTTCATCCGGGATGTACTTCGATATTATAAAATTGCTCCCGGGCAACTTATCGTGAATGGATGGAGGGTGGTCCTAAGCTCATTCGTCCTTTGGGCTCAAGCCGGGAACGGGGAGCTTACAGCTGATGAGTTCCTCCGCATGTTCCGCTTGAAGAAGGCACCCTCCAGCGAAGGCTGGTATTATCTATGTTATTGGCACCGGGATAGCTTCGTGCTGGGGAAGCCCTCATCGAATTATCCCGGCTGGAGGAAGCGTTGGTTTTATGCATCCGAAAATTGGGAATTTGCTTCTTCCAGGGGCCCAAGAGTAAACCGTTTTTTCTGTGAAGGTAGGCAGTCCCGCATTGTGCACTTTTTCTTCAATTAGGGTTTTAGGGTTTTACTCCATTTGACCCTTGTTTGTGCTCGCAGGTATCCCGGCCTTGAGAAAACCGAACTTGAAAGGGGGGATCAACGAAAAAATCGTAAAAGTGTACAAGGTGCCTATTGGTGATAGGCACGTCGAGACTTGCTTGTCTCTATCACGTCTTGCAGCAACGGGCTTAATACCCATAAGAGAAGTCGAGATGACGCAGATCGGAGAGAAAAGAGGTCTGCTGCCTCGGCTGAAGGGCACGAGCTCCAAGAGACAGAAGAAAACATCTGCTGGTCCATCTCACCCATCCACCGAAAAGGGTAACGATCAGCCTGCTCCTCTCGCGAGCAAGGCGGGGGCTCCAGCAGGGCCCGCTATTCCTTCATTGGTGGTCGCACCCGGGCCGCCAGTGATTAATATCACTGACAATTCCCCAGATGGGGTAGGGTCCAGCTGCCCCCCAGCTGAAGAGGCTCGTGAGAACACGGAGCCTCGAGAGATGGCTCCTGCCCGCGAGGTGGTTCCTGCTACCGAGCAGGGACCTGCTCGCGAGACGATGGCCCCTCCTCGCGAGCCGTCTGGGCTGATCGTTGCCCAACCTTCCGGCAGTGGGACATATTCTGTTCCTCGCCACCTCCACCCCATCTGTAAATTCCTATTTGAGAACGTCCCGCCTCAATCCTTCGGCTCTCTTCCCGAGCCAGGCCCCAAGAGCCTCTTCCTTGAGGCAGGGATGAGGATGGCTCAGGTAGAACCTCCTAGCCCAGAACTTTATTATTTTGGGGTTTCTTAAGTATTTCTTCTCACCCCTCTTTTTGTTTACAGGGACTAGACCTCATCTTGCGGACGAAGCGAGACATCGTCGCCGCTCGCCGCGTAATAGACGAGGCAGATGAGAAGAGGATCGCTTTGGAGAAGGCGGTCCAGGGACGAGATCAACTCCTCAAATCCCGTGAGGCCGTGATCTCCAAGAAAGATGAGGAGATAAAAATCCTCATAGAGAAAGTCCAGGTGTTGACCGAAAGGTACCAAGCTTTGGACAATAAGTTCGCGAAGATCGCCGACTTGAAGGAGAAGGCGGAGAGAGAGAAGGAGATCTTTCGCCAAGACAAGATCTCATTGGAGGAGCGACTTGCGGAGGCTAGGTCGCAGCTCAAGGAGGCCTACGACAACCTGACCAAGGAGCGCAACGATCTGGCGCAGCTTAAGGACGACTCGATCCACTGGGACGAGGAGAGAGTCGCCCTTGCGAAAATGCTCTCGGAGGAAGGTCCTCGGGCAGTTTCTGAGTTCCGTACCTCGCAGCAATATGACGACGAAAGGTACGAGTCATATGATGCTGGTCGCGACTTTGCGCTAAGAGTAGTGCAACGAATGATCCCATCCTTTGATATGGGGGAGTTTGGTCGAGTCGCGACCATCATAGCTGCCGAAGAGCAGGCTGCTGCTGAGAACGAGGTGATGGAAGCCACTCAGGTTGAAGGGGCTCCAGAAATGGGCCACGAAGTTGAGAGCGCAGCTCCTCCTCCAAGGGATTGATTTTCTTTGTTTTCCTCTTGTATTCGCGAATGGATATTGTAAACATTTATCATTAATGAAAGAATATTTTTGGAAGTATTGTCCTCGTTTACCTTTTCCTTTTCACGCAATGAATGCCTTCTCGTTTTTGTTTACTTTCTTTTCATGTACTGAATGCCTTGTTGCAACGAGAATGTGCTCAATCCGGGGGTTCGTTGCGACCAATCCGATTGAGACTCCCAAGTTGATTTCATATTGACTCATCAGTGAATGCGAACCCTTAATCCGAGCACGAGTTACGCTGCTCGCAATTAGGGTATATGGCGAACTGTGGTGCTCGCGATTAAGGTGTATGACTGCGATTCGAGCCTGAGTTACGGTGCTCGCATTCCGGAGTGCGATCCCTCCTCTCACCAGTCGTGAGCAACTAACTCATGAAAAAATGAATTAGACTCAATCCGGGGGTCGTGTGACCGTGTCCGCGTTGAGATAGACTGATCTATCAATTGAGCTTTTGATTCTACCGAGGGCAGAAGGTTGGCCAAGAGATGGTATACATTCTCTTCGGGGCTATTCAGGTCCATGTAAATGGAGAAGCAACCAACTAGTAATGGTTTCAGTCCTACCAAAGGTAGGCAATTGGCCAAGATGTGTGAGCACTCTTCAGGGCTATTCAGGTCCATATGAATGGAGTAGCGGCCAAAAGATATCTTTTACTTTATTCATAAAACGTTATAATAAGCTACATCGAATCTAGGGGTAGTATCGTAGCAAATGCTCCACGTGCCAAGGGCGACGTACAGGCTTCCCTTGCATGTCTTCAAGATAATAAGTACCGGGTCGCACGACCCTGATAACCCGATACGGGCCTTCCCAATTCGGATCCAATGAACGAGCAGGAACTCCAAGATTTTGCCTTAGGACCAAATCTCCGAACTGGAAGGATCTAGGCTGAACCTTCGCATTCCGATAACGAGCAATACGTTGTTGATATGCTGCCACTCGTACTTGGGAAGCATTTCTTCGCTCTTCCAAGAGATCGAGATGAAGTCGGAGGTTTTCGTGATTGCTCGCGGGATCATACTGCTCGATCCGATATGAGGGCACTTGAATTTCCACTGGTACCACTGCGTCAACACCAAATGCTAAGGAGAAAGGAGTTTCACCTGTTGATGTACAAGCCGTGGTTCTATAAGCCCATAATACCTCTGGCAGGAGTTCTGGCCACACCCCTTTACATTCACCTAGCTTGGTTTTTAAATGATGCTTTATGATCTTATTCACTGCCTCGACCTGCCCATTCGCCTGGGGGTGATACGGAGAAGTGCGGAGATTACGTATTTTCCATTTGTCGCAAAATTCATCGAAAGCTGTGTTGTCGAACTGCGTTCCGTTATCGGTAATTATAGTATGAGGAAGTCCGAAATGACATATGATATTTCTCCATATAAACTTAGTAGTTTGTTTTTCAGTAATCTTGGCTAATGGTTCTGCCTCGGCCCATTTGGTGAAATAATCAACCGCCACGATCGCGAACCTATTCTGTCCCTTTCCCATAGGTAAGGGCCCAATGATATCGATCCCTCATTGAGCAAAAGGCTAAGGGCTATCAACTGGGGTCATCCGCTCAGACGGTACATGAGGTATAGGCAGATATCGTTGACACTTGTCGCATTTTTTAGAAAATTCGATGGCGTCCGATTTCATAGTAGGCCAATAATATCCTTGCCTCATCGCTTTATATGCTAGGGATCGCCCCCTGCGATGATTACCACATGCCCCCTGGTGTACTTCATCTAGAACACGAAGTGCTTCTTCTGGATGAAGACACCTTAAATAAGGCAAAGAGAAGCTTTTTCGCAACAATATTCCATCTTGTAAGGTGTACCTGGCAGCTCGAAACCGAATTTGTCTTGCAGCTTTCTTGTCTTCTGGTAGGTATCCATCTCTGAGATAAAGGATGATAGGATCCATCCAGCATGGAGATGATTGTACCGATATAACTTGCTCTAGAGTCACTTGGTCGATACTCAAGTTCTGACGGTGCTCGATGGGGATTGAATGTGATAACTCCGATTCTGGCGCAGAAGCGAGTTTTGCCAAGGAATCGGCAAGTTGGTTCTGCTCGCGAGGGATATGAATTATTTTATAAGTCTTCAGTTTGGCGAGCAGGATGAGGACACGAGACTTGTATAAGGCCATTCTTTCTTCTTTGGCTTCGAATTCACCAAGAACTTGATTGACAATGAGCTGGGAGTCGCTATGAATTATCAAATTCTGGACTGCGAGGACAATGGCCAGTTCGAGGCCAACAATTAGGGCCTCATATTCTGCTTCATTATTGGAGACGCGTGATTCGAAACGCAGAGCGTATTGAAAATGCGACCCGTCGGGAGCCACTAAAATCAGGCCCGCTCCACTGCCAGTGGCCCGTGACGACCCGACCACGAAGAGCGACCAAGGAGGCTGGTCGCTGGTCATGACATTATCTTCAGAAGAATATGTAAATTCGACGATGAAGTCAGCCACGGCCTGGCCCTTGACTGCGGTCCTAGGACAGAATGAGATATCATGCTCACTGATCTCAACCGCCCATTTAGTTAAGCGCCCGGAAGCCTCAGGTTTTTGAAGGACTTGTCGTAGTGGATGATTTGTTGGTACTAAAATAGCATGAGCTTGAAAGTAAGGTCGCAGTTTTCGAGCCGCCGTGACTAAGGCTAGGGCCAGTTTCTCCATATCAGAATACCTAGTTTCTGCATCGACCATTGCTCGACTGATATAATAAACGGGCCTTTGCACCCCGGAATCTTCTCTTATTAAAGCGGCGCTAACAGCCGTGGAAGACACAGATAAATAAAGAATGAGTTGCTCATGTATTACAGGTTTAGATAAAATGGGAGGAGTGCTCATGTATTACTTCAGTTGTTGGAAAGCTTCTTCACACTGAGGTGTCCACTTCCAATCAGATTTGGCCGTTGCACGAAGGAGTTTGAAGAAGGGCAAGCATTTGTCAGATGCTCACGAGATGAACCTGTTCAATGATGCGATGCGACCTGCCAGACGCTGAACGTCCTTCAGAGTAACAGGGGATTTCATCTCTATCAATGCTTTAATCTTTTCAGGATTTGCCTCAATTCCACGCTGGCCAACCATGAACCCAAGAAATTTCCCTGCAGACACTCCAAACGCGCATTTTTCTGGGTTTAACTTCATTTGATACTTCCTCATCAGATCAAAGGCTTCTCGAAGATCTGAAATGTGGTTATCTTCAACGATGCTTTTCACGAGCATATCGTCAACATACACTTCCATATTCCTACCGATTTGAGCAGCGAACATTTTGTTGACAAGACGTTGATAAGTGGCCCCTGCATTTTTAAGACCGAACGGCATTACCTGGTAGCAATATAGTCCTCGATCTGTGATGAAGGCAGTATGCTGGCTATCAGGTGGATGCATCATAATCTGGTTGTAACCAGAATAAGCATCCATAAAGCTGAGGAGAGCATGTCCAGCTGTTGAGTCGACCAACTGGTCGATCCGCGGTGTCGGAAAGCTATCTTTGGGGCATGCTTTGTTTAAGTCTGAATAGTCGACGCACATCCTCCATTTACCATTAGCTTTCCGGACGAGAACTACGTTTGCGACCCACTCTGGGTAGTCAACTTCCTTTATGAAATTAGCCGCGAGTAGCTTCTCAACTTCAGTTTTGATTGCCATTTGTCTTTCTGCAGTAAAGGCACGTCGACGCTGATGTACGGGTTTATGCTTCGGGTCAATGTTGAGACGATGTGCGATGACATCAGGATCGATGCCTGGCATATCTTTATGAGACCAAGCAAACACAACCTTGTATTCGGTGAGGAAACGGATCAAATTTTCACGATGGACAGTGGTCAAGGAGGACCCGATGCACACGATCTTAGATGGGTCGTCTTCGGTCAAGTGGATCGCCACTGTTTCCTCCCCCGGAGTTCCCGACTTCAGAGCATTTTCTCTCGGATCCAACGAGGTGGTTGAGGGAACGTCGGGTGATCCTTGAGCTATCTCCATGACGGGCGTCGCTTGAGCCTTCTTTCGATCTTGGAGGGCTATCTGGTAACAAGACCGAGCCTCTTGCTGACTTCCTCGCACGACCCCGATGCCATTTGGGGTAGGAAATTTAACACATAAATATGAAGGGTGCAAGGCCGCTCCAACCTTAGTTAGAGACGGCCGCCCCAAAATGGCGTTATATGCCGATTTTCGATCCACGACGAGGAAATTTACGAAGACGGTGGTCTTCGATGGACTCTCCCCAAAAGTGACTGGGAGATCGATACTTCCTTCAGGTGTTACTACCTCTCCTCCAAAGCCGACAAGGGGGGTCGATACTGGCTTGAGGAGGTTTCTGACAAGTGCCATCTTGTCGAAAGCCTCCAAATACAGAATATCGGCTGAGCTACCTGTATCCACCATAATTCGATGAGTCAGATAATTTGATACCTTCAATGTGACTACGATGGAATCTTCATGAGGGAAGTGAATTCCCGCTGCATCTTCGAGGGTGAAAGAAATTGGAGGATGGCTAGCTTTCGATGAGTTGGACGCTTGTTCCAGCCAATAGATCTGCTGGGGTTCTTTGGACGCCTTTCGAGCGTATGCCTTTCTTGAAGCTTGATAGTCACCCCCGCAAGCTGCTCCCCCGACAATAGTGCGAATTTCTCCCGTGGGCTCGGCGTCCTCCTGGTCGGTTTGATGATGAGGTGGTTCCTTTTGGCGAGATGAGGTCTTCGCCCTTTCTGGTGATCGATTTTTACGAGCAACATAATCCTGGAGATGGCCTTTTCGAATAAGGGCTTCGATATGGTCTCGTAAAGAGATGCAGTCCTGGGTCCTATGCCCGTGATCTTTGTGAAAGTAACAGAACTTGCTCTTGTCCCTCTTCTCGGGATCGGATTTGATCTTTGCAGGCCACTTCACATATGGCTTGTGTTTAATCTCCATTAGAACCTTTTCAGGAGACTGATTAAGAGGAGTGTAATTATGATATTTACCAGAGTAAGGCTTCTTGGGAGAACGATCGCGCTGGTCACGACGGTATTTCTTATCTGTAAAAGAGGTTCCTTCTAGCTTGCGCTTCTTACTCTGTACTCCATGGCGTGTCAATGCGACTTCTTCTGCATTGATATATTTCTGAGCTTTGGCTTGGAATTCTGCCATAGTTTTCGGCGGGCTTTTATCTAAGGCAAACCTGAATTTCTCGCTCGTTATTCCGGCAATGAGGGCTGTAAGACCCTTTTCTTCAGTGTAACCCTCAGTTTGAACGGCTTCGGCAGTGAATCGTACTGTGAATTCCTTTATTGTCTCCCCATGCTGCTGTTTCAGATTCATCAGATGGGAGGCTGGCTTCTTAATGCGAATACTCCCCATGAATTGAGAAAGGAATATCTCTGATAACTGGGAAAAGGAACTGATGAAACGGGGCTTTAACCCCCGGAACCACGTACGAGCTGCATCCTTCAATGTTAGGGGAAAAGCCCTACACATGATTTCTGAACCATGTCCCTCCAACTCCATGAGGGACCTATATGTTTCTAGATGTTCCAGAGGGTCTCCAATTCCTGTGTACGGAGCGATAACAGGCGCTCGATACTTTCTGGGTAATGGGGCTTCCATGACCTTGCTGGTGAAGGGAGATTCAGATTGGTGTATCGCCGCCATGACGGCAGATGGCCGATTTGCCTGGTATCGCTGTTCCATGACATCAAAACGATCTTGGATTCTTTTGAGATCTCCTTCCCATGGTAGGGTATAGCTAGATGTTTCGACGGTGGAGCCTTGCAGTTGAGGTTGTCGAGACGAACTGGAATGTATGGAATGTGGAGACGGTACAGGGGGATGGCCGCCGAGTGGCGGGACCTGTGGTTCGTCCATAGAATGTCTGGAAGCTACCGGTATGGGTTGCGGTGGCAACCCTCCGGAGGGTTGTTTTTGCGGTTCAGGGAAGTGTTGATCTAGCCGATTTGACAGCGCCTGAACTCCGGCGTTTAGAGTTAGGAGAGTGTTTCCGAGGAAACGTAGGACATCATCTTGATTTCCAGAGGCCTCCAACAATGGATTTGTTGTTGGTATATTCGGGGATCCTTGAGGGATATTCGTTGGAGCAGGTGGGAGGACAGGTACGGATTTCGTCTCATCAGGCGGAGGTGGTGCCTGCCTTGAAGTTGAAGGATGAACAGCCTTTTTAGGAGGCATCGTTGAAGGATTTTGATCGGTGGTTAGCACGATTGATTTTGATGATCAAGTCATTCCCACAGACGGCGCCAAACTGTTAATGTCAGATTTTGTAACGAGATCCTCCGACTTTCCTCCTTCACTCCAGCAGGGATTTCCACCACCAGACCTGAAACAAGACAGCAAATAAGGGTGGCTGGGGACCAGCCGTTAGCCCTCCGATGCTTAAGTTAGGCCACAGTAAGAAGAGAAGCCAAGCAAAACGGGACCAAGATTGAATGTTCTGTGCGTACCTGCTCTTAATGGAGCCACCCCTTTATATAGATCTGAAGCAATCCAATTTGTTACGTGAGATGTCGAAATCCCGTTGATGTCGCATACGATACTGAGATTTTGCTGATTTCGTGGGATAAGATCCTATCTTTTGAGTCAGATCCAACCCAATGACTTATTTCAACAATCACGCCCCTTGATGGCAATCCCTTGAGATCCGGCTGGAAGCCGTAGTTGGAGTCATAGCTTCCGAAAAGGAAGGAGACGCCCGTAGTTGGAGTCATAGCTTCCGAAAAGGAAGGAGACGCCCGTAGTTGGAGTCATAGCTTCCGAAAAGGAAGGAGACGCCGACAAGACGGAAACCACCGAACTGGTTGTAGCCCTGCTTGGTGTCGTAGAGGGATTGGACAAGCTGCTCGACGGGAATCGGGTGCTAGTACTGAAAGCTAAGAGATATTACCGCAGGAAAGCTGCTCGCAGGTTAGAATGTGGTTGCGAGTCCAAGTACATACTTAGATGTAACGTCTTTCAACGACTTGTGAGAAGGTCTGCTCGCGGATCGAGCTTTGCCGTATTTGACTATCGGTTATGAAGACTCGAGACTTACGAATAGCTGCTCCGTATTTTTCAATCTATGACTCCTGATCAGGTGAGCTCGAGAGTCGAATGGACGTCCCGCACTTATCCAACATTCGACTCTCGATCAGATGATCTCGAGAGTCGAATGGACGTCCCGCACTTATCCAATCTTCGACTCCCGAGCTTACGATCTCGAGAGTCGAACCCGTACTCCACTTTTACCCGTTCTGCGACTCTTGATCAGATCATCTCGAGGGCGAAATGGGCATTTCCGCGTGAAATCTTATCTCCACCATTTTGCCTATAACAATCATATACATGGATCTTATATATGGCAGATTGTTGGTTTAACTGATCTATCATCCGGCTAGATAGATCTTAATTTCGATTCTAGTTGAGAAAGTGAGAAACCACAGCGAATTGAGCATCAAGGATTGCTACAAGTGGATCCTTGAACCCCTAGTGCCTTTTATTAATTGATTACTTCAGTTTAAGTTCAAAATTGCTATTTACATCAATCTCCTTAAAAATTTATTTGTTAGCTTTTCAGTAGAAACTATTGGAGGTGTTTTGTGAATTCCTACATAAGTCCCTGTGGATCGACCTCGGTTTTACCGAGATTATTACTACATCACAAACCTACACTTGGGGAGGCGAACACTTAGCCCTAACTAAGAGGTTTAACCGTTCGGGATCCAAGGAAACATGAAAGCAACTATGAAAAATATAAAAAGTAGAAGAACAAACTAGGAGGAGTTGTAGAACTATGAATCCGATTTCCGCTGCCTCCCACCATGGTAATTCTCTTCTAGGATGCCTTAGGAACGAGCTAGAGGAGTCCTTTTATAGGTTTGAGGCCTTAGGTGCGAAGAAACTTCGAGAAATCCCTCAAAAACTGCGCTTTGCACAACAGAATTTGGAGCTTGTTGTTCGCTTCACCAAGTGTAGGGTTGCGATGTAGTAATAATCTGGGTAAGACTGAGGTCGATCCACAGGGAAGGGGGTAAACAATTTGAACTATCCTAATAAATATAATCTTAAGAGGTTTGTGAAATTGGTTTTGAGCATAAAATAGAAAATCTGATAATGAAAAGATAACTAAAGCATCAAGGATCCACTTATAGCTCTCCTTAGATGCATAATTCGCTGTGGTTTCTCACTTTCTCAACTAGAATCGAAATAAAATCCTATCTAGCCGGATGATAGAGCGGTTATATTATCAAAGCAATCCAACACATGTGTTATTCATCAACATGATTCCCTCAATTCAAGTTAGGACTTGAGCACACTCAATTGCATAGATCAATCCTAGTTCCAATAGATTAAGATCATAACCATAATAATCATCAAATCTTGTCACCGGACTTGACTATATTATGATTTGAACCTCATTCAAATCATATGAACAATCAACACAATATTCAAATTTTAGAACAAAAAGGTAGAACTTTGGTTTGAAGCTCCCACATGAGGATCAAAGGTTTAGAGCATATTGAACCCAATTCCTCGGAGCATACAGGTCTAGAATCATTCAAGAACAATTCAGAACTCAAGCAATTCTTCTAAACATCCATGAGCCATCATAAGATTAATAGAAAAACTACTTAGAACTTTATTCAAACTTCAAACCATTGTTCTTCACTAAATATCCAATTTGAAACCAATCAAACGAATTAAACAATCCAAGAAAACTATAAGGTTCACCTCTTAGCTCTAGCTAAGAGGTTAGCTAATGAAAAACATATTAAAAATAAAACTAGAACTAAGAAAAGGAAGAAAAACTAACTGAAGGAGGCTAGGAAGCCTCCTATAACTTGAACTCCTTGCTCCCCACGTCCTTGCTTTATTTGGAATAGAAGAGAGCACCTCCTTTTATAGTGCAGTAAGAGTACCGCAACATAACAGATTTTGTTTCGCTTCGTACGGCTTAACCAATGGTCGGATTGCCTTCAAATTTGATTTGTAGATTCCTTATAATGTGATCTTCCTCATAGATAATTTATATTTCCAATATTATCTTCTAAATGGGTCCACCAATCAGATCAGTGACCGCCTCTTAAAATCGCGCAATTCAGGTACCTTCAGAACCAGTCATCTTACTTTCAACACTACGGAGTGTACAGAGGTCGGATTGATCTCAAATTTTGAACATTGGTAGAAAAATTCATCCTCTACATGATAGATGGATTAGATTGTCCAAATAAATTCTAGAATTAGGTGTGAAAATTAGAACACTCAGGACTTTTATAAAATCTGCACAGTTGGATCTTTCTGGATGGTCCATCTTTCTTCAACCGGTACGATCAAACCACACATCCTTTTGATCTGAAACTTTGTGGTTATTCATATATAGATGTGCTTTAGAAGATGGTCAAAGTAGATTCTTCATATCATTAATGATGGGCCACCTGGACCGGCCCAGAGTGGAGAAGGAGGAATCTGGAACTTTCTGGACAGTTCGTATTGTTTTGGCCACCATGGTCAATTCGTAGCTCCGATCGACACGAAACCACTTGAGTTATTTCGGCGTCGAGCTCCTCTTCGACATGGACATGTTGGATTTCCAAATATCATTAAGATGGGCCCCAAAAATGGGGCTGAAAAATCAAGAACGGGACTGCTGCTGTTTGAACTCTGAAAACCAGAATTTACATGGCCGACCGGTCTTGATCGGTCGGACAGGGCTGGCCGACTGGTCTTGACCGGTCGTGAACTGTCTGGTTTGGTCCAGCAAACTCTACAGAAGGCAGCAGAGTTGGCCTACCGGTTTTGACCGGTCGGACCATCTTGTGGGGCTCCTTTTCATTCTTTCCTTCTTTCTTCATGATTTTTTGGCCCACCTTGGGTCTTCATCCAAGGTTCCTAAATATGCTTCTTTTAGCTATTGATCGAGTGAACTCTCTCTCATTCTTGCAATCACAAAACCATGCATTAGAATAGTCTTTAAACATAAAATCCATGCATAATGAGTGATGAATTGGGGTTAGAATATGCACAATTAAGAGCTCAATACTTGTAGAAGAAGCTTTATTACGCAGACGACCGGTCGGATGACCGATTTGAGCTCATGGACGACCGATCTGAGCTTGTGGAGGACCAGTCTTAAAAGGCTAAAAATAGTCCAGTGAGTTTTCTGGAAATTCGAAACCAGATTTTAATTCAACGACCTGTCGGACGACCGGTCTTAGTAGTGGACGACCGGTCAGACGACCGGTTGTGATTGGTCCAGCAAGATTTGGCAGCAGGGTCCTCCTGTTGAGTGTTCGGACCGGTTGGACGACTGGCCTTAGGCTATGGATGACCGGTTAGATGACTGGTCTTCATTACATTTTTCTTCCCTCTTTCTTCTCTCCTTTGCTTTCTTTCTTCCACCCTTTGGTACTTAGTCCCTTGATCTTCAATGCTTGTAAACAGCATCTCTAAGCCTTCAATTGATGAATTCTCTCTCTCATTCTTACAATCACAAAACCACGTATTAGAATAGTCTTTAAGCTTGAAAACCATACATAGTTAGTGATGAAATAGGGTTAGAATATGCACATTTAAGAGCTTAATGTTCGCTCGCCTCAAGTGTAAGGCTACGATGTAGTAATAAAACTCGGTAAGACCGAGGTCGATCCACAGGAAATTGGAAAACAGGTTCCAAACTATTCCAGCAACTCAATTTGCAATCAAATAAGAGATTTTAATTGGAACAGTTATGTTAAAACAGTAACTTAATGAAAACAGTAATTTAAGGTACTAAGGCATTCAAGGATCCACTTGTAGCAATCCCATGTCAATCCAATCAATCCAAGCAAGATACACAAGTAGATTTGAAGTCCTATCTCTCATCTAGTTGGAAAATAAAGCATTAAACACATTCAATCCCACTCAAGTTGAACTTCCAAGTTCTAGTTCCATTCAACCATGTAGAATTCGAAACCATAGCCTTCGGAGTAACAGCCATGCCTATGGAATATGGCCTGCTCAAGGATTACTATAATTCGAATCTAAACAACACAACATGATAATCTCAGAGAATTGCAAGGAATCAATGTCCGGAGCACATGAACTCTCATAAAACATCTCAAACTATCAACTTGAAGAACTAGAATAATTAAAAATACCAACTTGAATTTAAATTACTTGAATCAACTGAATCAAACATGAAATTAGCTAGAAGCTTCACCTCTCAGCCTTAGCTGAGAGATTCTAGCCGAGCATTGTCATGCTACAACTAAAACTCATGAAAGAAAACATAAAAACTAGAAAAACCAAAGTTTGGAGGGTTGCAGACGCTCCACGACGGCTTCCTTCCTCTCCCACGACGTCCCTTGGCTTCTATGATGCCCTAGGAAGAGCCCCTAGGTGTCCTTTTATAGTATAGCACGGTAGGTTCCAGATTGCGCAAGAAATCCCTGACTGCACAGAGAAAATAGGAGCTTCACGGAGAAGCTCTGTTACGCGGACGACCGGTCGCACGACCGGTCTGAGCTCTTGGACGACCGGTCGCACCACCGGTCTCAAAACCGCAAAAACAGTCCAGAGAGTTTTACCGAAATTCGACCCTAAAATTTTAATTCAAGGATCGGTCGTACGACCGGTCGCACTACCGGTCGTGGATGGTCCAGCAAGCCTTGCAAGGAGGTCTTCTGCTGTTGAGTAGTCGGACCGGGTCGGACGACCTGTCCTGGCTATGGACGACCGGTCGCACGACCGGTCTTGACCTCTTTTTTCCTTTCTTCTCCTTTGGCTTCTTTCTTCCTTTCTTCTCCTCTCTTTCTACTTTCTTTTATCCTTCTTCAACCTTCATCCAATGGGTTCAAATGGCTCTTTTTAGTCTCTGTTAGAACTTAGAAAAAAGAGAGAGAGATCAGAACTACTCGTCAGCAGTCCTTCTTTCTTTTTTTTCGTGTTTCTTTTATTCTGGAGGAATTCTGAGTATAGAGACATTCATAGACAATCATAAACAATCAAAAAGTGTACACAAGAGAGATATCACAAGGCGAATTTTATTCCAGAGATTCTGAGATCTTTTACATTCCAGGCTGTGATACTGGTCACGAGCCTTTAATTACATCAACGGTTGATCACCCTTGATTGGAAGGCAAAAGACTAATCCGCCGGGGATTATGGTCTTAAGTTCATGGTCGTGTAGACCTTTGTGTTCTTGTTATGGACTGAGCCACATTTATTAGACACGCCAGATGTCTATGTCCCATTTTCTTTCGGATTGTCCGGGTTGAGAGACTGTCAGGATTCGAGTGGTGAAACTCAGGGCCCGCGCCTGTTACTGTGAACAAGTGACCGCTGGAATACACGATCCTCGAATGTTGGTCGGAATGACCCAAGGCCCACGCCCGTATTTTTATGACGGGTGACCTTAGGAAAGCACTCCGCAACGTTCTCGAACGAGGTTTTTAATCGAGTGGTGCCCGCGCCTGTTACTGTGAACAGGTGACCGCTGGAATACACAATCCTCGAATGTTGGTCGGCATAACCTAAAGCCCGCGCCCGTATTTTTATGACGGGTGACCTTAGGAAAGCAATCCGCAACTACCTCATCAGCTCAACTGACGGACCCGTTGTCGATGGGTAGGGCATCGACTGTCTTTTTCATAGTGGTAGTCCATAGCAAGATGTTTCAAGCTTAGTTAGAACTCTTTGTTTGTGGTTTCTCGTGGTAACCATAACCCCTTAGGTTTAGCCTCGGACCTTTATCTGGGATGAATAGAGCTTTGTACAGTAAAGTAAATGTATTTCTTCTGGAGTCGGGCGACTCGTCTTCGAGAACACTCTTTCTTCTGAGTATTTTCAGTGATCTATTTGGGATCAAGTAGGCTTTGTCGAGCAAAAATCTCTTGAGGATCCAAACTCAATGGGCTGGATCGGCTATCTCCGATGCCTGTAAGTGGCTAAGTATAGGGTCCGATGGGTACCCACATATGCCAATTTCTTATGAATAATGGGGATCGGTGCCCCGTGAATGCTTGACTCGGTTGTTGGATAACCTGAGTACTTCAGCTTTGCCTCGGCGTCTTTGAGATCGTGGTTGATTTCAACTGGCACTAGTCAATTCTCAAGCCAACATGGCACTTCCCAGGGCTGAAAACGACTAAGTAGTGGACCTGCTTATGGTCTAATCAGGGAAATCGGTGAATATTGTTGATGACCAACTTGGAACAGGGGTGGATTATGTCCACGAAGATCGCGGTGCGATCGTGTTTCGATTTGCTTAGCAGAAGTCAATTTTCGGGCCAACAGGGCACTTCCCAGGAGTGAAAATGACTAAGTAGCGGGCCTGTCGACTGCTTGATTAGGGTATTAAAGAGTCCTGAGATCGGATAACTTCGCGCAGTGCATGATTATGATGTATCATGTCAAGTAGAAGAAAAGTTTCCCTCTCGGGCTCGATCCAATTTTGCTCGATTCTTTTCATTTTCGGCCGTTTTCGGCTCTTTTGGAAGGATTTCCGGAGCTGCCAAATTGGCTAAGTGTTGGTCATTTTTGGACCAAAACACTGATTTGGGCCACTTATCATTAACCGTTGGAGAATCTGATCCGGTGGATGGATAAATCTCATCGAGATGCATCTAGGAGAGGCGGTTTCATCAAAATTCGATCCCAGACGAAGGCGGGCCGCACAACGGAAGGTCCACCCCTCCCATCAGCGTCCAGGTGCATGGGGGGTGTGTACAGGCGCATGTGGCCATTTATGCAAGCGTATGTGGCACTGCATCATCTTTCAGGCGCATGTGGTAGGGAGCCGGGCGCATGTCCCATCTCACGGGCGCATGTGGCCCTATTTTTCATGAAAAATGGGAGTTCGGAAGCAATCCTGGCACATGTGGTGGTGCACATGAGCCTGGACCTAAGGAGTGGGCGCATGTCCCTCCCAGACTTAAAGAAATTTGGAATTTTCCGGTGGGAAAAGCCGGCGCATGTGGTGGAATAAGCCGGCGCATGTGGGGGATAAGCCGGCGCATGTGCCCAGCACTTAGAAATTTCAGGATTTTCTTCCTGAACTTGGGATTTCGGCGAGGAAATCCCTTTCCGGCGAGGGTTTCCGACGAGGGAATCCACTCCGGCCAAGGCATCCGGCGAGGGGAGAGAAAGCAAGCCCATGTGGTGCTTACATCACTCTGAGGTCGGCGGGGGATGATCTCGTGCTGATGAGTGAAGTGACTTCACTATTTATAGGGGATAATCGGGTTCGGGTCTTCCCGGCGGGTATTTCCCGGCGCATGTGCCAGAAACAAAGCCAAGCGCATGTGAGAAAAATGCACCAGGCGCATGTGGAGGATCCGGGCGCATGTCCTTTATAGGCGCATTTCCCAGCGCTCTTTGAAAAAGTGTTTCATTCACTCCATTTCACTAATAGGGTGCAAGCGCATGTGGATGGAGGCCAGGCGCATGTCCTTTGCCTGCGCTTTTCCACTACTTAGCCAGATTTTCAGGATTCCAGCACTTAGAAAATTTCAGCATTTCAGCTCCGAGGAGGGACCTCCAAAGGAAAGCTACCTTTTCTATACATGCACTCACTGTCGCCAAGCCACTTCTAAGCTAGGATTGATCTCCTGAATGAACGGGGTGGGGTGTGGAAGACTAGTTGTTGCTAATTTTGGTACTTCCTTCCTAATTTGGAGCCTCCGGGTCGGCTTGTCGTATAGGAACGTTGTTCCGGGGAGCGCGCACATGGAAATACGCATCGTAATGACTTCAAACTTGCTATTTAAGGGTTTTGGGGCACTTCGGATCATTTGGCGGTGAAGCGCATGTCTATTTCCACTCTGAAATGGTAGCTGTAGGCTTACGGACCCTTTTTGGTCAGCTCCAGATGGAGATGAAACGCATTTCGAGGTGCACAGGTAAAAATATGCATCGAATGACTTCGAAACTTGCAGGTTAAGGGTTTTAGGACATTTCAGATCATTTGGCGGTGAAGCGCATGTCCAGTTCCGTTCCGAAATGGTAGCTGTAGGCTTATGGACCCTTTTTTGTCAGCTCCAGACAGAGACGAAACGCATTTCGAGGTGCGCAGGTAAAAATATACACCGGATGACTTCGAAACTTGCTTGTTAAGGGTTTTAGGACATTTCGGATCATTTCGCGGTGAAGCGCATGTCCAGTTCCGTTTCGAAATGGTGTTTACGGATTTTAGTCTCTACCAAGGATCAGGGTTGTGCTGGCATTTTCGGAGCTCTCACGGCATAAAAAATTATCCAAATCATTGTCAATAGACCACGGGATGTTGCTTTACAATGGGTGCAAATTTGAGCCCCAACAAGTGCCCTCCCGGTGTGCTGCGCTGGATGCTTACGTCTCGCTAGTGCAGTGCACCGGTCCCTTAGGCTCAAGTATAAATAGTTGACTCACTGAGTCATTCCACAATCTTCTCGAGTCAGAAAACTCAATTTTCCCAAGGTGAGAGAGCTCACCCTCGAGCTACAGGCACATGTGATCCCCTTGTGGGCGCATGTGGCCTACTACCATTGCTTTTTCCGACAAAGTGCTTCCTCCAGGCGCATGTCAAATGCCCATGATGAACCGGGCGCATGTCCCAGGCGCATGTTGTTCTGGGCATGCGCCCAGGGCACTACTCGAACTTGTGTTTTTTCTAAAAATCAGAGGTGGGCGCATGTGGGGCTGACACATGCGCCTGAAGCTTGAATTTCAACCTCGTTTTCTTCCTTTCTTCTGAGCCGGGCGCATGTCAGATTGCACATGCGCCTGAGACTTTGCATAATGAACTTCGAATTGCGGAATTTGTGGATTAGGAGCATGTGAGGAGCCACATGCGCCTGGGGCTCCACCTTGGGCACATGTGAGCCCAACACTTAGCCAAAATTTTCATTTTTAGCCCCTGCTTTGCACTTGTGAAGAAATGGCATTTCCGGCTCCGTTTCTCAGTCAAATTCAGTGCTGTTTGAGGCTAGATGTTGAGCTCTTAATTTTGCATATTCTAACCCCAATTCATCACTCATTATGCACGGTTTACATGTTTAAAGGACTATTCTAATGTATGATTTGGGATTGTAGGAACAAGAGGGAGATTTCACAAATTGAAGACTAAATGGAGCTCTTTAAGAGCATTGAAGACCATAGGATGAAGAGAAAAGAAGGACCAAAGAAAGCCAAGGCAAGGAGAGAAGAGAAAAGAAGAAAGAAAGAAATAAATAAAGGAGAAAGAAGGCGTGACCGGTCGGCTGACCGGTCAGCCAAAGACGCCCGATCGGTCAAGACCGGTCGGCCACACATGATAGAGGATGGACAGTCTGGACCCACCGGTCATGACCGGTCGGCTACACATGCTGGAACAAGCTCAGCTTGGTCCGACCGGTCATGACCGGTCGGTCATGTTTGCTGGATCAATGAAAAGTCACTCTGACCAGTCATGACCGGTCGGCTGTGCTCTCTGGACTGTTGCAAGTGAAGTCCGACCGGTCATGACCGGTCGGCCATGCGTAACAAGCTATTTCTAATTCCGAATTTCGGATTTCTCTGCGCAATTGTGTAGTTTTGCGCGAAATCTGGAGTTCTCTTGCGAAAAGGACACCTCCAAGCTATAAAAGGATGTATTCCCTTCATACCAAAGGAGGCCAGGACGTGGGGATTGCTCAGGAGACGGATTCGACTTCGGATTTCTAGTTTTCTTCCTGTTTTAGTTATTTTCTATGTTTTTAGAGGCATCTAGTTCAAGGATGTTAGAGATGAACTAAAACCTCTTAGCTAGGGCTAAGAGGTGAAGCTTTTGATTCGTTTTTGATGGATTAATGCAACCTAGGTTTCCTTTTATGTTTTAATTGATGAATTTTAGTTCTATATGAGTTTGAATCAAGTACTATGTTGGCTTTTACTTTGATCTCTTGATGACTCCGGGCTCATGTGATTCTTAGTGATCCTAACTTAGTATCTTAGCTTTTCGAGCATTGTTTATGCTTGTGTAGTTCATTGATCTACCATCGACTCAGGGCATGGTAGACGCTTTGATTGCCTTGTATGCAATGGCTTGATTTTCATGTGGGAACTCATTAAACTAAAGTTCTTATCTTTTGTTATATAATCTGGAATAAGTTGTTTATTGATTGATTTTGATTTAATTAGAGTTCTAATCATGAGTTGTAATCAAGTCTAGTGACAGGATTTGGTGAAAGCTATGGTTATGAATCTCAACTAGATTGGAAAGAGGCTTGGCCTATACAATTGAGTGTGCCTAAGGCCTGAGCATGGTTGTGGGAATCAAATCAGTTAATAAACACTTGTTTTGGATAATTGTTGATTGAACCGCTCTATATTCCAATCGGATAGAGGAAGGAATTCGATTCCGATTGAGTTATGAGAGACCTAGTTGTGTTGATGCATTGAAACCTATCAAAAGTGGATCCTTGGCGTCCTAGTACCTTTTTTTAGATTGAATTTACCTTACCCATTCACTGTTTAAACCTAAAATACTATTTTTTAGTTTAGTGCTTAATAGGATCTTAATTATTAGTTGTTTCAGACAAATTCTGAAGATACCCATACATAAATCTCTGTGGGAATGATACTCGGTCTTTCCAAATTATCACTACTTCGCAACCCTACACTTGGGGAGTGAACACTAGATCACTTAAAATTCAAGCACGATTGGAGCTTAGTGCCTTGGGCCTGCAGTTGGCTGCCTACTTTGGCCTGTCACAGCTTGCAACTGTCTATTTTAGGCAGGTTCAAAGTATGTCTGCCAGAGTGCGCCTATCGCGTCCCGATTGCTTGTAAAGTTGCTGTGTGTGAACAGTTGCGTATGTATGATGCTGAAACTGTTTCCTGACTCTGTCCAGTACCTACTTATAAGCACCTGGACTTGTCAAGGCTACTTTTAGACTAAATGCATGGATGTATTGTGGGTTCAGTCTGTGATTTTGTGTGTGCATCAATCACATGTATGCGTGCATGTATGATGGCAGTTGCTTTGTTATGAAATGCGTATGATGATTGATATGGTATACTCTTGATTTGGTTGCTTTCATGCTTTGTTGCTTGTGCTCTACATGCTGTGATTATGTTTTCGATATGGTTTCGTTAGGCTATTTGCCCGTGTGTATCGAGTTGTTTTCTAATGTTGTTTTGTTTACGCGTTGCAGTGAATTGCAGTAGCGATAATGGGATCTTCTGGTGAAACCTCTCGGTCGCATGCTTCTGGTCCGACGTCGATGAAGCACGGTCGGAAAAGAACAGCTGAAGGTCCTTCTAACCCTCCTCCTCCAAGACGTAACTCTCGCTTCTTTCCTACAGTCGAACCCGAGATAAAGGATTTCTCGGAGCGTATTGGGCAGCTTCCTCATGAAGTGCTGGTGCGCATCTTCGTCAACAAGACAGCGCCTGAACCTCCAAAGCGGGGAACAGAACAAGAGTGGGTCTATTGGTATGCCCAGCTTGCTGGTGTGGTGAGTGCCATCGAGGCAGGTCCTCAAGATATACCTGTTCAAAATATAGAAGAAAACCTGACAGGTCAGAAAGGTAAGAAAAAGGAGGACGAGGAAAACAACCGATCAAGGCGCTCAGTCAAGCGCAGCGATTGACACAGCTCCTCGACTTGAAATATGAAAGGATGAAGATTGGATGGGAGAGCAACAAGATCACTGCTGAGCATGGCATCTGCATCACGAACCCCTACATGGCGAAGTCATCTTGCACCAGAAGTCTCTTATGAGGTGTAAACCTTTTCCGAGCATCGAGCCATCTGATGTTCGTAGACCTAGCCAGTTCTATGGAGTGGAGAGATGGTCTTCAGTTCCTGAGAGATTACTCACCGCCACCCTAGGAAGCAACGGGAAGCAACAAAATGTTGGTGAGATTAAGGAAATGACTTTCCTCATGCCTACATGTGATCCGCATGCACCTTATCCGACTCATTTCTTTGAGACGGTGCGTCAAAGGTTCCTTCCTATGAGCACGTCCGCAATGTGGGAGACTTCGAGCTTCTGTACCCGAGGGCATCTGAATCATCGTGACAGCTACATCCCCTGGGCGAAGGAGATTCTGATCCGGCATGAGGCTATGCTGAGAGAGGTCGGGCTCTACTATGCCATCGAGGCGACTACCGGCTTCTTTCCACGAGATTCGACGATTCTCAGGGGCTTCTTAAATTACTGGAGTTCTGTTACCAACTCTTTCCATCTTCCTCAAGGAGAGATAAGCATAACCCTCTGGGATCTTAAGATGATGGCGGGCTTGCCCATACGCGGCGGGTATTATCACAAATATATCCCCTCTGATGAAGAATTGTCTGGCTTCAAGCGCGAAGGAGATCGAAAGGCCTATCATTCCAAGGTGTGTTTGGAGTTGTTCAATGAATTGCAACAATTTGACTACATTACAAAGATACACTATGAAGATTGGTCAGTTTACTTCAGCCATGGCTTGAAGTAAGTCTTCACGGGATGTCCCTTTCTTTCTTCTTATGATGTATGCTTTTTCCTTTTGCGTAGCTTCTTACGTGAAGTTCTCTCTCCGTTCTCTCTTTCGGGATCGACTACGAAAAATATAAAGTTGATGTTAAAAGAATAAGGGCCTTACGACAAAGGTTCCAATGCAAATTTCCTTACCCGAACGTATTGTCTCCCACTTGCGAGCTAGCCGGCTTCCTCGCTTACTGGTTGTCCGCAGTCACGCTTCCCAGCTTGAAGAGTGCTGATGGCGTTAGGGTTTCTTGCTTTGTCATGGCGGGTGCCCTTGCAAGTGGTCGACGTCTTGCTATAGCGCCACCTGTACTCTGTAGCATATATAGAGCGTTTGGTTATGTTGCCAGTAATCCGGACAAACCTGCTGATGGAATGGATGCTGCCCATTGCCCATGGCATTATTTCTGTGGCTGGTTAGGCGTTTATTTCCCGTGGGTATATGGCATGAAGCCTCTGTTCACTCCCCAAGTGTAGGGTTGCGAAGTAGTAATAATTCGGAAAGACCGAGTATCGTTCCCACAGAGATTTATGTATGGGTATCTTCAGAATTTAACTAAAACAACTAGTAATTAAGACTATATTAAGAACTAAAGCTGGAAAATGAGATTTGGGTTTAAACAGTAAATGAGTAAGGTAATTTCAATCTAAAAAGTCACTAGGGCGCCAAGGATCCACTCTTGATACGTTTCAACGCATCAACACAACTAGGTCTCTCGTAACTCAATTGGAATCGAATTCCTTCTTTATCCGATTGGAATATAGAGCGGTTCAATCACAATTATCTGGAACAAGTGCTTAATAACTGATTTGATTCCCACAACTACGCTCAGGCCTTGGGCACACTCAATTGTATAGGCCAAGCCTCTTTCTAATCTAGTTGAGATTCATAACCATAGCCTACACCAAGTCCTGTCACTAGACCTGATTACAACTCATGGTTTAAACTCTATTTAAATCAAAATCAATCACTAAACACATATTATAGATCATACATAAAAGATAAGAATTTCAGTTGCATGAGTTCCCACATGAAAATCAGGCCATTGCATACAAGGCAATCAAAGCGTCTACCATGCCTGGAGTCGATGGTAGATCAATGCATTACACATGCATGACAATGCTCAAAAGCTAAGATACTATGCTTAGAATCACTAAGAATCACATGAGCCCGGAGTCATCAAGAGATCAAAGTAGAAACCAACATAGTACTTGAATCAAACTCAAATTGAACTAAAATTCATCAATTAAAACACAAAAGGAAACCTAGGTTGCATTAATCCATCAAAAACGAATCAAGAGCTTCCCCTCTTAGCTAGGGCTAAGAGCGTTTAGTTCATCTCTAACATCCTTGAACTAAAAGCCTCTAAAAACATAGAAAAACTACTAAAACAGGAAATCCGAAGTCGAATCCGTCTCCTAAGCAATCTCCACGTTCTCCCCCCCTTTTGGTATAAAGATATGAAGTCCTTTTATAGCTTGGAGAAGTCCAATCGCAAGAAGGATCCAGAAATTGTGTAAGCTTTCGCAATTGCGCAGAGATTTCCGGAGTTTCTGAAATAGAAAGTGATTGTTATGCATGGCCGACCGGTCTGGACCGGTCGGCCTTGAAAGTTCCCTTGTCCAGCAACCTTGTCCGACCGGTCATGACCGGTCGGACATCTTCAGCAAGTCTCCAGCAGCTATGCCCGACCGGTCATGACCGGTCGGGCTTGGGCAGTCCGTCTGTTCTTTTGGTACAGCAGCAATGGCCGACCGGTCTTGACCGGTCGGCTGCCCTCCTTGATCAAATCAGCACTATGGCCGACCGGTCATGACCGGTCGGCGTGGGCATTCCATCAGCATGTGTGTGGCTGACCGGTCTTGACCGGTCAGCTTCCTTGGCCGACCGATCAGCCGACCAGTCTGGCTCTCTTTCTTCTGTATTTCTTTCTTTCTTTCTTTCTTTTCTCTTCTCTCCTTGCCTTGGCTTTCTTTTGTCTTCCTTCATGCTTGATCCTATGGTCTTCAATGCTTGAACGAAGCCTCATTTAGCTTTCAAATGATGAACTCTCCATCTTGTTCCTACAATCACACATCATGTATTAAGTTGGTCCTTTAAACATGTATATCATGCATAATGAGTGATGAATTGGGGTTAGAATATGCACAATTATGAGCTCAACAGCCTCACGCCTACTTCTTTCTAGACCGAGTGCCTCTTATCAGGTTCATGAAGGCCAAGATGGTGCTTAAGACGCCAGAATGGGTGTCTTCAAGGATCTGCAGTGAGAATGAAGTTGACTTCTACCATTTTCCTGCTTCCATTGCTGATGAAGATATCGAAGTCGTCGATGATGAGGATTCGGTTGACTCTTCTGACAGAGAATTCCTGATATCGATCCGGACCGCCTCTCTCCCATTCTGCGAAGGCATGGAGTTCTGGCACGAGCCTTACTACCCGAGCAGGTTCGCTAGACAGTTCCGCTACGATCAGGGTGTTCCGTCGACTCTTCCGAGCGTGACGAGGATAGAACAAGCATATGGCACGGGTCCTGTCCATTGGGAGTGGATGTGGGACCAACTTTTGCTGACGCGAACTGGTGTGAGGTTCGTGTTTCCTGGCAGTAGTCGACGTCCCGCGACTTCTTATGGTTGGATGAGATGGTGGGGGCATCAGTACGCGCGCATCCGGGATGCCAAACCTGTCGATTTCCCTCTCTATCTCTCACCTCCAAGGTTGAATGACGTTCCTGAGGACGGTCTTGGTTATCTTTGTGAGTAGCGTGAGGCCGTCGGAGTTCCTGGTACCAGCCATCTGACTTCCTTGAACGTGCCGATCACTTGTAGGAAAGAAGATGGAGCGTTAAACGGATGGTATTGCTTCGGGGTCCCTATACAGAGGCGTCAGTGAGAGGTCGGATCTTCGCGTCCTCTGGCAGAGACTGCTCCTCCATCTGTCGAAGAGGATGAGCCTACGGAAGGCACGGCTGTTCGCTCGCCTCAAGTGTAAGGCTGCGATGTAGTAATAAAACTCGGTAAGACCGAGGTCGATCCACAAGGAAATAGTAACAGCTCCCAAATCACTCTAGCAACTCAGTTTTTAAAAGAAATCAGATTTAATTGAGTGTTTACTTAAAACAGGAACTTAATGAAAAATCAGAGATATAAAGTACTAAGGCTTTCAAGGATCCACTTGTAGTAATCCCATGTCAATTCAGTCAATCCAAATAGAAAACACAACTAGATTTGAAGTCCTATCTCTCATCTAGTTGGAGAATAAAGCATTCACACACATTCCATCACATTCAAGTTGAACTTCCAAGTTCTAGTCCAATAAAATCAATACCAAACTCAAAACCATAGCCTGCGGAGTAACAGCCATGCCTCTGGACTATGGCCTGCTCAAGGATTACTATAATCCGAATTTAGATAAACAAACATGATAATCTCAGAGAATTAAAAGGAATTCATGTCCGGAGCACATAAACTCAGATAAGACGTCTCAAACTACCACTTTTTGGAACTAAATCATGTAAAAATCCAAACTTGAATGTAAATTACTTGAATTAAACTGAAACCAACATAGAATTAGCTACAAGCTTCACCTCTCAGCCTTAGCTGAGAGGTTTTAGCCGAGCATTGTCATGCTATAACTAAAAACTCTGAAATAAAAGCATAAACTAAGAAAAACCCGATTAGGAGAGTTGCAGCCGCTCCACAATGGCCTTCACTCTCCAAACTCACGTTCCTTAGCTTCTCTGATACCCTAGGAAGAACCCCTAGGTGTCCTTTTATAGCAAGCAACATCCCTTGCGTCGGATTTTGTGAAAGACTACGCATTGCGCAGCAATTTTCAGACTCCTAATATAGAAAGGACTTTCCATACGCAGAGTCGACCGGTCGTGACCGGTCGGACTAGCCTTTCAATCATTCCAGGGGGTGCTGCCGACCGGTCAAGACCGGTCGGACAGACCTGTCCACAGTCCAGCGTGCATGCCCGACCGGTCATGACCGGTCGGGCTTTGTTTCCACCTTGTCCAGAGAGCATGGCCGACCGGTCATGACCGGTCGGCCCTTCATCAATATGATCAGCCTTCATGGCCAACCGGTCATGACCGGTCAGCCTGTCTTCTATTTGATTCTTCTTCTCTTCTTTTTCTCCTTTTTCTTCTTCTCTCTCTTCTCTTTGCTTTCTCCTTTCTTTGGTCTTCTTTCATCTTTATCCAAAAGCTCTAGAAGCGTTCTTTTGGCTTGTAATTGAATGAAGTCCGCTCTCATCCCTATAATCACAAAACATGTGTTAGGTGGGCCTTTAAACCATGAAAATCATGCAAACCTTGTCGTGTAATGGGCAATGTAATGTATAAATTGGAGGTTCAACAACGGCAGGAGTTAGACCTTCTGATGATTTCGTTAACGATCTTCCACCAGGCTGCGCGAGAGATCAGTTGAGAGTCAAGATAAGACTCACACCAAGAGTTCGCCCGTCAGCACCTAAGAAAAACTTAAGAAAGGCAGAAATGTTACATATCAAGAAGTGGGGGAGTTTGGATCCGTCGTTGCAGATCACTACTCCAGAGATAGTGGTAGGTGCGACTGTTACCGATAGCCGCGAAGAAGGTGAGCTTCGGTCTGGTGCTACAGAGGAGATTGCAGACGAAGAAGATATAATTATCGATAATCGTGACGGAGGTGAGTCCGAGCCTGCAGATGTCTAGGGGGATAATGCCGAAGGCGGTTCTGAAGACGGTGATGGTCAGGGAGCGGCGTGCCTCGATGGTTCGGGGTCACATCTTGAAGATGAACCTGTAGATTATTCTGGTGATGACTGGGGAGTGGACCATGCCAACGATCACAACAACGATGATTCCCTCGCGAATTATTATGATAACGATGCCGGAGTCGGGGGTGTAGGTGATCTTGACGATGTTGCCATGGCAGCGATCGAAGCACAACTTTACGACAATGTTAGGGTCCAACCTTCTTCCGAGCCTTTAGTCTTCGTTTCTCAGGCTGTTGTGGTACCGACTACGAGGTTGTCGATGGGTGTTCCTCCTTGTTTGCCCGTTCGTGCTGATAACGTTGAGGAATCCGTTCCTGGGCTTGAGATGCGTGAAGGGAACGTCGATCTTTCTTCGGTCCTTCCATCAGGTTGTTCATCGCGAGTACACTGTCCTGTTGAGTTGGACGTCGTGGATACGTCACGCTTTGCTGCGATCGAAGTCAAACCCGACATTCCGCGAGCACAAGGTAAGAAATGCGATTGTGGTTCTGCTTTGTACTTTTCTTCTTCGATTCCTGCATAATCATACTAACCATATTTTGTTATTATTATTTTATTTCTACAGATCTTATTGAGTCAATACCTGCCTCTGCCACTTCCATCGCATCGTCTCCGATTGTGACTATTGAACTACCAGGCAAAGCTTTGGAAACAGTTGTTGATTCCGGGACGTGTATTGCGGGACCTTCGGAGCCTGTTGTTAATCTTCCTGCCATTCCTGGTACGACTCCTTCACACTTTACATTAGATTATGACTTGTAGTTTCTGCTTTCATTTTTGCTAATGCACCATTTGTTCGTCTTGCAATCTTTCTTGCAGCTGCCGTCGATTCTGGCGTCGTCATTGCTATGATGCCGGACATTCCTGCATTTGAACATTTAGATTGTTTTGGTCAGAGCGTGCTGAAGGGCCTGCTGTCTAGCCTTGCGAAGGCGTTGGCCGATCCACAAGAATGGCATATGCTAAGCGCTGGCATGAAAGCGCTGGAAGCTTGTGTCGGAGTAGTTGGGTCTGATGCGCTCGTGGTTGTCAATCACATCTCTGCGTTCGAAAGCTCCCTCGCAGACGTAGCGGCTATTGAGGGCATCGAGCCCGATGCTGCTATCGAGGAGAAGCGGAGGATTGCGGAGTCTTTGGGACCTGCAGTGGAACGCCACGCGCATTCTACGGTGAACGCACGAGAGTCCCTACAAAATAATAAGATACAGTATGAAGGGTGCTTGGGCCGTATAGCTGAAATCGACGCTGAGATTGAGCGTCTGCAAGTGGAGAAGATCGCCATGAGCTTCGAAGCTGCCCGTCTCGAGTCAGTAGTTACTTAGGGTCAGATAACGGTCACGCGGCTCGAGAGTGAGGGCGAAGCAGCGCGCAAGCAGTTGGAGGATTTGACTGCTGAACTTCAACATGTTCCTGATCCTGCGGAGGTGTTATCTGCAGCAAAGTCAGCGATGGAAACTGCCAGGGTGGCCGTGATCAGGCTGATATCGGGATGTTTGGAGAAGCTTTGATCTTTCGCTCCCGATGCTCTCCTTCTTGACTTCAAATGTAAAGAAATGATCGTAGGATCTTACCTTTAGAAAATTTTGTAGTTGGTGTAAGAGATACTTACCTTCTGACCATTCATGTATATGGCGTCGAAAAGATGTCAACCAAACTTTTGTTAAATGAAATGACAATGGCAATTATTTTTTCTATCGTGTTATGTTTATGTGATGTGTGTTAGAATGGTTTACAATAATAACAATAATAATCGCAATTCTAATAAGTGATGAATGTAGAATGAAATGAAAAGAGTAATACTTCCCTTTGTCGTCGATTTCGGGAGTGTCCAGGGTTTCTAAACTCGGGATATGCTCGTGTCGTAGACGAATGGTCCTTCTTGGTTATTTCTCCATAGCAGGGGCAAGGAAGACCTGCAAGAATACGAAGTAACTGATTAGCTTTTATAACTACAGGCTTATCTACTGTATTCTACTCCATTTCATTCTCCGTTTCTATCCTTAGTTATTACATTCCCTCTCTTGGGGAGTTTACATTTCTCCTATTTATATAAAGGAAAGTAACAGGTGGACTGTTAGGGGTAATATTTCTTCAGAAACCGGCCATTAATTGCAAAATCGGCTCCGCCACCGTCGAAATTCACTAAACGGTAGGCCCCGTTGGAGTAAACTTCTTCTATGATGCATATCGGGTCCCACTTAGGGTCAAACTTGCTCTTTGTAGTGTGCGCGGCTGTCGGTCGCTTCATTACGAGTACCAAGTCACCCTTCTTGAAAGATCTACCCCTGAGTCGCTTGTCATACGCTGTTGAGATATGCTTCTGGTACATCTCTAGCCGTTGTTGTGCCGCGAGCCTCTTCTCGTCCAAGGCATTGAGCTTGACCATCCTGAGCTCAACATTACGTTCATCAGTCAAGGAGTTCCGAAGTGCTACTCGCAGGGACTCGACCTGAACTTCCATCGGGATGATGGCCTCCGTGCCGTATACTAGTGAATAGGGAGTAGCCCACGTTGCTGTGCGGTGCGTAGTATGATATGCCCAGAGTGCTTCGGGCAACCGTTTGTCTCAATCTTTCTTATTCTCTGCCACTGTTTTCTTCAAAATCTTCATGATGGTTTTGTTGAATGCCTCAGCAAGCCCGTTTGCAGGAGGATAATAGGGTGTTGAGTAGCAATGCTTGATTTTGAACTTGGCACATAGCTTGTCGATCACAGCATTTCGGAAGGGCGTGCCATTATCCGTGACGATCCGATCGGGAATACCATGTCGGTAGATGATGGCGTTCCGGATGAAACCCTTCACTTGTTTAGCTTTCACGTTCTTCAGAGCCACAGCCTCAGCCCACTTAGAGAAATAATCTGTTGCTGCCAGTATGTACTGGTGCCCTTGAGAGGAAGAGGGGCTAATGGGGCCTATCACATCCATACCCCAGGCCGCAAAAGGCCAAGACATCACTGACTGATGCAGTTCTTCTGGAGGTATATGTATGATGTCAGCATGTATCTGACACTGATGGCATTTCCCGACGTAGTCCATCGCGTCTTTCACCATGGTGGGCCAATAATAGCCCATGTGCCGCACTTGATGATGTTGGTTCCGTCCGCCTTGATGGGCACCACATTCTCCTCCGTGCGCCTCTCTCAGCGTATCATGAACTTCTTCTCGGGCCAGGCATCTTGACAGCGTTCCATCGCTGGAGCGTCGATACAGTACCTCTTCTAAGAGGACGAACGAGCTGGCACACCTTCTGACTTGAGTGCGCATCTGCGGATCCTCGGGTAACAACCCATACTTCAAGTAATCAGAGAATGGTCTTCTCCAATCTTCCTCTTCTGTGATCTAAAAGCAATGTACAGGGCTTGCACTCGTGACATTCTCAGCCGCTGTGAGGGATGGTAATATTCTCCTTTCTTCTATGGTGACTTAAAGTGGGCTGTCCCCTGGGTGCGCGAGAGCTGCGGCCAGGTTAGCCAATGCGTCTGCTTGAGAATTTTCAGCTCTTGGGACGTGCGACACTATACTGTCCTGGAAATGATCGAACAGGGCTCGGGCCTAATGACAAAGAGATGACAGCTCCGGCTTACAGACTTCATATTCCGTCATAAGCTGTCCCACAACTAATCGAGAATCACCGTATACCTGTAGTGATCGGATTCGCATGTCTCGTGCCAACTGTAACCCAATGATGAGGGCCTGATACTCTGCCTCATTGTTTGTGCACGACGGCACTATTGTGAATGAGTAGGGCAACAAGTCGCCTTGAAGAGTGATGAAGATCACACCGGCCCCTGATCCTGCAGCTCTGGAGGCTCCGTCGAAATACATCCGCCACTGCTTCGCGACCCTTACCATCATGGCCTGGTCGTCAGGCAGATCACATTCCATTTTCATGTTATCCGGTATTGGGTGAGCTGCTAGAAAATCGGCTATCGCCTGCCCTTTAATTGCTCGAGACAGCAGATATGTGATGTCGAACTTGGATAGCAGTAGGGCCCATTTGGCTAAACGCCCGGACAACATAGGTCAGTTCATCAGGAACTTGATAGGATCTGCTCTGGAGATCAATGTAATCTGATATGACAGACAGTAATGCCTCAACTTCTTCACAGCGAATATCAAGGCCAGGCATGTCTTCTCAATTGGTGAGTAATTAAACTCAGCGCCGACGAGCGTGCTGCTCAAATAGTACAGAGCATTCTCTTTTCCTTCTTCATTCTTCTGGGCGAGCAGTGCCCCCAGTGAGTTCTCTCCCACTGCTACATATAGTATCAGAGGCTTTCCCTCGATTGGCGCTGCGAGAACTGGAGCTTTCCCGAGTAACTCTTTGAGGGAATCGAAGGCTTTCTGGCACGCTTCGTCCCACTCGAAACGGACGTCTTTCTTGTTCGGCCGAGAGAAAGGCTGGCAGTGACCTGACAGGTTCGAGATGAACCGCCGCAAGTAAGCGACTCTCCCTTGGAAGCTCTTCAGCTCTTTCAAATTCTTCGGAGGAGGCATTTCTCGGATCGCCTTGATCTTCGCGGGGTCAATCTCGATTCCCCGATGCCTGATCACAAAGCCAAGGAATTTTTCGGAGGACACCCCAAAGGCGCACTTCAACGGGTTCATGCGGAGGCTCTTCTTTCTCAACCTCTGAAATACTAGCTTCAAATGTTCGCGATGCTGCTGATGTCCGTCGGACCTCACTACCAGGTCATCGACGTAGCATTCCACATGCTTGTGCATCATGTCTTGGAAGATTACCTGCATCACTCTCTGATACGTGGCGCCCGCATTCTTCAGCCCAAACGGCATCACCCGATAACAGAATATCCCGAGAGATGTGCAGAAGGCAGTGGACTCTTCGTCTTCTGGAGCCATTCGGATCTGATTATACCCTGAGTAGCCGTCCATAAAGGACATCGTCGTATATGCTGACGTGCTATCGATCAGGAGCTCCGGGATGGGTAGAGGAAAGTCATCTTTAGGACAAGCCTCGTTCAAGTTGCGGAAATCAACGCACACCCGGATCTGGCCACTCTTCTTCTTTACAGGTACTATGTTCGAGATCCATTTGGGATACTGAACTTCCCTGATAAACCCGGCCTAAAGCAGCTTCTTCACCTCTTCCTCTATCTTCGGGACGATGTCAGGATGGAAGCGTCTCTGTGGCTGTTTGACCGACCTCTTCTCCTTCGCGATATTCAACCTGTGCGTCGCGATTGCCGGGTTCAGTCCTGGCATTTCAGAATAGGTCCATGCGAACACGTCCCTGTTCTCTTTCAGGAGTTGAATGTAACTCTCCCTCTCTTCTTCTGGAATGTTCTTACTGATATAAGTATTCCTCGGCTCTTCGGTGGTCCCCAGATTGACTTCTTGTAGCTCATCTATCGTGGGCTGATCCCATCTTCGATCTGCTCTGGCGCGGCCCTCGGCTGTATGACTTCATTCGGTCCAGCAGGCCTCACCTCTTCCACGGGACTAATTGTCACCGTTAATATGCTTGATCTCACATCCTGCCCCCAGGGCTTCTTTTCCTCTGTATACCTTCGTCTTTACTTCGAAGGGTGCTAGCATGCCTTTCCGAGCTGGCGGTTCTGAACAGATGAACCCCATGTTCCTCATAATGTTTCTGCTGGCCTTACTATATCTTTCTTCTTCAATGGGCGGTGTCTCTACCGGTGTTCTCTTCGCGTTCTCTTCGATCTGCAATGGGTTGCAGAGTCCGGCCTGAAATCTTATCTCATGCCTGGCTCCCATTGTCGGCGGCACGCAGAACCGGCTCGGAGCTTGAGGGAAGGGACGAATCCTCTCAACCTTTGGCACTGGCATATTGAAGCTAGACTGCAACACGCTCATCTGTTGACTTGTCATCTGTTTCAACACTGACTGCCCTTCCTTCCGGAGGTGCTTCGGTATCAAATAAAACTTCTTCCTTTGCAACGGATTTCCTTTGTGAGCCCTTGTCGCTTCAGCGACCACTCGCGGAGCTTCGTTCGCTTGTCTTGGATTCTCGCCCTGGGGTTCTGCCCCCTGTGCCACCTCTGTCGGTTTGTTGGCTTTTCTGGTGGTCTCGGCTCCATCGCTCTCCTGATAGTATTGTGCATCTGCTAGGAAAGATTCAGTGACGGAGTGCGGCCTCGGGTCTGCCGCCACTCTATACTGGACGCCATCCCTGTTGTACTTGAAGCATTGGTGGTATGTCGAGGGAATGATACCGTATTGATGAAGCCACGGTCGTCCCAACAAGATATTGTATGTCATCATCGCATCGATCACCTAACAGGCGACTTTGGTGCTCAATTCTTCTATTTCCAGCATGACAGTAATGGACCCTAGGACACGCTAGCCGTCCTGATTGAACCCTTGGATAACCATGACGCTTGGGCGAAGTGCTGTCTGTCTGAAACCCAACTACTGCAATGTCTTCAGAGACATAATATTCACTGCGGATCTGTCGTCCAGCATGCATCTTCGGACCTCTATGTCTCGGATGAGACCTGTCACCATCAACGGGCGGTTGTGGTCTGTCAAGTTGATCATTCTGTCTTCTTCAGAGAATGTGATCATGGACGATCGATCGATCTGCATGACCTGTTCTGCGGGTCGATCCCCAGTTCCCGTTATCTTCATTCCTTCTATTTCTGACTCGATCTCTGCTATCATGACCTCACGGGCTTCTTAATCGAGCAATGCATTGAGCAACATTTCCCGATATTTCTTCGAAAGGCACAGGGCATCGTAAATGCTGAGTCGGGCCAGAACCTTCTTCAGATGAGACACCACATCATAAATCACCGGTGCCTTATCTCGAGTGTGATCTCGTTAGTCAGCTGCTGGCTCATTGACTGCTTCTGCCGGTTCTTTTTCTCGAGGTGTCCCTGATGGCTCACCTATGACCGCATTCGTCCTTCTAGGGTCTGGTCGCCTCGGAAATTCTCTCTGTACGACCTGCTTTCCTGACCGCAGAGCCACTACATTGACTTCTCCTTTCTCTAGGACTCGGTCCTTGTCACTGGCCCCTGGTTGAGCAACCACTGAGACCATGGCGCATTGAACGGGCTGTGCACGCGGCTGTTCTTGCTTGACATTTCTTCTTCTCATTCTGTCCTTCATCTTCCTCTCTTTCTCCACGAGTCTTCTTTTGTTCTCTAGCCTCTTCTTGCTGCTCACAAGTGTCCATGGCTCTTCCGGTTCTGGGAACGAATTCGCCGTTGGAATTTGAACCGGCACAAGGAGGGCAGACACCATAGTCACAGTATTCCGACTTGCCTCTTCCGCCTTCATATTGATGGTGCCATCGTTGATCATCCGTTGAATCTTGCCTTTTAGGACAAAGCAGTCTTCAGTCTTGTGGCTGGTCATACGATGATACCTGCAGTAGTTGGGATGATCGACCATCTTCGCTTCCTCCGGGTGTGTGCATTCTGGCAGTCTTATTAACCTCTCTTCGACCAGCTGTTCCATGATCGGAACCAGATCTTCCATGTCGAAGGTATAAGGTCTGTTTGCTCGATTACGCTCTTCTATCGTGAGATGTCGCAGCCTCTGAAAACTCTTGCCTTTGTCTTGAGTCGTGTTTACTGGCCTGGCCTCAACTCTACATTCGGCGTTCGGGCGTTTCCTGTCATTTGAACCCTTTCCTTTATCAACATAGTTAGAGGTTATCATCCTTCCGGCTTCTCTCCTGGGCTTCTCTGCCTTGAACTACGCTCTGGACCCGTCTCCTTCCACCAGGTGGGCTTTCGTAGCAAGGTCTCGAAACGTCGAGAAGTTGTGTCCAGATAAGCCAAATGAGATCATCGCATCCATGGCCTGCATGCACATCTTGACCTGCTCAGATTCGCTGGGCAGTTCCCGGCACTGTGCTGCTATAGTCCCCCACCTATCGATGAACTTCTCGACCGACTCTCCCTGCCTTTGACGAACCAAGGCTAAATCTGTCAATGAGACTTCTCGCTCGGTAGAGAAGAATTTGGAGATGAACAAGTCCTGCATCTGCTCCCAGGACTTGACTGACCCTGCAGGTAGTGACATGTACCACTGGAATGCCTTGCTCGTGAGCGTCGAGCCGAACAATCTGATACAGTACTGAGGAATTGTCAACAGGTTGCCCATCATTGTCATGAATTGAGCCATGTGTTCCTCTGGTGATCCTCTGCCATCGAATCTAGGGAAGTCTGGACGCTTGAAATTGTTGGGAAATGGGAGATCGTGGACCTCGGGTAAGTACGGCACCCGGTATACATATTTTCCTCTCTTCTCCTTTTCTCTTTCCTGACGCATCAGGTCCGCAACTGTCTAGGACAGTTCTTTTCTCGTGGCTTGAGACGGCAGTGGCAGTACACGTCCGAACACAACGTTTCTCGAGCGAGCTTGTGGTTCGGCGGTAGCTGGTTCTCCTGCTGCCCCCTGGCATTCCTCCACAGACTGTCGAGTAGGTACGGCTGGGCTTCTGTTTGCCCCCTGGGCAACTAGAGCCAATAGTGCTTCTTTCATCTCTCTCATCTCTCTGGTCGTGTCCTCTTGGACCTGGATAATCTCATCTATCTGTTCTTGGATTGGAGGCAGCTCTAGGTATCGCTCACTTGCCTCTCCTTCGATGACTTACACCATCATTACTTGCGCTCGCTGCGGCCTCGTCTTGATCAGGGCAGCTTCAGTAGGGATTCTCTTCATCGTCGTCTTAGTCAACTATCGAACAGTGGATCTGTTCGGTATCTTCGCTGATGATGTTATCTTCGGTATCGCTGGGAAGTCGATATCGGCGAAGGAGAACTCTGGCCTGGCTGACACGGTAGTTCTGCCGGAGTTGTGGGCGTCGCCCCTGTAGACTGGCTTCCAATGTCTCTTTGTTCTGCCTTGTACCCTTGCTGTCATCTCTGTCTCAGCTGGAATAACCTTCTTGTTCTCAGTCTTCTTGACGGTCTTGCGCTTCTGCACAATCTGCCATCCGGGTTCAGAGGCTGCTGCCAGATGGGGGAAGTAAAATCCTCTGGATGCTAAGAAGATCATCGTAGATGCCATTTGTTTGGTTCTTTCTCTGTCTTTCTCTTTCTGTCTTTCTCTCTCTCTCTCTACACAGTCATACTCGCATTAGAATATTCCGTGCGCTTGGGAAAGAGAGAGGACGCGACCTTACCAATCGCGATACGGCTCGACAGTGGATAGGCAGAAACATACAAGTATGAACTACATGTATGCTATGCGAAGCTTCGAAATTCTTTTACCTTAAAGATGAAGGGAAGAACGTTCCCGTTGAGAGTCGCCAGTTTGGCGCCCGTGGAGGCGCCGAACATTTCCCCTTGCGGTAACCTTTCCCATGTACACATTAGTGTCTGCAAATGATTTATCGCAGAATGTCTATTTACTCAGAAATAACTAGAGATTCTGGTATTGAATGATTCCCCACCAGAGTCGCCAGTTTGTTAGAACTTAGAAAAGAGAGAGAGAGAGAGATCAGAACTACTCGTCAGCAGTCCTTTTTTTTCGTGTTTCTTTTATTCTGGGGGAATTCTGAGTATAGAGACATTCATAGACAATCATAAACAATCACAAAGTGTACACAAGAGAGAGATATCGCAAGGCAAATTTTATTCCAGAGATTCTGAGATCTTTTACATTCCAGGCTGTGATACTGGTCACGAGCCTTTAATTACATCAACGGTTGATCACCCTTGATTGGAAGGCAAAAGAATAATCCACCGGGGATTATGGTCTTGAGTTCATGGTCGTGTAGACCTTTGTGTTCTTGTTATGGACTGAGCCACATTTATTAGACACGCTAGATGTCTATGTCCCATTTTCTTTCGGATTGTCCGGGCTGAGAGACTGTCAGGATTTGAGTGGTGCAACTCGGGGCTCGCGCCTGTTACTATGAACAGGTGACCGCTGGAATACACGATCCTCGAATGTTGGTCGGCATGACCCAAGGCCCGCGCCCGTATTTTTATGACGGGTGACCTTAGGAAAGCACTCCGCAACGTTCCCGAACGAGGTTTTTAATCGAGTGGTGCAACTCTGGGCCCGCACCTATTACTGTGAACAGGTGACCGCTGGAATACACGATCCTCGAATGTTGGTCGGCATAACCTAAAGCCCGCGCCCGTATTTTTATGACGGGTGACCTTAGGAAAGCAATCCGTAACTACCTCATCAGCTCAACCGACGGACCCGTTGTCGATGGGTAGGGCATCGACTGTCTTTTTCATAGTGGCAGTCCATAGCAAGATGTTTCAAGCTTAGTTAGAACTCTTTGTTTGTGGTTTCTTGTGGTAACCATAACCCCTTAGGTTTAGCCTCGGACCTTTATTCGGGATGAATAAAGCTTTGTACAGTAAAGTAAATGTATTTCTTCTGGAGTCGGGCGACTCATCTTCGAGAAAACTCTTTCTTCTGAGTATTTTTAGTGATCTATTTTGGATCAGGTAAGCTTTGTCGAGCCAAGATCTCTTAAGGATCCAGACTCAATGGGCTGGATCGGCTATCTCCGATGCCTGTAAGTGGTTAAGTATAGGGTCCGATGGGTACCCACATATGCCAATTTCTTATGAATAATGGGGATCGGTGCCCCGTGAATGCTTGACTCGGCTGTTGGATAACCTGAGTACTTCAGCTTTGCCTCGGCGACTTTGAGATCGCGGTTGATTTTAACTGGCACTAGTCAATTCTCAAGCCAACAGGGCACTTCCCAGGGCTGAAAACGATTAAGTAGTGGACCTGCTTACGGTCTAATCAGGGAAATTGGTGAATATTGTTGATGACCGACTTGGAACAGGGGTGGATTATGTCCACGAAGATCGCGGTGCGATCGTGTTTCGATTTGCTTAGCAAAAGTCAATTTTCGGGCCAACAGGGCACTTCCTATGGCTGAAAATGACTAAGTAGAGGGCCTGCCGACCGCTTGATTAGGGTATTAAAGAGTCCTGAGATCGGATAACTTCGTCGTGGTGCATGATTATGATGTATCATGTCAAGTAGAAGAAAAGTTTCCCTCTCGGGCTCGGTCCAATTCCGCCCGATTCTTCTCATTTTTTGCCGTTTTCGGCTCTTTCGGAAGGATTTCCGGAGCTGCCAAATTGGCTAAGTGTTGGTCATTTTAGACCAAAACACTGATTTGGGCCACTTATCATTAACCGTTGGAGAATTTGATCCAGTGGATGGATAGATCTCATCGAGATGCATCTAGGAGAGGCGGTTTCATCAAAATCCGATCCCGGACGAAGGCGGGCAGCACAACGGAAGGTCCACCCCTCCCATCAGCGTCCAGGCGCATTGGGGGGGGGGGGGGGGGGGGGTGTGTACAGGCACATGTGGCCATTTGTGCAGGCGTATGTGGCACTGCATCATCTTTCAGGCGCATGTGGTAGGGAGCCGGGCGCATGTCCCATCTCCCGGGCGCATGTGGCCCTAGTTTTCATGAAAAATGGGAGTTCGGAAGCAATCCCGGCGCATGCGGTGGTGCACATGCGCCTGGACCTAAGGAGTGGGCGCATGTCCCTCCCAGACTTGAAGAAATTTGAGATTTTACAGTGGGAAAAGCCAGCGCATGTGGTGGAATAAGCCGGCGCATGTGCCCAGCACTTAGAAATTTCAGGATTTTCTTCCTGAACTTGGAATTCCAGCGAGGAAATCCCTTTCCGGCGAGGGTTTCCGACGAGGGAATCCACTCTGGCCAAGGCATCGACGAGGGGAGAGAAAGCAAGCGCATGTGGTGCTTACATCACTCTGAGGTCGGCGGGGGATGATCTCGTGCTGATGAGTGAAGTGACTTCACTATTTGTAGGGGATAATCGGGTTCGGGTCTGCCCGGCAGGTATTTCCCGGTGCATGTGCCAGAAACAAAGCCAAGTGCATGTGAGAAAAATGCACCAGGCGCATGTCCTTTACCGGCGCATTTCCCAGTGCTTTTCGAAAAAGTGTTTCAGTCACTCCATTTCACTAATAGGGTGCAAGCGCATGTGGATGGAGGCCAGGCACATGTCCTTTGCCGGCGCTTTCCCATTACTTAGCTAGATTTTCAGGATTCCAGCACTTAGAAAATTTCAGCATTTCAGCTCCGACGAGGGACCTCCAAAGGACAGCTACCTTTTCTAGACATGCACTCACTGTCGCCAAGCCACTTCTAGGCTAGGATTGATCTCCTGAATGAACGGGGTGGGGTGTGGAAGATCAGATGTTGCTAATTTTGGTACTTCCTTCCTAATTTGGAGCCTCCGGGTCGGCTTGTCGTATAGGAACGTTGTTCCGGGGAGCACGCGCATGGAAATACGCATCGTAATGACTTCAAACTTGTTATTTAAGGGTTTTGGGGCGCTCCGGATCATTTGGCGGTGAAGCGCATGTCTAGTTCCACTCTGAAATGGTAGCTGTAGGCTTACGGACCTTTTTTGGTCAGCTCCAAACGAAGACGAAACTCATTTCGAGGTGCGCAGGTAAAAATATGCACCGGATGACTTCGAAACTTGCTGGTTAAGGGTTTTAGGACATTTCGGATCATTTGGCGGCGAAGCGCATGTCCAGTTCCGTTCTGAAATGGTGTTTATGGATTTTGGTCGCTACCAAGCGATCAGGGTTGTGCTGGCATTTTCGGGGTTCTCCTGGCCTCAAAACTTATCCAAATCATTGTCAATAGACCACGGGATGTTGCTTTACAATGGGTACAAATTTGAGCCCCAACAGTCTCCATTTGGGTGAATTCCGCTCTCATTCCTAAAATCACAAAACATGCATTAGATGGTCCTTTTAAACATGAAAACCATGCATATAATGCGATTTAATAGGCAATGCAATGTATAAATTGGAGGTTCAACACACCCTGAAACCAGCTTTTGGCTAGTCCCGAGCAAAACATGAGTGAAACAATTTCAAACCTCCAAACCAACTCTCCTCCAGAAACCATGTTTCTATCCATTCCAAGACATACACGTATAAAATTTGGAGAAATTGGGTGATAGAAGTTGAAACCTTAACTCTCAAAGCATAATAAGTGTCTACATGAAATTCCTGCTGATTGATTGATAAATAGAAGAACTCGAACAACTTCAACCTAGTGTGCATAGTGAAAGTTCATCTCATGAGTTTCTGAGATTATCTTCTTCGTGGATCAACTAAACTATAGATCTCAAGGTGTACAGAGCAACAACAAGCCTATGACAGGAATTTTTCTTACCGTCCTTCTGACGGCTTTCACACTACGTCCCATTTCCGGCTTTGGTTACGGGTAGACCATCCCCCAGTTGGTAATAGGTAGCCCTTTTCGAAATTTTCCACCATTTTTCCATCATTCCCAATTTCATCCTTCATTTTCCTTTTTCTTTTAAATCAGATAGGATTTTTAAAAATCCATATCTTTCGTTATTTTCCCATGGACAAGGATGGGCAAAGTACCCCGGCTTGGTTTTTTCAACACCTTTAAATCAAAGTCTAGCTAATCCACAAATCGCATAATCCTTCCAACCCATTAGAATCGTGTAATGTGAACTAGGTGTAAAGGTGTTCAAATGTTCTATCAATCACAACAATAGGGGAATTCACATATAAAACCATTATGTTCGGAGAAATTCAAGACTTACAACATCACACACTTCGTATCTCCTCTTCTTATACTCATATCATCTCGAATGCATATAAATAAGGTTTTCTAAAAGAGTTTTGAAATTTTTAGAAAATTTGAAAAAATTTGTGCATATGAGGCTCGAAATGTTGTAACATGCTAGATGAAGGATCTCATCTCACCCCCCATGCATTGTCCTCAATGTGAAAAGATATGCAATGAGCATGAACATGAGAGCAATGGCAAAATATAAGAGAGTGAGAACAATAGTACCTGAGCGAGTGATCGTGGAAGGCTACAACCCAACAACTAAAGCTACTAAAACAGTAAAAATAAATAAAACTAAACCTAATCTACGGAAAGCAATAAAGATAACTAACCTGTCCTTGTAGAAAGAGGATCTTCATCAGACTAGGAGATCGATTATCAATATAACATTCAAAAGGACAAAGTTGAGCAGGATCATCAAGTGGTGTTACAAATTTTTCAGTAGAACTATCCACCATACTGCTTTGGAAAATACATTAATGACATCGATCATTTTATCCCATGGAAAATCTGGCTGAAAAATTTCAGCGGGTTCTTCAACAAAATTGTCACATGTACTAGGAAAGGAGAATTGCATTGTTTGGAAATCATTAAGTATGGATCTACTTTCCTTCTTGTTTGGGCAAAAATTATTTAAGTATGGGTCATCCTAGAAGTGTTCTTCAGTTTGATCAAACTAAAGAGATGTGGAGACTTGTATTTCTTCTTCACAAGTCGATATGATCTCCACAAAATCAGAATTCACCGGTGCTTCTACAATTGATTTTTCAGTTTGGCACTTTGTGGAAGGAAGCTTTTTTGGCACCGGGGCTTAAAGCATGTACAATGTCCTGAATCATGGGATCATCCCAATCCTCAAAGTACGTTAAACACTCCTCGAGTGTATAAGAGACCTCATCGGAGGAAATTTTTAAATTTAAACCCTTTACGTTTTCCTCCTTCTCAGAATTTTGTGTAGGTTGGAGTGGGTACTCAACTTCTACACTTTCGGAAATTGGCCTCTCTGTAGGTAAGTCAAGCACCAATTCTTCTAAATCCTGCATAACAAAGTTGTGTAAATCAGAAATTGGTGACTTGTCAAATAAAATTTTAGAAATTGACACTTCCAAGGCCTTATTAAAATTAGAATTAGATTCATCCTTAGAATGTGTCAAACATGTCCCCAAACTTTCAGGTAGATCATGTGGAAAAACTCCCCATCTTCGATGGATTCTATCATGTTTACCTCATGGGGGCCATCATTGTCATCCCACTCCTCAAAGGGATCAAAGCAAACAACATCTAGAGGATCAAAATTCTATTTTAAAGCGAACTCCTCTTCTACGATTGAATCAATTATGTCAACCTCGTGGACATCATCATCATCCCTATGCCTTTTGCCTAAGTGGAACACATTCACCTCCAACGTCATGTTCCCAAAGGACATTTGCATCACTCCATTCCGGCAATTTATGATTGCGTTTGATGTAGCGAGGAATGGGTGGCCTAGAATCACTGGTATTTGGGTGCTAGCATCCATAACCGGTTGTGTGCCCAAGACGATGAAATCTACCGGGTAGTAGAATTTATCCACTTGGACTAGCACATCCTCAACTATCCCTCTCGGTACACGGATGGATCTATCAGCGAGTTGCAATGTGGTTTTAGTGGGTTTTAATTCACCAAGACCCAATTGCTCGTATACCGAGTATGAGATCAAATTTATGCTTGCCCCCAAGTCTAGCAATGCACGCTCAATCCGGTAGTCTCCAATGATACATGAGATTGTGGGACTACCGGGATCTTTGAATTTTGGGAGGGTCTTTTAAGTGAGAATGGCACTCACTTGCTCATTTAAGAAGGCCTTTTGCTGCACATTATATTTTCATTTGGTTGTGCATAGGTCCTTCAGAAACTTGGCATAGGAGGGGACTTGTTTGATGGCATCAAGCAAGGGAATGTTGATCTTGACTTGCCTAAAAATCTCTAGAATATCATGAGAGTTTGGGAGAGATTTTGGGGCAACCAATCTCGAAGGGAATGGTGCTACAGGCTTGTAAATGCGTTCCGTTTCTTGTGGGGCTAAGTTAGATCCATCATCATCCACAGAATTTACCGGATCATTAGGCTTATCGGCCTTCACCGGAATAGATTTGTCAATTTGTTTACCACTTCTAAGAGTGGTGATGGATTTGGCTTGCTCCATGTGTTGGTTGGAAGGATTAGGAATGCTCACTTCATGTACTTGCTTTGGATTGGGCTGAGGTTGGTTCGGAAAGGTCCCTTTCCTAGCATTCAAGCGTCCCTTAATCTCATCAACCGAGACTTTAAGCTCTTGGAACATTTGCTGATTCGTGTGATTAATTTGCGTTTGCCCTTGTATAAACGCCTTCAAGGTATCCTCCATTGAGAATTGAGGTGGGGCCATGTTTTGCATGGGTGGCCCTCCTTGAGAGTTGGTAGGATTGCCCGTAGGAGCATTCTTCCAACTAAAATCTGGGTGGTTCTTCCAACTGCTATTGTATGTATTACCCACCGGTCCATTGAAAGGCCGTTGATACCCATATGTGGCATTTGCATGTTCATGTAACACCTCTTGAAATGCAGGAATTGTGGGGCAATCTTGTGTAGCGTGTAAATCAGTGTGACAAATCCCACATATGGTCTCAATAGCTTCATTGGACTTTGGAACTCCACTTTTACTAAGTTCCATGGCCTCGATCTTCCTTGAAAAAGTTTATAATTCGCCAACTCTCGTAGCCATGATGTGGGCAAGCAAGTAGGAGGTCCTTAAATCTCTCCCAACATTGGAAGAAAGATTCACCATCTTTAGCCGAAAAATTCATTATGGCTCTTCGAAGGGTGTTCGTTTTATGAGCCGGGAAGAACTTTTTCAAGAATTCCCGGGTCATCTCATTCCATGACCCAATCGAATGTGGTCTAAGAGAGTGAAGCCAATTTTTGTCTCTTTCTTTCAATGAAAAGGGAAAGAGTTTAAGCTTAATGGTATCTTCAGAAACATTGGTGCATTGCAAGGTAGCCACCACTTCTTTGAATTCTTTTAAGTGCAGATATGGGCTGTTAGAGTCTAACCCATGGAACTTTAGTATAAGTTGAATTACACCCGGCTTTATGTCAATGTTTCCCTCGTTTGGTGGTAGAACCACACAAGAGGGTGTAATTGCACGAGCTGGTTTTAGGTAATCCCGCAGTGATCTCATTGGAGGAACGTTATGTACCTCATTCTCTCCTACTCCCTCTTGATTTGCGTTTGTAGTTGGAGTAGGGGGGGGAGGATTTCTTAAAGGTGTTTGATCCATACTCCCCAAATTTTCACAATGTTCTTGGTAGTTTTGGACTCGTCTATGGACTGACAATGGTCCAACTAAAACACCTTTGGATTAGAGACGATTGGAGTGGTCACGTTCCCAACGGGACATAAACCACTCAACTAAAAACTAAAATAGTCCTAAAATCTGAAATATATAAAAAAAAATAAAAACTAAGAGAGTTCAAGTTGAAAGGATAGTACCGATTCGCTTGAACTAGAAAAACTTCCTACGAAACAAAACAGACTTTGTTAGTTCTAGAATTCAGAAAACTAATCCTAAGAGAACAATAAATCCTAACTACTTCTACTCTATAGCCACTAAAACAATTCAGAACCGTTATCTAAAATTCCCCGGCAACGGCGCCAAAAACTTGTTCGCTCGCCTCAAGTGTAAGGCTGCGATGTAGTAATAAAACTCGGTAAGACTGAGGTCGATCCACAGGGAATTGGAAAACAGGTTCCAAACTATTCCAGCAACTCAATTTGCAATCAAATAAGAGATTTTAATTGGAACAGTTATGCTAAAACAGTAACTTAATGAAAACAGTAATTTAAGGTACTAAGGCATTCGAGGATCCACTTGTAGCAATCCCATGTCAATCCAATCAATCCAAGCAAGATACACAACTAGATTTGAAGTCCTATCTCTCATCTAGTTGGAAAATAAAGCATTAAACACATTCAATCCCACTCAAGTTGAACTTCCAAGTTCTAGTTCCATTCAACCATGTAGAATTCGAAACCATATCCTTCGGAGTAACAGCCATGCCTATGGACGATGGGCTGCTCAAGGATTACTATAATTCGAATCTAAACAACACAACATGATAATCTCATAGAATTGTAAGGAATTCATGTCCGAAGCACATGAACTCTCATAAAACATCTCAAACTATCAACTTGAAGAACTAGAATAATTAAAAATCCCAACTTGAATTTAAATTACTTGAATCAACTGAATCAAACATGAAATTAGCTACAAGCTTCACCTCTCAGCCTTAGCTGAGAGATTCTAGCCGAGCATTGTCATGCTACAACTAAAACTCATGAAAGAAAACATAAAAACTAGAAAAACCGAAGTTTGGAGGGTTGCAGACGCTCCACGACGTCTTCCTTCCTCTCCCACGACGTCCCTTGGCTTCTATGATGCCTTAGGAAGAGCCCCTAGGTGTACTTTTATAGTATAGCACGGAAGGTTCCAGATTGCGCAAGAAATCCCTGACTGCGCAAAAAAAATTGGAGCTTCACGGAGAAGCTCTGTTACGCGGACGACTGGTCGTACGACCGGTCTGAGCAGTGGACGACCGGTCGCACGACCGATCGTGGATGGTCCAGCAAGCCTTGAAAGGAGGTCTTCTGCTGTTGAGTAGTCAGACCGGTCGGACGACTGGTCCTGGCTATGGACGACCGGTCACACGACCGGTCTTGGCCTCTTTTTTCCTTTCTTCTCCTTTGGCTTCTTTCTTCCTTTCTTCTCATCTCTTTCTACTTTCTTTGATCCTTCTTCAAGCTTCATCCAATGGCTTCAAATGGCTCTTTTTAGTCTCCAATTGGGTGAATTCCGCTCTCATTCCTAAAATCACAAAACATGCATTAGATGGTCCTTTTAAACATGAAAACCATGCATATAATGCGATTTAATGGGCAATGCAATGTATAAATTGGAGGTTCAACACTTAACACCTCCTAACCAGCATTTTGCTAGTCTCGAGTAGAACATGCGTGAAACAAATTTCATTTCTCAAAACTGAACTCTCCTTCAGAAACTCGGCTTCTATACACTCCATGATGTGCAAGTGTAAAAATCAGGAGAACTTAATGATAGAAGTTGCGTCCCTAAGTCTCTCAAAATATAAGAGGTGCTCATATGTAATTCCTGCTAAATGATTGATAAATAGAACGATTCAAACAAGTTAACCTAGTGTGCTTAGTGAATGCTTATTTCATGAATTTTCGGGATTATCTTCTTCATAAATAAGCTAAAGCATGAATTTAAGGTGTACAGATCAACAACAAGTCTATGACAGGAATTTGCATTACCGTCCTTCCGACGGCTTTCACACTACTTCTCATTTCCGGCTTTGGTTATGGGTAGACCATCCCCCGGTTGGTAATAGGTAGCCCTTTTAAGAATTTTTCCACCATATCTTCAATCATTCCCATATCTCATCCTTCCTTTCCTTTTCATACTCATTAGACAAGATTTTTAGAAATCCATATCTTTCTTTATTTTCCCATGGACAAGGATGGACAAAGTACCCCGGCTTGGTTGCTCAAGACCTCAAATCCAAACCTAGCTAATCCACAATTCTAATAATCATTTCGAAGCATGAGAATCATGTAAAGTGAACTAGGTGTAAAAGTGCTTAAAAGTTTTATCAATCAAATCAATAGGGGAATCCAATTAGAAAACTATCATGTTACAAGTTCTTTAAAAGTTTTAAAATCATCTCACTACATCTTTCCTCCTTTCGTACTTACGACATCCCAAGTGCATATAAACGCAGTTTTCCAAAGGACTTTTGAATTTTTAAAAAAATTGAAAATTTTCCACCTAATTGCTCAAAATGTTACAAAACACTAGATTCATCTTAGTGATCCCACACCTGTAATGACCCAAGTTTCGAAATAATTAAAATGACAATTTAATTAATTATTTAATAAATTACGTGAATTATTATGCTGATAAATTAATAATAATAAGATCCCTTTATTAAAGTTGCTGAAAATGAACCCTAGAACAGCGTGGAAGTATCAGATTTTACAAAAACTCACAATTTCTCAATGGTTACGAAAATGCCATTAGTAAACTTAAGTTAAACTGATCATTTTAAGTATACCAGTTTCTGACGATCTGTTTCATACAAAACTTCATATAATAGTTTAGGGGCATATTTTAGCCGTACACGTCGAATTTCAACCCTCCGATCATCCTACAAATGCTCTAATCAGAAATTGGGCTATAAGTGGGCCATCGAACCTTAGATCTGCCTCATTTTTGGTGTCATGCCTTAAAATCATGTGGCCTAACTAATGAGTGATGTAGATTTTACACATACATCATGGTGGGACCGACGTACACTACGTGCGCAAGCACCAGCCGGTCAACACGCGTTGACCGCGTATTACGAAGATGCAGCGTCTTCTTCTCTCCAGCGCTGCGATAGCAACGGGCGCTGTTGTCTCCGGACCTCCCACGTCATCCATCAGGTGGACCTTAGTGAAAAATCCAAACCGTCCATTCGGTCTCCCAACCCCACTTATAGAGTCACCTTGAATTTTTTTCACATTGATCGCCCATCCGATCCTCCTCAAGTCACCGTTCGAATCAAGATAAGCCAAGATTCAGACCGTTACTTTGCATGGTAGCTTAGGAGCTGCTCCGTTAGAGTCGTGTGGACCCCACCTAGGTTTCTAACATTTCACTTTTGGCTTAACTTACAAGAATCGAAGTTCGAATCCAAGTTGGATTTGGAAACCTTCAAGCGTCCGTATAATGCGCTTGTACTTGGCTATAAGAGCCGGCCCTCGGCAAGGTTTTCTTTACAAGAAATGTCAGTGAGAAAGAGAGAGAGACAGAGAGAGAGAGAGCCGTGTGAGAGAGAGAGAGAGAGAGAGAGAGAGAGAGAGAGAGCTGTGAAAGAGAGGAGAGAGAGAGACGTTAGAGAGAGAGAGAGAGAGAAAGAGAGACAAGGGAGAGAGTAACGTAGGGGGTTTCCAGTTGCTGTTTGCTGCTCCTGTTGCTGAGGCAACATTCCAGTAACAAGGAGAAGAAAAAGAAGAAAGAGAAAGAAAAGGAAAAAAAGAAAGAAAAAGAAAAAAAGAAAGAAGGAAAGAAAGAGAGAAGAAGAGGAGAAACGATGAGTTTTTCTCTCATATTTTTTTCTTACATGATAATTCGAATTATTTTATTTATTTTAAGAATTTTTGGTATCTACTTTGCTTTAATGGGAAGTTTAAACGTCATATCTCGGTTTGTAGTTGTTTTCTTTCAAGTAATTATGATTTGCATAAATTTTAAATATTTATGTGAAGATTTTTCGTTAATTTGTGTTGTACATGTATTAACTAAGTGTGGATTTCCTTTAAGGGAATTTGAAGTAATAATTTGATTCATGCAAGGCACGATTTGTGAACTCCAGTTATTACCGTAGGGTGAGCACCCTGATGAGTGCAATAGGCCCATTGATGATTGTTTGGGTGAGCGCCCAAGTGTGTGCAACAGTCCCTGGTTGAGCGCCCTATGTGTGCAATATTCCCTTTTGATAGTCCATCGATTGTGGACGGGTTGGTTGAGCTGCCTGGTGTGTGCAAGATACCATACTAGCGTACCTGGTGGATATCAGATGATTTTGGCAGGTTGGGTGAGTTCCCTGGTGTGTACAAGAGACCAACTCTGCAGTTGTGAAACAGTGTAGGCCCGACTATAAACTGGCCCTGGATGTTCTACTAATAACCGTATTGAGATTGTTGAGGCATTCTTGCATACCATGCATCACGTGCATGTTTAAGAGATTTTGGTTTAATAAAATTGTCATTGGATTTGTAATGATTTGTAACTTAATGGTCCAGTGAATTTTCTATATCTAATTACATGTGCTAAACTATATGAGAGTACTCACCGGCTTTTATAGCTGACGTAGTGTTATGCGATTAACTGTAGTGACAGGTGATGATTTAGAAGACTTCGAGGAAGCGGTTCCAGATGAAGGAATACTCTAGAAGATTTTTAAGAATTGATTTATTTTGAATTTTAATTTGAAAGTATTGATGTAATAAGGCCCATTAGATGACCATTAGTTAGATAGTTTGGGATAATGTAGTGAACTCATGGAATTATGATTTAATATTTCAAGTTTGGTTTATTTTGATTCTATATTTTTGGTACCATGTGAATGGAAAAGAGAAAAGTATCAGTTGAGAGTGTGATGAGTTCATTCATTATTTACATAACATCCTTGATTTCGAGATTTGACTTATATACTTGAGTGTCGAATTTTGGGGGCGTTACAACACCCCTAACCAAATCTTACATTGTCCTCAATGTAAAAGATATGCAATGAGCAAAACATGAGAACAATTATAAAATAAAGGGAGTGAAGGATGAGAGTCCTTGAGAGAATAACAACTGGAATTCTACCTCCTTCTAACAATCCTATGAAAAAGAAAACTAAAAGCAACAAAATCCTAATCCTAACTACTCTATACCTCCATCAGATTAGGAGATCGAATATCCTGATACACAGGATAAGTCAGAGGTATGGACATACCTTCTGAAGGAAAATTCTCAAAGAACGGCTTTAATTGCTGACCATTCGCTTTAAAGATATTACCATTCTTTGGATTCAACAACTCAACAGTCCCAAATGGATAAACAGTTTTCACAATGAAAGGACCGGTCCATCGAGACTTCAATTTCCTCGAAAATAAATGTAGCCGAGAATTATACATAAGGACCTTTTGATTAGTCGTGAAGGTCTTACGAAGGATGTTCTTATCATGGAACACTTTTGTTTTGTCTTTATAAATTCTCGCATTTTCATATGCCTCGTTTCGGAGTTCCGCAAGTTCATTCAATTGAAGTTCGCGTAACGAGCTTGCTTTATTAGAATCAAAATTCCTCTTCTTTATCACCCAATATGCCCTATGTTCTAACTCCACGGGCAAATGACAAGCTTTCCCATAGACAAGTCTATAGGGAGACATTCCAATGGGGGTCTTGAAAGCGATACGGTAAGCCTCGAGTGCATCGGTAAGTCGAAGCGACCAATCTTTGCGATCGGGGTTCATTGTTTTCTCTAAAATATGTTTAATTTTTCGGTTGGATATCTCAACTTGTCCACTTGTTTGTGGGTGATAGGGAGTGTTCATCTTGTGATTTACGCCATATTTCTTCATTAAAGCTTCAAACGGGCGGTTACGAAAATGAGATCCTCCATCGCTTATAATGACTCGAGGTGTTCCAAATCGGGAAAGGATATTTTCTTTTAAAAAACAAATGACTATTTTATGGTCATTGTTTCGGCATGGAATCGCCTCGACTCATTTTGAAACATAATCGATGACAAGCAAAATACATAAATTTCCAAAAGGAGATGGGAATGGACCTATGAAATTGATGCCCCAACAATAAAAAATTTTGATTGGTAAGATTGGATCAAGTGGCATCATATTTTTATGGGATATTCCTCCCAATTTCTGACAAGGCTCACAGTTTTACAAAACTCATGGGTATCTTTGAACATGGTGGGCCAATATAACCCACATTGTAGAATTTTGACTGTTCTCTTCTTAACCGAAAGTGGCCACGACACGCCTGAGAATGATAAAAGGAGATGATACTGTGTTGTTCATCATTTGGCAAACATCTCCTTATGATTTGATCGGCACAATACTTGAATAAGTATGCGTCGTCCCATAGGAATTTTTTCACCTCGTTGAAGAACTTATCCTTATCTTGCTTTTTCCAATGTGTCGGAATTGTACCTATAGCAAGATAGTTAGCAATGTCCGCATACCATGGCAATTGGGAGATTTTAAAAAGTTGTTCATCAGGAAACATGTCATTGATCGCGGTCATCTCAGGGGAATCTGTGAGAACAAGTCTAGAGAGATGGTTACCCATTACATTTTCTACTCCTTTCTTATCACGTATTTCTATGTCAAATTCTTGGAGTAGGAGGACCCATCGTAACAAGTGTGGCTTAGCATCCTTCTTTGAGAGAAGGTACTTAAGCGCGGCATGGTCGGTGAATATGATGATCTTTGATCCGATCAAGTAGGACCCAAACTTGTTTAAAGCAAAAATTACGGCTAAAAGTTCTTTTTCTGTAGTAGTGTAGTTTGCTTGGGCTGAGTTTAGGGCTCTACTTGCATAGTAGATGACGTATGACTTTTTCTCTTTTCTCTGGCCTAACACAGCCCCAATAGCGTAGTCGCTTGCATCGCACATAATTTCAAAAGGAAGGCTCCAATCAGGTGGTTGCATTGTGGGAGCTGTTCACTCCCCAAGTGTAGGGTTGCAAAGTAGTAATAATTCGGAAAGACCGAGTATCGTTCCCACAGAGATTTATGAATGGGTATTCTCAGAATTTAACTAAAACAACTAGTAATTAAGATCCTATTAAGAACTAAAACTGGAAAATAGCAAATCTGGGTTTAAACAGTGAATGTGTAAGGTAATTTCAATCTAAAAAGGCACTAGAGCACCAAGGATCCACTTTTGATAAGTTTCAATGGATCAACACAACTAGGTCTCTCATAACTCAATCGGAATCAAATTCATATCTCTATCCGATCGGAATATAGAGCGGTTAAATCAACAATTATCCAAAACAGTTGCTTATTCATTGATTCAATTCCCACATCAATGCTCAGGCCTTGGGCACACTCAATTGTGTAGGCCAAGCCTCTTCCCAATCTAGTTGAGATTCACAACCATAGCTTTCATCAAATCCTATCACTAGACTTGATTACAACTAATGATTAGAACTTTAATCAAATCAAAATCAATCAGCAAGTAGCTATTTCAGATTATAATAAAAAGATAAGAACTTTAGTTGAATGAGTTCCCACATGAAAATCAGGCCATTGCATACAAGGCAATCAAAGAATCTACCATGCTCGGAGTCGATGATAGATCAATGAATTACACAAGCATAAACAATGCTCAGAAGGTAAGCTACCAAGCTTAGAATCACTAATAATCACATGAGCCCGGAGTCATCAAGAGATCAAAGTAAAACCAAACTAGTATTTGATTCAAACTCATATTGAACTAAAATTCTTCAATTAAAACATAAAAGGAAACCTAGGTTGCATCAATCCATCAAAAACAAATCAAAAGCTTCACCTCTTAGACCTAGCTAAGAGGTTTTAGTTCATCTCTAACATCTTTGAACTAAAAGCCTCAAAAACATAAAAACTACTAAAACAGGAAGAAAACTAAGAAAACTTGAAGTAGAATCCGTCTCCCAAGCAATCCCCACATCCTAGCATGCCCTGGTATGAAGAGGAGAAGTCCTTTTTATAGATTGGCGCGGAAGATTCCAGATTTAGCAAGGAATTATGCAATTGCGCAGAGAAAATCGGAGCTTCACGCACACGTTGTTGGACTGACGACCGGTCTCACGACCGGTCTCAAAACTGCATAATCTGTCCAGAGAGTTTTTGTGTTTCTGGACTACTCTCAACCTGTCTGGCGACCGGTCTAGCGACCGGTCTACAAAGGAGAAAGACAGTCCAAAAATACACTGTAGACCTGTCTGTCGACCTGTCTGGCGACCGGTCTATAGATAGGTCTAAGAACAAATTTCAACTTTTCTTCTTTATCTCTTCTCTTTCTTTCTTGCTTCTTTCTTCCACCTTTTGTCACTTGTTATATTGATCTTCAATGCATATAAAGTGACTCTTTTAACTATGAATTGGTGAAGTCTCCTTCTCATTCCTACAATGGATTTGTCTTTAAATCATGAAACGCATGCATAATGAGTGATGAATTGGGGTTAGAATATGCACAATTAAGAGCTCAACAGGAGCACATGTCAACATACCTTTAAGTTTGTCAAAGGCATTTTGACAATCCTTATTCCACTCGAATGAGTTTTCCTTTTGAAGGAGGTTATAAAAAGGACGAGAGAGTAAACTAAAGTCCTTTATGAACCGTCTATAGAATCCAGCATGTTCCAAAAAGGACCGCACATCTCGTACGCTCTTGGGTGATGGAAGGTTAGAGATAAGATCGATTTTAGCTTTGTCCACCTTAATTCCATTTTGTGAGATGATGTGACCAAGTACTATTCCCTTTTGAACCATGAAGTGACATTTCTCCCAATTCAACACGAGGTTCTTTTCTTCACATCTTTTCAAAATAGTTTTTAAGTGCATAAGGCACTTATCAAAGTTACAACTAAACACAGAGAAATCATCCATGAAGACTTCGAGAATCGTCCCCACCATATCAGAAAAATACTCAACATACAACGCTGAAAGGTGGCAGGGGCATTGCATAGTCCAAACGGCATCCTTTGATAGGCAAAAGTGCTGAATGGATATGTGAATGTTGTCTTCTCTTGGTCCTCTAGGGCAATCTCTATTTGGTTATACCCTGAATACCCATCAAGGAAACAAAAGTGGGAATGACCTGCCAACCTTTCTAAAATTTAATCAACAAATGGTAAAGGGAAGTGTTATTTTCTTATGACTATGTTTAGCTTCCTATAGTCAATGCACATTCTCCAACCGGTAGTGAATCTGGTTGGTACGAGTTCATTGTTGACATTGTCTACGATGGTTATTCCGGATTTCTTAAGCACCACTTGAGTTGGACTCATACATGGACTATTGGATATTGGGTAGATGATACCCACATCCAATAGTTTCACCACTTCGGCCTTAACCACCTCCTTCATGTTTGGGTTGAGGCATCTTTGTGGTTGCCTAGATGTCTTAGTACTTTTCTCAAGGTGTATGCGATGAGTACAAATCAGTAGGCCTATTCCTTTGAGATCCGCAATTGACCATCCGATGGCGCTTTTATGCTATATTAGAGTGGCTATTAACCTACTCTCTTGCTCCTCATCCAAGTGGGAAGAGATCACCACCGGATATGTCTCATCTCGACCTAAATAAATATATTTTAAATCAGTGGGTAATGGTTTTAGGTCGAGCTTCGGTGCTTTGATATTGGATGGAAGAGGCTTGTTCTCGCTTGAGGGCAAAGGCTTAAATGGTGCCTTCTATCTTTTATTATCAAGTGCCGGCATAGAATTCAAAATGGCATCCATCTTTCTTATCATGTTATCATCAATCTCATGAGAGTGGGCCAAGCATGCCTCTAAGGGATCGGAGTAGAATGTCAGGAGGGATGTGTCTTCCACGAATGATTCAATCAGATTTATTTCGTGGACCTCGTCATCAACAAGCCGTGGTTGTTTACATAAATAAAAAATATTCAGCTCGAGTGTCATATTTCCAAAGGACATTTGTACCAGCCTGTTTCTACAGTTGATAATCGAATTTGAAGTGGCTAAGAAAGGGCGGCCAAGTATGACAGGAATTTGAGCACCGGTTCCCATTACAGGATGTGTATCTAAGACAATAAAATCCACTGGATAGTAGAATTTATCAACCTGGACAAGGGCATCTTCAATCATCCCTCTCGGTATACGAATAGATCCATCAACGAGTTGAAGTGTGGTTTTGGTGGGTTTTAATTCACCTAACCCAAGTTGTTCATAGACCGAGTATAGGATGAGGTTAACACTTGCCCCAAGATCGAGTAAAGCTTGTTTGATCCGGTAGTCACCTATGATGCATGAGATGGTATGACCACCTGGATCCTTGTATTTTTGGGGCACCTCTTGTTTAATAATAGCGCTCAAATTCTCAGTAAAAAGTACTTTGTTGTGAACATTGTGTTTCCTTTTGACTGTACATAATTCCTTCAGAAATTTGGCATAAGATGATTTTTTTTATTGCATCCAATAAAGGAATGTTGATCTTCACTTGCTTAAAAACCTTTAGGATTTCCAGATTTTTATCTAAAGGGTTGGGTGAAATCAACCTTTGGGGAAACGAGGCAACCGACTTGTATTGCATTTCCAGTTCTTTCTCATGTGGAGTGTTGTTCGAGATATCATTCTTATTGGCAATTTTTGGATCATTAAGCTTTGGGGCGTTCATCGGATTAGATTTATCAATTGTATTGTCACTCCTCAAAGTGGTGATAGCTTGAACATGCTCCATATTTTGGGAGGATGAACTGAGGTCTTGTATCTCAAATTGGGTTCTTAGGTTAGGGAGAGGTTGGGTAGGAAGTGTGCCTTTCTCCCTAACACTAAGATGAGCTTCAACTCTAGCCATTGAAGTTTTCAAATCATTGATGGCTTGAGATGAATTCTGGTTGAATTTTAGTTGTTCTTGCATGAACCCATCGATTTTGTGAGAATTATTCTTGTTGTACTCAGCTTGGGCCGAGATGAATGTACCCAATATTTCCTCAAGTGTAGCTTTTGGGTTATTGTTTGCATTCTCTGATGGCCCATTCCTCCAACTGAAGTTGGGATGGTTCTTCCAACCAGGATTATACGTGTTTGAGTTTGGATTACTAAATGGTCGTTGATCATTATTTATGGCATTTAATTGTTCTTGTAGAACTTCCTGAAATGCAGAAATTGTAGGACAATCCTGTGTTGCATGTTGGTTACCGGAATAAATTCCACAAACATTCTCAACTTCCTCAGTCTTTTCCCCCTTCCCTAATTCGATGACCTCAACTTTTCTTATGAGGCTAGCTACACGTGCACTTATGTTGTCTTCTTCAGAGAGGACATAGATTCCTCCCTTTTCTCTTTGTTGGCTTATCTTGGGATTTGCTAGTTTAGTTGTATCCTAAGATTGTGCATTCTTGGCTAAGATATCAAAATAGTCCCATGCTTCCTCGACTTCCTTATTCATGAATTCTCCATTGCACATCATCTCTACGAATTGACGCATGGGTGAAGTTAGTCCTTCATAGAAAAAGCTTATTACCCGCCATATTTTGTAGCCATGATGTGTGCATATGTTTAATAAGCCTTTGAATCTCTCCCAACATTGAAAGAAGGTCTCATCCTCTTTTTGAGCAAAATTCATGATTAGGAACCTCAACATGTTTGTTTTATGAATAGGGAAAAACTTTTTAATGAACTCCCTAGTCATCTCAGTACATATGCCGATTGATCTTGGCCTTAATGCATGAAGTCAAGCCTTAGCTTTCTCTTTAAGAGAAAAATGAAATAACCTAAGTCTCACGGCATCATCAGATACGTTTGCAAAGTGCAACGTGGCTATCACTTCATTGAATTCCTTAAGATGTTGATATGCGCTCTCACTGTCTAAACCAAGGAACTTGGGAAGGAGTTGAATTACTCCTGGTTTTAGATCAATTTTCTTGCATTGTATTGAAAAATTATGCATGAGGGAGTACTCGCTTTTACAGGTTGCAAGTAATCACATAAAGCTCTAGGTAGAGGAACATTCTCAACCTCATTCTCACCCGTTTCAGTTTGGTTTTATCCTAGATTTTGATTGGGCCTTGGATCAGGTTGATTCTCAGCCATAATTTCAGGAAAAATTTGAGAATCTAAACGTTTCTTAGCACGGGGTTCCTTATCAATCCCTCCTTCACTAATCAGTCGGTTATTAGAATCCCGAACTCAATGTGGCTTGCAAATCTCAGAAAAGTAAAAGATTAAAAAAGGGTTAGAAAAACCTAATTGAAGTGACTACTTCGACTCCTAGAATCCTTGCAAAAAAAAAAAGAAAAAAAGAAAAACAAAACAAAACAAACAAACTAAGTTACTAGGACTCCAAAAAATCTCAAATAGAAACTATCTTCAGAAATTTTGTAAAAACCGTCGAAAAGCCCCGGCAACAGCTCCAAAAACTTATTCGCTTCCCTAAGTGTAGGGTTGCGATGTAGTAATAATTCGGTAGAGACCGAGATCGTTCTCAGGGACTTGTTAAGAATTCACAAAATTACTTATAATATTCTCTAATTGAGAGTTAACCAAACAGATTTCTAGAATTGAATATAGATAGGATTCTTAAACTAAAAGTGAATGTAATCAATATAAAAGAGCACTAGGGGTTCAAGGATCCACTTGTAGCAATACTTGATGCTTAATTGGCTGTGGTTTCTCACTTACTCAACTAGAATCGAAATTAAATCCTATCTAGCCGGATGATAGAGCAGTTAAAACAAACAATCTGCCATATGCGTGATTCATGTACATGATTCCCTCAATTCAAGTTAGGACTTGAGCACACTCAATTGCATAGGTCAATCTTCGTTCTAATAGATTAAAATCACAATCATAATCATCATTAAACTCTGTCACAAAGCATAACTAGAACATGATTTGAACTTCATTCAAATCGCTTACAAATCACACATAATTCAGAAATTTAAGAAAATAAAACTTTGGTATGAAGTTTCCACATGAGAATCCAAGGTTTAGAGCGTATTTAATCTGATTCCTCAGAGCATACAGGTCTAGAATCATTCAAAATAATTAAGAACTTAAGCAATTCTTCTAAACATCCATGAGCCATCATAAGATTAAGAAAAACTACTTAGAACTTTATTCAAACTTCAAACCATTGTTCTTTACTAATAATCCAACTTGAAACCAAAACAAATGAATTAACACATCTTAGATTCACTACAAGCTTCAACTCTTAGCCCTAGCTAAGAGGTTTAGCCATTCATGATCCAAGGAAACATAAAAGCAACTAAGAAAAACATAAAAACTAGAAGAACAAACTAGGAGTTGTAGAACTTTGAATCTGACTTCCGCCGCCTCCCACCATGGTAATTCTCTTCTATGATACCTCAGGAACGAGTTAGAGGAGTCCTTTTATAGGTTTGAGGCCCTAGGTGCGAATAAACTTCGAGAAATCCTGCAAAAACTGCGCTTTGCGCAGCAGAATTCAGAGCTTGTAGAAGAAGCTTTATTATGCAAACGACTGGTCAGACGACCGGTCTGAGCTCATGGATGACCAGTTTGATCTTGTGGACGACCGGTCTCAAAAGGCTAAAAATAGTCCAGTGAGTTTTCTGGAAATTCGAACGCAGATTTTAATTCAATGACCGGTCGGACGACCGGTCGTGATTGGTCCAGAAAGATTTGGTAGCAGGGTCCTCCTGTTGAGTGTTCGGATCGGTCGGACGACCGGTCTTGGGCCATGGACGACCGGTTGGACGACTGGTCTTCAGTGCATTTTTCTTCCCTCTTTCTTCTCTCCTTTGCTTTCTTTCTTCCACCATTTGGTGCTTGGTCCCTTGATCTTCAATGCTTGTAAACAGCGTCTCTAAGCCTTCAATTGATGAATTCTCTCTCTCATTCCTACAATCACGAAACCACGCATTAGAATAGTTTTTAAGCTTGAAAACAATGCATAGTTAGTGATGAAATGGGGTTAGAATATACACATTTAAGAGCTTAACAAGACCCCACATAGAGAAGGGCCAGGGAGTTGTCAGGTTGTACAGTTTTGAGGAGGGGGCATGAATTTGATTCGCATGCTCCTGACACTTGAAGCATTTTCTGACGTCTGGCAGCAGTCTGTCTCCATGGTTAGCCAATAGTAATCAAGTCGTAGAATCTTTTTCGCCACCATGTGCCTGTTCATGTGTGGGCCACAAATTCCTTCATGCATTTCTTTCATGATCTTTGCAGCTTCTGTTTCATCTACGCATCGAAGGAGGACTTGATTATAGGATTGCTTGTAAAGAATTTCGCCACTGATGGTGAATCGGCTAGCCAAACGTTGGATGGTTGGCTGTTTGTTGCTATTGTCGCTTTCAGATACTCCTGGGTTTCAGGATATTGCTTGATGTTGGCATACCAGGGTTTGTCTGGGGCGGCTTTGGCCTCTTCTATTTGCAGGCAGAAGGCAGGCTCATCTTGAGTTTTGATTATGGGCTCCCATTCTGAAGCTCCTTTCGGGATCTCGAGCATTGATGCAAGTGTAGCAAAAGCATCTGCAAACTGATTCTTGCCCCTAGGCATGCAAGGTAATTTCTTTGAATTCTTGGACCAGATTCTCAAGGTACATATGATATGGTATCGACTTCTCGTCCTTGGTTTTCCATTCGCCATTTGTCTGATTGATGATAAGCTATGAGTCTCTAAATACTCGTAGCTTCTTGATGCCCAAGATTATGGCTTCCCTTAGATCAGTGATGCATGCTTCAAACTCTACCATGTTGTTGGTGCACTCGAATGCTATGCGCCTTGAGATAGGAATAGGGACATCGTCTGAAGAGTAGAGGATTGCTCCGATACCACTTCCTTTAGAATTTGTTGCGCTGTCTAAGAATAACGTCCACTCATCTTTCTTCTTCTTCTCTTCACCTTCGATGAGCAAGAGATTTTCATCAGGGAAGAATATCTCGAGCGGTTGATAATCCAGGAGAGAGTGAGCGGTGAGATGATCGGCGAGGGCCTGCCCCTTGATTGCCTTTTGAGTGACATTGGTGATGTTGAATTCAGATAGGAGTAGTTACCATTTAGCTATCCTTCCAATGAGTGCTGGTTTCTTGAACAGGTAATTTAAGCGGATCCATGTGAGGGAGGAGGAGAATAGGGAACACAACCATGTATTGACGGAGTCGCTGAGTTGCCCAGACTAGGGCAAGGCAAGTCTTCTCGATCGGGGAATACCTGGTCTCGTAGTCAGTGAACTTTCGGCTCAAATAGTATATTGCTTGTTCCTTCTTCCCGGTCTCATCGTGCTGGCCGAGAACACAGCCAATGGCTTCTACTGTTATCGAGATGTATAACAATAATGGTCGTCCGGAAGTGGACGACACTAGAACTAGAGGATTCATGAGATACTTCTTGATGCGGTTGAAGGCAACTTGGTAATCGTCATTCCATTCTTTTGGAACGTTCTTCTGAAGGAGCTTGAATATGGGTTCACAGATAGGTGTGAGCTGTGTGATGAAGTGACTAATGTATTGAATTCTGCCGAGAAAACCATGAATTTCTTTCTCTGTTCTAGGAGGGGGCATCTCGATGATTACTCTGGTTTTAGTTTCGTCGACCCTGATGCTATCCTTGCTTAACATAAAGCCAAGGAGTTTACCTCCAGTTGCACCGAAGACACATTTCTGAGGGTTGAGATGGAGCTTGTACTTTTCTAATCTGTTGAATAACTTCTTCAGATCTTCAAAGTGTCCTTCAATGGTGTGATATTTGACGATCATATAGTCCACATATACTTCGAGCTCTTTTTTCATCATATCGTAGAATGATGCTATCATTGCTCGCTGATATGTTGCTCTGGCGTTCTTTAGACCGAATGGCATTAGCCTGTAACAGAGGTTCCCCATGGAGTGATAAATGATGTTTTCTCACGATCATCGACGACCATATTGATCTAATTGTAACCTAAGAATCCGTTCATGAATGAGAAGATCTTATACCCTGCAGTGTTGTCGACCTGAGTGTCGATATGTGGCAAAGGGAAGTCGTCTTTAGGACTGGCTTTGTTGAGATCTTGGAAATCGATGCACATTCGAACCTTGCCATCCTTCTTCGATACTGGTACGATGTTGGCAAGCCATTTAGGGTAGTTCAAGACTACCAAGAATCCCTCATTGTATTGCTTGATGACTTCATCTCGAACTTTCAGAGCCCATTCTGGCTTCATTCTTTGAAGTTTCTGCTTCATTGGCTTCATATCTGGCTTGGTTGACAGATGGTGTACAACGAGTCTTCATCGAGCCCCGGCATGTCTTCATATGAGAACGCGAAGTTGTACAATCTTGGAGCCAGGAACTCTATCATTCTCTTCTTCATCTCTGGTGGCAGTGATTTTCCAATGCGTACTTCCCTAGGGATCTCGGGTGTCCCTAAGTTTACTACCTCAAAATCATCAGCTACAACATTGTCTTTAGATTCAAACTTTTTGAGGAGATCCTCTAATTCGGGAGCCAGGTCATCATCTTCCAAATCCCAAGCTCCGTCCAGGCCCATGAGTTCGAAGTCTAATTCGATATCAAAATCATATGATTCGACTTCAAACTCATGCAACTCTTCAGACGAACTTGACACATTATTAAATGCAGGAAAAGAAATGTTTTTTGGTTTTTGAGAATTTTCTGGAATTGAAATGCTAGATGTTTTTGGCTTTTGAAAGTTTTTAATTTTTTTAGATTTTTGAAATTCACGGGACCCTGAACAAGTGGGTAATGCAAACCATGATTGCCCCCAACCTGCCCCCGGGTACCGATCGCTGCTTGAACCGGCATTTTTTTGGAAACCAAAGCCCTCGGATGACTCTCTGACTGATTCAGAAGTTAAGGGAATGGATGACCATTCAGGACCCCACACTCCTTCTCCTGGAGAGGTGGGGGTTAATGATTTGGGTGAAGAATCACAGTCTGGCCCAATGACCATGATTTCTCGCTGGTTGGGTACAAGATCTGAGTCATACTCAGTCCCTCCCGGATCACTTACCTCGCATTACAGTTCGTCTGGTTCTACAGCGAGACATAAGTTCGGAATCTGGACATCGGACCAATCTAGGGCTGGCCATTTCCCTTTCTTGGTCCAATGGATGGGCTGGTTCTACCCCTGGCTAATGGTTGATGATGTTGATTCTGCAGAGATGGGTGGGTCGTGCCCCTTGTTGATTGATGCTGAAATGGGCAAGTTGTGCCCCTGGTTGGTTGGAATTGAAGTGGGTAGGTTGTGCCCCTGGTTGAGAGCAGGTATCAGAGTACCTTGGTCCTGAAGCTGCTGTATTTGATTTTCTTCTTTGTCTTCATCCTCTTCTTCTTCTTCTGGAGGCTTAGATGGTTCGAGAATCCAGTCCCATCGAATGGGGGGGCCACATGGCCCAAGCTAGGCTCATCGGGAGGCCTTTGTGTAGTGTAGTCGGTTGATTTCTCCTTGGATCTCTGCAAGGCTCTCCTGGCCTGATGAATTGAATGGGTGAGCACCAAAATTTCTTTTTTCTTTTTTCCATGACGACTAACCTGTACCCAAGTCCGCATTTGCTTTGATTATATACCAGCGGCATCTTTCTGAACTTGAAATGATTCTTCATATGATACTTAAGGCTCAGACGTTCTACTGGTGAAAAGACACGATCCACACTTATCGGTTCTGGATTGGCAATAGCGTTCACAGTCTCAAATTTGAAACTGTGAAATGGGACGTCTTCTTTAGAGTGTTGGATGTCGATGATAAGGATATCTAGTTCAGTGGCAGTAACATTGGAAGAAATGATGAGCTCCTTCTCTGCATGGACAGAGATCACTTGATTTCCACAGATATACTTCACTCATTGATGTAAAGTTGATGGCGCAGCTCCAACCTTGTGTAGCCAAGGTCGTCCGAGCAACATGTTGAAAGAGGCTGATATATCCAGGATTTGAAATGTGATGGTGGAGATTTCTGGACCTATCTGTACCTCTATGTCGACCTTTCTTTCCACTAATCAGCGGGTGTTGTCGAATGCTTTGAAGTATATGGTGCTGGGTCGGAATGAGGAGGGACTGATCCCAGGCATTCTGCAGTCTTGAGAGGGCAGACATTTAAGCTTAAGCCGTTATCGATAAGGACTAGTGGGACACAAAGGTCTTTATATCATAAGGCTATGTTGAGGGATCGCCCATGGTCGTGCCCTTCTGGTGGCAACTCATTATCAGTGAAGGTGATGGCATGTGGAGCCAGGAGTTGTTCGATCATCAATCCTATCATTTCAGGTGCTGTATCGGAGGAGACATGGGCATCACTCAGGGTTTTGGCGAACATTTCTCGGTATATGTGAGATGTGTAGAGTAGCTCCCATATCGAGATTTGGGTAGGGATTGACTTGAGCTGAGTTGCAACATCATATGCAGCTTCATTTTTGTTGCCAAGACTTGAGAGAGCGCTTTTGGGATCTCCTATGTTTTGATTATCTCTTCAGATGCAATGTCCATTGGGATTCATGTTCCCTACCTCTACACATTCTGGATAGTGCCACGAGACTTCTTTGTAATTTTCCTCTCCTTTGCTTTCTAGGACCACTGGTTCTTGCAACGGTGCTGGTGTGGGTACCAGGTCTTCCTCATATGGAGCTTTTGCCATGAGGACTACGTTGTTGCTTGTGCTGAAGGGACAATGTCGAGGCTTGTCTTCATAGATCACGTAAGGTCGCGACCCTGGCTTGATTATTCTCGAAGTAGGAGGTTCCAACGGGATAAACACTGGTCCTCTTGATATGGAGTGAGGTCTCTTTGTTTGACCTAGCTTTTGTAGCGTAATTGATATACCTCCAGGACGTCTTTGCGACTTGGGGACAGAACGTGCCCCTTGCAATATGATTGGCTCGACTGGAGGAGCCCCTTTCAAGATAATGGGTTCTTGCTGCTGATAAGTATAATCCCTCCATTGTGGATTGGATTGTTCTTGAGCTGAAATTGCCCCTTGCAAAATGACAGGTTCGTATGTGGGCTCGATGTATGACTGTACTCCTTCCAGGATGACCAGCTCCCAACATGAATGGTTGTAATGTACCCCATATAGAGGTGCTCCTTCGAGTACTAACGGCTCGAAGACTGAAGGAAGAAAGGGGTTTGCCCCTTGCAGGATCGGAGGAGAATTTGTTGGCCCATAAGTGTAAGCATGAATGGACTAGATAGGAGAGAAGAAGTGATCGAGATGCTCTCCTTCTTCTATGCTGTTGATGATAGGGCTACGAGACGAACTGGGGTCCATCGGATGCTGAGGTATAGTATTATAAAGGATCTTGGTAGGAGCTGCTGGAGGAGTTCCAGGGACCGAGATGATAATCTTGCGGTCGTCAATCAGATTTTGTATGACATTCTTCAGAGTCATGCATCAATCGGTGGTGTGGCCATGCCCTTGATGGTAAGCACAATATTCATTTTTTCAGTAGTTCGGAGGCAGAGGATTTGAAGGAGGCCTGGGTGCCATTAGAGTGAGTAACTGCTTTTGTACCAGCATAGTCATGACTTGACTGAGTGGCTGAGTGAGAGGAGTGAATTTTCTGAACTCTTTGTAATTCTGCCTGTTTTGATATGAGTACTGGCCATTCCCCTTGAACTGCTGCTGCTGTCGAGGTGATTGTGGCTGTGGTTGAGGATTTGGTTGCGGTGGGAGTGGCTGTGGCTGATATCTCTGAGGTTAATGCTGAGCCTTATTCTGCGGATATGGTTGACGTCCCTGTGGGGGAGCATATTGGTTGCCCTGAGCAGTGGTGATGATGTTGTTTACCTCTGTCAGGCGAGGTGGAGAACCTTTGTGGTTTCCACTCCCATATCCAATAGGTCTTCCTTCCACTCTGTTCTGTTTGACTGGAGAGGCCAGATGAGGCCATGGAGAGATTGTCCCTGCACGGATTCCTACTTCGACTTGCTCTCCAACACGAATCAACTGTGAGAAATTCGCATATGGATGCGAGATGAGATATCTAGATATGCCAGGATATGTTGAATGAACAATCATGGAGATTTATTCTTCGTCGTCGATGGGTGTCCGCATTCTGCCTGCCATAGCTCGCCAGCGTCCCACATAAGCTGATAATGTTCCGTCACTCCTTTGCCTGAGAGCTGCGATGTCGACTCTCCTGGTGTTCGCTCGCCTCAAGTGTAAGGCTGCGATGTAGTAATAAATTTCGGTAAGACCGAGGTCGATCCACAGGGAAAGAGGTAAACAATTTCCAAACTACTCCAGCAACTCAGTTCTTGGAAGAAAATCAGGTTTAATTGGGTAATTAACTAAAACAGTAACTTAATAGAAAATCAGTGATATAAAGTACTAAGGCCTTCAAGGATCCACTTGTAGCAATCCCATGTCAATTCAGTCAATCCAAGTAGAAAACACAACTAGATTTGAAGTCCTATCTCTCATCTAGTTGAAAAATAAAGCATTCACACACATTCAATCCAAATCAAGTTGAACTTCCAAGTTCTAGTCCATTCAATCAATGTAGAATTCAAAAACCATAGCCTGCGGAGTAACAGCCATGTCTATGGACTATGGCCTGCTCAAGGGTTACTATAATTCGAATCTAAACAAGCATTATATGATAATCTCAGAGAATTGCAAGGAATTCATGTCCGGAGCACATGAACTCTCATAAAACATCTCAAACTACCACTTTAAGAAACTAGAACATGAGAAAAATCCAAACTTGAATTAAAAAGTACTTAAATTGAACTGAATCCAACATGGAATTAGCTACAAGCTTCACCTCTCAGCCTTAGCTGAGAGGTTCTAGCCGAGCATATTCATGCTACAACTAAAAACTCTTAATAAAAGCATAAAACTAGAAAAACTGAAAATAGGAGAGTTGCAGAAGCTCCACGACAGCTTCCTCTCCTTAGAACCATGTTCATTAGCTTCTCTGATGCCCTAGGAAGAGCCCCTAGGTGTCCTTTTTATAGTAAGAAAGCTCCCTTGCGTCAGAAACATCCAGAATCTGTGAAAGGTTACGCAATGCGCAGCAGTTTTCGGAGTCCCAATTTAAAAAGAACTCTATTTACGCAGGGCCGACCGGTCTAGACCGGTCGGACTGGTCTTTTAAACAGTCCAGGGAGTACAGCTGATAGGTCAAGACCGGTCGGACTGACTTGCCCAGCAATCCAGTGAGCATAGCCGACCGGTCAAGACCGGTTGGACTCTCTTTACTATGGCCAGTGTACATGGCCGATCGGTCAAGACCGGTCGGTCTGGTCTTCAACTTGATCGGCATGTGTGGCCGACCGGTCAAGACCGGTCGGTCCTGGTTCCTTTTGTTCCAGAAATGTGACCGGCCGGTCGGGTGACCGGTCGGGCTTGTTTTCCTTTGACTTTTTCTTTTTTTTTTCTTCATTCTCTTTTCTCCCTCTTTCTTCTTCTTTCTTTGATCCATCTTAGACCTTCCTCCAATGTCTTCAAATAACCCTTTTTAAGCTCTAATTGGATGAAGTCTGCTCTCATCCCTACAATCACAAAACACACGTTAGATGGGCCTTTTAAACAAGAAAACCGTGCATATAATGTGATGTAGCAGGCAATGCAATGTATAAATTGGAGGTTCAACACACCCCCCAACCAGCTTTTTGCTAGTCCCAAGCAAAACATGCGTGAATAAGTTCAAACCTCCAAACCCAACTCTCTTCCAGAAACCATGTTTCTATTCATTCCAAGATGTACAAGTCTAAAATTTGGAAAAATTTGGTGATAGAAGCTGAAACCTTAGACTCTCAAAACATAATACGTGTCTACATGAAATTCCCGCTGATTGATTGATAAATAGAAGAACTCGAACAAATTCAACCTAGTGTGCATAGTGCAAGTTCATCTCATGAGTTTCTGGGATCATCTTCTTCATGGATTAAGTAAATCAAGGATTTTAAGGTGCACAGAGTAACACCAAGCCTATGACAGGAACTTGTCTTACCGTCCTTCCGATGGCTTTCACACTACATCCCATTTCCGGATTTGGTTACGGTTCGACCATCCCCCGGTTGGTAATAGGTAGCCCTTTTCGGAATTTTCCACCATTTTTCTTTCCTTCCCGATTTCATCCTTTCTTTCCTTTTTCTTTTAAATTAGATAGGATTTTTAGAAATCCATATCTTCTGTTATTTTCCCATTGACAAGGATGGACAAAATACCCCGGCTTGGCTGCTCAACACCTTTAAATCAAAGTCTAGCTAATCCACAAATCACATAAACCTGTCAACTCATGAAAATCGTGTAATGTGAACTTGGTGTAAAGATGTTCAAATTTTCTATCAATCACAACAATAGGGGAACTAACATATAAAACCATTATGTCGGAAGAAATTCAAGACTACAACATCACACACTTCGCATCTCCTCTTCTTATACTCATAGCATCTCAAATGTATAGAAACAAGATTTTCTAAAAGAGTTTTGAGATGTTAGAAAATTTGAAAAAAAATTTGCGCATATGAAGCTCGGAATGTTACAATATGCTAGATGAGGAATCTCATCTCACCCCCCAACCAAATCTTGCATTGTCCTCAATGTAAAAAGATATTCAATTAGCATGAACATGAGAGCAATGGTAAAATATGAGAGAGTGAGAATCAATAGTACCTGAGAGAGCGATCATAGAAGTCTCCAACCCAACAACTAAAACATTAAAACTAAAGAAAACTTACCTATGCTATACCTCCATCAGACTAGGAGATCAATCATCCTGATAGACAGGATCATTCAGAGTGATGGACATGTCCTCTGAATCAAATTTCTCAACAAATGGTTTAAGGCGTTGTCCATTAACTTTAAAACAGTCACCATTTGCTGCATTTTCAATCTCAACAGCCCCATGAGGAAAAATTTCTTTGATAATATATGGGCCGGTCCATCGAGATCGTAATTTTCCCGGAAAAAGGTGAAGTCGGAAATTATACAAGAGTACTTTCTGTCCTTCATGGAAAGATTTTCTGAAGATGTGCCTGTCATGGAAAGCCTTCATCTTACTCTTGTAAATTCTCGAGTTCTCAATGCATCGTTCCGGATTTCATCAAGCTCATTTAATTGAAGTTTGCAAAGCGAGCTAGCCTTGTCCATGTCAAAATTTAAAGCCCGAGTTGCCCAATAGGCTTTGTGTTCTATCTCCACAGGCAAGTGGCAAGCTTTCCCATAGACAAGTCGATAAGGGGACATTCCAATGGGTGCCTTGTAGGCGGTACGGTGAGCCCAAAGTGCATCATCTAATCTTAGGGACCAATCCTTGCGATCCAGTCTCACCGTCTTTTTCAAAATCTGCTTGATTTCCCTATTGGAGATTTCAGCTTGCCCACTTGTTTGTGGGTGGTATGGGGTACTCACTTTGTGCCTAATACCATATTTCTTCATTAAAGTTTCAAAAGGTCTATTACAAAAGTGAGAACCACCATCACTAATGATGGCCCGAGGCGTCCCAAATCTAGAAAGTATGTTTTCTTTGAGGAACTTGAGAACCGTACGATGATCGTTGGTTCTACATGGGATAGCCTCTATCCATTTAGACACATAGTCTACGGCAAGCAGAATATAGACATGTCCAAAGGATGAGGGGAATGGTCCCATGAAATCGATGCCCCAACAATCAAAGACTTCAAGATGTTGAATTGGGGTGAGAGGCATCATATTTCGACGGGATAATCCTCCTAACTTCTGGCAGCGCTCGCATGCTTTGCAAAACTCGTGGGTGTCCTTAAATAGCGTGGGCCAATAAAAACCACACTGCAGAATTTTTGCAGTTGTTTTCTTGGCTGAAAAATGACCCCCACATGCTTGATCATGACAAAAGGATATGACTGAATTATGTTCATCATCGGGGACGCATCTCCTTATAATTTGGTCTGGGCAATATTTAAACAATAGAGGTTCATCCCAGAAAAATTTACGCACTTCCCTTAGAAATTTACGTTTGTCCTGAGCAGTCCAATGAATCGGCATCGCACCTGTGGAAAGATAATTGGCTATATCAGCGTACCATGGTGGATGCATAGCAACAAAGAGTTGCTCATCAGGGAATGAGTCCTCAATGGGTGACTCGTCAATGGAAATTGGTAGGACTAGGCGGGATAGATGATCCGCCACCACATTTTCTACCCCCTTCTTGTCTTTGATCTCCAAGTCGAATTCTTGAAGGAGTAGGATCCATCTAAGCAAACGGGGCTTAGCATCCTTCTTAGAAAGAAGGTGTTTCAGCGCCGCATGATCCATATAAACAATAACTTTGGATCCTATTAAGTATGGCCTGAATTTGTCCAAGGCAAAAATGACAGCTAGGAGCTCTTTCTCCGTAGTCGAATAATTAACTTGGGCGGGATTCAAGGTCCTACTTGCGTAGTAGATAACATGGGGCTTTTTATCCTTCTTTTGGCCTAACACCGCCCCAATAGCAAAATCGCTCGCATCGCACATCAACTCAAAAGGAATGGACCAATCTGGTGGTTGCATGATAGGGGCGATTGTCAACATGTCTTTTAGCTTTGAAAAAGCTAATTGACGTTCGGCACTCCACTCAAATTGGTTCTCCTTTTGTAGAAGGTTGCATAAAGGCCTTGAGATATGACTAAAATCATTTATAAACCTTCTATAGAAACCGGCGTGTCCAAGGAAGGACGGCACATCGCGTATGCTTTTGGGTGGTGGTAGATTGGAAATTATGTCAATTTTTGCCCGGTCTACCTCTATTCCATTGGACAAGATGATATGTCCAAGGGCTATTCCTCTTTGTACCATGAAATGGCACTTTTCCCAGTTTAATATAAGTTTCTTCTCCTCACACCTCATCAAGACCAACTTCAAGTGCTTGAGGCACTCATCAAATGTACAATCAAAAACAGAAAAGTCGTCCATGAATACCTCAAGAAACTCACCTACCATGTTCGAGAAAATACTCAACATGCATCGTTGGAATGTGGCGGGTGCATTACATAACCCGAATGGCATCCTTCGGTAGGCGAAGGTGCCAAACGGGCATGTAAATGTGGTTTTCTCTTGGTCTTCTGGAGATATCTCAATTTGGTTGTATCCGGAGTAGCCATCTACGAAGCAACAATAGGAATGGCCCGCCAACCTCTCCAAAATTTGATCCATAAATGGGAGAGGGAAGTGGTCTTTCCTAGTAACCGTGTTGAGCTTTCTATAATCAATGCACATACGCCAACCGGTGGTCACCCTAGTCGGTATAAGCTCGTTGTTGGCGTTTTCAATGATGGTAATACCGGATTTCTTAGGGACAACTTGGGTAGGACTCACCCATTGGCTATCTGAGATGGGGTAGATAATACCCACATCCAATAGTTTTAACACCTCGGCTTTGACAACCTCCATCATGTTTGGATTTAACCGTCTTTGAGGTTGTCTAGTCGTTTTTACGTTTTCTTCAAGGTGTATTCGGTGAGTGCAAATCGAAGGATCTATCCCTTTGAGATCCGCTATTGTCCAACCTATGGCTTTCCTATGTTCTTTGAGTAACTCAATCAGCTTGAGCTCTTGGTCTTTCTCTAGGTGGGAGGCAATGACAACTGGGAACGTTTCCTCTTGACCCAAATATACGTATTTAAGCTTGGATGGCAATGGTTTAAGGTCAAGCTTCGGTGGTTTGATGTTAGATGGTAGAGGCCTTGATGTGGTTGGTGGCAATTTTTCAAAATGGGGCCTCCACCGGCTAGTATCAACTACCGGTCTTTCTATATTTAATGCCTGCACAATTTCACTAATGATGGGGTCTTCAGAATCCATGAAATGTACTAAGCATGTCTCCAAGCTTTCTAGTGGTTCAAGTTGGAGGAGTTCTTCTTCTTCAAAAGTTTCAAGCATGTTTACTTCGAAGAACTCATCATCATCGACATCCCTATGTCTTTTGCCCAAGTGAAACACATTCACCTCTAGTGTCATGTTTCCAAAAGATAGTTGCATCACCCCATTCCGACAATTGATGATTGCGTTCGATGTGGCAAGGAATGGGCGGCCTAATATTACCGGTATTTGGGTGCTAGCATCCAAAATCGGTTGTGTGTCCAAGACGATAGAATCTACCGGGTAGTAGAATTTGTCAACTTGGACTAGAACATCCTCAACTATCCCCCTCGGTACATGGATAGATTTATCAGCGAGTTGCAACATGGTTTTGGTGGGTTTTAATTCATTAAGACCCAATTGCTCATATACCGAGTATGGGATCAAGTTCACACTCGCCCCCAAATCTAACAAGGCATGCTCAATCCGGTAGTCTCCAATGATATATGAGACGGTGGGACTACCGGGATCTTTGAATTTTGGGGGGGTCTTTTGAGTAAGGATGGCACTCACTTGCTCAGTTAAGAAGGCCTTTTGCTGCACATTATATTTGCGTTTTGTTGTGCATAGGTCTTTTAGAAACTTGGCATAAGAGGGAATTTGTTTGATGGCATCAAGCAAAGGGATATTAATCTTTTGTCTGAAAATCTCTAGAATATCATGAGAATTTGGGAGAGATTTTGGGGCAACCAATCTTGAAGGGAATGGTGCTACGGGCTTGTAAATGCGTTCCGGTTGTTGTGGGGCTAAGTTAGATCCATCTTCATCCTCAAAATTTACCGGATCATTAGGCTCATCAGCCTTCACCGGAATAGTTTTGTCAATTTGTTTACCACTTCTAAGGGTGGTGATGGATTTGGCTTGCTCCATATTTTGGTTGGAAGGATTAGGGATGCTTACTTCATGTACTTGCTTTGGATTGGGCTGAGGTTGGGCCGGAAAGGTCCCTTCCCTAGCATTCAAGTGTCCCTTAATCTCATCAACCGAGACTTTAAGCTCTTGGAACATTTGCTGATTCGATTGATTGATTTGCGTTTGCCCTTGTATAAACGCTTTCAAAGTATCCTCCATTGAGAATTGAGGTGGGGCCATATTTTGCATGGGTGGCCCTCTTTGGGAGTTGGTAGGATTGCCCGTAGGGGCATTCTTCCAACTAAAATTTGGGTGATTCTTCCAACTCTCATTGTACGTATTACCTACCGGTCCATTGAAAGGCCGTTGATAACCATATGTGGCATTGGCATGTTCATGTAATACCTCTTGAAATGCAGGAATTGTGGGACAATCTTGCGTAGGGTGTAAATCGGTGAGGCAAATCCCACATATGGTTTCAACAGCTTCATTGGACTTGGGAACTCCACTTTTACTAAGTTCCATGGCCTCAACCTTCCTTGTGAGGTTGGCTATCCTTGCATTCACATCGTCTTCCTCCTTGAGGACATAGATTCCTCCTTTCTCTTGAGTGGGCTTGGAGTTATTGGGTTTATCCGATGTATCCCAAGATTGGGCATTTTCAGCCAACATGTCCAAGTAACTCCAAGCCTCATCTGGATTTTTACTCATAAACTCGCCATTGCACATCATCTCCACAAATTGGCGCATATTGGAACTTAATCCATCATTGAAAAAATTTATAATTCGCCAACTCTCATAGCCATGATGTGGGCAAGCAAGTAGGAGATCTTTAAATCTTTCCCAACATTGAAAAAAAGATTCACCTTCTTTAGCCGAGAAATTCATTATGGCCCTTCGAAGGGTGTTTGTTTTATGAGCCGGGAAGAACTTTTTCAAGAATTCCCGGTTCATCTCAACCCATGACCCAATCGAATGTGGTCTAAGAGAGTGAAGCCAATCTTTGGCTCTTTCTTTCAAAGTGAAGGGAAAAAGTTTAAGTCTGATAGTATCATCGGAAACATTGGTGTAATGCAAGGTGGCCAACACTTCTTTGAATTCTTGCAAGTGTAAGTATGGGCGGTCAGAGTCTAGCCCATAGAACTTTGGTAAGAGTTGAATTACACCCGATTTTATGTCAAAGTTTCCACCGTTTGCTGATAGAACTACGCAAGAGGGTGTAATTGCTCGGGTAGGTTGTAGGTAGTCCCGTAGTGATTTCATTGGAGGAACATTATGTACCTCATTCTATCCTACTCCTTCCTGATTTGCATTTGTAGTTGGATTAGGGGGGGAGGATTCCTTAAAGGTGTTTGTTCCATACTCCCCAAACTTTCACAATGCTCTTGGTAATTTCGGACTCGTCTATGGACTGACAATGGTCCAACTAAACCACCTTCAGATTGGAGACGATTCGAATGGTCACGTTCCCAACGGGACATAAACCACTCAACCAAAAACTAAAACTAATCTTAAATCCTAGAAAACTGTAATCTGAAATTAATCTGAAAAAAATTCTGCAAAAAGCTAAGTTAGAAAGGTATCACCTGATGCGCTTGAACTAGAGAAGAATTCCTATAAAACAGAAAGAATTTGTTTAGTTCTAAGAAAATCAGAAAAACCTACCTACTTCTACTTCTACAGCCACTGAACTATTTGAAAACCGTTATCTAATTCCCCGGCAGTGGCACCAAAAACTTGTTCGCTCGCCTCAAGTGTAAGGCTGCGATGTAGTAATAAATCTCGGTAAGACCGAGGTCGATCCACAGGGAAAGAGGTAACAATTTCCAAACTACTCCAGCAACTTAGTTCTTGGAAGAAAATCAGGTTTAATTGGGTAATTAACTAAAACAGTAACTTAATAGAAAATCAGTGATATAAAGTACTAAGGCCTTCAAGGATCCACTTGTAGCAATCCCATGTCAATTCAGTCAATCCAAGTAGAAAACACAACTAGATTTGAAGTCCTATCTCTCATCTAGTTGGAAAATAAAGCATTCACACACATTCAATCCAAATCAAGTTGAACTTCCAAGTTCTAGTCCATTCAATCAATGTAGAATTCAAAAACCATAGCCTGCGGAGTAACAGCCATGTCTATGGACTATGGCCTGCTTAAGGTTTACTATAATTCGAATCTAAACAAGCATTATATGATAATCTCAAAGAATTGCAAGGAATTCATGTCCGGAGCACATGAACTCTCATAAAACATCTCAAACTACCACTTTAAGAAACTAGAACATGAGAAAAATCCAAACTTGAATTAAAAAGTACTTGAATTGAACTGAATCCAACATGGAATTAGCTACAAGCTTCACCTCTCAGCCTTAGCTGAGAGGTTCTAGCCGAGCATATTCATGCTACAACTAAAAACTCTTAATAAAAGCATAAAACTAGAAAAATCGAAAATAGGAGAGTTGCAGAAGCTCCACGACAGCTTCCTCTCCTTAGAACCACGTTCATTAGCTTCTCTGATGCCCTAGGAAGAGCCCCTAGGTGTCCTTTTATAGTAAGAAAGCTCCCTTGCGTCAGAAACATCCAGAATCTGCGAAAGGTTACGTAGTGCGCAGCAGTTTTCGGAGTCCCAATTTAGAAAGAACTCTATTTACGCAGGGCGACCGGTCTAGACCGGTCGGATTGGTCTTTTAAACAGTCCAGGGAGTACAACCGATAGGTCAAGACCAGTCGGACTGACCTGCCCAGCAATCCGGTGAGCATAGCCGACCGGTCAAGACCGGTCGGACTCTCTTTACTATGGCCAGTGTACATGGCCAACCGGTCAAGACCGGTCGGTCTGGTCTTCAACTTGATCGGCATGTGTGGCCGACCGGTCAAGACCGGTCGGTCCTGGTTCCTTTTGTTCCAGAAATGTGACCGGCTGGTCGGGTGACCGGTCAGGCTTGTTTTCCTTTGACTTTTTCTTTTTTTTCTTCATTCTCTTTTCTCCCTCTTTCTTCTTCTTTCTTTGATCCATCTTAGACTTTCCTCCAATGTCTTCAAATAACCCTTTTAAGCTCTAATTGGATGAAGTCCGCTCTCATCCCTACAATCACAAAACACACGTTAGATGGGCCTTTTAAACAAGAAAACCATGCATATAATGTGATGTAGCAGGCAATGCAATGTATAAATTGGAGGTTCAACACCGGGGTACCATGTTGAGCTTGTATACTGTCGATGAAAGCCTAAGAGAGTTGCTCCCAAGTCCTGATGCGATGGTAGTCCAATGATGTGTACCAGTCTAGGGCATTGCCCTTCAGAGATTTTTGGAACAAGCGAATGAGGGCTCCTTCATTTCCTGAGATTGCACTCAACTCTCCACAGAAAGCCTTGAGATGTGCTGTGGGACAACCACTGCTGTCATATCTTTTAAATTTTAGTACCTCAAAGTTGTGAGGTATCTGAGCATCTAGAAAAGGACATAAGTCTCTGAACTTGGTCGAAGGTAGATCGATTCCCTGTTGTCGCTGTAGTTGATTTTGCAAGATCTGAAATTGCTCATGCAACTCGTTCAATACTGCATGATCTACTCGAGCGATTGGTGCCTCTCGAAGTAAGGCACGTTCTTCTTTGGCATAGTGGTCGATGTCTTTGACCCTGTGGGCTTGCTGAAAAGCAATCGTGGGTTGCTAAATTTGATTCGATGATTGAACTGGATTTTGATGAACTTATACTTGAAATGACTGTAATTGAGCTGGAGACTGTACTGAAGGTTGAACTGGAACTTGTTGGAATTTAACTAGAGTTTGTTGAATTGAAGATTGTTGAAAATTAACTGGAGCTTGCTGAATTGAAGATTGCTAGAAATTAACTCGAATCCCATTGGCGGGGATGTGCTGGAATTGAAAAGTGCTCCTGTTTGTAGGAGGCTGAGATGCTGGGAAGTGACCCCCTTGTTGGGTATTCGCCACTGTCCACTGATTGATGTGGGCTTGACACTGACCCCCATTGTGGGCATTTGCCAGTGCTGTCCCTGCTGCTGGAAATTGAATTGAAATCCCATCGGTGGGGATGTGCTGAAATTAAGTAAAGGTCCCATCGGCGGGGACATGCTGAGGAAGAAAAAGGGTCCCATCGGCGGGGACGTGCTGGAATATACTGAGATTGTTGCTAATAAGATTGACTAGAAGTGGATTGGAAGTCCCTGCGACAGGAATGCTCTGAGACGATCTTGTCGTCGCAGGAAGGTATTGAGGAGGATGCCCCATAACGAAGGGCTGAGATGGCTGTTGTCGGTAGTCTTGGGTAGACTCCGATGGTTGTGCTTGATTTGAACTGGAGGCCAGAGGGACCCTGCATGGCTGCTGAGATTGCTGAACTGGGCCAACTTGATTGTTGGCTGCTGCGGTAGCTTGTGCTTGCATGAATTGCAAGAGCATTTCCTGCCTTGTTCTCATTCCTTGTGCCAATTTTTGCATGATTAGCGTATTCTCAAATGGTTGTTGCGCCGGAGGTTGCGCTTAGGCCATGTTGAGGGCAAGGAAGAGGTGAGCTTCCTCTTCGTGGTCGGACATGGCTCGAGTGCAGATTATGCTGCGGAAGGGAAGTTATTTTCAAAGACATTGAGCCCGAGGAGGTGCAATAGTGAGGAATATGCTCTACACTTTTTTTTTTGGGTTTTGAGATTTTCTATTTTTTTTATTTTTGGATAGAATGCTATGCAGATGAAATTGTATGCGGACTAATGACTTTCAAGTACAGGAGGGATTCCGTTTTTCAAGTTGGATAAAGACTAGTGTGATTAGCATCTCCCCAGTGGAGTCACCATTCTGTGGATGCTCGCCTTTCCACACTCCCGACCCTCCCTTTCGAAAAGGGGTATGTGCGAATCGCCGTTGTGCCACTGGTGTTGAACCTCCAATTTATACATTTGCCAACCCATTACATTACATTATATGCATGGTTTTCATGTTTAAAAGGCCCATCTAATGCATGTTTTGTGATTGTAGGAATGAGAGTGAACTTCACCCAATTGGAGACCAAAAGACCATGTTTAGGAGCCTTTGATGAAGGCTCAAGGTGGACCAAAGAATGATGAAGAAAGAGAGGAGAATGAGAAGAAAAAAAGAACGAAAAGATGAAAAAAATGACCGGTCGGCCACTTGCTGCTCCCCTCTCTTAAAGCTGCTGGAACAAGGACAGACAGGATAGACCGGTCAAGACCGGTTGGATATGCAATTTCACACTTCCAGATTCCAAACAACAGGCTATTCCGTGTCTGATTTTTTGGCCCAATTTTCTGGGGCCATCGTGATGATATTTGGAAATCCAATATATCCATGTCAAAGAGGAGCTCGACACGAAAATAACCCAAGTGGTTTCGTGTCGATCAGAGCTACAGATTGACCGTGGTGGCCAAAACAATACGAACTGTCCAGAAAGTTTCAGATTCCGCCTACTCCACTCTGGGACGGTCCAGGTGACCCACCATTGATGATATGAAGAATTTACTTTAACCATCTTTTAGACCACATCCATATATGAATAACCACAAAAGTTTCAGATCAAAAGGATGTGTGGTTTGATCGTACCGGTTGAAGAAAGATGGACCATCCAGAAAGATTCAACTGCGCAGACTTTATAAAAGGCCTGAGTGTTCTAATTTTCGCACCTAATTCTGGAATTTTTTGGATAATCTAATCCATCTATCATGTAGAGGATGAAGTTTTCTACCAATGTTCAAAATTTGAGATCAATCTGACCTCTGTACACTCTGGGGCGTTGAAAGCAAGATGACTGGTTCTAAAGGTACCCGAATTGCACGATTTTGAGAGGCAGTCGCTGATTAGTGGGCCCATTCAGAAGATAATCTTGGAAATCTAAATCATCTATGAGGAAGATCACATTACAAGGAAGCTACAAATCAAATTTGAAGGCAATCTGACCATTGGTTAAGCCGTATAAAGCGAAACAAAATCTGTCGTGTTGCGGTACTCTTGCTGTATTATAAAAGGAGGTGCTCTCTTCTATTCCAAATCAAGCAAGGACGTGGGAAGCAAGGAGTTCAATTCCTAGGAGGCTACCTAGCCTCTTACAGTTAGGTTTTCTTCCTTTTTTTAGTTCTAGTTCTAGTTTTAATATGCTTTTTCTTAGTTAACCTCTTAGCTAGAGCTAGAGGTGAAATTTGTAGTTGGTTTCAATGCTTTAAGTCTTTTATTTCAAGTACCCTTTTCTTAATTTTAGATTTGAAACTTCTAGTTTGAATAAAGTTTGGATTTTTAGATGAATTATGAGAGTTTGTGTACTCCGGACATGAGTTCCTTGCAATTCTCTAAGATTGCCATGATGAGTTGTTTGAATTCGAATTGTTGTAACCCTTGAGCATGCCATAGTCTCTTGGCATGGCTGTTACTCCGAAGGCTACAAGTTCAAGTTCTATGTGCTTCATTAGAGCTAGAAATCTGATTTTCAGATTTTAGTGGGACTGTTTGTGCTTGAATGTTATATCCTCCAATTAGATGAGAGATAGGACTTTGATTCTAATTGTGTTGTGCTTGGATGAATGGATTGGCATTGGACTACTACAAGTGGATCCTTGATGCTCTAGTTCTTCTTAATTTCAGATTTTTCTATTAGATGTGAAAAATCATTTTTCTAAACTTCTTAAACTCTAGTTATTGGAGTACTTGGAATTGTTTACCTCTTTCCCTGTGGATCGACCTCGGTCTTACCGAGATTTATTACTACATCGCAGCCTTACACTTGAGGCGAGCGAACAAGGTTTTGGCGCCGTTGCCGGGGAAAAGGTTAAACGATTCTAATTGTTCTAGTAGCTATAGAGTAGTTTTAGTTTGGTAGGATTTTTAGTTTTTATAGAAGTAGATTTTCTGATTTTCTCTAGATTACTAACAATTTTTTGTTTGATTTTGTAGGACGTTGTTGCTGACATAGATCTCACTCTATTAGGTAACATCTCCCCATCTCCCTTCTTTTTGTTCTTTTTTCTAGATTAGGGTAGTTTCTAATTCCTTAAAATTTCATCATGTATAATTGGACGAATGGTGCGTACAAGTACCTTTTGGAGGATGAGACGTCGGATTGGGGGACCCTAACTCATTGTGATCGAGATCCCTCCAAGCATGAGTGTTTTTCTGAGATTCAAAGAACCTCCACTATCCCCCCACGTAAGACGATGCGTGATTACATTAATGAAAGCAATACACATATTGAGACACAACGTAAGACGATGGGGGAATACCGGAACAAAGCAAAATTGAATAATGATCATCCGGGGAAAACATTACGTGATTACTGGATTAAAAATAACATGAGTGTTCCACCGGTTATGGTAGAAGGTGTGCAACAACAAAAGGAATGGGTGAATAGTAGCCAACCGGTTAAGACAATGCGTGATCACTTGTATGGATATGCCTATCAACCATCATATAACTCTTCATCCTACAATGCGTACGGTCTTAATTGGGAAAACCACCATTCTCCTTGTTCAAGGGAGGAACCAACCATGGTTATTAACAATCACCCTAAAACGTCTTCCTCTTGTGATGATAAGTTGTTGAGCTCTTAATCGTGCAAATTCTAACCCAAATTCATCACTCATTGTGCAAGGTTTGTATGGTTTGTAGGCTAATCCAATGCATGTTTTGTGACTACAGGACTGAGAGTGGTTCCGCCTAATTGAAGAGAAAAAGGGTTCATTTGAGACTGTTTTGATGAAGATCATTTGAGGACCAAAGAAGAAAAGAAGAAAGAAAGTAAAAGAAAGGAGCAAGGAAAGAAAAGAAAAGGAAGAAAAGAAAAATGAAGACTACCGACCGGTCTTGACCGGTCAGCCAAGAAGGCCAGACCGGTCAGCCATGCACGTTGGGAGGTTGCTGAAGACGTCCAACCGGTCATGACCGGTCGGACATGATTGCTGGACCAATGATGAACAAGCCCGACCGGTCAAGACCGATCGGCCATACTTGCTGGAATGTTAATGAAGATGTCCGACCGGTCATGACCGGTCGGATATGGTTGCTGGAGTGGTCAGCCAATGAGGCCGACCAGTCATGACCGGTCGGCTGTGCGTAAGAATTTAGAAACTTCCAAATACAGCCCGATTTTCTCTGCGCTGCGTAACTCTTACGCAGTTTCTCGATTCTTCTGAAGTTGTGGAGCCTCCAGACTATAAAAGGACACCTAGGGATCGTTCCTTGGGTATCCTAGAGGGGTTTAAGCGAGGTTGGAGGCTGTGGAATGAATTTTGGAGTTTCACATCTCCTTCTAGTTTGCTTTGCTGTTTTCATGCTTTTTATAGTTGTTTCATGTTTCCTTGGATCATGAGCAGCTAAACCTCTTAGCTAGGGCTAAGAGGTGAAGCTTGTAGTGGATCCAAGATGTTTCAATTCGTAGCTAGTTGGTTTTAAGTGTGGAATACATGATTATGAACTAAGGTTTGAAGTTTATACAAGTTTTTGAGTAGTTTTTCTTAGTCTTATGATGACTCATGGATGTTTGGGAGAATTACTTAATTGCTTAATTAGTTTGTGACGGTCTAGACCTGTATGATCCGAGGAATCGGAGTGCGCTCTAGTACTATGATCTTCATGAAGGGACTTCCTACCAAAGTTCTACTTTTCTGATTTTCTGTAATATGTATGAACTGTGCATGTGATTTGAATCAAGTTCAAATCCTGATCTAGCCTTGTTTTGTGACAGGACTTGAGGATGGTTATGATTGTGAACTAGACCTTTTAGAAAGGGGAGTGACCTATGCAATTGAGCATGCTCAGCTCAGCCTACATGGAGTGAATTATATGCATTGCACTTACATATTACAGATTGTTTGGTTTAACAGCTCTATCATCCGACTAGATAGATCTTAATATCGATTCTAGTTGAGAGAATGAGAAACCACAGCGGATTGAACATCAAGGATTGCTACAAGTGGATCCTTGAACCCCTAGTGCCTTTTTATACTTGTCTACATTCAAATTAGTTTAAAATTATTATTCACATCAGTTCTATTTAAAAATCTGATTATTAGCTTTCAATAGACGTTTTTGGATGTGTTTCTGAAATCCTACATAAGTCCCTGTGGATCGACCTCGGTCTTACCGAGTTTATTACTACATCGCAACCCTACACTTGGGGAAGCGAACATAAGTATACACAAATACTTGAGGAAATATGGAATGAGTATGTAGATGAACAATAAAATCAAGCTTACTCCCCATCTTATGAAGACGTTGAGCCCGAAATTGGGGGCATCGAATCAATCCCCTTTCATGAGGAGGATGGGGCTACCCAAGTCCCACCTTCTTCGAATTTAATGAATAGACTTTTATAGGAGATTGATTTCGATGATCCCAATGTCATCATCAATTATGGTGAGTCCACTATCTCTTTTGGATGCTTTGAATTTAATGATGAAGAGACTTCAATGACGGTTGACGAACCCGAGGGATCCATAAAATTTGAAAGTGGTAGTGGGGTTGCCTACAATGAGGGTTTGGTGAATGGTTATGAACCTATGGTTTCTTTTTCCCAAGGGCATAATGATTATGAATCTCTAGAGGATATGCATGCTAGAGAGATGGCCGAGGTTAATATTTTTGAGTCACTCCACCAACTTGCCATGCTTAATTTTAATGTGGAGAATGAGACTCCCATGAGTGAAAATTTGTAACACCCCAAGATTTTGGCTCCCGTGTACATCATGACGGCCGAATTCCCAAGGTTATTTGGAATGTGTGAGGGTTATACCCCTTACATAATTTTCACACAAACATGCGCATTTCATACTATTTGAAAAACCATGAGTAAGACGGTGAAACCAAACTTATATATTATTTCATTAACTAAACTAAATCATCAAACCATGTAACCATCATTCAATCAAACACCATGTTCATAACTACGTCCTCCCATTGGGACTTATTACAACTTCAAATACTAAATAAATGCTAGAACTATGAATGACTATGCGGTCTTGTCTTCCACCATCTGCTCCCACGAGCCATCATAATCGTCTCCTTAAGGCTCGGGCTCCTGAGGATCGTTACCTACATGTTCTAAATTATTTCCACAAAATACCGTCAAAAGCGGCATAGTGAAGAACTACTTTAAGATTGGATTAATAATTTTATGTTTGTAGGTTGATAATTCTTATGTGTTTTTATTTACATGTGTTTATTTATTCTCTCCTTAGTTAGCTATATATGAATGCTTTTAGATACTTTTTTCCATGAAAATGCATGACCCATCGTAGAAATCCTTAGACATGCCGCCAGGGGTTTTGGGACACGCAAGCCCATAATTTTGCTCGACCATGTGAGAAACGGGACGCTCATAGCCCAACTCCTCACGTGACAGTGTATGGGAGAAGTAGGACGCTCTAGCTTATTCTCAATTCCATACACTGTTCGCTCGCCTCAAGTGCAAGGCTGCGATGTAGTAATAATTCTTGGTAAGACCGAGGTCGATTCACAGGGAAAGAGGTAAACAATTCCAAGTACTCTAATAACTAGAATTTAAGAAGTTTAAGAAAGTAGTTTTTCACATGAAATAGAAAAATCTGAAATTAAGAAGAACTAGAGCATCAAGGATCCACTTGTAGTAGTCTAATGCCAATCCATTCATCCAAGTACAACACAATTAGAATCAAAGTCCTATCTCTCATCTAATTAGAGGATATAAAATTCAGGCACAAATAATCCCACTTAAATCTGGAAATCAGATTTCTAGTTCTAATGGAGCACATAGAACTTGAACTTGTAGCCTTCGGAGTAACAGCCATGCCGATGGACTATGGCATGCTCAAGGGTTACTACAATTCGAATTCAAACAACCCAATCATGGTAATCTCAGAGGATTGCAAGGAACTCATGTCCGGAGTACTCAAACTCTCACAATACTTCTAAAAAAACAAACTTTATTCAAACTAGAACTTCAAAATCCAAAATTAAGAAAAGGGTACTTGAAATAAAAGAATTAAAGCATTGGAACCAACTACAAATTTCACCTCTAGCTCTAGCTAAGAGGTTAGCTAAGGAAAAGCATATTAAAACTAGAACTAGAACTAAGAAAAGGAAGAAAAACTAGCTGGAGGAGGCTAGGAAGCCTCCTATGACTTGAACTCCTTGCTTCCCACGTCCTTGGTTGATTTGGAATAGAAGAGAGCACCTCCTTTTATAGTGCAGCAATAGTACAGCAACATAGCAGAATTTGTTTCGCTTGGTACGGCTTAACCAATGGTCGGATTGCCTTCAAATTTGGTTTGTAGCTTCCTTGTAATGTGATCTTCCAAATAGATGATTTAGATTTCCAAGATTATCCTCTGAATGGGCCCACCAATCACATCACCGACCGCCTCTCAAAATCGCTCACTTTGGGTACCTTAAGAACCAGTCATCTTGCTTTCAACGCCCTAGAGTGTACAGAAGTCGGATTGATCTCAAATTTTGAACATTGGTAGAAAACTTCCTCCTCTACATGATGGACGGATTAGATTGTCCAAAACAATTCCAGAATATGGTCCGAAAATTAGAACACTTAGGGCTTTTATAAACTCTGCGCAGTTGGATCTTTCTGGATGGTCCATCTTTCTTCAACCGGTTCGATCAAACCACACATTCTTTTAATCTGAAACTTTTGTGGTTATTCATATATGGATGTGATCTAAAAGATGATCAAAGTAGATTCTTCATATCATCAATGATGGGTCACCTGGACCGGCCCAGAGTTGAACAGTGAAATCTGGAACTTTCTGGACAGTTCGTATTGTTTTGGCCACCACGGTCAATCCGTAGCTCCGATCGACACGAAACCACTTGGGTTAGTTCGGCGTCGAGCTCCTCTTCTACATGGATGTATTGGATTTCCAAATATCATCAAACTGGGCCCAAAAAATTGGTCCGAAAAATCAGACATGGGAATACCTTGGTGTTTTAGAATCTGGAAGTTGAACTTGCATGGCCGACCGGTCATGACCGGTCTAGACCTGCCTTGCAGATGTCCAGGGAGTGCATCCGACCGGTCTTGACCGGTCGGACCCAGTTTTGCCTTTTTTTCTTCTTTCTTTTCTTCTCTCCTTCCTCTCTCTTTGCTTTCTTCTTTCTTTGGTCCACCTCGGGCCTTCATCAAAGGCTCCTAAACATGGTCTTTTGGTCTCCAATTGGGTTAAGTCCGCTCTCATCCCTACAATCACAAAACATGCATTAGATGGGCCTTTTAATCATGAAAACCATGCATACTATGTCATGCAGTGGGCAATGCAATGTATAAATTGGAGGTTCAACATACACCCACATGGAGCCACGTGCATGCATGAATTAGCCATTCTTTATTATTATTACCAATTTACACCAAGCCACTTATCGTCTAACTAACCTTTGGTACCACCACATCCTTCCTTATGGTTCATCACTCATCAAAATAGTCGTAACCGACGCAACACATCCCAGGATGGCGGCCCGTACTACTAAGCTTCATAACAACCTACTCAACTATCGTCTTATGGAGATCCTTAACAACTTTAGGAATAATAATAATAATAGTAAATATAATAATAATAGTAATAATAAATGGACTTAACAACCACTTAATCGGGAGATCTTGATACCACCACCACAGATCAGGGTGGCCACTTAACCGGACAAGCTAAAAGCATCGTCTCAGGTTAGGGCAACCTCTTAACCGGGTGTTCCGATATTCATCACCACAGATCAGGGTCCATCCATATATATAAAAGGAATATAGCAATATAAGAATCTCCATTAGACAATCACAACTATTCTTTATACAGTATAGAAAGAAAGATGGTCCCTTTAAAGATGGTTACACAAATCTCATATATGCAACAAACATAATTCTATTCCTTACTAATCTCTAAGTCCAATGAATATCCTCATCACCATGAGATGGAAAAAAGTATCTAAAAGCATTCATATATAGCTAACTAAGGAGAGAATAAATAAACACATCTAAATAAAAATACATAAGAATTATCAAGCTACAAACATGAAATTATTAATCCAATCTTAAAGGAGTTCTCACCTTATGATCTTCGACTTATTAGAGATATAAGATGATGAAATAATAGCAAGATGGTACTCCTCTCTCTCTCTCTCTATCTCTTTCTCCCTCTTTCTCTCTCTCCTTCTCTCAAATTCGTGGGTGGGGGTCACCTTTGGCTAAGAGAGGCCCTATATATAGAGGTAGGGTTGGAATTAGGGTTTGGAGGTGCGTAGTAGAAATATGGAGAGGGATGTGCACGCGATGTCTTGTGTAACAACCTCTCGAGGTGAGTTTCTCAAATCTTAATATTCGGATGATCTTTGATCAATTCCAATCCGTTCATCTTATCAAGCTCGAAGAGTAGAGTCAGAATACGTAAATTTCTTGATGATCCATGTTAATGTCAGATTTTGTAACGAGATCCTCCGACTTTTCTCCTTCGCTCCAGGAGGGATTTTCCACCACCAGACCTGAAGCAAGACAGCGAATAAGGGTGGCTGGGGACCAGCCGTTAGCCCTCCGACGCTTAAGTTAGGCCACAGAAGAGAAGCCAAGCAAAACGGGACCAAGATTGAATGATGAGTACGTACCTCCTATTCAAGGAAGCCATCCCCTTATATAGATCTGAAACAATCCAATCTGTTACGTGAGATGTCGAAATCCCGTTGATGTCGCATACGATACTGAGAATCCGCTGATTTCATGGGATAAGATCCTATCTTTTTAGTCAGATCCAACCCAATGATTTATTCCAACAATCACGCCCCTAGATGGTAATCCCTTGAAATCCGACTGGATCCGGCCGGAAGTCATAGTTGGAGTCATAGCCTCCGAAAAGGAAGGAGACGCCCGTAGTAAAGCTGCTCGCAGGTTAAAATGTGGTCGCGAGTCCAAGTACATATTTTGGGTGTAATGTCTTTCAACGACTTGTGAGAAGGTCTGCTCGCGGATCGAGCTTTGCCGTATTTGACTATCGGTTATGAAGACTCGGGACTTGCGAATAGCTGCTCCGTATTTTTCAATCTATGACTCTCGATCAGGTGATCTCGAGAGTCGAATGGACGTCCCGCACCTATCAAACATTCGACTCTCGATCAGCTAATCTCGAGAGTCGAATGGACGTCTCGTACCTATCCGACATTCGACTCTCGATCAGATAATCTCGAGAGTCGAATGGACGTTTTGGGCATTTCCGCGTGAAATCTTATCTCCATCATTTTGCCTATAACAGATGCCCCCCAAGTCCTTGCCGCCAAGAATTCTTAAGGAAAGGACTTAGCTCACTATCACACGAAACCGCTCGCTACCTTCATCGAGAACGACACCCCTCATGATGGGCTGAAATTAATGAGCGCCAGCTTTCCGCAGCCTTTTCGTTGATGGAAAATGAAGGGGCGCTCGCCACGTGTTTGAGGAGTTAATGGGCGTGCCTGCTCGAGCGCTGTGTCCAACGAGGGACTGCCACGTGCCATCAGATACGGCGGAATGATTGCCTATAAATATACGGAGTCCGCCATTTCTTTGATTTTCTACAGAAGTTTTTCGAAAGAATCCTGCAACCCTTTCTTTCCATTCTTCTTCCTCTTCCGGTGCTCAATCTTTCTTTTTCTCGGTATACTTCCTTTTTCGTCTTCTTTTATTTTCATCTCCCCATGGCTGGGAACTCTGACGAGACTACTGTCCCCCTTGGCGATGCCACTCCGGAGTCCTCTGCCTCCAGCAGTGCAAGGGTTTCGGCGGGGAGATACACAGCAGCCGGATATCCTTCCGTTTTATCGGAGGACCGGCTGGCTGAGCTACGGGAGAGATACCAAATCCCTGACTCTGTAACTCTCCGCTTGCCCGGAGGTGGAGAAACACCCGACTCCCCCCCCCCCCCCCCCCCCCCCCCCCCCCCAGGATGCGTAGCATTTTACGAGTACCAGCTCATCTTGGGGGTACGCCTTCCCCTCCATCCCTTTGTTCGCGATGTATTACGATGTTACAAGATTGCCCCTGGGCAACTCATTGTGAACGGGTGGAGGGTGGTGTTGGGCTCCTTTGCCCTTTGGGCTCAGGCTGGCAACGGGGAACTCACGGCGGAGGAGTTCCTCCGTATGTTCCGCCTGAAGAAAGCTCCATCCAGCGAAGGCTGGTATTATTTATGTTACTGGCACCGGGATAACTTCGTGTTGGGTAAGCCCTCCTCGAACTATCCCGGCTGGAGGAAGCGGTGGTTCTATGCTTCCGGGAGCTGGGAGTCTGCCTCCTCCAGGGGTCCAGGAGTGACCCGGTTTTTCTGTGAAGGTAGACACAATCCCGTATTGTGCAGTTTCCTTAGAATAATTTTTAGGGTTTTGCTTCGTTTGACCATTATTTGTGCTCGCAGGTATCCCGGCATTGCGGAAACCGAATTTGAAGGGTGGGATCAACGAGAAGATCGTCAGGGTGTATAAGGTGCCTGTCGGAGATAGGCATATCGAGGCTTGCTTATCTCCTTCGCGACTTGCAGCAGCAGGCCTCATATCCAGGAGAGAAGTCGAAATGACGAAGGCTGGAGAGAAGAGAGGCCTACTGCCCCGTCTGAAGGGCACAGGTTCCAAAAGGCAGAAGAGAACCCCTGCCGAACCGTCTCAATCTTCCATCCGCGCGGGCAGCGATCAGCCTGCCCTTCTCGCGAGCATGGCGGGGGCCCCAGCTGGGCCTACTATCCCTTCACTGGTGGTCGCACCTGGGCCACCAGTGATCAACATTGCAGACAATTCCCCAGATGGGGTGGGGTCCAGCTGCCCCCCAGCTGAAGAGGCTCGAGAGCAGGTAGAGCCTCAAGAGCCAACTCCTGCTCGGGAACTGGTCCCAGCTGCCGAACAGGGACCTGCTCGCGAGTCCATGCCTCCGCCTCGCGAGCAGACCGGTTTGGTCGTTGCCCAACCGTCTGGGAGCGGGACGTACTCGATTCCACGCCACCTCCACCCTGTATGTAAGTTCTTGTTCGAGAACGTCCCGCCTCACGCCTTCGGCTCTCTCCCCGAGCCAAGCCCTGAGAACCTTATCCTTGAAGCGGGGATGAGGATGGTTCAGGTAAGACTTTGTCAAGATCTGTTTCGACCTGTTGATACGTTCCAGAAATCTTATATTTTTCATCTCTTTGCAGGGTTTAGATCTGATTCTGCGAACGAGGCGTGATATCGTTGCCGCCCGTCGCACGATAGAGGAGGCTGAGGGAAAGAGGACTGCCTTGGAAAAGGCAGTTCAAGGAAGAGACCAACTGCTCAAGGCTCGTGAGGCAGTGATCTCGAAGAGAGATGAGGAGAAAAAGATCCTCATTGAGAAGATCCAAGTCCTGACCGACAGGTATCAGGCCTTGGACTCAGACTACGTGAAGCTCACGGGTCTGAAGGAGAAGGCAGAGAGAGAGAGGGAGATCTTCCGACAGGACAAGATCTCATTAGACGAGCAATTCGCGGGAGCCAGGTCGCAGCTCAAGGAGGCCTACGACAACCTGACTAGGGAGCGCACCGCTCTTGCGCAGCTTAAGGATGACTCGATCCACTGGGACGAGGAGAGAGTCGCCCTTGTAAAAATGCTCTCGGAGGAAGGTACTCGGGCAGTTTCCGAGTTCCGGACTTCGCAGCTGTATGACGATGAACGATATGAGTCATACGATGCTGGTCGAGACTTTGCACTGAGAGTAGTGCAACGAATGATCCCATCCTTCGATATGGGGGAATTCGGTCGAGTCGCGACCATCATAGCTGCAGAAGAGCAAGCTGCTGCCGAGAATGAGGTGACCGAAGCCACGCAGGCTGGAGGGGCTCCTGAAATGGGCCCTGAAGTCGAGAGCGTGGCTCCTCCTAGCGATTGATTTTCTTTTATACAAATGTATATGTAATCATCTGATTATTAATGAAAAGATGTTTTTGGAAGTGTCGCTGTTTTGTTGCTGTTCTCCCTTCATCTTTTATTTTTTGCTTGTTAATCTTGAATGGATTCGTCAGAGATGTGACCCTTTAATTCTAGCATGAGCTAGGCTGCTCGCGATCAGGATGTGACCCCGTTCGCTGCCCTAATTTGGGCACGAGCTGTGGTGCTCGCATTTTGGAGTGCGATTCCTCCTCACCAATCGCGAGTAACTAACTCATGAAAAAATGAATTAGACTCAATCCGGGGGTCGTGAGACCATGTCCGCGTTGAGATAGACTGATCTATCGATTGAGATTTTGATTCTACCAAGGGCAGAAGGTTGGTCAAGAGATGGTATTCATTCTCTTCGGGGCTGTTCAGGTCCATGAGAATGGAGAAGCGACCAACTAGTAATGATTTCAATCCTACCAAAGGTAGGCAATTGGCCAAGAGGACGTGTAAGCACTCTTCAGGGCTATTCCGGTCCATATAAATGGAGTAGCGGCCAAAAGATATCTTTCATTTTATTCATAAGATGTTATGATAAACTACATTGAATCTAGGGGTAGTATCTTAGCAAATGCTCCACGTGCCAAGGGCGACGTACAGGCTTCCCTTGCATGTCTTCAAGATAATAAGTACCGGGTCGCACAACCCTAATAACCCGATACGGGCCTTCCCAATTCGGATCTAATGAACGAACAGGAATTCCAAGATTTCGCCTTAGAACCAAATCTCCGAACTGGAAAGATCTAGGTCGAACCTTTGCATTCCGATAACGAGCAATACGTTGTTGATATGCCGCCACTCGTACTTGGGAAGCATTTCTTCGCTCTTCCAAGAGATCGAGATGAAGTCTGATATTTTCCTGATTGCTCGCGGGATCATACTGTTCGATCCGATATGAGGGCACTTGAATTTCCACTGGTACCACTGCGTCAACACCAAATGCTAAGGAGAAAGGAGTTTCACCTGTCGATGTACAAGCCGTGGTTCTATAGGCCCATAACACTTCTGGCAGAAGTTCTGGCCACACCCCTTTACATTCACTTAGCTTGGTCTTTAAATGATGCTTTATAATTTTATTCACTGCCTCGACCTGCCCATTCGCCTGTGGATGATATGGAGAAGTGCGGAGATTACGTATCTTCCATTTGTCGCAAAATTCATCAAAGGCTGCGTTGTCGAACTGCGTTCCGTTATCGGTAATTATGGTATGAGGAAGTCCGAAGCGACATATAATATTTCTCCACATAAACTTAGTAGTTTGTTTTTCAGTAATTTTGGCTAATGGTTCTGCCTCGGCCCATTTGGTGAAATAATCAACCGCCACGATCGCGAACCTATTCTGTCCCTTTCCCATAGGTAAGGGACCGATGATATCGATCCCCCACTGAGCAAAAGGCCAAGGGCTGTCGACTGGGGTCATCCGCTCAGACGGTACGCGAGGTATAGGTTGATATCGTTGACACTTGTCGCATTTTTTAGAAAATTCTATGGCATCTGCTTTCATAGTAGGCCAATAATATCCTTGCCTCATCGCTTTATATGCTAGGGATCGCCCCCTGGGATGATTACCACATGCCCCCTGGTGTACTTCATCTAGAACACGATGTGCTTCTTCTGGGTGAAGACACCTCAAATAAGGCAAGGAGAAGCTTTTTCGCAACAAGATTCCATCTTGTAAGGTGTACCTGGCAGCTCGAAGCTGAATTTGTCTTGCAGCTTTCTTATTTTCTAGTAGGTATCCATCTCTGAGATAAAGGATGATAGGATCCATCCAACATGGAGACGATTGTACCGATATAACTTGCTCGGGAGTCACTTGATCGATACTCAAATGTTGACGGTGCTCGATGGGGATCGAATGCGATAGTTCTGATTCTGGTGCAGAAGCGAGTTTTGCCAAGGAATCGGCCAGTTGGTTCTGCTCGCGAGGGATATGGAATATTTTGTAAGTCTTCAGTTTGGCGAGCAGGATGAGGACACGAGACTTGTATAAGGCCATTCTTTCTTCTTTGGTTTCGAATTCGCCAAGAACTTGGTTGACAATGAGCTGGGAGTCGCTATGAATTATCAAATTCTGGACTGCGAGGACAACGGCTAGCTCGAGGCCAACAATAAGGGCCTCATATTCTGCTTCATTATTGGAGACGCGTGATTCGAAACGCAGAGCGTATTGAAAATGCGACCCGTCTGGAGCCACTAAAATCAGGCCCGCTCCACTGCCACTGGCCCGTGACGACCCGTCCACGAAGAGCGACCAAGGAGGTTGATCGCTGGTCATGACGCCATCTTCAGAAGAATATGTAAATTCGGCGATGAAGTCTGCCACGGCCTGGCCTTTGACTGCGGTCCTAGGACAGAATGAAATATCATGCTCGCTGATCTCGACCGCCCATTTAGTTAAGCGCCCGGAAGCCTCAGGCTTTTGAAGGACTTGACGTAGTGGATGATTTGTTGGTACTAAAATGGCATGGGCTTGAAAGTATGGTCGCAGTTTTCGAGCTGCCGTGATTAAGGCTAGGGCCAGTTTCTCCAAATCAGAATACCTAGTTTCTGCATCAACCATTGCTCGACTGATATAATAAACTGGCCTTTGTACCCCGGAATCTTCTCTTATTAAAGCGGCACTAACGGCCGTGGAAGACACAGATAAATAAAGAATGAGTTGCTCATGTGCCACAGGCTTAGATAAAATAGGGGGAGCGCTCATATATTGCTTCAGTTGTTGAAAAGCTTCTTCACATTGAGGTGTCCACTTCCAATCAGACTTGGCCGTTGCACGAAGGAGTTTGAAAAAGGGCAGGCACTTGTCGGATGCTCGCGAGATGAACCTGTTCAATGATGCGATGCGACCAGCTAGACGCTGAACGTCCTTCAGAGTCACTGGGGATTTCATTTCTATCAATGCTTTAATCTTTTCGGGATTCGCCTCAATTCCGCGTTGGCCAACCATGAACCCAAGAAATTTCCCTGCAGATACTCCAAACGCACATTTTTCTGGATTTAATTTCATCTGATACTTCCTCATCAGATCAAAGGCTTCTCGAAGATCAGGAATGTGGTCATCTTCATCGATGCTTTTCACAAGCATATCGTCAACATAAACTTCCATGTTCCTACCGATTTGAGCAGCGAATATTTTGTTGACAAGACGCTGATAAGTGGCCCCTGCATTTTTGAGTCCAAACAGCATTACCTGGTAGCAATATAGTCCTCGATCTGTGATGAAGGCAGTATGTTGGCCATCAGGTGGATGCATCATAATCTGGTTGTAACCAGAGTAAGCATCCATAAAACTGAGGAGGGCGTGTCCAGCTGTCGAGTCGACCAACTGGTCGATTCGTGGTGTCGGGAAGCTATCTTTGGGACATGCTTTGTTTAAGTCTGAATAATCGACGCACATTCTCCATTTGCCATTAGCTTTCCGGACGAGAACTACGTTGGCGACCCACTGTGGGTAGTCAACTTCTTTTATGAAATTTGCCGCGAGCAGCTTCTTAACTTCAGTTTTGATCGCCATTTGTCTTTCTGCAGTGAAAGCACGTCGACGCTGATGTACGGGTTTATGCTTTGGGTCAATGTTGAGACGATGTACGATGACATTAGGATCGATGCCCGGCATATCTTTATGAGACCAAGCAAACACGTCCTGGTATTCAGTGAGGAAACGGATCAGATCTTCGCGGTGGATACTGTTTAAGGAGGAACCGATGTACACGATCTTAGACTGGTCGTCTTCGGTCAAGCGGATCGCCACTGTTTCCTCCCCTGGAGTTCCTGATTTCAGAGCACTTTCTCTTGGATCCAACGCGGTGGCGAGAACGTCGGATGATCCTTGAACTATTTCCATGACAGGTGCCGCTTGAGCTTTCTTTCGATCTTGGAGGGCTATCTGGTAACAGGATCGTGCCTCCTGCTGACTTCCTCGCACGACCCCTATGCCATTTGGGGTTGGAAATTTAACGCATAAATATGATGGGTGCAAGGCCGCTCCAACCTTAGTTAGTGACGGTCTCCCCAAGATGGCGTTATATGCTGATTTTCGATCTACGACGAGGAAGTTTACGAAGACAGTAGTCTTCGCTGGACTCTCCCCAAAGGTGACTGGGAGATCGATACTTCCTTCAGGTGTCACCACTTCTCCTCCAAAGCCGACAAGAGGGGTCGATACTGGCTTGAGGAGGTCTCTGGCAAGTGCCATCTTGTCGAAAGCCTCCAAATACAGAATATCGGCCGAGCTACCTGTATCCACCATAATTCGATGAGTCAGATAATTTGATACCTTCAGTGTGACTACGATGGAATCTTCATGAGGGAAATGAATTCCCGCTGCATCTTCGAGGGTGAAAGAAATTGGAGGATGCTTAGCTTTCGAAGAGTTGGACGTTTGTTCCAGCCAATAGATCTGCTGGGGTTCTTTGGACGCCTTTCGGGCGTATGCCTTTCTTGAAGCTTGAGAGTCACCCCCGCAAGCTGGACCCCCGACGATAGTGCGAATTTCTCCTGTGGGCTCAGCATCCTCTTGGTCTGTTTGATGATGAGACGGTTCCTTTTGGCGAGATGAGGTCTTCACCCTTTCTGGTGACCTATTTTTACGAGCAACATAATCCTGGAGATGGCCTTTTTGAATAAGAGCTTCGATATGGTCTCGCAGGGAGATACAGTCTTGGGTCCTATGCCCGTGATCTTTGTGGAAGTAACAGAACTTACTCTTATCTCTCTTCTCGGGATCGGATTTAATCTTTGCAGGCCACTTCACATATGGCTTGTGTTTTATCTCCATTAGAACCTTTTCAGGAGACCGATTAAGAGGAGTATAATTATGATATTTACCAGAGTAAGGCTTCCTGGGAGAACGATCGCGCTGATCGCGATGGTATTTTTTATCTGTAGAAGTTCCTTCTGGCTTGCGTTTCTTACTTTGTACTCCATGGCGTGTCAATGCGACTTCTTCTGCATTGATATATTTCTGAGCTTTGGCTTGGAATTCCGCCATAGTTTTCGGCGGGCTCTTATCTAAGGCAAACCTAAATTTCTCGCTCGTTATTCCAGCAATGAGGGCGGTGAGACCCTTTTCTTCAGTGTAACTCTCGGTTTGAACGGCTTCGGCAGTGAACCGTACTGTGAACTCTTTTATCGTCTCCCCATGTTGCTGTTTCAGATTCATCAAATGGGAGGCTGGTTTTTTAATGCGAATACTTCCCATGAATTGAGAAAGAAATATCTCCGATAATTGGGAAAAGGAACTGATGGAAAGTGGCTTTAACCCCCGAAACCACGTACGAGCCGCTTCCTTCAATGTAAGGGGAAAAGCCCTACACATGATTTCTGAACCATGTCCTTCCAACTCCATGAGAGACCTATATGTTTCCAGATGTTCCAGAGGATCGCCAATGCCTGTATATGGAGCGATAACAGGCGTTCGATACTTTCTGGGCAACGGGGCTTCCATGACCTCGCTTGTAAAGGGAGATTCAGATTGATGTATTGCCGCCATGACAGCAGATGGCCGATTTGCCTGGTATCTCTGCTCCATGACATCAAAACGGTCTTGGATTCTTTTGAGATCTCCTTCCCATGGCAAGGTATAGCTAGACGTTTCGGCGGTGGAGCCTTGCGGTTGAGGTTGTCGAGACGAACTGGAATGTATAGAATGTGGAGGCGGCATAGGGGGATGGCCGCCAAGTGGTGGGACCTGTAGTTCATCCATAGAATGCCTGGAAGCAACTGGTATGGGTGGCGGTGGTAACCCTTCGGAGGGTTGTCTTTGCGGTTCAGGGAAGTGCTGATCAAGTCGATTTGACAGTGCCTGAACTCCGGCGTTTAGAGTTAGGAGAGTGTTCCCGAGGAATCGTAGGACATCATCCTGATTTCCAGAGGCCTCCAATAATGGATTTGTTGATGGCATATTTGGGGCTCCTTGAGGGATATCCGTCGGGACAGGTGGGAGGGCAGGTGTGGATTCCATCTCACCGGGCGGAGGTGGTGCCTGCCTCGAAGTTGAAGGATGAACTGTCTTTTTAGGAGGCATCACCGAAGGATTTTGATCGGTGGTTAACACGATTGATTTTAATGATCAAGCCGTTCCCACAGACGGCGCCAGACTGTTAATGTCAGATTTTGTAACGAGATCCTCGGACTTTTCTCCTTCGCTCCAGGAGGGATTTTCCACCACCAGACCTGAAGCAAGACAGCGAATAAGGGTGGCTGGGGACCAGCCGTTAGCCCTCCGACGCTTAAGTTAGGCCACAGAAGAGAAGCCAAGCAAAACGGGACCAAGATTGAATGATGAGTACGTACCTCCTATTCAAGGGAGCCATCCCCTTATATAGATCTGAAACAATCCAATCTGTTACGTGAGATGTCGAAATCCCGTTGATGTCGCATACGATACTGAGAATCCGCTGATTTCATGGGATAAGATCCTATCTTTTTAGTCAGATCCAACCCAATGATTTATTCCAACAATCACGCCCCTAGATGGTAATCCCTTGAAATCCAACTGGATCCGGCCGGAAGCCATAGTTGGAGTCATAGCCTCCGAAAAGGAAGGAGACGCCCGTAGTAAAGCTGCTCGCAGGTTAAAATGTGGTCGCGAGTCCAAGTACATATTTTGGGTGTAATGTCTTTCAACGACTTGTGAGAAGGTCTGCTCGCGGATCGAGCTTTGCCGTATTTGACTATCGGTTATGAAGACTCGGGACTTGCGAATAGCTGCTCCGTATTTTTCAATCTATGACTCTCGATCAGGTGATCTCGAGAGTCGAATGGACGTCCCGCACCTATCAAACATTCGACTCTCGATCAGCTAATCTCGAGAGTCGAATGGACGTCTCGTACCTATCCGACATTCGACTCTCGATCAGATAATCTCGAGAGTCGAATGGACGTTTTGGGCATTTCCGCGTGAAATCTTATCTCCATCATTTTGCCTATAACAATCCACATTCTAGATTGGCCGATCCTTAAAAATGGCCTAACGGGTGCTAAAATGGGCTATATCTCAATTAACGGTCTACGCTTGATGATTAGGGCCCAAATTTTGAAAAAATATGTAGTCATGATAGGCAAACAATTGTACAAAGTTTAGTGGTTGATTGATGGTGAGGAATGCCTAGATCTGAAATTCCAACTTTTGGCGGAAAAGGAAGGGGTTGGCTTTGTGGTTCAACGGTGTAGGATTGTAGATCGAGGTCCAAATTTTGTGTAAACTCGTAGTCATATGAGTATAATGGGTGGTCCAAATTTGAGAAGCGATTGATGGTGAGAAGTTGGTAAATTGAAAGGTTTAAATTTGAGAAGAGTTGGTAACTCGTTAATTTCTAGAACGGGATAACTTCGCACATAAGAAAGAGGCTTATCAATGTGGGGCAATCAAATCACACTATTGGTCCATGATAAAGTCGATCCAAGTCACTCGTATGAAGAGAAATATTCGACTACGACTAACCATCTACTTTCCTCACTCGATGGACATGAAAATTAAGGGTTAAGGGCTGATTTGACAATTGGACCACTTCTACTATGATTTAAGGGCTAAAATTTGATATGTATGGTTAATATATGTCCAAAAACTCAAATCCAGGATTTTGCATGAAAGTGATCGTCAGAAACTATAATACTTAAAAATAGCATTTTCGTAATTTTTACAAATATTCGTGTTTAACGAAATCTAACTCTTCTACATTGTTAATGAGGTCATTCTAAGCAACTTTAATAAAGGGTACTCCATATGATCTCCTACGGATGTCCCGTTATTTGAATTTTAATATCAATGGCCGGTATTTAATATAAAAACAATAGAAATAAATTTCAGAAAATTTTAAAATAACTACGGTAAATTTGGGGCGTTACAACTCCCCCCACCTTAAAACTAAACTTCGTCCTCGAAGTTACCTGAATGTACGGCGAAAAGGTGTTGATAAGCTTTCTTCATTTCTTCTTCGGTCTCCCAGGTTGCTTCCTCTTCTCTGTGAAACGACCATACAACTTTTACTAGTGGAATGACTTTCCTTCGCAGTACGTGCTCTTTTCGGTCCACGATACGCAGTGGTTCTTCGATGTATGACCCGTCACTACGTACTTCGATCTTTTCCCATTCGATCACGTGAGCGTCATCTCTGTTGTACTTCCTCAACATCGATACATGAAAAACGTTATGGACGTTTGCTAGCTGCCGAGGCAAGGCCAGGCGATAGGCTACTACACCAACTCGTTGGAGAATCTGGAATGGCCCGATGAAACGCGGAGCTAACTTTCCCTTCTGTCCGAACCTCAACATTCCTTTCATAGGTGATATCTTTAAAAATACATGATCCCCTTCTTAGAACTCCAGATTCCGTCGTCAGTTATCTGCATAACTCTTTTGCCTGCTTTGAGCTACTTTTAGGCGCTTCCGAATGATGTCTATCTTTTCTGAGGTAATTTGAACAACTTTCGACCCAATCAAGCTTCGATCTCCTACTTCGGCCCAACATTGAGGCGTACGACAAGGGCGACCATACAGTGCTTCAAATGGTGCCATACCTATACTTGCCTGAAAGATATTGTTATAAGCAAACTCTGCTAGAGGTAGGTAATCTTCCCAACTTCCCTTAAAGTCCAACACACATGCTCGCAACATATCTTCCAGAATCTGGTTCACACGTTCCGTCTGACCATCCGTCTGTGGTGGTAAGCTGTACTATACTTGAGCGACGTTCCCATAGCTTGTTACATCTTTGACCATAATGATGACGTATAGCGTGAATCTCTATCTGATATAATCGATGCCGGTACCCCATGTAAACATACAACTTCTTTCACATACAACTCCACCAATTTTGATACCTTCGCCGACACTCGGGTCGCGACAAAGTGAGCTGATTTGGTGAGGCGATCCACTATCACCCAAATGGCGTCATGATTCTTTCTCGACTTGGGTAAACCCGTGATGAAGTCCATAGTAATGTGCTCCCACTTCCACGTAGGGATCTCTGGTTGTTTCAACAATCCTCCTGGCTTTTTGTGCTCGGCTTTTACCTGTTGACACGTGAGGCACTTAGATACGTATTCTGCGATCTCTCGCTTCATGTTGTTCCACCAGTACTGCCTCTTCATGTCCTGATACATCTTCGTGCTCCCCGGGTGAATCGTTAACTTCGAACTATGTGCTTCGTCCATCACTTCCTTCTTCAAACTTAGTTTATTTGGCACACATAGACGGTCGCGAAAACGTATGCCTCCATCTGATCCAATTCGTCAATCTACATTTCTTTCATCGGCCATAAATTTTGTCATTATTTCCTGCAATTCGTCATCTTGGTTCTGAGCATCAATGATTTTACGCATCAATGTCGGTTCTACTACAATATTATTCACTTTCACTACTTGGCTCCCAACGTTTAATTTTACATCAAAATCTTTTATAAAATTTAGCATTTCCCACTTCTTGAGGATGCAAGACATTGTTGTCTCATGTACCTTCTTCCTACTAAGGGCATCAGCCACTGCATTAGCTTTTCTAGGCTTGTAGCACAACTCTATCTGAAAATCCTTCAGTGTCTCCATCCACCTTCGTTGACGCATATTCAGATCTTTCTGCTGAAACAAGTACTTCAGGCTCTTGTGGTCGGTGTTTAACTTGAATTGCTCCCCATACAAATAATGTCTCCAAATCTTCAAGGCAAAGATCACAGCTGCTAATTCTAGGTCATGTGTGGGATAGTTCTGCTCGTGTGGTCTCAATTGGCGAGAGGCGTAAGCTGTTACCTTATCTGCCTGCATCAATACACAACCCAGGCCTGCTCGTGAGGCATCGGTATGGATCACAAATTCTACTCCTTCTTCGGGCAATACTAGAACTGGGGATGTTGTTAACAATTCTTTCAGCATTTGGAAAGCTTCTTCTATCTTCGTGCTCTAGACAAAACGAGTATTCTTCTTAGTTAACTCGGTCAAGGGGCAAGCGATCTTTGAGAATTCTTTGATGAAACGACAATAGTATCCTGCAAGCCCTAGGAAACTTCACACTTCGGTGACTGAGGTAGGTTGGATCCATTGGCGGACCGCCTCAACTTTGGACTGGTCGACTGCTATCCCATCGCGAGTGACTACATGACCAAGGAACTTCACTTTTTCTTCCCAGAAATCACATTTCTTTAACTTAGCATACAATTGGTTGTCCTTCAGTGTCTGTAGAGCTATTCTTAGATGCTCGGTGTGCTCTTCCTTACTCTTCGAGTATATGAGGATATCATCGATGAAAACAATAACGAATTTATCTAGGTAAGGCTTGAATACACGGTTCATCAGGTCCATGAATACTGTTGGGGCATTTGTCAGTCCGAAGGGCATGACAACAAACTCATAATGTCCATACCTCGTTCTGAATGCCGTTTTGAAAATATCTGCATCTCTCACTCTTAGCTGATGGTACCCGGACCTTAAATCAATCTTCGAAAAGAACTGGGCTCCTCTTAACTGGTCAAAAAGATCATCTATGCGCGGCAGAGGATACTTGTTCTTAATATTGGCTTGGTTCAACTTTCTATAATCAATACACAGGCGAAGCGAACCATCCTTTTTCCGTACAAAGAGGACAGGCGCGGCCCAGGGAGATACATTGGGGCGAATAAATCCTTGCTCTAGGAGTTCTTCTAACTGTTTCTTCAATTCTTGCAATTCTACAGGAGCCATACGGTACACTGCCAATGCTATAGGTGCTGTACCGGGCACGAGATCAATGGCGAAATCTACTTCACGCTTTGGGGGTAGACCAGGAATATCTTGGAATACTTCAGGGAATTCAGCTACTATAGGGATGTGGTCGACAGATAGCTCAATTGACTCTTCGACGCACATCAACTGTTCGATTACTTCCTTACTCTTCTTACCTTGGAACATTAACGGGTCGTGGCTCGGGAGAGACAATGATATGGTCTTGGCATGGCAATCCAAATTCACCCGGTGCTTAGAGAGCCAGTCCATTCCCAAGATCACGTCGAAGTTCTTCATGTTCAATACAACTAGATTTGCTTCGAATTTGACTTTGCCAATGGTTAAAGGACACCTTCGACATTCCTTTCTTAGTTCTACAATTCGACCGATAGGTGTTGCTATGACCACAGATTCACCTAAGCGTTCTACCTTTAAGTCTAATCGAGCTACAACTGATGCATCAATAAAAGAAATGGAGGCACCGCTATCAAATAAGACAACTACTGGATCATTGCCGATAAAGATAGTACCTTCGATAGCGCGGGGATCTTCTTCCACATTATCTGGTGGAGCCATAGCGTAGAGACGTCCTTGTTGCTTTTGGTTTGGATTTGGTGCTTCTCTCTTTTGCATTTGAGGACGGGCTGCTGCAGGTGGTCTGGGTGTTTGATTCTGCTGTTGTGGTTGACTCCCCTTAGGCTGTGAGGCATTCTTCTCATCTGCTGCCTTCTTGAAACAATTGATGGCCTTGTATCCTAGCTTTCCGCAGTAGTGACAGTTGAAGGGGTCCCGGTTCTGTTGCTGATTGGTTGGTGCAAGTCTTGGCCTCTTGTCAGGAATGGAAGGTGGGTTTGGTACTGCTCCGCTTTTCTGGCCTACTTGTCTTGTTTGATTTCATTGCTGGATATAGCGTTCAGTGTCTTTCTAAGTGATCATTGCTCGATTTATGATCTCTTCATAAGTATGCAGCTTCAATATGCTAATCTTTGACCGAATACTAAGCCTCAAGCCTTCCTGGAACTTGTGGATCATGTAGCCCAGGTCTTCTACTGCTGAGGGTAGGTAACTTGACAACTCAGCGAATTTGTCTTCATATTGGGCTACGGTGAGGTTACCTTGCTCTAGTTTCAGGAATTCAGACATCTTCTCTTTCCTATATGCTTCAGGGAAAAACTTGTCATAGAACTTAGCATGGAAAGTGTCCCACGTCCACTGGAATCCTTCTGGGACTCTTCTTTTTGCTGCCTGCCACCAAACGTAGGCCGCCCCCTCTAATAGGTATGTAGCTATGGTCACTCGGTGTTGCATGGGGCAAGCTAGGGTGTCTAGTGCCTTAGCCACTTGCTTAAGCCAATAATCCGCCTTGGTAGGGTCAGGGTTTCCATGGAACTTCTCAGGATGTAGCTTTAGGAATTTCTCAATCAGGATGGTTTCTTCAGGAAGCATGAACCGAGGTTGATTCGGCGGAGGAGCCTGTCTAGGTGCTAGGGGTACTTGAAATGTTTCAAGTTGATTTTGGGGTGTTGGTATAGTTGTTTGAGTTTCCACTGGAGGCGGAGGTGCGGTTTGAGTAGAGGTTGGAATCGGAGTTTGGCCAGGGGTCACGATCGTTATTAGTTGTTCGAGGGTGGCCTGGTGTCAGGTTTGTTGCTCATGCTGTTGGGCCTGTTGTTGTTGAATGATACCGATGAGACGATCGAGTGCGCCTAACATAGCTTCCCAAGGTTGTAGAGCATTAGAGTTTCCTCCCACTGAAGTCATTGGTGGATTTGTATTAGGACTCGCAGTGTTAGCCATGGGTGGTGACTCAAGCTGGGGTGAAGCCGCGGAAACGTTTCTTGAAGATTTTCTCTTAGGGGCCATCAAGCTGAAAATAAGTGTTCTATAGGTTAGAGGTCACTCCTAAGGTGAAAACTAATGAACTCAAATCAGAAAGTTAGAGTTAGAGGTTCACCTAACTCGTAGTTTGGGAATCTGATACCCAGGACCTGATCACGCTCTCGGATTTTTTTCTCTGAAATCGGAAGTCATTTTCCTCTAAAATTTGGAGAGTAGATAGATGATTAGGTGGGGAATATCTCACATTTTTCTCAGAATAAAAATCTCATGATAAAGTATAGTTCTGACCCCCACAAGTCTGAAAAACGTAACAGATCAGCAGACTTTTACACAACATATGTGCTATTACAAGAATTTTCCTGATTTAATTACATATTGGATTGATATGAAATTTTATACAGATACTGGGGACTGAGTTAGGAATCTCCAAAAAAATTTATAAAATTTTATGAGATCTGAAAATATATTTTCTAATGACGGAATTACAGATGGGTCTAAAAGTCTGCTCTAATTGAAATAATTAGAAATAAGATAGTTACTCCTAATTATTTAGGAAGAAAATTCATAAGATTCAATGAATCACTGAGTCAAATATAGGGAATAAATGAGAGCCCCAAATAAAAAAAATGAAAATTTTCCTTCCAAAAAATCCTAAAATGTTGAGATTTCTAAGTTCCACGACTACCCTAGTAAATTTCAAGGAACCTAAGTGTGGGTCTCTAAGTTCATAACATTACATACCATTAATAGGATTGAATCTAAATGATTTGTCTCTAGTCATTGGGGACCTAAGCCCTAAGATGAGTTAATTATGATATGGATTTAGGCTTCTTGCCCAGAGGTCCCATTTTGCTCTGATACCAACTTGTAACACCCCAAGATTTCGGCTCCCGTGTACATCACGACGGCCGAATTTCCAAGGTTATTTGGAATGTGTGAGGGTTATACCCCTTACATAATTTTCATACAAACATGCACATTTCATACTATTTGAAAAATCATGAGCAAGACGGTGAAACCAAACTTATATATTATTTCATTAACTAAATTAAATCATCAAACCATGTAACCATCATTCAATCAAACACCATGTTCATAACTACGTCCTCCCATTGGGACTTATTACAATTTTAAATACTAAATAAATGCTAGAACTATTAATGACTATGTGGTCTTGTCTTCCACCATCTGTACCCATGAGCCATCATAATCGTCTCCTTGAGGCTCGGGCTCCTGAGGATCGTTACCTACATGTTCTAAATTATTTTCACAAAACACCGTCAAAAGCGGCATAGTGAGAACTCTTTTAAGATTGGATCAATAATTTCATGTTTGTAGGTTGATAATTCTTATGTGTTTTTGTTTACATGTGTTTATTTATTTTCTCCTTAGTTAGCTATATATGAATGCTTTTAGATACTTTTGTCCATCTCATGATGATGAGGATATTCATTGGACTTAGAGATTAGTAAGGAATAGAATTATGTTTGTTGCACATATGAGATTTGTGTAACCATCTTTAAAGGGACCACCTTTCTTTCTATACTGTATAAAGAATAGTTGTGATTGTCTAATGGAGATTCTTATATTATTATATTCCTTTTATATATATGGATGGACCCTGATCTATGGTGATGAATATCGAAACACCCGGTTAAGAGGTTGCACTAACCTGAGACGATGCTTTTAGCTTGTCCGGTTAAGTGGCCACCCTGATCTGTGGTGGAGGTATCAAGATCGCCCGATTAAGTGATTGTTAAATCCATTTATTACTACTATTATTATTATATTTACTATTATTATTATTATTCCTAAAGTTGTTAAGGATCTCCATAAGACGATAGTTGAGTATGGTTGTTATGAAGCTTAGTAGTACGGGCCGCCATCCTGGGATGTGATGCGTCGGTTACGACTATTTTGATGAGTGATGAACCATAAAGAAGGATGTGGTGGTACCAAAGGTTGGTTAGATGATAAGTGGCTTGGTGTAAATTGGTAATAATAATAAAGAATGGCTAATTCATGCATGCATGGGGCTCCATATGGGTGTATGGAATTGAGAATAGACTAGAGCGTCCTACTTCTCCCATACATTGTCACGTGAGGAGTTGGGCTATGATCATCCCGTTTCCCACGTGGTCGGGCAAAATTATGGGCTTGCGTGTCCCAAAACCCCTGGCGGCATGTTTAAGGATTCCTACGCTGGGTCATGCATTATCATGCATTGCATTAAGAAAGAGTAATGGATGTTTTGTTATGATTTTTATGCGATTATTATTTCTAACCTTAAAGTAGTTCTTCACTATGCCGCTTTTGATGGTGTTTTATGGAAATAATTTAGAACATGGAAGTAACGATCCTCAAGAGCCCGAGCCTCAAGGAGATGATTATGATGGCTCGTGGGAGCAGATGGTGGAAGACAAGATCGCATAGTCATTCATAGTTCTGGCATTTATTTAGTATTTGAAATTTTAATAAGTCCCAATGGGAGGACGTAGTTATGAACATGGTGTTTGATTGAATGATGGTTACATGGTTTGATGATTTAGTTTAGTTAATGAAATAATATATAAGTTTGGTTTCACTGTCTTGCTCATGGTTTTCCAAATAGTATGAAATGTGCATGTTTGTGTGAAAATTATGTAAGGGGTATAACCCTCACACATTCTAAATAACCTTGGGAATTCGGCTGTCATGATGTACACGGGAGCCGAAATCTTGGGGTGTTACAAAATTCAAATTCTTTGGACGAATGCTTGGCTCACTTTGAAAATTCAAATGACCCCATTATTCAAGAGATTGTTAAAATCTTGCATACTTCCGACTTGGTCCTCATACTAGTTATGGAGAACCTAGTTTGGAAGAATTTCACTCCATGGAGGGAGAGTCCCTCACCATCGAAACTGAATTTTTGCACTCACTCAAGCAAGATCATGATCCTTCATTCGACTATCTTGATTTCCTAGAGGAATGCTTGGCCCAATCTTATGATCTTGATGATGAGATGATTAAAGAGTTGGACATTTTGTTAGACATGGTGTCGATGCCTGAAGAACACCATTCCACTGTTTTACACTCTTTACCATTGTTTGTGGAAGCACCATATAATTCTGAAATTGTGAAGGAGACAACTTTAACTGAAGAATACACGATGAATGTCTGTCCACCATCATGGGTCCTTCAGCCCATTGAAAATTCTGATTGGGAGGACCCGTTTTTAATCGATCATAACCCATATCAGAATTTGAGGAGATATCTTTTTGATGCTCTTATCTCCTCCTTTTATGCATGTGGTGCACAATACGATTGGACTTCAATGATAAGAAGCACACATGTTTACTGTTGAGCAGGACTTTGGATGGTCCTCATGAGAAATTTATTGAAATTCATGAAGATCCTACTCAAATTTGATCATGTAGTCGATCAGACTAATCAAAGGTAGGTAGGTAGGTTATGATTTATTTTTCTGAAATTAGGACTGAATAAGTCTCATCAAGACAATGGAAGATACTAGAATTGATCAACTTGCTACCCCAGGTACTCTCGTTCTCACTCTCCTTTGTTTTATTTCATTGCTCTCATGTCATGCTTATTGCATATCTTGTTACATTAAGGACAATGTAAGATTTTGGTTGGGGGGTGAGATTCCTTAGATGAATTTATTAACTTTTGTGACATTTTGAGCAATTATGTAAAAAAATTTCAATTTTTTTAAAATTCAAAACTCTGTTGGAAAACTTTGTTTCTATGCATTTGGGATGATACGAGTATAAGAAGAGGAGATACGAAGTGAGTGATGTTGAAAGCTTTGAACTTCACTTAATATAATGGTTTTATATGTGAATTCCCCTATTTATGTGATTGATAGAAAATTTGAACACTTTTATACCTAGTTCACATTAGATGATTTTCATGGGTTGAAAGGATTATGTGATTTGTGGATTAGCTAGACTTTGATTTAAGGTGTTGAGAAACTGTTCGCTCGCCTCAAGTGTAAGGCTGCGATGTAGTAATAAAACTCGCTAAGACCGAGGTCGATCCACAGGGAATTAGAAACAACTTCCAAACTATTCCAGCAACTCAGTTTTGCAAGAAAATTAGATTTAATTGGGTGATTAAACTAAAACAGTAACTTAATGGAAATTCAGTGATTTAAAGTACTAAGGCATTCAAGGATCCACTTGTAGCAATCTCATATCAATTCAATCAGTCCAAGTAGAGAACACAACTAGATTTGAAGTCCTATCTCTCATCTAGTTGGAAAATAAAGCATTCACACACATTCAATCCAAATCAAGTTGAACTTCCAAGTTCTAGTCCCATTCAATCAATGTAGAATTCAAAACCATAGCCTTCAGAGTAACAACCATGCCTATGGACTATGCCTGCTCAAGGATTACTACAATTTGAATCTAAACAAGCATTATATGATAATCTCAGAGAATTGCAAGGAATTCATGTCCGGAGCACATGAACTCTCATAAAACATCTCAAACTACCACTTTAAGAACTAGAATATGAAAAATCCAAACTTGAATTAAAAAGTACTTGAATTAACTTGAATCAAACATGAAATTAGCTACAAGCTTCACCTCTCAGCCTTAGCTGAGAGATTCTAGCCGAGCATTGTCATACTACAACTAGAACTCAAATAAGAAAGCATAAAAACTAGAAAAATCAGAAATTGGAGGGTTGCTGACGCTCCACGACGACTTCCGTCTGTTCCCACGACCTTCCTTGGCTTCTATGATGATTTAGGAAGAGCCCCTAGGTGTCCTTTTATAGTGTGGAAGCTCCTTGCGTCAGAAACATCTAGAAATTGCGTAAGGTTACGCACTGCGCAGAAAATCTCGGAGCTTCACGGAGAAGCTTTCTTATGCAGACGACCGGTCGCACGACCGGTCGCAAATTGTCAAAAACAGTCCAGAGAGTGTTGCCAAAATTCCGTTTTAAAATTTTAATTCAAGGACCGGTTACACGACCGGTCTGGGCGTCGGACGACCGGTCGTGAATGGTCCAGTGACCTTCTCTGAATTTTTTTTCTTTTGTGCAACATCGGATCGGTCGGACGACCAGTCTTGGCCTCTGTTTCTGCTTTTCTCTTTTTGCTTCTTTCTTCCTTTCTTCTCCTCTCTTTCTACTTTCTTTGGTCCTTCTTTCTTCTTCATCCAATGGCTTCAAATGGCCCTTTTTAGTCTCCAATTTGGTGAAGTACGCTCTCATCCTTGAAATCACAAAACATGCATTAAATAGGCCCTTTGAGCATGAAAACCGTGCATATAATGTGATGTACTGGGCAATGCAATGTATAAATTGGAGGTTCAACAGAAACCAAGCCGGGGTAATTTTTCCATCCTTGTCCATGGGAAAATAACGAAAGATATGGATTTCTAAAAATCCTATCTAATTTAAAAGAAAAGGAAAAGGAAGGATGAAATTGGGAATGATGGAAACATGGTGGAAAATTTTGAAAAGGGCTACCTATTACCAACCGGGGGATGGTCTACCCGTAACCAAAGCCGGAAATGGGACGTAGTGTGAAAGCTATCGGAAGGATGGTAAGGCAAATTCCTGTCATTGGCTTGTTGTTGCTCTGTGCACCTTGAGATCTATAGTTTGTTGATCTATGAAGAAGATAATCCCAGAAATTCATAAGATGAACTTTCACTATGCACACTAGGTTGAATTTTGTTCGAGTTCTTCTATTTATCAATCAATCAGCGGGAATTTCATATGGACACTTATTATGTTTTGAGAGTTTAAGGTCTCAACGTCTATCACCTAATTTTTCTGAATTTTATACTTGTATGTCTTGGAGTGGATAGAAACATGGTTTTTGAAGGAGAGTTAGTTTTGGAGGTTTGAACTTATTCATGCATGTTTTGCTCGGGACTAGCAAAAAGCTGGTTGGGGGGTGTGTTGAACCTTCAATTTATACATTTGCCAACCCATTACATTACATTATATGCATGGTTTTCATGTTTAAAAGGCCCATCTAATGCATGTTTTGTGATTGTAGGAATGAGAGTGAACTTCACCCAATTGGAGGCCAAAAGACCATGTTTAGGAGCCTTTGATGAAGGCACAAGGTGGACCAAAGAATGATGAAGAAAGAGAGGAGAATGAGGAAGAAAGAAAGAAAGAAAAGATGAAAAAAATGAAGACCGACTTGTCTTGACCGGTCGGCCACTTGCTGCTCCCCTCTCTTAAAGCTGCTGGAGCAAGGACAGACAGGCTAGACCGGTCAAGACCGGTCGGCTAGCCCTGTCCGACCGGTCTTGACCGGTCGGACATGCAATTTCACACTTCCAGATTCCAAACAGTAGGCTATTCCCACGTCTGGTTTTTTGGTCCCATTTTTTGCGGCCATCTTAATGATATTTGGAAATCCAATACTTCCATGTCGAAGAGGAGCTCGACGCCGAAATAACCCAAGTGGTTTCGTGTCGATCGGAGCTACAGATTGATCGTGGTGGCCAAAACAATACGAACTATCCAGAAAGTTTCAGATTCCGCCTACTCCACTCTGGGCCGGTCCAGGTGACCCATCATTAATGATATAAAGAATCTACTTTGACTATCTTTTAGACCACATTCATATATGAATAACCACAAAATTTTTAGATCAAGAGGATGTGTGGTTTGATCGTACCGGTTAAAGAAAGATGGACCATCCAGAAAGATCCAACTACGCAGACTTTATAAAAGGCCTGAGTGTTCTAATTTTCGCACCTAATTCTGGAATTTTTTTAGACAATCTAGTCCATCTATCATGTAGAGGATGAAGTTTTCTACCAATTTTCAAAATTTGAGATCAATCCGACCTCTGTACACTCCGGGGCGTTGAAAGCAAGATGACTGGTTTTGAAGGTACCCGAATTGTGCAATTTTGAGAGGCGGTCACTGATCTGATTGGTGGGCCTATTCAGAAGATAATCTTGGAAATCTAAATCATCTATGAGGAAGATCACATTACAAGGAAGCTACAAATCAAATTTGAAGGCAATCCGACCATTGGTTAAGCCGTACGAAGCGAAACAAAATCTGTCATGTTGCGGTACTCTTCCTGTATTATAAAAGGAGGTGCTCTCTTCTATTCCAAATCAAGCAAGGACGTGGGAAGCAGGGAGTTCAAGTCCTAGGAGGCTACCTAGCCTCCTACAGCTAGTTTTTCTTCCTTTTCTTAGTTCTAGTTCTAGTTTTAATATGCTTGTTCTTAGTTAACCTCTTAGCTAGAGCTAGAAGTGAAATTTGTAGTTGGTTTCAATGCTTTAATTCTTTTATTTCAACTACCCTTTTCTTAATTTTGGATTTGAAACTTCTAGTTTGAATAAAGTTTGGATTTTTAGATGAATTATGAGAGTTTGTGTACTCCGGACATGAGTTCCTTGCAATTCTCTAAGATTGCCATGATGGGTTGTTTGAATTCGAATTGTAGTAACCCTTGAGCATGCCATAGTCTCTTGGCATGGATGTTACTCCGAAGGCTACAAGTTCAAGTTCTATGTGCTTCATTAAAGCTAGAAATTTGATTTCCAGATTTAAGTGGGACTGTTTGTGCTTGAATGTTATATCCTCCAATTAGATAAGAGATAGGACTTTGATTCTGATTATGTTGTGCTTGGATGAATGGATTGGCATTGGACTACTACAAGTGGATCCTTGATGCTCTAGTTCTTCTTAATTTCAGATTTTTCTATTTGATGTGAAAAACCATTTTCCTAAACTTCTTAGACTCTAGTTATTGGAGTACTTGGAATTGTTTAACTCTTTCTCTGTGGATCGACCTCGGTCTTACCGAGATTTATTACTACATCGCAGCCTTACACTTGAGGCTTTTTCGGTTGTCGTGTTAAACTGGATATGTTTGGATGAGTTTGTATAAGACTAGAGTCACCACTAGCCAGTTACTTCGAATCTATAGTCGGCTAGACCCTTTAGAAACGTTAGAGAAGAGAATCCGAAGATTCCTTCCTCTAAAATGACTCTTTTTGATTTGCAGTCAGAGATTCGAGGTAAGGGATCATGGTTACAGGGTGGGAAGGTATTAGGCACCCATTCTGCCCGTATCGAAGTACGGTCTCTATTTCACAGAATCGAACTAATACTTAAAAGTTTGATTTAATCCTCCTACATTCTCATGAATGATATAATGCATGAATGTAAGTCTGAACAGTAAGAGTTTCTAATGAGCAGGTTTCCATTAACATGCAAGCCTAGAGCATACGCTCAAACTGACAGGTGCTTTATGCGGGATGCATGTTGTGTATTTGATTAATCAAAGTGCTTGTAGTGATATGATAAGCAAGGGCGTTGGAAGAATAGTAAATGTTGCACTTATGCTAGATGTGAATGAGATGATGCTAATAAAAGAGTAGCTGAATGGACGGAGGTGTCGCAAGGGTTTGCTTCGAGTGGCTAAGATTGGGACTTAGGTAGCTTAAGAGACTTTAACCAGGGTCAGGCTGGGCTGGACCAGGGACTAGTCTTTTCTCACTCGGGCTCTCCTTGGTGGAGGAATGGGCTAAAAGGGTGGAGATGGACTCGATATTTTTGGACGTTAAGGGATTTTTCTGGATGCTAAAACAAGAGAGGGAATGGGATATTTATAGCTGCGAGCAATGGCAGCTTGTGTAAATAAGCATGGGCGGCCCCCTGGGGGCCGCCCATATGGACGCGTTGCTCCAACTTCCGAGCGTACGGCTCCCCGAACCTGAAGCAGAAAAGCCTGAGGTTCGAGGTTCAAAGCCACTCCGAAGCTGTGGCCCAGAACCAAGTGAGTTGACTGGGTTTGAAAGATAGATTGACATGGTGAGTTGATTGGGTGTAGGGGCTGGATTGACTCGGTGATTTGACTCAGCGGGTTGACTCACCAAGTTTGACTTTTTGGGGATTTTTTGACTGGTTTTTCTTATGAGGGGTTTTTCAGGCTGATGTTTAGGGGTGAGTCGATTGGGTTCAGGCTTAAGCTGGGCTATGGATTGGGGCTTACAAGGGTGAGTTTGGCTGGGTTTGGATATGGGATTTGGGGGTATGGACCTCCATTCATTCAGCTATCTCTACCAACATTGTAGTCGAAGGTGGGGGTGTCTATAGGTGGTAATCCAGGAATGTCTTGAAAAACCTCAGGATACTCACTCACCACCGGAATTTTATCTAAGGTCTTCTCTTGCGACTCACCTTCCTTCAACACCATGATACGTATAAATTCTTTACCATTCTCTATGACTTGCATTTTGAATGGTTCTTTGCTAGGAATAGAGAAAGTAATTGTCTTATCATGACAATTAATCTTAGCTCAATTTAATGTAAGCCGGTCCATACCTAGGATTACATCATACCCTGACATGTCAATCACAACCAAATCTGCTGGCATAAGCACATCGCCAATATTGAGTTGACAGACTCTACACACTTGGTTTAAGACTACCGCCTTTCCTACAGGTGATTTAACTGAGATTACTTTTTAAGGTGTTCTGGTTTAAGGCTTAATCATTCTACTACAGCAGTTGATATGAAAGACAAGCTTGCACCAGAGTCGAAAAGAATAGTAACAAATTTATCATGAACATTCGCCATACTTTTCACCACATTCTTGTCCACCTCTGACTCAGTAGTTGGCACAATCGCATATACTTTCCCTTGCATAGGTTGCTGTCTAAACTGCTATCCTCCTTGATTTTAAGAAGTCGTAGGTCATGCTGGCTGCTGGGGCTGATTTTGCTGAAACTGTTGTGGCCTGAGGTAACGACTTTGAAGATTGGGGATAGGGGGTTGCTGACCGCGATGCTTGAGATGTCATGCCTGACTGTTGAGTTGTAGCAGGGAACTGCGCACGAGGAGGTAAGGTAGGTATTAAGCCCATGTCGCAAAGTCGGGTCCAACAGTGTATTGCTTTGTGTCCATACTTCTTGCAATGCGCACAGTTTCCAATGAAGAACTGGTCCTGACTGTTCATCATGAAGTTAGCACAGTAACCCTTTACCTCTTCTCTAATGATTGCTGCTGACTTGGTGCAGACCTAGACTGACTTCCAGTTATTTGAGTGTGAGATTTTTGGAACCGGTTATTATCTATTAAAGCCTTGAATGCCTTATCCACAATCTCTACATAGATTTTAATAGTGTTGGTACATAGATTTTAATAGTGTTGGTGCAGAACTTTGTTCGAACATTTTGATGAAGCCCTTTATCAAATTTAGAAATCTTGTAGTCTTTATCTTCCAGAATTTTAGGGACATCTAGATAATTCAGCTAACTTAGCCTCATATTAAGCCACAATCATTGACCATTGTTCTAACTTAGAGAACTCGACCATCTTCTGATTTCTGTAGGCCCGAGGAAAATACTTCTCATTGAATTTCTTCTTAAACTCTGCCCATGTCCACTCATGATTAGCTTCCACCACTCGCTTTGCCGCACACCACCAAACATCTACTTCTCCTTGGAGGATGAATGAGGCCAATTAGACCTTCTGATTGATAGGGTAGTTCATTGCTTCTAGTATCTTCTCTACTTGGACCAACCAATCTTCAGCTATAGTTGGATTTGTGGCACCCTGAAATATCGGAGGCCTAAGTTTGGTGAACTTCTCTAGCAGGTCCACTTCTGTGGCTATTCCGACCTCATTGGCACTGTCTGCCAACTTCCACGAGGTGCTTGAGTCATGTCAGCCTACTATGCAGAAAACTGTTCCTGTTGTTGTTTCATCATTGCTGCTATTTAGTGAAGTAGTCTGAATGCTGCGTCCAAAGGTTGTACATTAGGACCCGTAACATTTGTCTGCATTGCCGTGGGGGACAAAGGTAGTCGAGTACTTGGCCCAACTTCACCTTGAGTTGTCACAGGTGGGGGAGGTGCAGGACTATGTTGTTTCTCAACATATTCCTATCATCATCCTCATTCACTATATTTTCATCTTGATTTCTTTCTGACACTTGCTCCACAACCATTACGGTGTCCTCTACTGGTCCACGGGGTATAATCGCACTTGCTGAAGGAACTAGGTCGCGAAGGCTTTTGGACTTCTTAGGGGCCATGATATCCTATAAAGAAATGGGTTTTAGTACTAAGGAATAACTATAGGGTTTATTGTACTTAACTAAGTAAGAAAGAATATTGTTGTGGGGGTATAAATCTAGACAATTTGATTTGTATCATTCCAAGATTGGTTCTAGTACTGGTTTGTCGCTTTAGCTGTTAAATTTTTACACCAAATTTTTTATTGAACTTCCCTGATGAGTCCACTTGGCCACTGTAAAATTTCAGACTTTTTGGTAATTACACAAATTTCTAAAATTCCCACTGTGTTATCTGTCCAAAAATAGATACTTTCTGAATGTCTGCACAAATTTGATATATATGTATAGTATTTGATGAGTCTCGAAGTTTTAAATATTTTTCTCTTAATTACACTTGTCCAACTACGATCAGGATTTCAAACCACCTAAATTAGAGCTGCACTTTAATAGATATGAATTTTACAAGTAACCCCAATTCTGCTGTCCATTGCTGTCCAACAGGATAATGTTCAAGGTAATTCTAGTACTGATTTGCTACTTTATAAAATTTATTTTTATACCAAATTTTTTTGTAGATTCTATTATTGGTCTACTTATCTTTTACAAAATTTTAACTTATTCCTAGAAGTAAATTTTTTTTTATATAAAATTTGCACAGCACAATATGTTCGGTATTTGAGACATTTCTAACTAGTCTATAGAAATTTACTAAATTTGATAGGCACTAATGGGTTCATATTTTTTACTAATTTTATATTGAAACTAAACGTACCCAGATATGATTAGGCCTTTGAATCACCCTGATTGGATTTGTATATTAATAGATATGGAATTTCACAAAATGCAATAATTCTACTGAACATTGCTGTCCAGCAGGATTTTTGTGTTATAAAATTATCTAAAAATACCTATTTTCTATAAATCAATTATTAGTAACAAAAAAATACCCTAAGTTCATATTGTACTCTGGATGAGCAATATACATTCCAATTTTCTTCTATTTTATGTAGGGATTCTTAATTTTAGTTTCTAAGTTCTCCTCATTAACAACAATCAATCAGGGTGCCCTAAAGTCATGTTTCTAATTTTTTTAGGGGTCTACCATTTATGTATAAGAGCGAGGATCATAACCTAAAGGTCAACTAAGTTTTTAAGAAAGCCTCTCTCTGATACCATTGTTTGTTATAGGCAAAATGGTGGAGATAAGATTTCACGTGGAATGTCCATTCGACTCTCGAGATCATCTGATCGAGAGTCGAATATTGGACAAGTGCGGGATGTCCATTCGACTCTCGAGATCATCTGATCGAGAGTCGAATATTGGACAAGTGCGGGACGCCCATTCGACTCTCGAGATCATCTGATCGAGAGTCGAATATTGGACAAGTACGGAACGTCCATTCGACTCTCGAGATCACTTGATCAAGAGTCATAGATTGAAAGATACAGAGCAGCTATTCGCAAGTCCCGAGTCTTCATAACTGATAGTCAAATACGGAAAAGCTCAATCCGCGAGCATACCTTCTCACAAGTCGTTGAAAGACATTACATCCAAAGTATGTATTTGGACTCACGACCACATTTTAACCTGCGAGCAGCTTTACTACGGGCGTCTCCTTCCTTTTCGGAGGCCATGACTCCCAGCTACGGGCGTCTCCTTCCTTTTCGGAGGCCATGACTCCCAGCTACGGGCGTCTCCTTCCTTTTCGGAGGCTATGAATCCAACTATGGCTTCCGGCCGGATCCAGTCGGATTTCAAGGGATCACCATCTAGGGGCGTGATTGTTGGGATATATCATTGGGTTGGATCTGACGGGAGATGGGATCTTATCCCATGAAATCAGCGGATTCTCAGTATCGTATGCGACATCAGCGGGATTTCGACATCTCACGTAACAGATTGGATTGTTTCAGATCTATATAAGGGGATGGCTCCCTTGAATAGGAGGTAGGTACTCATCATTCAATCTGGGTCCCGTTTTGCTTGGCTCCTCTTCTGTGGCCTAACTTAAGCGTCGGAGGGCTAACGGCTGGTCCCCAGCCACCCTTATTCGCTGTCTTGTTTCAGGTCTGGTGGTGGAAATCCCTCCCGGAACGAAGGAGAAAAGCCGGAGGATCTCGTTACAAAATCTGACATTAACAGTTTGGCGCCGTCTGTGGGAACGACTTGATCATCAAAATCAATCGTGTTAACCACCGATCAAAATCCTTCGGTGATGCCTCCTAAAAAGACTGTTCATCCTTCAACTTCGAGGCAGGCACCACCTCCGCCCGGTGAGACGGAATCCACACCTGCCCTCCCACCTGTTCCGGCAGATATCCCTCAAGGAGCCCCGGATATGCCATCAACAAATCCATTATTGGAGGCTTCTGGAAATCAGGATGATGTCCTACGATTCCTCGGGAACACTCTCCTAACTCTAAACGCCGGAGTTCAGGCACTGTCAAATCGACTTGATCAGCACTTCCCTGAACCGCAAAGACAACCCTCCGAAGGGTTACCGCCGCCACCTATACCAGTTGCTTCCAGGCATTCTATGGATGAACCACAGGTCCCGTCACTTGGCGGCCATCCCCCTGTGCCGTCTCCACATTCTATACATTCCAGTTCGTCTCGACAACCTCAACCGCAAGGCTCCAACGCCGAAACGTCTAGCTATACCTTGCCATGGGAAGGGGATCTCAAAAGAATCCAAGACCGTTTTGATCTCATGGAGCAGAGATACCAGGCAAATCGGCCATCTGCTGTCATGGCGGCTATACATCAATCTGAATCTCCCTTCACAAGCGAGGTCATGGAAGCCCCGTTGCCCAGAAAGTATCGAACGCCTATTATCGCTCCGTATACAGGCATTGGCGATCCTCTGGAACATCTGGAAACATATAGGTCCCTCATGGAGTTGGAGGGACATGGTTCAGAAATCATGTGTAGGGCTTTTCCCCTTACGTTGAAGGAAGCGGCTCGTACGTGGTTTCGGGGGTTAAAGCCTCTTTCCATCAGTTCCTTTTCCCAATTATCAGAGATATTTCTTTCTCAATTCATGGGAAGTATTCGCATTAAAAAGCCAGCCTCCCATCTGATGAATCTAAAACAGCAACATGGGGAGACCGTCTCTAACTAAGATTGGAGCGGCCTTGCACCCTTCATATTTATGCGTTAAATTTCCAACCCCAAATGGCATAGGGGTCGTGCGAGGAAGTCAGCAGGAGGCACGGTCCTGTTACCAGATAGCCCTCCAAGATCGAAAGAAGGCTCAAGCGACACCTGTCATGGAAATAGTTCAAGGATCACCCGACGTTCTCGCCACCACGTTGGATCCAAGAGAAAGTGCTCTGAAATCAGGAACTCCAGGGGAAGAAACAGTGGCGATCCGCTTGACCGAAGACGACCAGTTCAAGATCGTGTACATCGGTTCCTCATTAAATAGTATCCACCGCGAAAATTTGATTCGTTTCCTCACTGAATACCAGGACGTGTTTGCTTGGTCTCATAAAGATATGCCGGGCATCGATCCTAATGTCATCGTACATCGTCTCAACATTGACCCAAAGCATAAACCCGTACATCAGCGTCGACGTGCTTTCACTGCAGAGAGACAAATGGCGATCAAAACTGAAGTTGAGAAGCTGCTCGCGGCAAATTTCATAAAAGAAGTTGACTACCCACAGTGGGTCGCCAACGTAGTTCTCGTCCGGAAAGCTAATGGCAAATGGAGGATGTGCGTCGATTATTCAGACTTAAACAAAGCATGTCCCAAAGATAGCTTCCCGACACCACGAATCGATCAGTTGGTCGACTCGACAGCTGGACACGCCCTCCTCAGTTTTATGGATGCTTACTCTGGTTACAACCAGATTATGATGCATCCACCTGATGGCCAACATACTGCCTTCATCACAGATCGAGGACTATATTGCTACCAGGTAATGCCGTTTGGACTTAAAAATGCAGGGGCCACTTATCAGCGTCTTGTCAACAAAATATTCGCTGCTCAAATCGGTAGGAACATGGAAGTTTATGTTGACGATATGCTTGTGAAGAGCATCGATGAAGATGACCACATTCCTGATCTTCGAGAAGCCTTTAATCTGATGAGGAAGTATCAGATGAAATTAAATCCAGAAAAATGTGCGTTTGGAGTATCTGCAGGAAAATTTCTTGGATTCATGGTTGGCCAACGCGGAATTGAGGCGAATCCAGAAAAGATTAAAGCATTGATAGAGATGAAATCCCCAGTGACTCTGAAGGACGTTCAGCGTCTAGCTGGTCGCATCGCATCATTGAACAGGTTCATCTCGCGAGCATCCGACAAGTGCCTGCCCTTTTTCAAACTCCTTCGTGCAACGGCCAAGTCTGATTGGAAGTGGACACCTCAATGTGAAGAAGCTTTTCAACAACTGAAGCAATATATGAGCACTCCCCCCATTTTATCTAAGCCTGTGGCGCATGAGCAACTCATTCTTTATTTATCTGTGTCTTCCACGGCCGTTAGTGCCGCCTTAATAAGAGAAGATTCCGGGGTACAAAGGCCCGTTTATTATATCAGTCGAGCAATGGTTGATGCAGAAACTAGGTATTCTGATTTGGAGAAACTGGCCCTAGCCTTAATCACGGCAGCTCGAAAACTGCGACCATACTTTCAAGCCCATGCCATTTTAGTACCAACAAATCATCCACTACGTCAAGTCCTTCAAAAGCCTGAGGCTTCCGGGCGCTTAACTAAATGGGCGGTCGAGATCAGCGAGCATGATATTTCATTCTGTCCTAGGACCGCAGTCAAAGGCCAGGCCGTGGCTGACTTCATCGCCGAATTTACATATTCTTCTGAAGATGGCGTCATGACCAGCGATCAACCTCCTTGGTCGCTCTTCGTGGACGGGTCGTCACGGGCCAGTGGCAGTGGAGCGGGCCTGATTTTAGTGGCTCCAGACGGGTCGCATTTTCAATACGCTCTGCGTTTCGAATCACGCGTATCCAATAATGAAGCAGAATATGAGGCCCTTATTGTTGGCCTCGAGCTAGCCGTTGTCCTCGAAGTCCAGAATTTGATAATTCATAGCGATTCCCAGCTCATTGTCAACCAAGTTCTTGGCGAATTCGAAACCAAAGAAGAAAGAATGGCCTTATACAAATCTCGTGTCCTCATCCTGCTCGCCAAACTGAAGACTTACAAAATATTCCATATCCCTCGCGAGCAGAACCAACTTGCCGATTCCTTGGCAAAACTCGCTTCTGCACCAGAATCAGAACTATCACATTCGATTCCCATCGAGCACCGTCAACACTTGAGTATCGACCAAGTAACTCCTGAACAAGTTGTTTCGGTACAATCGTCTCCATGCTGGATGGATCCTATCATCCTTTATCTCAGAGATGGATACCTACCAGAAAACAAGAAAGCTGCAAGACAAATTCAGCTTCGAGCTGCCAGGTACACCTTACAAGATGGAATCTTGTTGCGAAAAAGCTTCTCCTTGCCTTATTTGAGGTGTCTTCATCCAGAAGAAGCACATCGTGTTCTAGATGAAGTACACCAGGGGGCATGTGGTAATCATCCCAGGGGGCGATCTCTAGCATATAAAGTGATGAGGCAAGGATATTATTGGCCTACTATGAAAGCAGATGCCATAGAATTTTCTAAAAAATGCGACAAGTGTCAACGATATCAACCTATACCTCGCGTACCGTCTGAGCGGATGACCCCAGTCGACAGCCCTTGGCCTTTTGCTCAGTGGGGGATCGATATCATCGGTCCCTTACCTATGGGAAAGGGACAGAATAGGTTCGCGATCGTGGCGGTTGATTATTTCACCAAATGGGCCGAGGCAGAACCATTAGCCAAAATTACTGAAAAACAAACTACTAAGTTTATATGGAGAAATATTATATGTCGCTTCGGACTTCCTCATACTATAATTACCGATAACGGAACGCAGTTCGACAACGCAGCCTTTGATGAATTTTGCGACAAATGGAAAATACGTAATCTCCGCACTTCTCCATATCATCCACAGGCGAATGGGCAGGTCGAGGCAGTGAATAAAATTATAAAGCATCATTTAAAGACCAAGCTAAGTGAATGTAAAGGGGTGTGGCCAGAACTACTTCCAGAAGTGTTATGGGCCTACAGAACCACAGCTTGTACATCGACAGGAGAAACTCCTTTCTCCTTAGCATTTGGTGTTGACGCAGTGGTACCAAAGGAAATTCAAGTGCCCTCATATCGGATCGAACAGTATGATCCCGCGAGCAATCAGGAAAATATCCGATTTCATCTCGATCTCTTGGAAGAGCGAAGAAATGCTTCCCAAGTACGAGTGGCAGCATATCAACAACGTATTGCTCGTTATCGAAATGCAAAGGTTCGACCTAGATCTTTCCAGTTCGGAGATTTGGTTCTAAGGCGAAATCTTGGAGTTCCTGTTCGTTCATTGGATCCGAATTGGGAAGGCCCGTATCGGGTTATTAGGGTTGTGCGACCCGGTACTTATTATCTTGAAGACATGCACGGGAAGCCTGTACGTCGCCCTTGGCACGTGGAGCATTTGCTAAGATACTACCCCTAGATTCAATGTAGTTTATCATAACATTTTATGAATAAAGTGAAAGATATCTTTTGGCCGCTACTCCATTTATATGGACCCGAATAGCCCTGAAGAGTGCTTATACATCCTCTTGGCCAATTGCCTACCCTTGGTAGGGCTGAAATCATTACTAGTTGGTCGCTTCTCCATTCTCATGGACCTGAACAGCCCCGAAGAGAATGAATACCATCTCTTGACCAACCTTCTGCCCTTGGTAGAATCAAAATCTCAATCGATAGATCAGTCTATCTCAACGCGGACATGGTCTCACGACCCCCGGATTGAGTCTAATTCATTTTTTCATGAGTTAGTTACTCGCGATTGGTGAGGAGGAATCGCACTCCAAAATGCGAACACCACAGCTCGTGCCCAAATTGGGGCACCGAACGGGGTCACATCCTGATCGCGAGCAGCTTAGTTCATGCTCGAATTAAAGGGTCACATCTCTAACGAATCCATTCAAGATTAACAAGCCAAAAATGAAAGATGAAGGGAGAACAGCAACGAAACAGCAATACTTCCAAAAATATCTTTTCATTGATAATCATATGATTACATATACATGAGCGCAGATACAAGAGAAGAAAATAAAAGGAAATCAATCGCTAGGAGGAGCCACGCTCTCGACTTCAGGGCCCATTTCAGGAGCCCCTCCAGCCTGCGTGGCTTCGGTCACCTCGTTCTCGGCAGCAGCTTGCTCTTCTGCAGCGATGATGGTCGCGACTCGACCGAATTCCCCCATATCGAAGGATGGGATCATTCGTTGCACTACTCTCAGTGCAAAGTCTCGACCAGCATCGTATGACTCATATCGTTCATCGTCATACAGCTGCGAAGTCCGGAACTCGGAAACTGCCCGAGTACCTTCCTCCGAGAGCATTTTTACAAGGGCGACTCTCTCCTCGTCCCAGTGGATCGAGTCGTCCTTAAGCTGCGCAAGAGCGGTGCGCTCCCTAGTCAAGTTGTCGTAGGCCTCCTTGAGCTGCGACCTGGCTCCCGCGAATTGCTCCTCTAATGAGATCTTGTCCTGTCGGAAGATCTCCCTCTCTCTCTCTGCCTTCTCCTTCAGACCCGTGAGCTTCGCGTAGTCTGAGTCCAAGGCCTGATACCTGTCGGTCAGGACTTGGATCTTATCAATGAGGATCTTTTTCTCCTCATCTCTCTTCGAGATCACTGCCTCACGAGCCTTGAGCAGTTGATCTCTTCCTTGAACTGCCTTTTCCAAGGCAGTCCTCTTTCCCTCGGCCTCCTCTATCGTGCGACGGGCGGCAACGATATCACGCCTCGTTCGCAGAATCAGATCTAAACCCTGCACAGAGATGAAAAGTATAAGATTTCTGGAATGTATCAACAGGTCGAAACAGATCTTGACAGTCTTACCTGAACCATCCTCATCCCCGCTTCAAGGATAAGGTTCTCAGGGCTTGGCTCGGGGAGAGAGCCGAAGGCGTGAGGCGGAACGTTCTCGAACAAGAACTTGCACACAGGGTGGAGGTGGCGTGGAATCGAGTACGTCCCGCTCCCAGACGGTTGGGCAACGACCAAACCGGTCTGCTCGCGAGGAGGAGGCATGGACTCGCGAGCAGGTCCCTGCTCGGCAGTTGGGACCAGTTCCCGAGCAGGAGTTGACTCTTGAGGCTCTACCTGCTCTCGAGCCTCTTCAGCTGGGGGGCAGCTGGACCCCACCCCATCTGGGGAGTTGTCTGCAATGTTGATCACTGGTGGCCCAGGTGCGACCACCAGTGAAGGGATAGTGGGCCCAGCTGGGGCCCCCGCCATGCTCGCGGGAAGGGCAGACTGATCGCTGCCCGCGTGGATGGAAGATTGAGACGGTTCGGCAGGGGTTTTCTTCTGCCTTTTTGAACCTGTGCCCTTCAGACGGGGCAGTAGGCCTCTCTTCTCTCCAGCCTTCGTCATTTCGACTTCTCTCCTGGATATGAGGCCTGCTGCTGCAAGTCGCGAAGGAGATAAGCAAGCCTCGATATGCCTATCTCCGACAGGCACCTTGTACACTCTGACGATCTTCTCGTTGATCCCACCCTTCAAATTCGGTTTCCGCAAAGCTGGGATACCTGCGAGCACAAATCATGGTCAAAGCGAAACCCTAAAATTTATTCTAAGGAAACTGCACAATACGGGATTGTCTACCTTCACAGAAAAATCGGGTCACTCCTGGACCCCTGGAGGAGGCAGACTCCCAGCTCCCGGAAGCATAGAACCACCGCTTCCTCCAGCCGGGATAGTTCGAGGAGGGCTTACCCAACACGAAGTTATCCTGGTGCCAGTAACATAAATAATACCAGCCTTCGCTGGATGGAGCTTTCTTCAGGCGGAACATACGGAGGAACTCCTCCGCCGTGAGTTCCCCGTTGCCAGCCTGAGCCCAAAGGGCAAAGGAGCCCAACACCACCCTCCATCCGTTCACAATAAGTTGCCCAGGGGCAATCTTGTAACTTCGTAATACATCGCGAACAAAGGGATGGAGGGGAAGGCGTACCCCCAAGATGAGCTGGTACTCGTAAAATGCTACGCATCCTGGGGGGGGAGGGGGGAGTCGGGTGTTTCTCCACCTCCGGGCAAGCGGAGAGTTACAGAGGCAGGGATTTGGTATCTCTCCCGGAGCTCAGCCAGCCGGTCCTCCGATAAAACGGAGGGGTACCCGGCTGCTGTGTATCTCCCCGCCGAAACCCTTGCACTGCTGGAGGCAGAGGACTCCGGAGTGGCATCGCCAAGGGGGACAGTGGTCTCGTCAGAGTTCCCAGCCATGGGGAGATGAAAATAAAAGAAGAAGAAAAAGGAAGTAATACCAAGAAAAAGAAAGATTGAGCACCGGAGGAAGAAGAAGAATGGAAAGGAAGGGTTGCAGGATTCTTTCGAAAAAACTTCTGTAGAAACTCAAAGAAATGGCGGACTCCGTATATTTATAGGCAATCATTCCGCCATATCTGATGGCACGTGGCAGTCCCTTGTTGGACACAGCGCTCGAGCAGGCACGCCCATTAACTCCTCAAACACGTGGCGAGCGCCCCTTCATTTCCCATCAGCGAAAAGGCTGCGAAAAGCTGGCGCTCATTAATTTCAGCCCATCATGAGGGGTGTCATTCTCGATGAAGGTAGCAAGCGGTTTCGTGTGATAGTGAGCTAAGTCCTTTCCTTAAGAATTCTTGACGGCAAGGACTTGGGGGGCATCTGTTATAGGCAAAATGGTGGAGATAAGATTTCACGTGGAATGTCCATTCGACTCTCGAGATCATCTGATCGAGAGTCGAATATTGGACAAGTGCGGGATGTCCATTCGACTCTCGAGATCATCTGATCGAGAGTCGAATATTGGACAAGTGCGGGATGCCCATTCGACTCTCGAGATCATCTGATCGAGAGTCGAATATTGGACAAGTACGGAACGTCCATTCGACTCTCGAGATCACTTGATCAAGAGTCATAGATTGAAAGATACAGAGCAGCTATTCGCAAGTCCCGAGTCTTCATAACTGATAGTCAAATACGGAAAAGCTCGATCCGCGAGCATACCTTCTCACAAGTCGTTGAAAGACATTACATCCAAAGTATGTATTTGGACTCACGACCACATTTTAACCTGCGAGCAGCTTTACTACGGGCGTCTCCTTCCTTTTCGGAGGCCATGACTCCCAGCTACGGGCGTCTCCTTCCTTTTCGGAGGCCATGACTCCCAGCTACGGGCGTCTCCTTCCTTTTCGGAGGCTATGAATCCAACTATGGCTTCCGGCCGGATCCAGTCGGATTTCAAGGGATCACCATCTAGGGGCGTGATTGTTGGGATATATCATTGGGTTGGATCTGACGGGAGATGGGATCTTATCCCATGAAATCAGCGGATTCTCAGTATCGTATGCGACATCAGCGGGATTTCGACATCTCACGTAACAGATTGGATTGTTTCAGATCTATATAAGGGGATGGCTCCCTTGAATAGGAGGTAGGTACTCATCATTCAATCTGGGTCCCGTTTTGCTTGGCTCCTCTTCTGTGGCCTAACTTAAGCGTCGGAGGGCTAACGGCTGGTCCCCAGCCACCCTTATTCGCTGTCTTGTTTCAGGTCTGGTGGTGGAAATCCCTCCCGGAACGAAGGAGAAAAGCCGGAGGATCTCGTTACAAAATCTGACATTAACATTGTTAAGCTCTGAATTGTGCATATTCTAACCCCAATTCATCATACATTATGCATGGTTCGCATGTTTAAAAGACTATTCTAATACATGTTTTGTGATTGTAGGATTGGGAGAGAGACTTCACTAATTCAATTCCTAATGAGTCACTTTGTATAGATTGAAGATCAAAACATTAAGTGCTAAATGGTGGAAGAAAGATGTAAGGGAGAAAGAGAAGAAAGAAGAAAAGTTGCAGAAAAATGCACTGCCGACCAGTCGGCCATGGCCCACGACTAGTCGTCCGACCGGTCAGAAATTCAAATTAGAAGGCCATGTGCTGCCAACCTTACTGGACTAAAAATAGATGAAACCGATCGGTCGGTCACCATTGACAATCGATCGTATTTTCCTGGAGTTGTGAAGTATTTAGAGTAAACTCGCTGGACTAAAAAGATGGGTCGACCATGCAAAAATTCAGAAGAAGCTTGTTCTTTAAGCTCCGAAATTTCATGCGCTGTGTAAGTACTAAGCAGATTCTGGAACTTTCTAAGTCGGTGGGGCTTCTTCATTATAAAAGGACACCTAGGGTTTATTCCGAAGGTATCATAGAAGGCTTGGGAACTTATGGGAGGTGAAGAGGATCGTCGTGGAGCGTCTACAACTCTTCCAAACCTGGTTTTTCATATTTTTCTTTAGTTTTTCATTATTTTTAGTTGTAGCATGATGATGCTCGGTTAGAACCTCTTAGCTAAGGCTAAGATGTGAAGCTTGTAGCTAGTTTTCATGGAGAATTTGTTTAATTCAAGTACCTTTACTTAAAGTTTGGATTTTTAAGTTCTAGTTTGAATAAAGTTGGTATTTTTGGATGTTTTATGAGAGTTCATGTGCTTCAGACATGAGTTCCTTACAATTCTCTGAGATTATCATGTTTGGATTGATTAGATTCGAATTGTAGTAACCCTAAAGCATACCATAGTCTCTTGGCATTGTTGTTACTTCGAAGGCTACATGTTTGAATTCTATGTGCTTTATTAGAACTAGAATCTTATTTTCTGACTTAAGTGTGATTGTTGTGTTTGAATGCTTAAATCTTCCAACTAGATGAGAGATAAAACTTCGAATCTAGTTGTGTTTATGTTTGGATGAATGGATTCACATGGAGCTACTACAAGTAGATCCTTGAGGCCTTAGTTTCATTAATTAATAAATTTTTATAAAAGTTACTGTTTTTACTTAGTTTTTAAAATCAAACTTCAAAATTGTTGAATTTGAAGTTGCTAGAATGGTTTGAATTGATTTACCATAATTCCCTATGGATCGACCTCGATCTTACCGAGTTATTATTACATCACAAGCCTTGCACTTGAGGTGAGCGAACAAGTTTTTGGCGTCGTTGCCGGCGAATCTAGGTTAAAACGGTTCTAAATTGTTTAGTAACTATAGAATTAGATGTAATTAGGTTTTACTGCTTTCATAGTGCTAGTTTTTTATTCTAGAATTAAAAACTTTGTTTTGTTTTGCAGGAATTACTTCTAGTTCAAGCTAATCAGTTAACATCTTTCTAACTTAACACTTTTTAGGTTTAACAAATTTTTAGGTTTTTACAGATTTTTATTTTATGATCTAGGATTTAGGTTTAGGTTTAGTTCAGAATTTTTGTTTGTGTGGTTTATGTCCCGTTGGGAATGTGACCACACAAACCGTCTCCAAACCGAAGGTGGTTTAGTTGGACTACTCTCCGTCCAAAGACGAGTTAGAAAATACATTGAACTTTGTGAAAGTTCGGGGAGCATGGATCAAATACCAGTAATGAATACTCCCCCTCCTACTCCAACTACAAACACAAACCAAGATGGAGTATGAGAGAATGAGGTGCACAATGCTCCTCCAATGAGAGTTCTACGTGATTACTTATAACCAGCCCGTGCTACCACACCTTCGTGCATGTTTTTCCCAAATAATGCTAGAACAATTGATATTAAGCCAGGAGTAATTCAACTTTTACGTAAGTTTCATGGGCTAGATTCCGAGAGCCCATATCTACACCTAAAAAAGTTTGATGAGGTAGTTGCTACTTTACAATATAACAATGTGACAGTGGATGTAGTGAAATTAAAGTTATTCTCTCTCTTTGAAGGAAAGAGCCAAAACATGGCTTCAGTCTCTAAGACCAAGGTCGATTGGGGTATGGACTGAGATGACCCGGGAGTTTTTGAAAAAATTCTTCCTAGCTCATAAAAACAACACCCTTCGACGAGCCATAATGATTTTTTCTATCAAAGAGAGTGAAACTTTCTTTCAAAGTTGGGAGAGATACAAGGACCTCCTACTTACTTGTCCACATCATGGCTACGAGATATGATGAATCATAAGCTTCTTCTATGAAAGATTGGACTCGAATAAGCGCCAATTCGTAGAGATGATGTGTAACGGCGAGTTCATGAGCAAAGATCCCGATGATTCATGGAGTTATCTAGATATGTTGGCTGAGAATGCCCAATCATGGGATACCTCAGACAAGTCTAATAACCTCAAGCCTCCTCAACAAATGGAGAGAGGAGGAATCTGCATCCTCAAAGAGGAAGATGTTGTCAATGCAAAGATAGCTTGCCTCACAAGGAAGATAGAGGCCATGAAACTTAGCAAGAGAGGATTTTCAAAGCCCACTGAAGCTATTGAGAACGTATGCGGAATTTGTGCCGCTAATGTGCACTCTACGCAAGATTGTCCTACAATTCCTGCGTTTCAAGAGGTGTTACAAGAGCAAGCAAATGCCGCATATGGGTATCAACGACCTTTCAATGGATCGGTAGGAAACACATACAACTCTACTTGGAAGAATCATCCAAATTTTAGTTGGAGGAATGGTCCTACGACCAATCCTACCAACTCTCAAGGAGGGCCACCCATGCAAAACATGGCCCCACCTCAATTCTCAATGGAGGACACCTTAAAAGCATTTATGCAGGGCAAATACAAATTAATCAAACAAATCAGCACATGTTCCAAGAGCTAAAGGTGCCAGTTGATGAGATTAAGGGACTCTTGAATGCTAGGGAAGGGACATTTTCGGCCCAACCTCAGCCCAATCCTAAATAAGCACATGAAATAAGCACCCCTAATCTTCTCAACCAACATGTGGAGCAAGAAAAATCCATCACCACTCGTATAAGTGGTAAATAAGCAGACAAATCTATTCCGGTGAAGGCCGATAAACCTAATGATCCGGTAATTTCTGGGAATGAGGATGGACCTAGCATGGCCCCATAAGAAATGGAACGCGTTCACAAGCCCATAACACATTCCCTTCGAGATTGGTTACTCCAAAATCTCTCCCAAACTCTCATGATATTTTAGAGATTTTTAAATAAGTCAAGATCAACATTCCATTGCTTGATGCGATTAAAGAAATCGCCTCTTATGCCAATTTTCTAAAGGACTTATGCACAATCAAACGAAAATACAATGTGCAACAAAAGGCCTTTCTGAATGAGCAAGTAAATGCCATTCTCACCCAAAAGACCCCTATAAAATATAAGGATCCCGGTAGTCCCACAATCTCATGTATCATTGGTGACTACCGGATTGAGCATGCATTACTAGATTTAGGGGCAAGCGTAAATTTGATCCCATACTCGGTATACGAGTAATTGGGTCTTGGTGAATTAAAACCCACCAAAACCACATTGCAATTCGCTGATAGATTCATCCATGTACCGAGAGGGATGGTTGAGGATGTATTGGTCCAAGTTGACAAATTCTACTACCCGGTGGATTTTATTGTCTTGGACACGCAACCGGTTATGGATACTAGCATTAAAATACCAGTGATTTTAGGCCGCCCATTCTTGGCTACATCAAACAAAATTATAAATTGCCGAAATGGGGTGATGAAATTGTTATTTGGAAGCATCACATTGGAGGTAAATGTGTTCCACATGTGCAAAAAGCAAAGGAATGAGGAGGAGGATGAGCTCTTCGAGGTAAACATGCTCGAATCCTTTGAAGAAGAGGAGCTCCTCCAACTTGAACCACTTGAAAATTTAGAGGCATGCTTGGCACACCTTGAAAATTCCAAAGATCCCATCATGTGTGATATTGTGCAAGCATTGAGTAGTGAGAAACTGGTAGTTAATACTAGTCGGTGGAGGCCTCATTTTGAGAAATTGTCACCAACTACATCAAAGCCTCTACCGTCTAATATCAAACCGCTGAAGCTTGACCTTAAACCATTGCCATTCGAGCTTAAATATGTATATTTGGGTCAAGAGGAAACATTTTCGGTTGTCATAGCCTCTCACCTAGGAAAAGACCAAGAGCTCAAGTTGATTGAGCTACTTAAGGAACATAGGGGAGCCATAGGGTGGACAATAGCGGACCTCAAAGGGATAGACGCTTCGGTATGCACTCACTATATACACCTCGAAAAAAATGTAAAAACAACTAGACAACCTCAAAGGAGGCTAAATCCAAACATGATGGAGGTTGTTAAAGGCGAGGTTTTAAAGCTACTTGATGTGAGTATCATCTACCCCATCTCGGATAGCCAATGGGTGAGTCCTACCCAAGTTGTCCCTAAGAAGTCCGGTATTACCATTGTAGAGAATGCAAACAACGAGCTTATACCAAGTAGAGTGATCACCGATTGGCGTATGTGCATAGATTATCGGAAGCTAAATACGGTCACTAGGAAAGACCACTTCCCTCTTCCATTCATGGATCAAATTTTGGAGAGGTTGGCAGGTCCCTCCTATTACTGCTTCCTAGATGGCTATTCCTACTACAACCAAATTGAGATAGCCCCGGACGACCAAGAGAAGACCACCTTTACATGCCCGTCCGGGCACCTTCGCATATCGAAGGATGCCATTAAGACTATGTAATGCACTCGCCACATTCCAATGATGCATGTTGAGTATTTTCTCTGCAAAACATGGCCCCACCTCAATGTTCAATGGAGGATACTCTAAAGGCATTTATGTAAGGGTCAACGTAAATTAATCAATCAAATTAGCAAATGTTCCAACAGCTTAAGGTCTTGGTTAATGAAATTAAGGGACGCTTGAATGCTAGGGAAGGGACCTTTCTGGCCCAACTTCAGCCCAATCCTAAACAAGCCCATGAAATAAGCACCCCTAATCTTCCCAACCAACATGTGAAGCAAGCCAAATCCGTCACCACTCTTAGAAGTGGTAAACAAATTGACAAATCTATTCCGGTAAAGGCCGACAAGCCTAATGATTCGATAAATTCTAAGAATGAGGATGGATCTAATTCAGCCCCACAAGAAACAGAACGCGTTTACAAGCCCGTAGCACCATTCCCTTCTAGATTGGTTGCTCCAAAATCTCTACCAAACTCTCATGATATTCTAGAGATTTTTCGACAAGTCAAGATCAACATTCCATTACTCGATGCCGTTAAAAAAATTCCTTCCTATGCCAAGTTTCTAAAGGACTTATGCACAACCAAGCACAAATACAATGTGCAACAAAAGGCCTTCTTGAATGAGCAAGTGAGTGTCATTCTCACCCAAAAGACTCCCCCCCCCCCCCCCCCCCCCAAAAAAAAAAAAAAAAAAAAAAATTCAAGGATCCCGGTAGTCCCATAATCTCATGTATCATTGGTGACTACCGGATCGAACGTGCAGTGCTAGATTTAGGGGGGGGGGGGGGGGGGGGGGGGGGGGGGATCGTAAACTTGATCCCGTACTCAGTATACGAGCAATTGGGTCTTGGTGAATTAAAATCCACTAAAACCACGTTGCAACTTGCTGATAGATCCATTCGTGTATCGAGAGGGATAGTTGAGGATGTATTAGTCCAAGTCGACAAATTCTACTATCCGGTGGATTTTATCGTTTTGGACATGTAACCGGTTATGGATACTAGCACTCAAATACCGGTAATTTTGGGCTTCCCATTCTTTGCTACATCAAACACAATCATCAATTGCCGGAATGGGGTGATGCAATTGTCCTTTGGAAACACGACATTAGAGGTAAATGTGTTCCACTTGGGCAAAAGGCATAGGGATGATGATGATGTTCATGAGGTAGACTTCATTGAATCCATTGTAGAAGAGGAGTTTGTTTTAAATCAGAATCTTGATCCTCTAGATGTTCTTTGCTTCGATCCCTTTGAGGATTGGGGCGATGATGACGGTCCTCATGATATAAACATGATAGAATCTAAGGAGGATGGGGAGTATTTTCAACCCAATCTACCTGAAAGCTTGGGGGCATGTTTGACACATTCCAAGGATGAATTCAATTTTATTATTAATAAGACCTTAGAAGTGTCAATTTCTAAAAATTTATTTAACAAGTCACCAATTTCTGATTTACATAAATTTATTATATAGGAATTGAAAGAATTGGTGCTTGACTTGCCTACAGAGAGGCCAATTTCTGAAAGTGTAGAAGTTGAGGACTAACCCAACTTACACAAAAATCTAAGGAGGAAAACGTAAAGGGTCTATATTTGAAAACTTCCTCTCCTGAGGTCTCCTACACTCTAGAGGAGTGTTTGACTTATTTTGAAGATTGGGATGATCCCATGATTAAGGACATAGTGCATGCCTTAAGGGAGACTCTTCGGGTGCCTAAAAAGCCTCCTTCCACAAAGTGTCAAACTAAAATATCAATTGTGGAAGCACCGGTGAAATTAGATTATGCGGAGACCATCCCAATTTGTGAGGATAAAGCGATTGAAGTCTCCACATCTCTTTGGTTTGTTTAAACCAAAGAACAACACTTCTGGGATGACCCATATTTGAAAATTTTTTACCCATGCAAGATGGAAAGGAGATCCATATTGTTGAACCTCCAATTTATACATTGCATTGCCCATTACACTACATAGTTTGCATGATTTTCATGGTTTAAAGGCCCACCTAACACGTGTTTCTGTGATTGTAGGGATGAGAGTGGATTTCATCAAATTGGAGCCAAAAGAATGTATTTGAAGACATTGCATGAAGTCCTAGGATGGATCAAAGAAAGAAGAAGAAAAAGGGAGAAAAGAGAATGAAGAAAAGAAGAAAAAGTGGAAGAAAAACCAAGGCTGACCGGTCGTCCGACCGGTCAGCCACATAAAAGATGTAAATGGAAGGAGGCCGACCGGTCTTGACCGGTCGGCCAGGAAGGCTGGACACATTGCATTGGGGCCGACCGGTCACGACCGGTCGGCCATAGGCACTGGATGAAGGATAAAAAGCCCGACCGGTCATGACCGGTCGGGCATGCACGCTGGAACAATGGACAATCCACGCCGACCGGTCATGACCGGTCGGCTGAGCTCTCTGGAGTATTTGAAAAGCCAGGCCGACCAGTCACGACCGGTCGGCCCTGCGTAAGAAGGAGTCCTTTCTAATTCGGGACTCCGAAAATTGCTGCGCAAGGCGTAGGATTTCGCAGAATCCGACGCAAGGGAGGATTATTGCTATAAAAGGCCACCTAGGGGCTCTCCCTAAGATATCAGAGAAGAGAAGGAACGTGAGTTTGGAGGCTGAAGGCGACTGTGGAGCGTCTGCAACATCTATTTTCGGGTTTTTCTAGTTTTATGCTTTATTTTTGAGTTTTTAGTTGTGGCATGACTATGCTCGGCTAAAACCTCTCAGCTAAGGCTGAGAGGTGAAGCTTGTAGCCAGTTCTATGTTAATTTCAGTTTGATTCAAGTATTTTTTTTAATTCAAGGTTAGAATTTTCTCTTGTTCAGTCCAAAAGATGGTAGTTTGAGATGTCTTATCTGAGTTCATGTGCTCCGGACATGAATTCCTTTTAATTCTCTGAGATTATCACAGGTTGCTTGTTTAGATTCGAATTATAGTAATCCTTGAGCAGGCCATAGTCCATAGACATGGCTGTTACTCCGCAGGCTATGAATTTGAATTCTACATTGATTGAATGGATTTGAACTTGGAAGTTCAACTTGAATTGGATGAATGTGTGTGAATGCTTTATTTTCCAACTAGATGAGAGATAGGACTTCAAATCTAGTTGTGTTCTCTACTTGGATTGACTGAATTAACATAGGATTGCTACAAGTGGATCCTTGAAAGCCTTAGTACATTATATCTCTGATTTTTCATTAAGTTACTGTTTTAATTAAACATCCTATTGAAATTGAATTTGTTCTATTAAACTGAGTTGCTGGAGTAATTAGGAAGCTGTTACTCTTTCCCTGTGGATCGACCTCGGTCTTACCGAGATTTATTACTACATCGCAGCCTTACACTTGAGGCGAGCGAACAAGTTTTTGGTGCCGCTGCCGGGGAAATTAGATAATAGTTTTCAAATAGTTTCAGTGGCTGTAGAAGTAGATAGGTTTTTTCTGATTTTTCTTAGAACTAACAAAGTTTTCTGTTTTGTAGGAATTCTTCTTTCAGTTCAAGCACATCAGGTGATACCTTTCTAACTTAGTTTTTAGAATTTTCAGATTGCAGTTTTCTTGGTTAGGATTAGTTTTGATTTCTGATTGAGTGGTTTATGTCCCGTTGGGAACGTAACCATTCAAATCGTCTCCAATCTGAAGGTGGTTTAGTTGGACCATTGTCAGTCCATAGACGAGTCCGGAATTATCAAGAGCATTGTGAAAGTTTGGGGAGTATGGAGCAAACACCCTTAAGGAATCCTCCACCCCCTACTCCAACCACAAACGCAAATCAGGAAGGAGTAGGAGAGAATGAGGTACATAATGTTCCTCCAATGAGATCACTACGGGATTACCTACAACCTGCTCGTACAATTACACCTTCTTGCATAGTTCTACCAGCTAACGGTGGGACCCTTGACATAAAACCGGGAGTAATCCAACTTTTACCTAAATTCCATGGGCTAGACTCTGACCGCCCATACTTACACTTGCAAGAATTCGAAGAAGTGTTGGCCACCTTGCATTATCCCAATGTTTCTGGGGATACAATCAGACTTAAACTTTTTCCCTTCACCTTGAAAGAAAGAGCCAAAGATTGGCTTCACTCTCTTAGACCATATTCGATTGGGTCATGGGTTGAGATGAACCGGGAATTCTTGAAAAAGTTCTTCCCAGCTCATAAGACAAACACTCTTCGAAGGGCCATAATGAATTTCTCAGCAAAAGAGGGTGAATCATTCTTTCAATGTTGGGAAAGATTTAAGGAACTCCTGCTTGCTTGCCCACATCATGGCTATGAGAGTTGGCGAATTATAATTTTTTTTAATGATGGATTAAGTCCTAATATGCGCCAATTTGTGGAAATGATGTGCAATGGCGAGTTTATGAGTAAAAATCCAGATGATGCTTGGAGTTACTTGGACATGTTTGCTGAAAATGCCCAATCTTGGGACACCTCGGATAAACCCAAGAACCCCAAGCCTACTCAAGAGAAAGGAGGGATATATGTCGTTAAAGAGGAAGACGACGTAAATGCAAGGATAGCCAACCTCACAAGGAAGGTTGAGGCCATGGAACTTAGCAAAAATGGAGTTTCCAAGTCCAAGGAAGCTGTTGAAACCACATGTGGGATTTGTCTCACCGACTTACACGCTACGCAAGATTGTCCCACAATTCCTGCATTTAAGGAAGTGTTGCAAGAGACAGCCAATGCCACATATGGTTATCAACGGCCCTTCAATGGACCGGTAGGTAATACATACAATGAGAGTTGGAAGAACCACCCGAATTTCAGTTGGAAGAATGCCCCAACGGGCAATCCTACCAACTCCCAAAGAGGGCCACCCATGCAAAATATGGCCCCACCTCAAGTCTCATTGGAGGATACTTTGAGAGCGTTTATGCAAGGGCAAGCGCAAATAAATGAATCAAATCAGCAATTGTTCCAAGAGCTGAAAGTCTCGGTTGATGAGATTAAGGGACGCTTGAATGCTAGGGAAGGGACCTTTCCGGCCCAACCTCAGCCCAATCCTAAGCAAGTACATGAAGTAAGCATCCCTAATCTTTCCAACCAAAACATGGAGCAAGCTAAATCCATTACCACCCTTAGAAGTGGTAAACAAATTGACAAAACTATTCCGGTGAAGGCCGATGAGCCTAATGATCCGGTAAGTTCTGAGGATGAAAATGGATCTAACTTAGCCCCACAACAACCGGAACGCATTTACCAGCCCACAGCACCATTCCCATCGAGATTGGTTGCCCCAAAATCTCTTCCAAATTCTCAAGATATTCTAGAGATTTTCAGACAAGTCAAGATCAATATCCCTTTGCTTGATGCCATCAAACAAATTCCCTCTTATGCCAAGTTTCTAAAAGACCTATGCACAACAAAACGCAAATATAATGTGCAGCAAAAGGCCTTCTTAACTGAGCAAGTGAGTGCCATCCTCACTCAAAAGACTCCCCCAAAATTCAAAGATCCCGGTAGTCCCACAGTTTCATGTATCATTGGAGACTACCGGATTGAACGTGCCTTGTTAGACTTGGGGGCGAGTGTGAACTTGATCCCATACTCGGTATATGAGCAATTGGGCCTTGGTGAATTAAAACCCACCAAAACCACATTGCAACTCGCAGATAGATCTATCCGTGTACCGAGGGGGATAGTTGAGGATGTTCTAGTCCAAGTTGACAAATTCTACTACCCGGTAGATTTTATAGTCTTGGACACACAACCGGTTTTGGATGCTAGCACCCAAATACCGGTGATATTAGGCCGCCCATTCCTTGCCACATCAAACGCAATCATCAATTGCCGGAATGGGGTGATGCAAATATCTTTTGGAAACATGACACTAGAGGTAAATGTGTTTCATTTGGGCAAAAGACATAGGGATGTTGATGATGATGAGTTCTTCGATGTGAACATGCTCGAAACTTTTGAAGAAGAAGAACTCCTCCAACTTGAACCACTAGAAAGCTTGGAGACATGCTTAGCACATATCATGGATTCCGAAGATCCCATCAGTAGTGAGATTGTGCAGGCATTAAATATAGAAAGACCGGTAGTTGATACTAGCCGGTGGAGGCCCCATTTTGAAAAATTGCCACCAACCACATCAAGGCCTCTACCGTCTAGCATCAAACCACCGAAGCTTGACCTCAAACCATTGCCATCCGAGCTTAAATACGTATATTTGGGTCAAGAGGAAACGTTCCCAGTTGTCATTGCCTCTCACCTAGAGAAAGACCAAGAGCTCAAGTTGATTGAGCTACTCAAAGAACATCGGGAAGCCTTAGGTTGGACAATAGCGGATCTCAAAGGGATAGATCCTTCGGTTTGCACTCACCGTATACACCTTGAAGAAAACGCCAACAACGAGCTTATACCGACTAGGGTGACCACCGGTTGGCGTATGTGCATTGATTATAGGAAGCTCAATACGGTCACTAGGAAAGACCACTTCCCTCTCCCATTTATGGATCAAATTTTTGAGAGATTGGCAGGCCATCCCTATTATTGCTTCCTAGATGGCTATTCCGGATACAACCAAATCGAGATAGCTCCGGAAGACCAAGAGAAAACCACATTTACATGCCCGTTTGGTACCTTCGCTTACCGAAGGATGCCATTCGGATTATGTAATGCACCCGCCACATTCCAACGATGCATGTTGAGTATTTTCTCAGACATGGTGGGTGAGTTTCTTGAGGTGTTCATGGATGATTTCTCTGTTTTTGGTAGTACATTTGATGAGTGTCTCGAGCACTTGAAGTTGGTCTTGATAAGGTGTGAGGAAAAACAGCTTGTATTAAACTGGGAAAAATGCCATTTCATGGTACAAAGAGGAATAGTCCTTGGACACATCATCTCGTCCAATGGAATAGAGGTAGACCGGGCGAAAATTGACATAATTTCCAATCTACCACCACCCAAAAGCATACGCGATGTGCGGTCCTTCCTTGGACACGCCGGCTTTTATCGAAGGTTTATAAAGGACTTTAGTCACATCTCAAGGCCTTTATGCAACCTTCTACAAAAGGAGACCCAATTTGAGTGGAGTGCCGAATGTCAATTAGCTTTTTCAAAGCTAAAAGACATGTTGACAACCGCTCCTATCATGCAACCACCAGATTGGTCCATGCCTTTTGAGTTGATGTGCGATGCTAGCGATTTTGCTATTGGGGCAGTGTTAGGCCAGAAGAAAGATAAAAAGCCCCATGTCATCTACTACGCAAGTAGGACCTTGAATCCTGCCCAAGTTAATTATTCAACTACGGAGAAAGAGCTCCTAGCTGTCATCTTTGCCTTGGACAAATTCAGGCCATACTTAATAGGATCCAAAGTTATTGTTTATACGGATCATGCGGCGCTGAAATACCTTCTTTCTAAGAAGGATACTAAGCCCCGTTTGCTAAGATGGATCCTACTCCTTCAAGAATTCGACCTGGAGATCAAAGATAAGAAGGGGGTAGAAAATGTGGTGGCGGATCATCTATCTCGCCTAGTCCTACCAAATTCCATTGATGAGTCACCTATTGAGGACTCATTCCCTGATGAGCAACTCTTTGTTGCTATACATCCACCATGGTACGTTGATATAGCCAACTATCTTTCCACAGGTGCGATGCCGACTCATTGGACTGCGCAAGACAAACGTAAATTTCTAAGGGAAGTGCGCAGATTTTTCTGGGATGAACCTCTATTGTTTAAATATTGCCCAGACCAGATTATAAGGAGATGCGTCCCCGATGATGAACACAATTCAGTCATCTCCTTTTGTCATGATCAAGCATGTGGGGGTCATTTTTCAGCCAAGAAAACAACTGCAAAAATTCTGCAGTGTGGTTTTTATTGGCCCACATTATTTAAAGATACCCACGAGTTTTGCAAAGCATGCGAGCGCTGCCAGAAGTTAGGAGGATTATCCCGTCGCAATATGATGCCTCTCACCCCAATTCAACATCTTGAAGTCTTTGACTGTTGGGGCATCGATTTCATGGGACCATTCCCCTCATCTTTTGGACATGTCTATATTCTGCTTGCCGTAGACTATGTGTCTAAATGGATCGAGGCTATCCCATGTAGAACCAATGATCATCGTACGGTTCTCAAGTTTCTCAAAGAAAATATACTTTCTAGATTTGGGACGCCTCGAGCCATTATTAGTGATGGTGGTGCTCACTTTTGCAATAGACCTTTTGAAACTTTGATGAAGAAATATGGTATTAGGCACAAAGTGAGTACCCCATACCACCCACAAACAAGTGGGCAAGATGAAATCTCCAATAGGGAAATCAAACAGATTTTAGAAAAGACGGTGAGACCGGATCGCAAGGATTGGTCCCTACGATTAGATGATGCACTTTGGGCTCACCGTACTGCCTACAAGACACCCATTGGAATGTCCCCTTATAGACTTGTCTATGGGAAAGCTTGTCACCTGCCTGTGGAAATAGAACACAAAGCCTATTGGGCAATTCGGGCCCTAAATTTTGACATAGACAAGGCTAGCTCGCTTCGCAAACTTCAATTAAATGAGCTTGAAGAGATCCGGAACGATGCATATGAGAATTCGAGGAATTACAAGAGCAAGATGAAGGCCTTTCATGACAAGCACATCTTAAGAAAATCCTTCCATGAAGGACAGAAAGTGCTCTTGTATAATACCCGACTTCATCTTTTTCCGGGAAAATTACGATCTCGATGGACCGGCCCATATATTGTTAAAGAAGTTTTTCCTCATGGGGCTGTTGAGATTGAGAATGCAGCAAATGGTGACTGTTTCAAAGTTAATGGACAACGCCTTAAACCATTTGTTGAGAAATTTGATTCAGAGGACATGTCCATCTCCTTGAATGATCCTGTCTATCAGGATTATTGATCTCCTAGTCTGATGGAGGTATAGCATAGGTAGGTTTAGTTTTGTTTTACTGTTTTAATAGGTTTTAGTTGTTGGGTTGGAGAATTCCATGATCGCTCTATCAGGTACTATTGTTCTCACTCTCTCATTGTTTACCATTGCTCTCATGTTCATGCTAATTGACGATCTTTTTACATTGAGGACAATGCAAGATTTGGTTGGGGAGTGAGATGAGATCCCTCATCTAGCATATTGCAACATTTCGAGCTTCATATGCACAAATTTTTTTCGAATTTTCTAACATCTCAAAACTCTTTTAGAAATTTTTTTTTTCTATACATTTGAGAGGCTATGAGTAGAAGAGGAGGAGAAACGAAGTGTGTGATGTTGTAGTTTGGAATTTCTTCCAACATAATGGCTTTATATGTTAATTCCCCTATTGTTGTGATTGATAGAAAATTTGAACACCTTTACACCAAGTTCACATTACACGATTTTCCTGAGTAACAGATTTATGTGATTTGTGGATTAGATAGACTTTGGTTTAGAGGTGTTGAGCAGCCAAGCCGGGGTATTTTGTCCATCCTTGTCCATGGGAAAATAATGAAAGATATGGATTTCTAAAAATCCTATCTAAGTTAAAAGAAAAAGGAAAGAAAGGATGAAATCGGGAAGGAAAGAAAAATGGTGGAAAATTTCGAAAAAGGGCTACCTATTACCAACCGGGGGATGGTCGAACCGTAACCAAAGCCGGAAATGGGACGTAGTGTGTAAGCCGTCGGAAGGACGGTAAGGCAAATTCCTGTCATAGGCTTGCTGTTGCTCTGTACACCTTAAAATCCTAGGTCTACTTAATCTATGAAGAAGATGATTCCAGGAACTCATGAGATGATCTTTCACTATGCACATTAGGTGGAATTTGTTCGAGTTTTTCTATTTATCAATCAATCAGCGAGAATTACATGTAGACACTCCTTATGTCTTGAGAGTCCAAGGTTCAGCTTCTAGCACCTAATTTTGCCAAATTTTTCACTTATACATCTTGGGATGGATAGAATCATGGGTTCTAAAGGGGAGTTGGATTTGGAGGGTTGAAATTATTTTCACGCATGTTTTGCTCGGGACTAGCAAAAAGCTGGTTGGGGGGTGTGTTGAACCTCCAATTTATACATTGCATTGCCCATTACACTACATAGTTTGCATGATTTTCATGGTTTAAAGGCCCACCTAACACGTGTTTCTGTGATTGTAGGGATGAGAGTGGATTTCATCAAATTGGAGCCAAAAGAATGTATTTGAAGACATTGCATGAAGTCCTAGGATGGATCAAAGAAAGAAGAAGAAAAAGGGAGAAAAGAGAATGAAGAAAAGAAGAAAAAGTGGAAGAAAAACCAAGGCTGACCGGTCGTCAGCCACATAAAAGATGTAAATGGAAGGAGGCCGACCGGTCTTGACCGGTCGGCCAGGAAGGCTGGACACATTGCATTGGGGCCGACCGGTCACGACCGGTCGGCCATAGGCACTGGATGAAGGATAAAAAGCCCGACCGGTCATGACCGGTCGGGCATGCACGCTGGAACAATGGACAATCCACGCCGACCGGTCATGACCGGTCGGCTGAGCTCTCTGGAGTATTTGAAAAGCCAGGCCGACCGGTCACGACCGGTCGGCCCTGCGTAAGAAGGAGTCCTTTCTAATTCGGGACTCCGAAAATTGCTGCGCAAGGCGTAGGATTTCGCAGAATCCGACGCAAGGGAGGATTATTGCTATAAAAGGCCACCTAGGGGCTCTCCCTAAGATATCAGAGAAGAGAAGGAACGTGAGTTTGGAGGCTGAAGGCGACTGTGGAGCGTCTGCAACATCTATTTTCGGGTTTTTCTAGTTTTATGCTTTATTTTTGAGTTTTTAGTTGTGGCATGACTATGCTCGGCTAAAACCTCTCAGCTAAGGCTGAGAGGTGAAGCTTGTAGCCAGTTCTATGTTAATTTCAGTTTGATTCAAGTATTTTTTTTAATTCAAGGTTAGAATTTTCTCTTGTTCAGTCCAAAAGATGGTAGTTTGAGATGTCTTATCTGAGTTCATGTGCTCCGGACATGAATTCCTTTTAATTCTCTGAGATTATCACAGGTTGCTTGTTTAGATTCGAATTATAGTAATCCTTGAGCAGGCCATAGTCCATAGACATGGCTGTTACTCCGCAGGCTATGAATTTGAATTCTACATTGATTGAATGGATTTGAACTTGGAAGTTCAACTTGAATTGGATGAATGTGTGTGAATGCTTTATTTTCCAACTAGATGAGAGATAGGACTTCAAATCTAGTTGTGTTCTCTACTTGGATTGACTGAATTAACATAGGATTGCTACAAGTGGATCCTTGAAAGCCTTAGTACATTATATCTCTGATTTTTCATTAAGTTACTGTTTTAATTAAACATCCTATTGAAATTGAATTTGTTCTATTAAACTGAGTTGCTGGAGTAATTAGGAAGCTGTTACTCTTTCCCTGTGGATCGACCTCGGTCTTACCGAGATTTATTACTACATCGCAGCCTTACACTTGAGGCGAGCGAACACATATTCACTGATTTCCAACCAATGCAATTCTCCTTTCCTAGTACATGTGACAATGTTATTGAGAAACCCACTGAAATTTTTCAGCAGGATTTTCAATGGATTAGAATGATTAATGTCACTATTGTACTTTTCAAAGCGGGATGGTGGATAGTTCTATTGAAAAGTCTGTTATACCACCTAATGATCCTGCTCAACTTTGTCCTTTTGGATGTTTTAATTATGATTGATCTCCTAGTCTGATAGAGATTCTCTTTCTAAAAGGATGGATTAGATTTTTTTATTATTTTAAATAGGATTGGGTTTAGTTTATTTTCTGTTTTAGTTTACTGCTTAGTAGATTTAGTTGTCGTAGTTATAGACTTCCATGATCGACTCTATCAGGTACTCCCGTTCTCACCCTCCTTTATTTTATCATTGCTCTCATGTTCATGCTCATTGCACATTTTTTTACATTGAGGACAATGCAAGATTTGGTTGGGGGTGAGATGAGATTCCTGATCTAGTAGTTTGTGGACATTTCGAGCAAAGTTAGTAGAAATTTTTCAATTTTTGAAACATCAAAAATCTTTTCGAAAAGTTTGTTTCTATGCACTTGAGATGTCATGAGTATGAAAGGATGAAAGATGAACTGATATGATTTTGAGATTTGTTGAGCTTTCATTTTATACATTTATTAGCCCATTACATCACATTACATGCATGGTTTGCATGCTTAAAAGACCCATCTAATGCTTGTTTTGCGTATGTAGGAATGAAAGAGAGAAGTCATGAATTTGTTGCTAAAAGGGTCTTTTAGAACTACATTGAAGACATTGAAAAGCAGCCCTGAAGAATCACGTCAGAAAGACCTGGATCGGCCAGAAGAAAAGACATTTCAACATGCATAACAGAAGGCCACCGGGTGCCCGCCCATGTTCTGATCGGGCGCTCGAAAATGAAAGAATTCTGCTGAAACTGCTGAACAATTTTGGACCTGTTCGGGCGCCTGACCAACATCTGGCCGGGCGCCCGATATTCAAAAGAGATTTCATAAAAATGCACTGACCAAATTCAAGCACGGTCGGGCACCTGACCAATACCTGACCGGGTGCCCGACCAGCGTCTGACGACCGACATAAGCACGTAAGTTTTTACGTAATCCGAGGCAGTTCGTGATTTTACCTATAAAAGGACACCTTGTCATCCTTGCTAAGGTATCTTAGAAGAGTTCTAAGTTCGTGGGGAGTAAGGGAGATCATCGTGGAGCAATCGCAACTCCTCCGACTAGGGTTTTTTTTCTAGTTTTTCATGCTTTTTAGTTTTTCTTTAAGTTCTAGTTGAAGCATGATAATGCTCGGCTAGAACCTCTTAGCTAAGGCTAAGAGGTGAAGCTTATGAGTAGTTATCATGTTGGATTCGTTCTAATTCAAATATTTTGCTTTAAAATTGGATTTTTAAGTTCTAGTTTGAATAAAAGTGATATTTTTGGATGTTTTATGAGAGTTCATGTGCTTCGGACATGAGTTCCTTGCAATTTCTAAGATTATCATGTTTGGATTGATTAGATTCGAATTGTAGTAACCCTAGAGCGTACCATAGTCCATTGGCATGGTTGTTACTTCGAAGGCTACATATTCGACTTCTATGTGCCTCATTAGAACTAGAACCTTATTCTTTAACTTGAGTAGGGATTGTTTATGTTTGAATGCCATATCTTCCAACTAGAAGAGAGATAGAACTTCAATTTTAGTTGTGTTATGCTTGGATGAATGAATTCACATGAGGGCTATCACAAGTGGATCCTCGAAAGCCTTAGTTCCGTTTAATTACAGATTTTTTTTACAATTATTGTTTTAAGTTAGTTTATAAACTTAAAATCCTTACTTCATTGAATTCGAAGTTGCTGGAACAAATTGAATTAGTTTACCTAATTCCCTGTGGATCGACCTTGGTCTTACCGAGATTATTACTACATCGCAGCCTTGCACTTGAGGCGAGCGAACAAGATCTCTAAATTATTTTAAACATAATAGTTTTATATGTAAATCTCCCTATTTGTATGATCGATAGAATATTTGAACACTTTTGAGTTTAGATCACATTACATGATTCTCATGATTTAAAGGGATTAGTTGATTTGTAAATTGGTTAGACTGAAGATTTGAAGTGTTTAGGAACCAAGTCGGGGAACTTTGTCCATCCTTGTTCATGTGAAAAAAAGAAGAGAAAAGAACGAAAGATATGGATTTTTAAAAATCATATCTAATATGTATGAAAAGAAAAAAAAGAGAAAAAAAAAGTATGGGTATTTATTAAATATTTGTGAAAATTTATGAAAATGGCTAACCAGGGGATGGTCTACCCGTAACCAAAGCTGAAAATGGGAAGTAGTGTGAAAGCCGTTGAAGGAATGTAAGGCAAATTTCTGTCATAGGCAATTGGTTGATTTGTACACTCTTAGATCTTTAGTTTAGCTGATTTATGAAGAAGGTAATCTTGGAAAGTCATGAGATGAATATGCATAATGCACACTAGACCATACATGTTCAGATTCTTCTATTTGTCTATAAATCAGTGTTCGCTTCCCCAAGTGTAGGGTTGCGATGTAATAATAATTCGGTAGAGACCGAGATCGTTCTCAGGGACTAATGTAGGAATTCTTAGAATTTCTTCTAATAATTTTCAATTGAAATCAAACTATAATAATCTGAAAAATATGAATGTAAGATAATAATCTGTACTTTGAGATGAAATTAACAATCTAAAGAAGCATTAGGGTGTCGAGGATCCACTTGTAGCGATCCTTGATGCATAACTCGCATTAGTTTCTCAATTACACAACTAGAATCAAAATCAAACCCTATCTAGCCGGAATATAGAGCGGTTAATTCAGCAAAACAATCTGTCCCATGTGTTGTTCATCAACATGATTCACTCAATTTAAGTTAGGACTTGAGCACACTCAATGTATAGGTCAATCCTCGTTCCAATAGGTTAAGATCACAATCATAATAATCATCAAACCCTGTCACAAAGCTTAACTATATTATGATTTGAACTTCATCCAAATCATATAAATAAGTAATACATGTTTCGGACTTCTCATAAAAGGTAGAACTTTGGTTTGAAGTTCCCACATGAAGAACCAAGTTTAGAGCGTCTTAAATCCGATTCCTCGGAACGTACAAGTCTAGAGCTATGCAAAACAACTAAGAACTAAAGCAATTCTTCCAAACATTCATGAGTCATCATAAGATTAAGAAAAACTACTTAGAACTTTATTTAAACTCAACAAACTATTGTTCAATCAATAAAAATCCAACTTGAAACCAATAAAAAATGAATTAAAACATCTCAGATTCACTACAAGCTTCACCTCTTAGCCCTAGCTAAGAGGTTTAGCCATTCATGATCCAAGGAAACATGAAAATAACTAAAAACATAAAACTAGAAAACACAAACTAGGAGGAGTTGTGGAACTCCGAATCTGACTTCCTCCGCCTCCCACCTTCGTAGATCTCTTCTTGGATGCTTCTGGAAAAAGCCCTAGGTCCCCTTTTATAGAATAGTGCAGAAGGTTCCAGATTGCGTAAGAAATCCCAGACTGCGAAGAGAAAATCAGAGCTTGTAGGACACGTTCTGTTACGCAAACAACCGGTCGCACGACCGGTCTGAGTCCTGGACGATCGGTCTCAAAGTGCAAAAATAGTCCAGTGAGTTTTCATAAATTCGAACTCAGAATTTTAATTCAAGGACCGGTCAGACGACAGGTCTAAGCAGTGGACGACCGGTCGTGGATGATCCAGCAAGATTTGCAGTAAGGCCCCTTCTGTTGAGTGTTCGGACCGGTCGGACGACCGGTCCTGGCCTATGGACGACCGGTCGGACAACAGGTCTTCAGTGTATTCTTCTGCCTTCTTTCTTCTCTCCTTTGACTTCTTTCTTCCATCCTTTGACGCTTGGTCTTATGATCTTCAATGCTTGTAAATAGCGTCTTTAAGTCTTCAATTGATGAATCCTCTCTTTTATTCTTATAACCACAAAACCATGCATTAGTTGGGTCTTTAATCATGTATTTCAAGCATAGTTAGTGATAAAATGGGGTTAGAATATGCACATTTAAGAGCTCAGCACAACCCCCAACCAGCATTTTGCTAGTCTCGAGCAAAACATGCGTGTAACAAATTTCATTCTTCAAAAACTCAACTCTCCTTTAGAGACTATACTTCTATACACTCTAAGACATGCAAGTGCAAAAATTGAAAAAACTAAGTAATAGAGGTTGAAATCTTAAACTTTCAAGAACATAACAAGTACTCATATGGATTTCCCGCTTATTGATTGATAAATAGAAGTATTTGAACAATTTAACCTAGTGTGCTCAGTGAATGCTCATCTCATGAAAATTAGCTAAGGTATGGAATTCAAGGTGTATAGATCAACACAAACCTATGACAGGAATTTGCCTTGCCGTCCTTCCAACGGCTTTCACACTACTTCCCATTTTCGGGTTTGGTTACGAGTAGACCATCCCCCGGTTGGTATTAGTTAGCCCTTTTCGAAATTTTCCACCATATTCTCCATCATTCCCATATTTTCATCATTCCTTTCCGTTTTCTTTTTCATTAGATAGGATTTTTAGAAATCCATATCTTTCGTTATTTTCCCATGGCCAAGGATGGACAAGTACCCCGGCTTGGTTTCTCAACACCTTCAATCCAAACTTAGCTAATCCCTAAATCTAATAATCCTTTCAAAACATGAGAATCGTGTGAAGTGAACTATGTGTAAAAGTGTTCAAAAGTTCTATTATTCATAAAAATAGGGGAATTCACATACAAGACTAGTACCTTAAAGAGTGTTCAAAGTATTCAACATCACTCACTTCGCCTCTCCTTTTCTTATACTTACACCATCCCGAATGCATAGAAACAAAGTTTTCTAATAGAGTTTTGAATTTTTAGAAAAAATCTGAAAAATCTTCGTCATATTGCTATAGATGTTACAAAACACTAAATTCATCCTAGTAATCCTACACCCCCCAACCAAATCTTGCATTGTCCTCAATGTAAAAGATAGGCAATAGGCAAAACATGAGAGCAATTATAAAATAAAGGGAGTGAGGAATGAGAGTACCTGAGAGAACCAAAACTGGAATTCTACCTCCTAATAAACCTATGAAAAAGCAAACCAAAAGCAACAAAAATCCTAATCCTAACTACTCTATTCCTCCATCAGACTAGGAGATCAAATATCCTGATACATAGGATCAGTCAGAGGTATGGACATACCTTCTGAAGCAAAATTCTCAAAGAACGGCTTTAGGTGTTGACCATTTGCTTTAAAGATATTACCGTTCCTTAGATTCAACAACTCGACGGTCCCATATGAATAAACAGTTCTCACAATAAAAGGACCGGTCCATCGAGATTTCAATTTCCCCAAAAATAAATGTAGCCGAGAATTATACATAAGGACCTTTTGATTGATCGTGAAGGTCTTACGAAGGAAGTTCCTATCATGGAACACCTTCGTCTTGTCCTTGTAAATTCTCGCATTTTCATAAGCATCGTTCCGGAGTTCCGCAAGTTCATTCAATTGAAGTTTGCGTAACGAGCTTGTCTTGTCAGAATCAAAATTCATCTTCTTTAGTGCCCAATATGCCCTATGTTCCAACTCCACAGGCAAGTGACAAGCTTTCTCATAGACAAGTCTATAGGGAGACATTCCAATGGGGGTCTTGAAAGCGGTACGGTAAGCCCAGAGTGCATCGATAAGTCGAAGCGACCAATCTTTGCGATCGGGGTTCACCGTTTTCTCCTAAATATGTTTAATTTCCCTATTGGATATCTCAGCTTGTCCACTTGTTTGTGGGTGATAAGGAGTGCTCACCATGTGATTTACGCCATATTTTTTCATTAAAGCTTCAAACGGGCGGTTACAAAAATGGGATCCACCATCACTTATAATGACTCGAGGTATTCCAAACCGAGAAATGATATTTTCTTTTAAGAAATGAATGATTGTTTTATGGTCATTGTTTCGGCATGGAATCGCCTCGACCCATTTTGAAACATAGTCGACGGCAAGCAAGATATATAAATTTCCAAAAGAAGATGGGAATGGACCCATGAAATCCATGCCCTAACAATAAAAAATTTCGATTGGTAAGATAGGATTGAGTGGCATCATATTTCTATGGGAGATTCCTCCCAATTTCTGACAAGGCTCACATGTTTTACAAAACTCATGGGTGTCCTTGAACATGGTGGGCCAATAAAACCCACATTGCAGAATTTTGGCTGTGGTCTTCTTAGCCGAAAAGTGGCCACCACATGCCTAAGAATGACAAAAGGAGATGATACTTTGTTGTTCATCATCCGGCACACATCTCCTTATGATTTGATCGGAACAATACTTGAATAAGTATGGGTCGTCCCATAGGAATTTTCTCACCTCGTTGAAGAACTTATCCTTATCTTGAGTTTTCCAATGTATCGGAATTGTACCTGTAGTAAGATAGTTAGCAATGTCCGCATACCATGGCAATTGGGAGACTATAAAAAGTTGTTCATCAGGGAACATGTCATTGATCGTGGTCGTCTCAGGGGAATCGGTGAGAACAAGTCTAGAAAGATGGTCAGTAACTACATTTTCTACTCCTTTCTTATCACGTATTTCTATGTCAAATTCTTGGAGTAGGAGGATCCATCTTAACAAGCGTGGCTTAGCATCCTTCTTAGAGAGAATGTACTTAAGCACTGCATGGTCGGTGAATATGATGATCTTGGATCCAATCAAGTAGGACCGAAACTTGTCCAAAGCAAAAACTACGGCTAAAAGTTCCTTTTCTGTAGTAATGTAGTTTGCTTGAGCCAAGTTTAAGGTTCTACTTGCGTAGTAGATGACGCAAGGCTTCTTCTCTTTTCTTTGGCCTAACACAGCCCCAATAGCGTAGTCACTTGCATCACACATGATTTCAAAAGGAAGGCTCTAATCGGGTGATTACATTATGGGAGCACATGTCAACATGCATTTAAGTTTGTCAAAAGCATTTTGACAATCCTTATTCCACTCAAATGAGTTTTCATTTTGAAGGAGGTTACATAAAACACGAGAGAGTAAACTAAAGTCCTTTATGAACCGTCTATAGAATCCGGCATGTCTTAAAAAGGACCGCACATCACGTATGCTTTTGGGGGGTGGAAGGTTGGAGATAAGATCGATTTTAACCTTGTCCACCTCGATTCCATTTTGTGAGATGATGTGACTAAGGACAATTCCCTTTTGAACCATAAAATGACATTTCTCCCAATTCAACACAAGGTTCTTGTCTTCGCATCTTTTTAAAACACTTTTTAAGTGCACAAGGCACTCATCAAAGTTACAACCAAATACAGAGAAATCGTCCATGAAGACTTCAAGAATCGTCCCCACCATATCAAAAAAAATACTCAACATACAACGCTGAAAAGTGGCGGGGGCATTACATAGTCCAAACATCATCCTTCGATAGGAAAAAGTGCCGAATGGGCATGTGAATGTTGTCTTCTCTTGGTCTTCTAGGGCGATCTATATTTGGTTATACCCTGAGTACCCATCAAGGAAGCAAAAGTGGGAATGACCCCCCAACCTTTCTAAATTTGATCAACAAATGGTAAGGGGAAGTGGTCTTTCCTTGTAACTGTGTTTAGCATCCTGTAGTCAATCCACATTCTCCAACCGGTAGTGACTCTGGTTGGCACGAGTTCATTATTGGCATTGGCTACGATGGTTATTCCGGATTTCTTAGGCACCACTTGAGTTGGACTCACCCATTGACTATCAGATATTGGGTAAATGATACCCACCTCTAATAGTTTCAACACCTCGGCCTTAACCACCTCTTTCATATTTAGATTGAGGCATCTCTGTTGTTGCCTAGATGTCTTCGCATTCTCCTCAAGGTGTATGCGGTGAGTACAAATCAAGGGGTCTATGCCTTTGAGATCCGTAATTAACCATTCAATGGCACTTTTGTGCTCTATTGGAGTGGCTATCAGCCTACTCTCTTGTTCCTCGTCCAAGTGGGAAGAAATCACCATCGAATATGTCTAATCTCGACCTAAATAAACATATTTCAAATAAGTGGGTAATGGGTTTAGGTCAAGCTTCGGTGCCTTGACATTAGATGGAAGCGGCTTGTTCTCGCTTAAGGGCAAAGGCTCAAATGGTGCCTTCCATCTTTTATTATCAAGTATCGACATAGAATCTAAAATGGCATCCATCTCTCTTATCATGTCATCATCAATTTCATGACAATGGGCCAAGCATGCCTCCAAGGGATCAGAATAGAATGTAAGGAGGGATTTGTCTTCCACGAATGATTCAATTATATTTATTTTGCGGACCTTGTCATCAACATCCCGTGGTTGTTTGCATAAATAAAAAATATTCAGCTCAAGTGTTATATTTCCAAAGGACATTTGTACAAGCCCGTTTCTACAATTGATAATTGAATTTGAAGTAGCTAAGAAAGGGCGGCCAAGTATGACAGGAATTTGAGCACCGGTTCCCATCACAGGATGTGTATCCAAGACAATAAAATCTACTAGATAGTAGAATTTATCGACTTGGACGAGGACATCTTCAATCATCCCTCTCGGTATACGAATAAATCTATCAGCTAGTTGGAGTGTGGTTTTGGTGGGTTTTAATTCACCTAACCCAAGTTGTTCATAGACCGAGTATGGGATGAGGTTAACACTTGCCCCAAGATCGAGTAAAGCTTGTTTTATCCGGTAGTCACCTATAATGCATGATATGGTAGGACTACCCAGATCCTTGTATTTTTGGGGCACCTCTTGTTTAATAATGGCGCTCAAATTCTCAGTCAAAAGTACTTTGTTGTGAACATTATGTTTCCTTTCGACTGTACACAGTTCCTTTAGAAATTTGGCATAGGATGGTATTTGTTTTATAGCATCCAACAACGGAATGTTGATCTTCACTTGCTTAAAAACCTCTAAAATTTTCAGGTTTTTGTCTAAAGGTTTGGGTGAAATCAACCTTTGTGGAAATGGGGCAACTAACTTGTATTACCTTTCTGATTCTTTCTCATGGGGAGCGTTGTTCAAGATATCATCATTTTTTGCAATTTTCGGATCATTGAGGCTTGGGGCCTTCTCCGGATTAGATTTATCAATTGTTTGCCACTCCTCAAGTGGTGATAGCTTGAACATGCTCCGTATTTTTGGGGGAGGCCAAATTCATTGATGGCTTGAATTGAATTCTGATTGAATTGTTTGTTTGTTCTTGTATGAACCATCTATTTTGTGAGGAATTGTCTTGTTATACTACACTTGGGGTTTGAGACAAATGTACTCACTAATTCCTTAAGTGCAGCCTTTGGTTGTTGTTTGCATTCTCTGATGGCCCATTCCTCCAATTGAAATTGGGATGGTTCCTCCAACTAGAATTATAAGTGTTCGAGTTTTGATTGCTAAATGGACATTGATAGTTATTTATGACATTTGATTGTTCTTGTAGAACTTCCTGGAACCAGAAATTGTAGGACAATCCTGTGTTGCATGTTGGTTACCGGAACAAATTCCACAAATACTCTCAACTTCCTTAGTCTTTTTTTCCCTTCCCTAAGTCCATGGCCTCAACTTTTCTTGTGAGGCTAGCCACACGTGCACTTATGTTATCTTCTTCGGAGAGGACATAGATTCCTCCCTTTTCTCTTTTCCCCCCCCCCCCCCCCCCCTATAGACTTAGCCATAATTTAGTTGCTCTTTAAGCTTTCGCACGTACAAAGGTGTCGTGTTAGACTACCAACGTAATTTCAAGCCCATCTTTGATATCAACTGACCATCATGTGGGTCCACCTTCAATGACCATCATCCATCATGTGGATTCCACCTTTGACGTGGACTGCCATTTAAATGGGACCTACTTGATGTGCATGTTCCGTCATGTTGGGCCCCACTTTGATGTGGGCCATCTATCATGTGGGTTCTACCTTTGATGTGAACCCTTTCATTACGTGGGCCCACTTTGATGTGGGGCTCCACTTCAACATGAGTCATTCATTATGAGGGGCCCATCTTTGATGTCCACCATCCATCACGTGGGTCCTACCTTGTTGTGAACCACTATCATGTGGGGTCCACATCAAGTACGTAGTCCATCATGTGGGACCCATTTAATGTCCACCATCCATCATGTAGGCCCACCTTTAATGTCAACCTTCCATCATGTGGTCCCACATTCAATATCCACGATCCATCACTTGGATCCTACCTTTGATGTGGACCATCCATCATGTGGGGTCCCACCTTTGTTGTAGACCATCTATCATGTGGGGCCCACTTGATGTGAGTAGTCCATCATGTGGGACCCACCTTTGATGTGGGCATTCACCATGTGGGGCCCACCTTTGATGTGACCATGCATTATGTGAGCCCACCTTGATGTGGAAACCCACCTTCAATATGGGTTGTTCATCATGTGGGCCCACCTTAGAGATATTCTAAAGAAGAGAAGAGGGCAAGATGGGAATTACTTAAAAAGTTTAAGTACAAACTTGTCCAAAAATTAATTAAAAATGTCTACCCGCTTAAGCTAAATAAGCTCTTAAAGAAAAGGTGACATCCCCATCACTTATTTTAAGAGTTTTTTGCTACTTTGTAAAAAATAAGCTCTAAAATGAAAGCTTTACCAAACGCGTCTATTTTCATAATAAGAGTTTATTTTTAGAATAAGCAAATAATCTCTTATTAATAGATTTGCCAAATACCCCCTTAGACTTACATTATTAAGGAGGAAGATCCCAAAAAACTTCAAGTAAGACTATTGTGGGATAGTTTGAATTTTCGTTAGGACCTGTTTGGTTGCAGAATCTAGATTATAGAGAAAAATCCAAATTCCATATTTGGAATCCAAAATTTGGACGTGGAAGCAGGAGGCTGGACCTACACCTTTTCAACCTAAACCTTCTTAGCTTGGGTTTGGGAGAGATATTCAGAGAAGGTTTGGGTTTCTTTTTTGTCATGTATTTGAATATAGCCCCCCACTTTGTCCTTAGGTTGGGTTTGAAATCTCGTCTTGTCATAGGTTTGCATTTGAAATTGGTTCTTATCTGCTTGAGCCTTGGAGCCAAGAGAAAGTCAATTCGACTCAGAAGTGATTGAAGGTGCGCTACTGCTTGCATGCTTAAGGCCTCCATGACATATTCCACCTTTTGTTTGAATCTTTTGTCACCTAGGGAGACAACTTCTTGAGAAATGGTGGAATTAACATCTCTCTCCACACATTACTTTGGCAAAGGCCTGTCTAGTTCCATGTAATGTTGCTTATCCATGAAAGTGGCCTCAGATGAGGCTTGCAATTTTGCTAAGGCCTTCCTTGTCATGGTAGATTAATTCAAGGTTTTAGAATTTTACCTTCAAATTCAAAGCATATCGACGCTCCTCCTTTTGAAGAGAAGTGAGGAGGACCAATTCCTTAGGATAAGGAGGTGACCACAGACAAACCATGGTCCTAGAATTTCCTAGTTGTCATTGAAATAATTTTCAAATTTGAACAGGAGGAACCCATCCTCAAGGGAAAAATATTCTAGACCGCTCAATTTTCCTAGCGCATTTCCGTTATCAAGAAATAAGGCCTCTTTTCTACGAGCCCACCAAGAGTTTTCTCATTTTTTCACAATGATTTTTATTTTTTTCTGAAGAGAAGGCCCCATGTGGGTCCTTAGGGTTAGGGGCAGCATAGTTAAAATAAGCACTTGAGTATCTTTTAGAAGTAAAAGAGTTTTTTTATCTTAGTGAGTTCATACAATATTTTAATAGAAAGAAAAAGGAGAAAAAAGAGAGAAGAGGTTTTGTAGAAGAAGATCAAGAGCCTTTTACCACCAAAAATCTTCGCCTCTGGATTTGTGAGACTCTATCCACAACGCCAGTTTCTTCGATTATCTTCTTAAAAAGATATGTTGGTGGTTTTATATAATCCCTAGTTAGTGAGAAACTTTTTCTTCATTGTCGCTTGTAATCCACCTTTACGTGATGTATTTTAGGTATTCAAGAGAAGTTGTTCTCTTAATTATTGGAATCCTATAGTTGGGACTAGAGAAGACTTGTATTTCTAGTATTCTATTATAATGATTTTATGAACTAGGTCTCGTGGTTTTTCCCTTCACAACATAGGGTTTTCCACATAAGAACCTATGTCTCTTATATTCTACATGTTAGATGATTTGCTCACTTGTGTTGGAAGTGATTATCATTCATTAATTTTTTTTATATTGTCAATTCCATCTGTTTACGTCAGATTTAGTAACAGGATCCTCCAGACGTCCACCTTCCTTCAAGCCAGCTTCCTTTCGAACCTGAAAGAACATAGGGAAAACTAAGGGGTGGCCGGCGTCCAGCCGTTGGCCCTTCGAAGCTTAAGTCAGATGGGGTATTGTGGTAAGGAAACAGCAGGAATGTTAGTTTAGAGATTGCGTACCTCTCCAATTGATGAGGCCATCTATTTATATAGATCCAAGTGATCCAATCTGTTACGCAAGACATCAAGATTACTGCTGATTTCCAGCGATAAGGTGTTTATCCTACTGATCCTTAAATAAGGGGAACAGCCTGGTCCAATTAGACATCCGGACAATTACGTTTCCTGGTGATCCCCTGAGGTTCGGAGCCATGAGCAAAAATAAGCCCGAAATCAGTCTATATGGGCTGCTGGTACTAAAAAGGCGGAGGATGCTCAGGCTTGGAGGTAGTTGCTCGCATGCTGAGGTGCGACCACCCTTTCAGCGACCACGAGCCGAGCTACTCGCATGCTGAAGTGCGACCCCTTTCAGCGAGCACGCTCTCTGGTCGCATCTCTCGACAACCAAATTATCCTACAACACCATCAATTTGCACATAAAGGGGGAAAAGGGTGCACTTTCATACTAAGTGGTATCAGAGCTCCAGATTGGTTCTAATTATTTTGCATGCGAATCATAGAGGCGAGAACAAGTTGAATGGTTAGTTTGAATGTAAATAGCTGGATGATTTGGAAAGCCAAGATGAAGACTTATTGTATTGCAATGACTTGTATGCACGTTGAAGGTAATAAGGCTAAATCAGAGAGCATGTTTGATGATGAATAAGGCCAAATCGGAGAGCATGTTTGATGATGAATGGAAGAAGCTTGATCGAAAAACAGTTAGATTTATTTGGCAATTGCTAGAGTTAGATTTATTTGGCAATTGGCTAGATGACAGTGTTTTCAATCATATATCTACAAAAAACTTCGGCGCACTCACTTTGGAAGAAAGTGGAAGAGTTGTACGAGAAAAAGACTACAGCAACAAGGCTTTCTTGATTAGGAAGCTTGTGAATTTGAAGTACAAAGAAGGGTAGCTCGATCGCTGAGCATCTGAATGAAATACACGATATTGTTAATCAACTTTCCTCTATGAAGATGATGGCAGATGATAAGTTGCAAGCCTTATTACCACTTAGTTCTTTACCAGACAGTTGGGGGGACCTTAATAGTTTTCTCTAAGTAACTCCATTCCAGATGAAGTTGTTAACATTACTAAAGTAATGGGAAGCTTATTAAATGAGAAAACAGAAAGAAAATCCTTGAGTTCCACTAAACAGAAGCATTTGTCACAGAAATTTGAAAGAGAAGTAAGAGTAGAAAGCCTCATACTGTGAGAAATGAAGAGGTAAATTCAAGTCAAGAAAAAATATTGACTGTTATAATTGCGATAGGTTGGGGCCACTACAAAAATGAGTGTCGAAAGCCCAAGAATGAGAAAAAAAAGGAAAAGAGAGGGAAACAAGAAGAGAATGACACAATTATAGTTATTTTAGATGATGATATTATTATCTTCTCAGGTTGTGGATTAGTATGTCTAAGGGGCCATTTAACATCTCTACTAATAAGAGCTTATTTACTTAGGTGTCGTTTGGTAAACTGAAAAATGAGGTCTGAAATTAATTTAAGCGTTGAAAATTTAAAGTGCTGAATTTTAGTACTAATAAGTACTAAAAATATTGTTTGGTAATTTATTTTTTTAAAAAGTCTTGATATCTTAAATTTAACACTTTTCACAAAAACCTGTTTGGCAAATTAGTATGTCTCAAATTTGTCATTTTGCCCCTATTGTCTTAAATTTAACACTTTTCACAAGTACTAAAAATATTGTTTTGGTAATTTATTTTTAAAAAAATATTGATTAGTATGTCTAAGGGACCATAACAATTTGTCATTTGCCCCTATTGTCTCAAATTTTATCTTCTGTAAATTATAAGACAAAACTTGTTATTGTCATGCCACCAAATTTGACACACTTATGTCCAATTCATACACATCTTTCAAACATAATCTTTAAATTGATCGGTGGACCATATACCATGTTCTTCTTAATAGAATAATTACAACCCTTCGATTGGTGTCCTTGAATTGGACAACTAAACATCTCTCAAAGGCTAGTTTGAAGATTAGAATCATCTAACATTATTTATTTATTATTATTATTTTTGCATAGTCCATCCATAATGGGCCTCATATTGACAGCATGTTGACCATGAAACCAATGGGCCCACCTGTACAAATAAAACCTAAGATATGACCCATACTCAGGTGGAGTATCATATAACCCTCTCTATCGAGAAATGAATCACAAAGCATTAAATAACTCTAGCATCCCACTTGCAACATGCCTTTAGTTCGATGACCTTGAAAAAAATGCTTTGATTCGGAAAAAAAATCTTGTCACGTTGAATAAATGGGCCACACATACACAATTTTTTACCTGATTGGTATGCCACGCACCAAATTTTTATCAACTATCATTTAACAATTGCCAGGTTAGGAAATCACAACCACCTATCAATGACATTTAATTTTGACTTTTCCCGTGTTGTGGTCCACCTAAGATTTAGATCAACCTCTTTTTTTGTCTTATGCCTGTTGAGGCATGAGAAATGAAGAAAACAAGAAAAGAAGAAGAATCAAGAAGAAAAAGAGTTGAAATTGAAGAAGAGTGCAAAAGACATGCACTTACCAAAGGTTGCGTAAAGTGTTGTATCTGGTGGCTAACTCTTTCCATGAAAATTACCGCTTTCTACCTATAAATACCCCCCAGGGGTCCTCATTTGGGACTTGTTTCCGAATTTAGAGCTCTAGAGGATTTCAGAGGTACGGGGCAGACCTCGAGTTCTTAATTCTCCTTAGGTTGAACACACAATGTGCGGACCCCGAGAATTGAAGAGGAACAATAGGGAAATGCTGCTAGAATGAGGAAGGAAGATGGAAGAAAAGAAGATCGTGCAGGAGGTGCTTTACGCAACTCGCATAAACCTGCCCTGAAAGCATTTGTTCTCTCCTTTCATAAAGGATGTCGGGGTATTTTCAAACCTCTATTTTCCTTTTGATCGTGAAGGACATTAAAGGCCGATATCGTGGTAAAGATGAACGATACAGAGAGAGCAACCCAGACTAGAGAGTTTGTTTCTTTGTGAATAGAAGACTTATCTTTCTCCCTTCCGATTGAGCGAACTCTGTACAATCCCCGTAAGTGGATGACTGTGTAGATGACATCAACATGGAGCAGAATGCCTTTCTCTCTCCCTTCAGGTCAAGCGTACTTTGTACAATCCCTAGAAGTGGTAGATGTGCTGGGTGATACAATCGTGAAATCCTATGAAGATCACAAAGGAATGAAGCTTAGTCTGGTTGACTCACCTCAGTCATAAACAGAAGAACGATTTTGGCTTAGATTATCAGTCAGTCATTTCCCTGTCGTTTCGACAGGATGAAAGAAGAATAGGGCGAAGCTCTGCCGAAATTACTTTTCGAATATGTTTCATTTTGTACAATGTACAATCTATTATAGAATCAAGGGATGTTGTAAATATGGAATGTATGAAGAACTCAGTAAATGAATAAAATTAAGTGATGAGTGCTTTTTTGTTTCTCTTGTCTAATATTGGAATGTGACTCTTGTTTTCCCCTATAAACACAAAAGTAATTTATTGTGTAAACAAAATGGAGACTCCACTGGGGATCATATCTTTTAACAAGAGTTATGTTCTAACATTGATAAGAGACTATAAGAAAAGCATTCGTCATCTTTTGGTTCTTTATAGTGCCAAAATGGCAACTCTCAACGGGAACATTCCGTCCTTCATCTCTAGAATAGATTGTATATACAAACGATTCAAAGAACTAATTATTTTATTTTTATCTCAAGTGCATTACATTTTCCAATCGAATATTCAATCAAAGACTTGTGATGGTTTAGTCAATCCACAAAATAGCTTTCAATTTCATGCCGAAGGAGGATTTGCTGTCTCCTACAATGATCAAAATACGAAAAGCAAATGTCGGATGAAGACGGCTCAGAACATGATAATTGAAGCAAATGCAATGGTAGTTTCAGCCTCACCTGTCGCTGCAGAAGACGAGAGTGAATAAGTAATAGTATAGCTGAAAAGAAAGAGGACGTCATCCAAAACTTCTGCCAAAGGAATTCATTTTTGAACTTACCAAAGACCCATTACATGAAGCATGGCTAAACAAATCCCATCTATGGCTCCTCCATCCCTATATCCAGGAGAGGCAGAGATATACTTCGCTAAGAAAGATTTTCCTGCACTTTCTGCCTCCCTTGTTATGTGAAGACAGATGAGCTAGATTCTTATGCCATATCAACCCCTTTCAACAGAAAGCTCAAAGGCAAGTTCAGCTGGAACTACACAAAAAAGAATCAAACATATTGAATATGTCAACTCCTTGCAATGTAATAGTCTCGAGTTGAGAAGAAACTCAATGTCACTCACACCTTCGATTACCGCTTCAGTTATATCATCAGGGTTAGAAACAGCCAGAAGAAGAGTCTCTGTCATTGTAGTTGGAACCAGTCAAGTTGGACAATCAACGGAAATGCGTCTTGAAGAAATGGCACGAACACAAGCAGTCCTTATGGAAGAATGTAGAAATATGCGAGAGGCTTTATCCATGATAGCCCGCACAGTATCCCAGAATGCTGCTCCATAAAATATGGAACATCCTACTGAAGGGTCACAACCGCCTCAGACCATGTCGCATGGGTTATCCCGATGATAAATACTAGAATAACAACAGAGGAAATATAACAGATTATTGCCAAACTGTCTGGTCAGAAGGAAAAAAGGATGCATAAAGAAAGATTCCAATATAAGACACTGTATCCAAGATAAGTTGATTATATTCCTTTCCCAGTGGGCTTCAAATGCCCAGAATTTCAGAAGTTCAATGGGGAAGGCTCACCAGAAGAACATATGATGCACTTCATAACCGCAATGGGAAGCTATGCTGCTGTATCGTAATATTGTTTACAATTGTTTGGTGTAACTCTGATCGAAAAAGCCTTCAAGTGGTATGCAGCCCTTGCTCCGAGATTGATACGCACTTGGGAACAAATGCAGGAAGCTTTTCTGACAAGTTTCTTTTCAACCGAAAGAGAAGTAAGTCTAACAGAGCTAACAACTGTACGACAAAGGGAATTAGAATTTGTCGACAAATTTATTACTCACTGGAGAGCTCTAAGTGCGTCTTGTAAATATCTCTCCAGAGAAGCTGAGCAAGTAAAAATGGGCATCGGTGTATAGAACTAGAAATTTCTTTTGTACTTACGGAAGCAAAAAATGCACACGTTTCAGGAATTGGCTATAAGAGCTCACACTTTAGAGAGTATGATTAAAAAAGTGCCCGCATTTCGCACAAAGTCTACACGACGAATCTTCAACAAGTCTTCAGCCAATGTTATAGATAAGGGTAAGAGTAAGGAAGAATTTCGAGATAAACCAAGGGACAACAGGAGAGAAAGGTAAAACTACTATGTCAATAGGCCCGCTGACAAAAGATATCGATGGTTTAATCGCCAAGAAGAGTACTCTTTCTCAAATGAAGATATCATCCCCATGATGAATCAATTAGTCATGGCAGGAACAATTGAGTTGCCACAATTGAAATGACCCGAAGAAGCAAATAAAACGAAAGATAGAGATTACTGTCATTATCACCGTATGATAGGGCATCCTACTTGTAGATGTTATACCATCAAAGCTATTCTCCAAAAAATGATCGATGGAGGAGAAATAATTATTTGGAAAGAAAGAGACAAAGGAAAGAAAGCAATCACGAATGTCGTGTCCGCAATAAGCACGGAACATCAGCAAAAATAATCTTTCAGGGCGATTTAGTCCGGAAGTTGAGGAACAAGAAATACAGCTCGTACAAAGCATGATAGTGTCCGCCGCTCCAAAGGAAAGCCAAAGACAGAAAAAGATCAATGCTGTATTAAAGGCAAAATCCCTCCATCCATCAAGACATCACAGGGCACGTAAGACCTCCAATAACGAAATGATGTTATTCTCGACACACGATTCTCCTCTCGATCATTTACTCCGATACGAAAAATATTATGATCACCAAGGAGTCGGTAAGGAGCAGATGGTAAGATAGTTTCAGGAAACGTTGATAGGACCAGCCAAAGAATGGTATGAATCAGGAACCCTATGAGAAATAAGAATCTGGGAACAGTTTCGTGAGTTATTCATGTTAAGATTCTGGGTCCCATGAAGAGCAGTTCCCTTTAATAGAACTGATAAGATGGGAAATTACTCCGGGCGAATGTTTGTACCAGTACACTATAAAATGGAGAAATGCAATAACAAGTTCGCATAAGTCACTTGAACATACAAAAATAGAGATAGATGGGTCATGCACTGAGAGTATGAGAATGAAGGCCGTAGATAGATATAAGCTATACATTATGTTCAATCTGATGAAAGAAGTAGTAATGATGGGACCTGAAATGAATATAGAACGAGAAGTGATACATTTCTTCAACAATATGCACGACGATAAAGTCAAGCAAATGTTAAATGCTTCTCGGACCAACCCGCTGAAGTAAACAAATTCTCGAAAGGAAGAACGGATGCCGGAATTCCCCAAGTTCGTACTCTTCAGAGGGGGAACCCAGCCACCAATAGAACATTTGGTGAACTATGAAAAAACTGCTTATTTCAGGAAAAATGTTTCCTAGGAATATTTATTGCGAAACTTCGTATATTCGCTTGCTATTTCAGGCAATGCCATGACTTGGTATTTCACTCTGCCAGAAAGAACTGCTGCAAGTTGGCAAGATATGAAAAAAACATTCATAATACGGTTTTACAGATATGATGTAAGAATATAAGGGGAATTACTCTGAAGAACAGTTCAGCACCAGCGGGAAGATGTATTGAATTTTGTATGTCGATGGTGGAACATGCGAGCTTGCAGTTACGCAATGTCTCTGACTGAAGATGTTATGGTAAAAGAATGTATTCGAGCAACCGTGCTCAAAGAACAGCTAATACCAAGGAACCAAGGGATCCCACAAAGCTTCCAGCAATTGCTGAAAATATTAATGCTTCAGTTTCATGAATTGTGTGATGTTGCGACAATCTAAGCTGCAGAAAGATAAGAAAATTCGAGCAGCTCATTCAATGACAAAGGAATGGAAAGTAATATAATAATAGTAAGGTCAAGAAAACAACTACGCCAGGAACCTCAAAAGAAATCACAAAGAGATATTCTCGATCAGATATCAAATAAAGAAAGGGTTGATGAAAGAATCGATAGATCGTCACGGCCAGAAGAACCGTCGACATCAAGTGTTATGTATGATGTGATCAGTCACCTAAAGAGAATTCTAGCAAGATTGAGTATTTATGATGCCTTGAAGTTATCTAAGAACTTTCGACAAAGTCTAATACAAGCCTTATTAGACGATAATGTATGAGAGGCCTTGATAACGAAAATGGAAACAGCAGACGCCAAAAAAGATGAAGACAAGAGCTAGAATGCGATGTTAGAAAGAGCCAAAGCAGCCTACTGTATGTCGACAATAATTTTCACAGACGATGACCTGATGTTAAATGAGAAAGAGCACAATCGGCCCCTCATGGTTACAGGATACATTAACGACAGACAGATAAAGCGTATCATGATCGATAATGGGTTCGCTGTGAACTTAATACCGTTAAATATGCTCTCAAAACTGGAGTATAAGCGATAACAGCTACGGGCCTGCAATATGATGATACAAGGATTCAATCAGGATGGACAAAAAGCACTGGGCACAATTACCATAATGATGGAAATCAAGAATCTAGTTACCAAGGTAACTTGTCACGTAATCAATGCAGTAATAATGTACAATTTGTTGTTAGGGAGGCCATGGATACACAGATATGAAATTGTTCCTTCCACTTTACATCAGTGCTTCAAGTATTGTCAGAAAGGTGTATATCACAAAATTTCAGTAGATGAGAAACCATACATAATTGCATAATCATTTTTCGGAGGCGGGCAGTATTATGAAGCATTTGTTAAAGAAGAATAAAGAGACGAAATGAATCTGCAAACAGAGGAAGTTCAGTAAGAGAAAAAAAAGGGCCTAAAGTAAAAAGATTTTACTTCATACTAAAAAGCATGGGGCAACCAGGGCAACCTCCACTAGTCTTATTCTCCACAAAACAAACAGAAACCCTTCAGGCCAATTTCATTATACCAGCACCAAGAATAGAAAAAAGCAAACCCTTCTTCAAAGGACATCGAGAATTTCAGGTATCAGGAAATGCGGAGCATGCTCCAATATTGTTTTACTCTGCAGGAGTAAAAATGGCCGAAGAATAGAATGAGGCACCGATACAGACAAGAAAACCTGTAATATTAGATCCAAAAGAACTGGGGTGGTATAGTCCAGTAAGTAAAAAGACAATGCAGTCAATGAGTTTCAATTATGAGGACCTGATCAGTTTTTACAATGGTAAAGGGATATCAATGCCCATAATGATTCAGAAATGTGAAAAAATTTTGGGGCTAAGGGCATCTCCAGAGGTTTCACAAGTAAATATGGTCAGCAAAATTTCTCAAATTAGCCCTTCGAAACAGCAAACAGATTTATTGTCTGAGAAAAAAATATCCCAGCCAGAAAAGGCCCCTGTACAGATGAGGATGGAGGTCAATCGATGATTAACCAATTACGTGAAATAAATCTAGGGACATAAGAGAAAAAACGAGTTACTTATATCAGCACAGGTCTAATAGAGGAGGAAGCTGAACAATGTTATCAAGTATTGAAGGACAATAAGGATGTATTTGCATGGATGTATGCTGAAATGTCAGGCTTGGAACCAATGGTGGCAATACATAAACTTAACATCGCCAAAGAAAAGAAGCCGGTTAAGCAAGCTCAACGACGGTTCCATCCAGACATTCTGCCACGAATTGAAGAGAAAGTGAACAAACTCATTAAGTTGGGATTCGTTAGAGACGTCAAATATCCTAAATGGATATCAAATATTATCCCAGTTAAAAAGAAGAATGGGCAAATATGAGTATGCATCGACTTTAGAGACCTGAATGAAGCCTGTTCGAAGGACGATTTTCCCTTATCGATTACAAAACTGCTAATTGATAGCACTATGAAATATGTCGTCATGTCTTTTATGAATGGCTATTTGGGCCATAATCAGATACACATGGCACCTAAGGATGAGGAATCAACTACTTTTCGAACTTCCTTAGGAATATATTGTTATAAAGTCATGCCATTCGGGTTAAAGAATGCAGGAGCAAAGTATTAGTGAGCTATGCAATGCATATTCAGTGCTATGATGCACAAGCATGTAAAATGCTACGTCAACGACCTGGTTGTGAGGTCTGACAGCCATGAGGAACATTTGGGACACCTGCGGTCTGTCTTTCAAAGACTTTGAAAGAAACAATTAAAGATGAATCCTTTAAAATGCGCTTTTGGGGTTTCTTCTGGCAGGTTCCTAAGATTCATCGTATGACATAGAGGGATCGAAATCGACCATGGAAAAATAAAAGCAATCCAAGAAATGCAGCCGCCAAAAACATTGAAAGAATTGAAAAGCTTGCAAGGAAAACTAAGCATACATCAGAAGATTCATATCAAACTTGTCATGAAGATGTCAGCCCTTTACTCGTCTAATGAAGAAGGGAATACTGTTCGAATGGGATACAACATGCCAGAATGAGTTGGAATCTGTCGAGCAGTTGCTAAAACAGTCGCCTGTATTAACAACATCAATACCAGGAAAGCTACCATCTTGTATATCGTTGCTTGCGATAGTTCACTCGGTGAACTCTTGGCGGAGAAAAACGAACAAGGAAAAGAAGCAGCCTTATATTATCTAAGAAGAATGCTAGTGGGAACCGAATATCACTATTCACCGATTGAGAAAATTTGTCTGGCCCTAATATTCATTGTGTAAAAGTTGTGATATTATTGCCTCTCCCATGATAAAATGATTTCACAAGTCAACCCTATCAAATATTTGATGACACGGCCGATGTTATCAGGAAGATTGGCCAAATGAATGTTTTTATTATCAGAATATATGATCACATATGTACCTTAAAAAGCAATCAAAGGTCAAGTGATAGCCAACTTTCTGACTGCACATCCTGTAAGTACACATATTTGTCAATTATCATGTTGGTTGAGTCGTCACGACTGATGAGCCTAGAAGACGCTGAAGAGTGAAGTCTTGAAGATCATTGGCTGCTCAACTCAGAAGATCTACGAAGATATCTTCATCCAAAACCAACCCTCTCAACCCTAGATCCACATATCTCTCAAAGCCCATGTCCTCTAGATGGCCCGTCGCTCAAAATACACTTCCATTATCTCCCAAGCCATAGAGGTAGTCCAAAAGATAAATCAGTTTGGACTTGATACGTAATGGCCCATAGTCCGTGTGCAGGAAAAACTCCAAAAATCAGCCGCTTTAAAAACCTGCAGATTGAGCACCGGGCGCCCGGCCACTATGCCTCCGGGCGCCCGTCCTATGGAGATTTAGACCAGCAGGCCGAGAAAGGAATTCAGGGCGCCCGACCCAAAACTTGTCCGGGCGCTTGACCCATGAGAAAATTGTCCAACAGCTTGAAATGATATTCGGTGTGAATATCAGGCGCCCGACTGAAACTGTGTCCGGGCGCCCGACCTATGAAAAACTGGTCCAGCAAAGAAATGTAATATTCATTGTGAATATCAGGCGCCCGACTGAATTTGTGTCCAGGCGCCCGGCAAGTGAAAAAAACAGCTCCAGTGAGTTTTTGTGAAAACCTGGAGAATTCCGGGCGCCCGACTTGGTCAAAAATTGTCCAGTAAGGACCATATGATTTACATGGAGAATTTCGGGCGCCCGACTTCAACTGTGTCCGGGCGCCCGACCAAGCTTGGATGAGTCCAGTGACCTATTTTGTCTAGACGGTCTGAATATGGGGCGCCCGACCTAGTGTTGTCCGGGCGCCTAACTGCTACTGAATCAGGTTTTTGGACTATGTGTCCGGGCGTCCGAAGCAAGTGTCCAGGCGCCCGAACTAGCTGTTTTTTGCCCCTTTTTGCCACATCTATTTAAGCATTCATTTGGGCAAATCCCTAATCACGAAAATTAGAGCCTTCCTTTGAGTGTGTGATTACCCTTAGCTAAATCCTCTCTTCTCAAGGTTCTAATCCTTGAGTTCATTGTTCAATCCTAGTTGTTACAAACTATCAATGAGCATTCAAAGCTCGGATTGAAACATGAACTCAAGCCCTCATTAATGGCTCTTGACCTAATCTCTAGTAGCTGTATTCACTAGTCATTATTGCCATCAATGAAGATCTTGGTGAAACCTTTCTCTAACCTTTAAAAGCCATATCCCTTAAGAAAGTTTCGACCAAACCCTAATCCCTTACCTTGGAACCGACAAGAAGATATTCGTAGCAAGGTTACTGATCGAGGGAGCTGAAGAAGGTATCATTCGTGCAAGCCGAAGCTTCTTCAACCAAAGGCATCATCAAGAGGCTCATTCAGCTAAGTATACTTTAGTCATTCGAGTCCAAGAAACCACCTCAAAAGTTGAGATTTGGGTTTCAGAGTTTGAAGACCCAAACTCGGTAGAGTCCTTGCGTAGGACAAGTCCTTGAGTAGGACAAGCCCTTGTGTAGGACAAAGTGGTCAATGGATTAGTCCTAAGGAAGGGCGAATCCATGTGTTGAAGTCTAAGTCCTTTTGTAGGCTGTTAAGGTTTATGGTTAACCTCATTTAAAACCATTGTGATAGTGAAATCCGGCCACTCAAGGAGTGAGTGGATCAGCCGGGAGTGGAGTGAAATTGCGTCAGGTAGTCTAACACGACACCCTACGCATACGCGTGCGGAAGCTTGAGGAGCAACTAGAATTATGGCTAAACCTATAGGAGGGGGGTGATAAGGACCTTTTTAAAATAAAAAAAAATCTTTTCGCCTACTTAAACAATTCAACAAATTAAGCTACGTAAGCGATAACACTTCGGCTTCCAAGCCTAAGTGGGTCTAATCAAAAGACTAGCATATGATAAAAGCTATAAACAACCTAGTCTAAACAAGCATAGATTAATAAAATGATTAAGCTAATGAAGAACCTAATCTATGCTACTCGAATAGACTTGAGTGAGGATGGATCAAGAAGTTCAAGTCTACTTGAGGTAGTGAAAGTACATCTTGTGAGTATGGATGTGCCTATCAAGTGCCTAGCATACATTCCTAACTAAGCATTCATAATTAATCAATTAAACATAATGCATAAAGAGAAATATGCTCAAGAACAATCACAAACACAACGATGTATAGTGGTTCGACTACTTGTCTACTCCACTCCCGGTTCAAGTACTCAACCCCTTTGAGCACACCGGCATTCACTGGGGAGTTTAAATCTGGTTCCTCCCAACCAAGGTGTTTTAACTCGGATCCACCCAACCGGGGAGTTTACAGGTTCCTCCCAACCTACACGTTTGCACCCGTGTTGGTGGCTCCCCCTTGGAGACTATGTTTTAGGCCCGACTGACGTGCCAAGGAACGGCTGACGTCCCTAGATTTTAGGCCCAACTAATAGGCCAAGGATCGACTGACGACCCCGGGGCGAGTTTGTCAAACAAACTCTACACTCAACTCCCACAGGGAATTGAGTGGATGGACTCTTAACAAGACAACCTTACTTGTCGGATTGAGCCCCTTGTTCAGCGCCGCTTCGGGTTGCTTCTTCTCGCTCTCCCGTGCTTGAATCAGCTCCCCTTGTGCTCCCCTGATCGTTGACGCCGTTGCTTTGCCAAGGCTTCAGCTCCAAGATCAGCTACCTTGCATGTGATGCTCCATTGGAGATGCCCAAGGTGCTAGGGAATGGTGAAACCTCTACAAATGGTAGGAAATGGGTTTCCTAGAGGAATGCACCTAAATGGACTCCTAGGTAGTGTTTAGACAAAGGATTTAACTATCATCAAGGTGTTTAAACCCTAGGAATCAAGAGGGAACAAGTCCTATTCTCAAGATGCCATTGAATGGCCCAAGCTTGTGATGAAAACACAAGGAGAATGGCTTGCTATAGGTTTGGGATAGAGCCTCTAATGATCTCTAGCAATGGTGGCTTCTATCTCCTCAAAATTCCCTCTCTTAGCTCAAAAAAAACGAATCCCCCTTTTAAATAGATTTTCTTCCAACGGTCAAAAAACGGGCAGATTCGCGCATCTCCGATTGATCGGAAGAAGTTCCGATTGATCGGAGACCTGTCCGATTGATCGGAGACAAGTCCGATTGATCGAAAATCTATCCAGTGAAGTCTCTGGAAGATATTCCGATTGATCGGAACACTGTCCGATTGATCGGACGGACCCCTTCCGATGGATCGGAAGACTGTCCGATTGATCGGAAATATGTCCAGTGGATTTTCAAGGTTGCTGGAAAAATTTCCGATTGATCGGAGATTCTGTCCGATTGATCGGAGCTTCTGTCCGATTGATCGGAGTCCTATCGGAGCCAGTGTCCGATTGATCGGAGTCCTATCGGAACACCTATCGGAAACTGCTGTTTGAGCCTTTTTTATTGCAGCAGCTTCCACCTCTTAAATTAGTCTATCTTATCATGTTTTTCATGGAGTTCTAAGACTAATAATGATGACTAAGGGTATACCTAGTTGGTGCAAGTCATCTAAGAGGTTATGGGTTAGGTTTTGGTCAAGGTAGGGCACACCAAGGCATCACATTTACCTGTTTCTCATTTCTTGATGCAGCCGGTCCATCTTGAGTCTTCGTTCTTCGTCTTCATTAAGCTCAACCGACACTAGACCCACTGACCTAAGTAATTGACAAACAAGGTGCACTAGTATGCCATAGAAAAGTGCACTAACAATCTCCCCCTTTGTCAATTACTTACAAAAACCTAACCTACCAAAACAAATACATGTACAAGAGATTACATTGATATGAAATAAAATACAGGACTCTTGACATGCCTAAACTAAGCTGCTCCTCTTCAGATTGCTCCCCCATAACCTGTCAATCCCTGCATCACAAAACATAGCAAACTAGTTTTGGTGGGACTTGATCTTTCTCCCCCTTTTTGTTAGCAATTGACAAACTATTCTCTCCCCCTTAATGATATATCAATTAAGATTAAGGTAAGAGAAGATAGTATGTCGCAGTTATAACTATAAGCACATGCTAACTAGAGAGAGTATAGGGTGCATGAACATAAAATCATGGAGCATGCTAAAGAACATGATTAACAAGAAAATGTAACTATCTAAGCATAGTTAATCATGCATAATTGGTCATCTATGATATACACTAAGCATTAAAGCTCAAGGGCTTATAGCCCAATCAACCAACCTCCCCTATTGGTATATCAAGACCAATACTAAGCAAAGATTAGCATACAATGAAGCATAAAACTCAAGATGATTAGCTAATCTAAGCATGGTGATAATCTAGCAAGCAAATATATTAATTAACAGCAAGGCTAAATTATCAAAAATTTGGGCTCATGAGGCTTGAATCCTCTGATTTGCCCATACACACAGAAATGAGGCTGAAATCCTCAGATTTACCTATATAAGCACAATATGGTCTCCTAAGGTCACCTAACCTAGATCACAACCCCCTTGGGTGTGATAAATAGGACCCAACATGCTTGTTGGGAGGGATTTCATCTATCCTAGATTTTCTCCCTTAGGTTCATTCCAAGTTGGAGAGCAATGTACGGTAGGGGATATGACAATAGTTCCTACCCTAGTTATTGTTGACCTCAACTAATCATTTTACTTATAGTTCAACATGAGGCAACATAGATTCTCCTTTTTGGTTAGACATGATGCTAGTGCTCCGGTATCGGATCTTACTCTAGACGGTTACGTCCTTGAAGAGCAACCCGCTTTGATACCAATTGAAATTGCGTCAGGTAGTCTAACACGACACCCTACGCATACGCGTGCGGAAGCTTGAGGAGCAACTAGAATTATGGCTAAACCTATAGGAGGGGGGTGATAAGGACCTTTTTAAAATAAAAAAAAAATCTTTTCGCCTACTTAAACAATTCAACAAATTAAGCTACGTAAGCGATAACACTTCGGCTTCCAAGCCTAAGTGGGTCTAATCAAAAGACTAGCATATGATAAAAGCTATAAACAACCTAGTCTAAACAAGCATAGATTAATAAAATGATTAAGCTAATGAAGAACCTAATCTATGCTACTCGAATAGACTTGAGTGAGGATGGATCAAGAAGTTCAAGTCTACTTGAGGTAGTGAAAGTACATCTTGTGAGTATGGATGTGCCTATCAAGTGCCTAGCATACATTCCTAACTAAGCATTCATAATTAATCAATTAAACATAATGCATAAAGAGAAATATGCTCAAGAACAATCACAAACACAACGATGTATAGTGGTTCGACTACTTGTCTACTCCACTCCCGGTTCAAGTACTCAACCCCTTTGAGCACACCGGCATTCACTGGGGAGTTTAAATCTGGTTCCTCCCAACCAAGGTGTTTTAACTCGGATCCACCCAACCGGGGAGTTTACAGGTTCCTCCCAACCTACACGTTTGCACCCGTGTTGGTGGCTCCCCCTTGGAGACTATGTTTTAGGCCCGACTGACGTGCCAAGGAACGGCTGACGTCCCTAGATTTTAGGCCCAACTAATAGGCCAAGGATCGACTGACGACCCCGGGGCGAGTTTGTCAAACAAACTCTACACTCAACTCCCACAGGGAATTGAGTGGATGGACTCTTAACAAGACAACCTTACTTGTCGGATTGAGCCCCTTGTTCAGCGCCGCTTCGGGTTGCTTCTTCTCGCTCTCCCGTGCTTGAATCAGCTCCCCTTGTGCTCCCCTGATCGTTGACGCCGTTGCTTTGCCAAGGCTTCAGCTCCAAGATCAGCTACCTTGCATGTGATGCTCCATTGGAGATGCCCAAGGTGCTAGGGAATGGTGAAACCTCTACAAATGGTAGGAAATGGGTTTCCTAGAGGAATGCACCTAAATGGACTCCTAGGTAGTGTTTAGACAAAGGATTTAACTATCATCAAGGTGTTTAAACCCTAGGAATCAAGAGGGAACAAGTCCTATTCTCAAGATGCCATTGAATGGCCCAAGCTTGTGATGAAAACACAAGGAGAATGGCTTGCTATAGGTTTGGGATAGAGCCTCTAATGATCTCTAGCAATGGTGGCTTCTATCTCCTCAAAATTCCCTCTCTTAGCTCAAAAAAAACGAATCCCCCTTTTAAATAGATTTTCTTCCAACGGTCAAAAAACGGGCAGATTCGCGCATCTCCGATTGATCGGAAGAAGTTCCGATTGATCGGAGACCTGTCCGATTGATCGGAGACAAGTCCGATTGATCGAAAATCTATCCAGTGAAGTCTCTGGAAGATATTCCGATTGATCGGAACACTATCCGATTGATCGGACGGACCCCTTCCGATGGATCGGAAGACTGTCCGATTGATCGGAAATATGTCCAGTGGATTTTCAAGGTTGCTGGAAAAATTTCCGATTGATCGGAGATTCTGTCCGATTGATCGGAGATTCTGTCCGATTGATCGGAGTCCTATCGGAGCCAGTGTCCGATTGATCGGAGTCCTATCGGAACACCTATCGGAAACTGCTGTTTGAGCCTTTTTTATTGCAGCAGCTTCCACCTCTTAAATTAGTCTATCTTATCATGTTTTTCATGGAGTTCTAAGACTAATAATGATGACTAAGGGTATACCTAGTTGGTGCAAGTCATCTAAGAGGTTATGGGTTAGGTTTTGGTCAAGGTAGGGCACACCAAGGCATCACATTTACCTGTTTCTCATTTCTTGATGCAGCCGGTCCATCTTGAGTCTTCGTTCTTCGTCTTCATTAAGCTCAACCGACACTAGACCCACTGACCTAAGTAATTGACAAACAAGGTGCACTAGTATGCCATAGAAAAGTGCACTAACATGGAGTAGGTACATAACCGAACCACTATAAAATCCTTTGTTATGTGATGAATGCTTGCAACTGCTTTACTTCTTTTAAGTTAGAGATAGTCTGATTATCACTCGTTCTTTTACTGTTGAAAGTTAATATTCTGCATATCAAGTGTTTGAAGAATGTTTTCTGAAGTACTTTGCATGATTGTGAGTGTGTAGTTTGGTTATTTTAAAAAGTGTCCTATTCACCCCCCCCCCCCCCCCTAGGACAAAGAAACTTGTTTCTTGCTTTTACAAGAGTGGTAATCAAACTTATACCGCAATTTCACATCCCACTTTTGAAGAAAAGGAGTTGTCAGATGATTTTCCAGATGAACAAATAATTCATGTAGAAATCACGGAACCATGACGGATTTATTTCGATGGTGCTGTAAGGATTATGGGGGTAGGTGCGGGTGTGATTTTTATCAGCCTACAAGGCGATCTCTTGCCATATTCCTTTACACTGGGAACAACCTGTACAAATAATGAAGCAGAATATAATGCCTTCATCATTGGACTCGAAATATTACAAGAAATGCAAATACAATCAGTTAATATTTGGAGATTCTCAATTAATTATAAATCAGTTGACGATGGAATATGAAATAAGAAAGCCAGAATTACTGCCATATTGTCAGAAGGCAAAGACATTATTTGAAAGCTTCTGAGACATCTCTATACAGCATGTGCCTTGCAGAGAAAATGAAAAAGCAGACGCACTCGTAAGCTTAACAACAGCTTTAACGTGCACTATCAGAAGTCCTCTCCAAGTAACGATTGAAGAAAAAAGATTCTTGCCTCTGACCAAAGCCAACGAAAACGTTGATAAGGTGAAGCCTGTCTCTTATTATGAAATAACAATGGAAGATTGGTGACAACCTATATTCGATTACTTAAAATATGAAATCTTGTTAGAATATTCCTCTATGAAAGCACAAATAAGACAAAGAGCAATGAAGTTCATATTACTTCCTGATACGCTATACAAAAAATCATTTAATGAGTTGCTATTAAGATGCTTAGATACAAACGAAGGCAGAAATATACTGCGAGAAGCTCACTCAGGAGCATGTAGAGCTCACCAGGCAGGCATAAATCTCTTTAACCGTGTGCATTGTATGGGATATTATTGGCTGACAATGTTACATGATGCTATTGATTTTGCAAAACGATGCCCCAAATGTGAAATTTACGGTGATGTTATTCACATGGCACACGAAAAGTTGCATCAGACAATTTCTTCATGCCCATTCGCTATTTGGAGATTGAATGTGATCAGTCCAGTTAATCCATCATCTTCGCGAGGGCGACAGTATATTCTGGCAGCCACATATTATTTCTCCAAATGGACAGAGGCAGTCACGTTGCAAAATGTGAAAGAGAAAGATGTGATAGACTTCATTAGCCATGATATCATTTACAGACATGGGGTACCTCAAAAATTATTATAGATAATGGCACTCTGTTTAGAAACAAGAACATGGACAAGTTATGTCAGAAATTCAACGTTAAGCATTCTTACTCCACACCATACTATCCAGCGGCAAATGGATTGGCAGAGGCATTCAATAAGACAATTGTCAGAATATTAAAGAAGACGATGAGTGAGAATAAAAAAGAGTGGGGCGACAGATTGCAAGAGGCATTTTGGGCTTATCGAACGAATCATCGCACAACTACAAAATCTACACCATACTCCTTAGTATATGGGGTAGAAGTTGCACTCCCAATCGAAATACAAGTCACATCTTTGAGGGTGACAGTGCATCAAGGAATCATAGAAGATGAAAATGTTAAACTCCGACTAGGAGAGTTAGATACGCTAGATGAAAAGAGACTTACTGCACAACAACGCTTGCAATCGTATTAGGCTCGGATATCTGCTTCTTTCGATAAGACAGTGAAATACCGATCTTTCAAAAAGTGAGACCTGGTAGCAATGCTGAAAAGGCCCATTGTGATGACATGCAAAATAGGGAGCAAATTCAAACCTAAATGGGATGGCCCATACGTTGTCACCGAAGTCTTCTCCAATGGGGCATATAGAATTGCAGATCAAGATGGAAAAGGAATCGGCATTTCAGTTAATGGACGATACATTAAGAAATACTACCCATAAAGGCGAATGTAGAATATTTTGATCACCAGATTGCTCACATGGACAAGCATTCTCCCGATTAAAAGGGGTAGGAACAGTCAAGACACAAGCATCAATGATATAAACATCAATGTACTCCTGAAAGAAAATAATGAAAGAAAGAAGCATGTTCTTCCTCTATTCAAAGTCTCTAAGAAAGCTGATCCGAAAAGACAGTTATCAGAGATTATAAAAAATGTGGAACATTGCAGTTCTCTCCTTCCGAAAGACCTTTGTTGCCTTCGAATACAGCAATCATTCCTGAAATGATCTACAAAAAAATAAAAGGACTACGTATATAAAGAAGTAAGGGTCGGAAAGAGAAATACCAAAACCATGAAAAAATGATTACTGATAAATACTCTAGCCTGTTACGAGCCAATCAAGAGCTCCCCAAACAAGAATCCCTTTAAGATTCAATTGAGAACTCTAGGGGTAAAAATTGCACAGGCTAACTGAGAGCTCCTGCAAATCAAGGCAGCTGAGAGAAGAACCCTAAAGATAGGAAAATTAAAAAGTCTTACGGGCCAACCTCATGTGTGAGACCTGCCACTCCTATTACTACGATAGTGCCACAAGGAACAGGAAAAAGGTCTATAATTTGGTTCCTTGTGTATGAACTTAGTGGTATAGAAGCGAAGAAAAAGAGGGTTGCATTGCGCTGTTGATCACGGCCAACCGTGCATAATTCCCCCCAGATTTATGGAATCGTTTCCGGTAGTAACTGTTGAGCTCTGAATTGTGCATATTCTAACCCCAATTCATCACACATTATGCATGGTTTACATGTTTAAAAGACTATTCTAATATATGTTTTGTGATTGTAGGATTGAGAGAGAGACTTCACTAATTCAATGACTAATGAGTCACTTTGTATATATTGAAGATCAAAAGATTAAGTGTCAAATGGTGGAAGAAAGATGCAAGGGAGAAAGAGAAGAAAGAAGAAAAGTTGTAGAAAAATGCACTGCCGACTGGCCGGTTGACCAGTTGGCCATGGCCCATGACCGGTCGTCCGACCGGTCGAAAATTCAAAACCAAGCCTTTGCAGCTAACCTTGCTGGACAAAAAATGGACAAAACCGACCGGTCGTCCGATCGGTCGGCTACCACTGACGACCGGTCGTATTTTCCTGGAGCTGTGGAGTTTTTAGAGAAAACTCGCTGGACTAAAAAGAGGCAGATCCGACCGGTTCGCCAGAGGTCACAACCGGTCGCCTGACCAGTCGACCATGCAAAAAAATTAGAGAAGCTTGTTCTTCAAGCTCCGAAATTTCATACACTGAGTAAGTACTACGTGGATTCTGGAACTTTCTGAGTCTGTGGGGCTTCTCCATTATACAAGGATACCTAGGGTTTGATCCTAAGGATCATAGAAGGCTTGGAAACTCGTGGGAGGTAAAGAGGATCGTCGTGGAGTGTCTACAACTCTTCCCAATCCGATTTTTCATGTTTTCTAGTTGATTTTTATTGGTTTTAGTTGTAGCATGATGATGCTCGGCTATGTGCTTCATTAGAACTAGAATCTTATTTTCTAATTTAAGTGGGATTGTTTGTGTTTGAATGCTTAATGTTTCAACTAGATGAGAGATAGAACTGCAAATCTAGTTGTGTTTATGATTGGATGAATGAATTCACATGGAACTACTACAAGTGGATCCTTGAGGCCTTAATTCCATTAATTATCAATTTTTTTTTTTTTTTATAAAAGTTACTGTTTTTACTTAGTTTTTAAAATCAAGCTTCAAAATTGCTGAATTTGAAGTTGCTAGTGAAATTACGTCAGGTAGTCTAACACGACACCCTACGTATATGCATGCAGAAGCTTAAAAAGCAACTAAAATTATGGCTAAGTCCTAGAGGGGGGTGATTAGGACCTTTAAAAATCTTTTTGCCTACTTAACAGATTTAGCAAATTAAACTAAGTAAGTGATTAACACTTCGGCTTACAAGCCTAAGTGGGTCCAATTAATAGACTAGCATATGATAAAAACAATTAACATCCTAGTCTAAGCATGCATAGATTATCTTATGATAAAATTAAACAAGAACTTAAACTATGCAACCTAAGTAGACTATAGAGGGTTGGATCAATAAGGCTCAAGTCTACTCTAGGAGTGAAAGTACATCATGTGTGTGTGGATGTGCCTATCAAGTGCCTAGCACACATTTCTGATTACGCATTCATAATTAAACACTTAAACACAATACATAATGAGAAATGTGCTCCAATACAATCACAAACACAACAATGTATAGTGGTTCGACTACTTGTCTACTCCACTCCCAGTTCAAGTACTCAACCTCTTTGAGCACACCGACATTCACTAGGGAGTTTAAATCTGGTTCCTCCCAACCAAGGTGTTTTAAATCGGATCCACCCAACCGGGGAGTTTATAGGTTCCTCCCAACCTACACGTTCACACCCATGTTGGTGGCTCCCCTTAGAGACTTTGTTTAGGCCCGACAAATGTGCCAAGGAACGACAAACGTCTCTGAATTTAGGCCCGACAAACTAGCCAAGGAGTGCCGAACAACCCCTAGCCTTTAGGCCGACAAACAGGCCAAGGAACAGCTAACGTCCCTAGACTTTAGGCCGACAAACAGGCTAAGGATCGGCAAACAACCCTAGTTCGAGTTTGTCAAACGAACTCTACACTCAACTCCCATAGGGAATTAAGTGGATGGACTCCTAACAAAGACAACCTTACTTGTCGGATTAAGCCCCTTTGTAGCACCGCTTTGGGTTGTTTCTTCTTGCTCTCCCGTGCTTGAATCAGCTCCCCTTGTGCTCCCCCGATCTTTTATGACACTGCTTTGCTAAGGCTTCAGCTTCAAGATCATCTACCTTGCATATGATGATCCATTGGAGATGTCCAAGGTGTTAGGGAATGGTGAATCCTCTACAAATGGTAGGAAATAGGTTTCCTAGAGGAATACACCTATTTGGACTCCTAGGTAGTATTTAGACAAGAGATTTAACTATGATCAAAGTGTCTAAAACCGTAGGAATCAAGAGGGAGCAAATCTATTCTCATTAGGCCATTGAATGGCCCAAGCTTGTGATGAAAACATAAGGAGAATGACTTGCTATGGGTTTGGAATAGAGCCTCTATGGTCTTTAGCAATGGTGGCTTCTATCTCCTCAAAATCCCCTCTCTTGGCCCTAAAAACGAACCCCCTGCTTTTATAAAGTTTCTCCCAACGGTCAAATAACAGGTAGATTCGCGTAGGGTCGGGCGCCCGGTGGACTTGTGGTCGGGTGCCCGAAATCCAGTCCATAAAAAAGTTTTACCGCTGAATAGTTTTGGAGTTAGTCGGGCGCCCGGATAAGGTGTGGTCGGGCGCCCGATGACCATGCTTTCACTGGTCGGGCACCCGGTGGTTACTTGTTCGGGTGTTCGAAAATCAGTTCAGAAAGGCCTATGCTGCTAGACGTTTTTGCACTTGGTCCGGCGCCCGGTCAAGTTGTGGTCGGGCACTCGATGACCTTTTGAATTGCAGGGTCAACTCACTGGACGGATTCCACTAATGTCGGGTGCCCGGTGGACACAGGGTCGAGCGCCTGGCCAAGCATGTTTTTCTGCTCTTTTGTTTCTATTTTTCAGAAGAACATGCAACATCTTGGCCATTCTTTTGGTGATCTTTTGGGACACCAAAGGCCAATCTAAGATGACTAAAGGTATGCCTATTGGTCATGGTCATCTAGAGGTTAATGGTTTTGGATAGATACAAGGTTAAGGCTCACCAAGGCATCACTTTTACCTATTTCTTCTTTCTTAATGCAGTTGGTCCGTCTTGAGTCTTCGGTCTTCGTCTTCATTAAGCTCAACCGACAGTAGACTCACTGACCTAAGTAATTGACAAATAAGGTGCACTAGTATGTCATAGAAAATTGCACTAACGGCTAGAATGGTTTGAATTGGTTTACCCTAATTCCCTAAGGATCGACCTCAGTCTTATCGAGTTATTACTACATCGCAAGCCTTGCACTTGAGGATGTCAGAGGATGTCATCAAACTTAAATTGTTTCCCTTCTCATTGAAAGAAAGAGCCAAAGGTTGGATCCACTCTCTTAGACCACATTTGATAGGGACATGGACTGAGATGACTCGGGAATTCTTGAAAAAGTTATTTCTGGCTCATAAAACTAACACCCTTCGAAGATTTATCATTAACTTTTTGGGTAAAGAGGATGAGTCATTCTTTCATAGTTGGGAAAGGGTTGAGGACCTCTTACTCACTTGCCCACATCATGGCTACGAAAGTTGGCGAATTGTAAACTTCTTTTATGATGGATTGAATTCCAACATGCGCCAATTTGTAGAGATGATGTGTAATGGCGAGTTCATGAGCAAAAATCCAGATGAGGCATGGAGTTACTTAGACATGTTGGCCGAGAATGCCCAATCATGAGATACCTCAGACAAGTCTAGTAAACTCAAGCCTCCTCAACAAAAAGAGAAATGAGGAATTTACATCCTCAAGGAGGAAGATGATGTAAACGTAAGGATAGCCAACCTCACAAGAAAAGTTGAGGCTATGGAACTAAGTAGAGTTTCTAAGTCCACGGAAGCCATTGAAAACGTGTGCGAAATTTGTGCCGCCAATGTACACTTTACACAAGATTTCCTACAATTCCTGTGTTTTAAGAGGTGTTACAAGAGCAAGCAAATGCCGCATATAGTTATCAACGGTCTTTTAATGGACCGGTAGGTAACACATACAACTCTACTTGGAAGAACCATCCAAATTTCAGTTGGAGAAATGATTCCATGGCCAACCCTACCAACTCTCAAGGAGGGCCACCCATGCAAAACATGGCCCTACCTCAATTCTCAATGGAGGACACTTTAAAGGTGTTTATGCAAAGGCAAACGTAAATTAATTAATCAAATCAGTAAATGTTCCAAGAGCTTAAAGTGTCGGTTGATGAGATTAAGGGACGCTTGAATGCTAGGGAAGGGACCTTTCCTGCCAAACCTCAGCTCAATCCTAAACAAGCACATGAAATAAGCACCCTAATCTCCCCAACCAACATGTGGAGCAAGCAAAATCCATCACCACTCTTAGAAGTGGTAAACAAGTAGACAAAATATATTCCGGTGAAGGCCGACAAACCTAATGATCCGGTAATTTTTTAGAATAAGGATGGACCTTGTTAATGTCAGATTTTGTAAAGAGATCCTCCGGCTTTTCTCCTTCACTCCAGCAGGGATTTCCACCACCAGACCTGAAGCAAGACAGATAGCAACTAAGGGTGGCTGGGGACCAGCCATTAGCCCTCCGATGCTTAAGTCAGGCCAAAGTAAGAAGAGAAGCCAAGCAAAACGGGACCAAGATTGAATGTTGTGTACGTACCTTTCTCTTAATGGAGTCGCCCCCTTATATAGATCTGAAGCAACCCAATTTGTTACGTAAGATATCGAAATCCCGATGATGTCGCGTACGATACTGAAATCTCGCTGATTTCGTGGGACAAGATCCTTATCCTTAGAGCAATATCTAACCCAATAACTCCTTCCGACAATCACGTTTCTTGATAGCAATCCCCTGAGATTCGGAATCACCAGAGAAGATAAGCCCAAAAACCAACCTATACAGGCTGCTGATCGGCATGGTAATAGTGTTGATTGCTCGTAGTTGGAGTCATAACTACCGAAAAGGAAGGAGACGCCGAAAGGGTGAAGACCGCAGCGCTGGATGTAACTCTGCTTGGTGTCGCAGAGGGATTGAACAAGCCGCTCGACGGGAACCGGGTGCTGGAAGTATGAAGACCATCCGAACCAAAAGACTCAGGACTATTCTGATGTCGGGAGCTACTTGTGTCAGGGATGCTCGCATTCGTGATGTGCGACCCCTTCTGACGAGCCCGAGTAGAGCTGCTCGCATCCGGGAGATGCGACCCCTTCTGATGAGCCCGAGTAGAGCTGCTCGCATCCGGAAGATGCGACCCCTTCTGATGAGCCCGAGTAGAGCTGCTCGCATCCGGAAGATGCGACCCCTTCTGATGAGCCCGAGTAGAGCTGCTCGCATCCGGGAGATGCGACCTCTTCTAGTGAGCACGAGCCGAGCTGCTCGCATCCGGGGAATGCGACCCCTTACCGCGAACACGACCTGGACTCCTTGCATTCACATTGCCGCGATCCTTCACTTCTTGTCAGACTATATTTGCCTACAACAGACCTAGCTTAGCCTCACAAGAAACAAAACGTGTTCACAAGCCCATAGCATAATTCCCTTTAAGATTGGTTGCTCCAAAATCTCTCACAAACTCTCATGATATTTTAGAGATTTTCAGACAAGTCATGATCAACATTCTATTGCTTGATGCCATTAAACAAATTCCTTCTTATGCCAAGTTTCTAAAGGACTTATGCACAACCAAACACAAATATAATGTGCAACAAAAGGCATTTTTGAATGAGCGAGTGTCATTCTCACCCAAAAGACCCCTAAAAAATATAAAGATCCTAATAGTCCCACAATCTCATGTATCATTAGTGACTACCAGATTGAGCGTACATTACTAGATTTAGGGGCAAGCGTAAATTTGATCTCATACTCGGTATATGAGAAATTGGGTCTTGGTGGATTAAAACCCCCAAAACCACATTGCAACTCACTAATAAATTCATCTGTGTACCGAGAGGGATGGTTGAGGATGTATTGGTCCAAGTCGACAAATTTTACTATTCGGTGGATTTCATCGCCTTGGACATGCAACCAGTTATGGATATTAGCACTTAAATACCAGTGATTTTAAGCCACCCATTCTTTGCTACATCAAAAGCAATTATAAATTGCCAGAATGAGGTGATGAAATTGTCATTTGGGAACATGACATTGGAGGCAAACGTGTTCCACATGTGCAAAAAGCAAAGGAATGAGGAGGAGGATGAGCTCTTTGAGGTAAACATGCTCGAGTCCTTTGAATAAGAGGAGCTCCTCCAACTTGAACCACTCGACAATTTGGAGACATGCTTGGCACACTTTGAAACTTTTAAAGATCCCATCATGTGTGATATTGTGCAAGCATTTAGTAGTGAGAAATCGGTAGTTGATACTAGTCGGTGGATGCCTCATTTTGAAAAATTGCCACCAACCACATCAAAGCCTCTACCGTCTAATATCAAACCCCTGAAGCTTAACCTTAAACCATTGCCATCCGAGCTTAAATATGTATATTTGGGTCAAGAGGAAACATTTCTGGTTGTCATAGCCTCTCACCTAGGAAAAGACCAAAAGCTCACGTTGATTGAGTTACTCAAAGAACATAGGGGAGCCATAGGGTGGATAATAGCAGACCTCAAAGGGATAGACTCTTCGGTATGTACTCACCGTATACACCTTGAAGAAAATGCAAAAACGACTAGACAACCTCAAAGGAGGTTAAATCCAAACATGATGGAGGTTGTCAAAGGTGAGGTGTTAAAGCTACTAGATGTGGGTATCATCTACCCCATCTCGGATAGCCAATGGGTAAGTCCTACCCAAGTTGTCCCTAAGAAGTCCGATATTACCATTGTAGAGAACATCAACAATGAGCTTATATCGACTAGAGTGACCACCGGCTGACGTATGTGTATAGATTATCGAAAGGTAAACACATTCACTAGGAAAGACCACTTCCTTCTCCCTTTCATGGATCAAATTTTGGAAAGGTTAGCGGGTCATTCTTATTATTGCTTCCTAGATGGATATTCCGGCTACAACCAAATTGAGATAGCCCTGGAAGACCAAGAGAAGACCACCTTTACATGCCCATTCAGCACCTTCGTATATCGAAAGATGCCATTCGGACTATGTAATGCACCCGCCACATTTCAATGATGCACGTTGAGTATTTTCTCGGATATGGTGGGTAGGTTTCTCGAGGTATTCATAGATGATTTTTCTGTTTTTGGTTGTACATTCGATGAGTGCCTCAATCACTTGAAATCGGTCTTGACAAGGTGCGAGGAGAACCTTGTTTTAAACTAGGAGAAGTGTCATTTTATGGTATAAAGAGGAATAGTCCTTGGACATTTCATCTCGTCCAATGAAATAGAGGTAGACTAGGGAAAAATCGACATTATTGCTAACTTACCACCACCCAAAAGCATACGCGATGTGCAGTCCTTTCTTGGACACGTTGATTTTTATAGAAGGTTCATAAAGGATTTCAGTCATATCTCTAGGCCTTTATGTAACCTTCTCCAAAAGGAAAATCAATTCGAGTGGAGTGCCGAATGTCAATTAGCTTTTTTAAAATTAAAGGACATGTTGACAACTGCTCCTATCAGCAACCACCGGATTGGTCCGTTCCTTTTGAGTTAATGTGTGATGCAAGCGATTTTGCTATTGGGGTGGTTCTAGGCCAAAAGAGAGATAAGAAGCCCCATGTTATCTACTATGCGAGTAGGACCTTGAATCCCGCTCAAGTTAATTACTCGACTACGGAGAAGGAGCTCCTAGCCGTCATTTTTACCTTGGACAAATTCAGGCCTTACTTAATAGGATCCAAGGTCATTATTTTCATGGATCATGCGGCGCTAAACATTTTCTTTCTAAGAAGGATGCTAAGCCCCGTTTGCTAAGATGAATCCTATTCCTTCAGGAGTTCGACTTAGAAATAAAAGATAAGAAGGGAGTAGAGAATGTGGTGGCGGATCATCTATCCCACCTACTTTTACCCGATTCCATTGACGAGCCACCTATTGAGGACTCATTCCCTAATGAGCAACTCTTTGTTGCTATGCATCCACCATGGTACGCTGACATAGTAAACTATCTTTCCACAGGTGCAATGTTGACTCATTGGATTGCGCAGGATAAAAAGAAATTTCTAAGGGAAGTGCGCAGGTTTTTCTGGGATGAACCATTACTTTTCAAATATTGTCCATATCAAATAATTAAGAGATGTATCCCTGATGATGAACAAAATTCTGTCATCTCCTATTGTCATAGTCAAGCATGTGGGGGTCATTTTTCCGCCAAGAAAACTACTGCAAAAATTCTGCAATGTGATTTTTATTGGCCTACCTTGTTTAAAGACACTCATGAGTTTTGTAAAGCATGCGAGCGCTGTCAAAAGTTAGGAGGATTGTCCCATCGGAATATGATGTCTCTTAACCCAATTCAATATCTTGACGTCTTCGATTGTTGGGGCATCAATTTCATGAGACCATTCCTCTCATTTTTTGGACATGTCTACATATTGCTTACCGTAGACTATGTGTCCAAGTGGATAGAGGCTATTCCTTGTAGAACCAATGATCACCGCACGGTTCTAAAGTTCCTTAAAGAAAATATACTTTCTAGATTTGGAACCCTCGAGCCATCATAAGTAATGGTGGTTCTCACTTTTGCAATAAGCCTTTTGAAGCCTTAATGAAGAAATATGGCATTAGACATAAAGTGAATACCCCATGCCACCCACAGACAAGTGGGCAAGCTGAAATTTTCAATCGAAAAATCAAACAAATTTTGAAAAAGACGGTGAGACCGGATCACAAAGATTGGTCGCTGAGATTAGTTGATGCTCTTTGGGCTCACTGTACCGCATATCAGACCCCCATTGAAATGTCTCCCTATAAACTTGTCTATGGGAAAACTTGTCACTTGCCCATGGAACTTGAACATAAAGCTTATTGGGCAATTCGGGCATTGAACTTTGACATTGACAAGGCTAGTTTGCTTCGCAAACTCCAATTGAATGAGCTTGACGAGATCCAGAACAATACTTATGAGAACTTGAGGATTTATAAGAGTATGATAAAAGCATTTCATGATGAACACATTTTCATAAAAAAATTCATGAAGGCCAAAAAGTACTCATGTATAATTCCCGACTTCATCTTTTTTCAAAAAAATTGAGACCTTGATGGACCGGCCGATACATTGTTAAAGAATGAAGTTTTTTCTAATGGGGCTGTCAAGATAGAGAATGAGGCGAATGATAATTGTTTTAAAGTGAACTCACAACGCCTTAAACCATTCGTTAAAAATTTTGATTTAGAGGATATGTCTATCACTCTGAAGGATCCTGTGTATCAGGATTATTGATCTCCTAGTCTGACGGAGGTATAGAGTAGATTAGGTTTAGTTATTTTTCTATTTTAGTTATATTGCTTTAGTAGATTTAGTTGTCGGAGGTAGATTTCTATGATCCACTCTCTCAGGTATTCTCATTCTCACCCTCTTTTATTTTTATCATTGTTCTCATGTTATTGTTCATTGCATATCTTTTCACATTGAGAATAATGCAAAATTTAGTTGGGGGGTGAGATTCTTAGATGAATCTAGTAATTTGTGACATTTCGAGCAGTGTTTGTAGAATTTTTTTTTTCAAACCTCTTTTGGAAAACTTTGTTTCTATGCACTTGGGATGTCATAAGTATGAAAGGATGAGAGATGAATTGATATGATTTTGAGAAGTTTAAATAAGTTTAAATATAATAGTTTTCTATATGAATTCCCTTATTTATTTAATTGATATAAATTTGAACACTTTTGAGCTTAGTTCACGTTACATGATTCTTTTGGTTTGAAGGGATTATGTAGATTTGAAGATTAGTTAAGCTTAGGTCTAAGGTGTTAAGGAACCAAGTCGGGGAACTTTGTCCATCCTTGTTCATGAGAAAGAAGAATGGAAGATATAGATTTCTAAAAATCTTATTTCATGTTTATGAAAAGAAAGGAAGTTTGGTTATTATTGAATACATATTGAAAATTTTGAAAAAGGGCTACCTATTACCAACCAGGGGATGGTATACCCGTAATCAAAGCTGGAAATGGAAAGTAGTGTGAAAGCCCTCGAAGGAACGGTAAAGCAAATTCTTGTCATAGGCATTTGGTTGAGCTGAACACCTTTAGAGCTTTAGTTTGATTGATCTATGAAGAAGGTAATCCTGGAAACTAATGAGATGAGCATTCACTATGCACACTAGCTTAAACTTGCTCAGATTCTTCTATTTATTAAGCAATCGGTGGGGATTCTATGTGAACATTTGTTATGTTTAAAGAGTTTAAGATTTCAACTTCTATCACTCAGTTTTTCTAAATGTTGCACTTGTATGTCTTGGAGAGTATAGAAGCATAGTTTTCGAAAGAGAGTTGGATTTTGAAAAGTTGAATTTGTTTCACACATGTTTTGCTTGAGACTAGTAAAATGTTGTTTGGGGAGTATGTTGAGCTCTGAATTGTGCATATTCTAACCCCAATTCATCACACATTATGCATGGTTTGCATGTTTAAAAGACTATTGTAATACATGTTTTGTGATTGTAGGATTGAGAGAGACTTCACTAATTCAATGCCTAATGAGTCACTTTGTATACATTAAAGATCAAAAGATTAAGTGCCAAATGGTGGAAAAAAGATATAAGGGAGAAAGAGAAGAAAGAAGAAAAGTTGCAGAAAAATGCACTGCCGACCGGCCGGCTGACCAGTCGGCCATGGCCCAATATCGGTAATTCGACCAGTCAGAAATTCAAAATCAGGAGGCCTTTTGCGGCTAACCTTGCTGGACCAAAAATGGACAAAACCGACCGGTCAGCCACCACTGACGACCGATCGTATTTTCCTAGAGCTGTGGAGTTTTTAAAGAAAACTCGTTGGACTAAAAAGAGGCAGATCCGACCAGTCGACTAAAGGCCACAACCGGTTGACCATGCAAAAAAATCAGAGAAGCTTGTTCTTCAAGCTTCGAAATTTCATACGCTGCGTAACTACTATGCGGATTCTGAAACTTTCTGAGTCGGCTGGGCTTCTCCATTATAAAAGGACACCTAGAGTTCGTTCCTAAGGATCATAGAAGCTTAGGAACTCGTGGGAGGTGAACAAGATCGTCGTGGATCGTCTACAAGTCTCTCAAATTCGATTTTTCATGTTTTGTAATTGTTTTTAGTTATAGCATAATGATGCTCGACTAGAACCTCTTAGCTAAGGCTAGGAGGTGAAGCTTGTAGCTAGTTATCATGTAGAATTCGTTTGATTCAAGTATTTTACTTAAAGTTTGGATTTTGAATAAAATTAGTATTTTTGGATGTTTTATGAGAGTTCATGTGCTTCGGACATGAATTCCTTACAATTCTCTGAGATGGCCATGTTTGGATTGATTAGATTTAATTTATAGTAACCCTAGAGCATGCCATAGTCTCTTGGCATGGCTGTTACTTCGAAGGCTACTTGTTTGAATTCTATTTGCTTCATTAAAACTAGAATCTTATTTTTTGACTTAAGTGGGATTGTTTGTGTTTGAATGCTTAATCTTCCAACTATATGAGAGATGGAACTTCGAATCTAGTTGTGTTTATGCTTGGATGAATGAATTGACATGAAATTATTACAAGTGGATCATTGAAACCTTAGTTCCATTAATTATCAGATTTTTATAAAAGTTACTGTTTTTACTTAGTTTTTAAAATCAAACTTCAAAATTGTTGAATTTGAAGTTGTTAGAATAATTTGAATTGGTTTACCCTAATTCTCTATGGATCGACCTCTATCTTACTGAGTTATTACTACATCGCAAGCCTTGCACTTGAGGCGAGCAAACTATAACGCGTAGGTAGGTTGAGATTCTCTCCCTATTGTCGGACCGACAACCATAAATTTGGTACCTGAGGTAGCCATGAGAGCCGAAGCAGCCAACCAAAAGCATAAAACCTCTGAGGTCACCACCCCGGTAGCGTCATTGGGCCCCTCTGATGGATCAGTGACATGAAAACTCCCCTTAGAGGAGTGTACTCCATGAGAGTCACTTCCGACAGAGGAATGTATTCTATAAGGATCATTTCCACTATTAGAGGAGAGCGCTCCCTGAGGGCCACTTCCATGGCTGCGATGAGTAATCCATGAGGTCAACCATGCATAAGACTGACGCTCCAAACACTCATGAGCTTAAATTGTGTTCATAGTAGAGGCGCCTACTAACAGTACCTTAAGATAGTATCGCCAATGATGAATAATTTCTAAGATTATATATATATATATATATATATATATATATATATATATATATATATATATATATATATATATGGCCATGAGCTAAAAGCTAAATTGCATAAAACCTAAAAGGTATAATAAATGAAGACCATCCACTTTAATAAGACTAACATTCAAGATGTGATTATATGTGTATTAGTTGAATGTTATTATACGAAAAAGATAATATCTAGGATTGCTCATTCATTCATATTTCGAAAAGTTTCATACAAGAAAATATCAAAAATTAAATGCCGCAATACATTCTTGAATTTCCTGACTAAATTGAGCATAACTTTGTGACAGAACTAATTCCGCATCTGCTATCATTTTTTTACGATAAAAAACATTAGAAAGTTCTTGCTATAAAGAAGTCATAACAACCTGCTTCTGGGACAACTCTTTTCCCCAAGAATCTAACAAGCCTTTGTTGGATCGAATATGAGTTCGTATAGCTTTCAGAGCATCCTCCTCCTTCTGTTTCTGGGCCGCAAGAGATGTCATTTGAGCATCAATAGAGTTAATTTGCTCAATATGATTCTACGCTTGTGTCATTAAGGAATCATGTTTTGCTTGGTAACGAGAAATCAAAGAAGAACGCTGTGTAACCTTATCAGTAAGGTGTGACAGTTCCGATTGTTTGCATTCCAACTCAGGAGCCATCTCTATATTCCGAATGTCATCCAAAGAATTTGCAACATTCACAAACTGATTAGTAGATCGTTCCAAGAAAGACATGTCAATCTTTGCTAGACCAACTGAGAACTTAAGAAGAGACCAAGATTTTGGCAGCTGTCCCCACGAGTTGCGATTTTCTATGGTAGAAGCAATTCCATTTAAAACCACCCTTATCGCATTAATCTTGAAGGAAGGAAGATTTTTAATGGTTTGGAAATTCAGAAGAAGATTGAGCGATGGTCTCTGGGTTGAACCATTGGGTTCAGGATTGTCAAAAGATGAAGGAATAAAGGGAATATGATATACATATAATATAAGCAGGAAATAATGAGAAAATTGCAAATAAATATACCAAGAGTGGGAGCAAGTAGAGGATTCTGAATTGATGCCAACGAAGATTCTGCAGTGGCATCCCCTTGAAGATTAATATTTAGAGTAGGTTATTCACCTACGAAATTAAAATCTGTAGTGGGAGGTAATATAGATGTCTCCACAACAGGAACATCTGCTACAGGGACAGGAGAATGATTTATTGTTCAAAGAAATAACAAGCTTAAAGGTTTCCTTTGGTAAGACAAAGAACTATCACTAATCTCAGACCAATCTTATACCTAAGTGAGAAGGAGGAGTTGCCTCTTCGGCCTGAACGGAAGGAACCCCAGCCTCCCTAGAAGATGATACCTCCGCAATTGCAAAAAGATGATCTGATGCACGAGGTGTCTGAAGAAGTTCACTGATTGTAAAGAGAGGAGATGAAGGATGATGTTGCTGATGAGTGGGTTTGGGAGAATATTGGAATGATTTGTATATAGGACCAGACCCTTCAGCCACTAAATCTTGAGGAATAGATGTGGATTGATGAGATCGATGAAGACTATCATCAGTAATTTACACATCTTCGTCAGGTCCTCTATTCACTTCATCAAAATCCTTAGTCGGAGGATCCTCATGACCAGCAGAAGAAGAAGTGACTTCATTATCGTCTCCTCCACCTGTGGTTTTAGAACTGCTTGAATTACTAGTGCTGCGATTATATTTGCTAGCAGAACTACTGCCAGTTGATAAAGATGATGCAGCAACCGCTTGTTTTTGTTTTCCTCGAGTGTCAGCTTCAGCAGTAGCGATCTTTCTCTGAGGAGGAGATGAAGATATGTGAATTGAGGTTTACCTGATGACGGGTGAATCTTCAACGTATTGATCAAAATTTTCTGATGGAAAATTGCCCCCTGGAGTATTTAGCACCTCTGAATGCCTTACATGATTTGGAGGAGTAACAAGAGATTCTGACTAGCTGTGCACTTCTGAAGCAAGAGTAGGCGAAGGAAGATCCATGGAGGGAGGATTCTCCGGAGCTGAAGTAGAAGTACCGGTAGCAGAAGATCTCTCTTTTTGCTTCTTTTTCTGAGCCGATTGGGCGTCAATTACTTTGCCACCAGCTACCCATCCTTCTAAAGTACCGAATGATTTAATTTCTTTTATCAGTTCATCACAAGAAATAGGGTATTCGTCGTATATAATTCGGCAATACCCAACTTGCAATTTGACCGAGATTATTAGACGGTTTTCGTGTACCGTCGAATATAAATCGTTGGCTTTGGTCCGTCGAGAAGTGTTTTCGGTGACAAAAAATTCGATGAACAAAAACGTCACCATTAGCCGCCGAATTTTGAGGCCAACATTTTTTGTTATTTCTCACGTAGTGATCATTTGCTCTGTTAAAGTCCTTCATTATTTATAGTCTTTCATTTGACCACATGATTGAAGGCTCCTGACGCTTCATTCGGCACGATCAATCTTCCATATCCTTCTTTGCTCACCACCTATCCCTATAACCTCTATACTGACTCTGCGTTTGCTTGCTTGATCTATTCTTACTAGTGCCGTGGCATTACTTAATCAATACTAGCCGTTCCACCATGAACCTTGTTACATTCTTGCCGCTGCTCATGCATCTACTCCATAAAATCATGAGTCCCGATTAGAGAAATTCTGCTAGTCACTTCTCTAATTGGTCTAGCTCAACCTGACACCAATCAGAGCAGGAGTAGCAGAGATTCTCTGCTCGGTTTCAACGAAGGATCCGGATTCTAAAATCATACAACCACAAGGGTGGCTCTCTTAATTGGCTATTGCACAGCTGGACAGAAATAGCTACAAAAATTTTAAGGATAAAATTGTCGATAATTTTAACGGCAAAATACATACATTATGGGAGGTCCACATAGCACCGTCCAGTAGCCACCTCGATAAGGTAGCGCGAGCCCGATATCCGACGGGCAACGCAACCAGTGTCCGGTTCTAACCGGTCACATCTCTCGGCAGAGGCCACGTGGGGAGACAACGGATGCCTGGTACCTTCAAACGGAGCGCAGCTTGGGTGAGACCCCACGAACCAGCGATGTGGGTGAGACCCTGACAGTAAGGCCCACCTAGATGTATGAATTTTCTATCCATGCCGTTAATATGTTTTTCCATCTTATGTTAGGCCATGATACAAAAAATAAAGCCGACACAACTTTCAGTTACACCACGCCATAGGAAACAGTGGTCATTGATCTCCCACCATTAAAAGCTTCCTAGCGTCCACCGTAATGTTTATTGACCATCTAACTTATTTATAAGGTCATAAAAATCTGGATGAAAGGAAAAAACAAATATCATATTGATCTAAAACTTTCTGGCGCACAAAAGGTTTTCAATGGTTATTAAACACTACTTTCTGTGGTGTGGTCCACCTGAAACTTTTATCTCCTTCATATTTTGGTTAATGGTCTAAAATAATCTATAAAAACAGATGAATGGCGTGGATAAATAATTCATACATCAAGATGGGCCCCTATGGTCAGGGTCTCACCCACATCGCTGATTACAGGGTCGCACCCAAGTTGCGCTCCTTCCAACGTGCATCTAGGGATATCCGTGTTTCACTCCCTCAGCCGCCGGTCAAAACCAAGCTTTTCAACGCCCATTTCTTTTCGGGAGCGGATTAGCTGTTACTCGGGCAACACCTAATCCACTCCCGTATCAAGAGGGAAAATTAGAAATAGAAAGGGGAGAAAGGGTCCTCTAGATATATATATATATATATCATATATATATATATATATATATATATATATATATATATATTACTTGTTTTCTTTCATTGTTCAGTCCGCGATGTTCAGAGAAAGAGGTTGGAGCTGGGCATCGGCCTTAATTGGAGCCGCATCCGCAGCGGCTACGGCTGCCATAATCGTGGGCAAGCCCAGGGATCCAACCTTCCAGCTAATCTCCATCAGTCTAACCTCCTTCAAGCTAAACCTCCCACTTCTCGACGTGGAGTTAATCCTCACCGTCCACGTCACCAACCCCAACATCGTTCCCATTGACTATGCTCCCTCCCCTGTATCCATCTTCTACGACGGCTCCCTCCTCGGCTCCGCTCAGCTTGAAGCCGGATCCCAGCCCCCAAACTCTTGCCGGCTCATCCGCCTCCCCGCTCGCCTCCACGGCGTACAGCTCGCCCACCATGCCGCCAAGTTCCTGTATGACGTGGCTAACAGGGAGATGGTTCTGGACGCGGCTGTGGACATCCATGGTACGGCTAAGGTGATGTGGTGGGCCCACAGGTTCAAGGCACACGTTGATAGTCACGTGATAGTGGACCCGGTCTTTCTGGACGTCATCCATCAGGAGAACCACTCGGAGGTCGATCTTCTCCTCCTTTCTTAATGACATTGTATTCCGATTACTACTCTTGGCTTCTGCTGCCTCTCTTGTGTATGCTTAACAATGTACTCTGGTTGGTTGGAACAACAATCCCAACCAACATATTGGCTTGGATGTCAGCCCTATGTCTGAGCAGACACTTGCAAAGGGCTGTGGTTCCAACTTGTTGTGGTAATACTAATTGTGCTTTTAACATTACCTCCCTCCACTCTTGTTACAAACACACACACACACACCCCTTTCATGGAAGCTTCCCATGATGTATCCCCACCATCAATTAGATCCCTAAAAATCAGGCCAATTCATGACTTAGGTGGGCCACACCATAAACAACAATTGAGAGTACTGGATGCCCACTCATTGAATGATAAACCAAAGGGCAGTCTCATGTGAGAATTCAATGGCCAGGATGACTTCTCAGATTTTGGAAAGCTGGGAAATCATGCACTTGATTGATTGTAATTGATCTAAAAGTAGCACCTTGTTAGTGTATAAATGTATAGCCATTCTAGGGTTGTAAAATCAAGCAAACAAGAAGAAATTCTTGAAAGAATTCGTTTTTTTTCTTTTTTCTTCCTTACCTTTTTATTAAAACCTAACCCATCCGTTGTATGTGTCCCACTTGGATGAGTCAGCACCAAATTTCAGGCTATTCCAAAACTCAGGTGGGTTCCATTCCACCAAGTGATTTTAGATGCTTTAGGTATGGTTTTATATGGTTTCATATTGTGTGGCCCACCTGAGTTTTGGAGGCAGCTGATTTTTGGCACACCCCGTAACCCAGAGGGGACCCACCAAATGCACTGTGTGGATGTCCAGCACACATCACAGTAGGGCCCATAGAGCTCAACCGAATGGGAACACACACACACACACACACACACTCACAGGCATTTAGTTCAGGCCAAGGCCAGCCCATTTACTTGAGTGGGGGATTTTCTTTTGAAACATTCTCAACCCAAAACGCGATGAACTCAAGTATATCTTTTAGGCAAGCAAGGTTGTTTGGCCCATGGAGTGATCCAATCCATTACCAGCCCTACTCACAAAATTTTGAAGCACGATTTAGAACCATGGGAATGTTTACATCCTACCCAACTTATGAGTGGGTCCAAATTTCATTGACTCTGTTCAACATATGCAGTTTTACACATTCTCATTTTGTACTTCTGTAATACTCTATAAATGCTATGTTGATTGTTTTTTAATGGTGTCATTCTACGTTCTAAAGCATAAACTAAACTATTATTTTTCTCTCAACGGAATGTTAGGAAATGTCAGGAAAATGTTGGTTTTTTGTAGTTCAAAATGTTGTTGTCCCATGTGTTGTTTATATATATTTTCTCAGGAACCACTTTTTCTCATATGTGTTAGCCTCATGTCGGGAGTGTTTGTCGGTGAGTATTTAGCACACAAAGTCCCTTTTCATCTTTGGTATTTTTCTTGTATAAAGGGCGCCCATGGGCATAGGGTGCTTTGCATCCGATGCCTGCACATGCACTCGAGGGTGTGGGCACTTGGCACTTGAGCATGCATGTGTGCAAGGGCTCCTGATGCATTCAAATAACGTGAAACGCACTAGACAGCATGTGATTGTTGGGTGACTGTTTGCATGGATTTGTGATTGATGTTGACGTTGATATGATATGATTTCCATAGACATTCACATAACCGCTGTAGACATTGCCAAGATAAGCATAAGAAAAAAAGAGAACATGGCATATTAAATCTTTTGGTGTTCCTTCTTAATTTACCATATCTAAGTGAATGGGATTTCTTGTAATTCTGTACCAAATTTTTTTTTCTTGGGCTCACTAAAAGAGGTTAATTACATGAGTTTCAAACTATAACCTTGATCAAATAATCATTTTTTCTTTTCTCCCACCTTCAAAAGAACATAGGTATCTACCCCTATCAGTAGAATTTTCTAAAAGGTAATTTATCTCGGTTTCATATAGAAATATTCATATAGAATCTTTAAAAACAACTTTCCTCCATAAGAAGGGATTTAAAAAGGCTTCTATTAAGTTTTGTTAAATCTAGGAATGAATACATTTCACGTTTTGATGTGGCATGGGCCCTCAATTACATTCCATAGAAATACCCTTGATTCTAAGAAAGAAGCCAATGGAAAGCTGATCTACCAACATGATTAAAAAAGCATAGCTGGAACACGCAGTAGGTCTCAAGTTCAAATGTTAAAGGAGACATTAATTGCACCAGTGGGTGTATCGTGTGACCAACAATGTGGGTGCGTTGCATGACTAACCAAAAAAAAAAAAAAGCATAGCTTAGTGCAGATGATGCACGCTTATCCCAATGGGTCCTTTGTATTCAAAGTGTCCTCTAGCATCAATCAAGAAAGTTCCATAGCCTCAGGGATACATTACACTTGGCATTGTGCCTAATATCAACGGGTCCAAGAGCCTAGAGGCCGCCCCACAAAGCCACAAAGAGCTCAAACTCGGCTCTCTCCCAGAATCCACCAGTGAAGGATATCCAGAACATCACTGAGATGATGTCAGTACGGGGACATCAAAATAGAAATAATAAAGAGTGGTGCATGGCACCATCCCATTATGAGACACAGAGCATGGGACTGTCTAGATAGGGAGTGTGAGGTTGCATTCTTGTTAACAGCATGAAGTTGTATTAAGAGGAAGTGATGAAAGGCCGGTGCATGGCACCCCTTACAATATTGCTCATGAATATGTTTTGGACCTTGTGGTGGGTGAAAATATTAGAAAGCGTGTTCGCACTACTCTGGAGCAGAATGGACACTATAACTGCACCCAAAAAAGGGTATGCATGGGCTCAACTATCAAGCAGTGTATGTGGGTCTGCCTTCTCCTAGGCGTTGTTTGCAAAATAGGTACTTCAATTCATGCTGCTGTGAGAGGCAAGGGATGTTGTTGAAGACAAATATGTGCGACCCAGGCAGCATAAGCGGGTGTGCACACCACTCCTTGAAGATGAACAACAAGCGTATGATATCCCAGGACCATTTTAAGTGAGAATATGGGGAACTTCACTTGAGTGCACGCTAGAAGCTAGAACAGGAAGAAATGGAAAAAAAAAAAACTCAAGAGATTTCTCGAGGAGAATGCCGAGAGTGGATTTGTAGAATCTTGCAAGTGAAGGTCCTTGGGAGGTATATGTTGGCAAAATCTGATGGTTATTGGCAGGTAATGATGAGCTCGGATTAGGTACCACCCGAGCTTATGCTCGGGACAGGATAGTTCGTGATAGGATAGTTGCAAAGCTCGGGACAGGATAGTTCGTGTCATGTTTGTATTGGTGGAGAGTAGACATGACAGGCTTGTGTCAGGCTTGCTGACATGGCAGGTCTCTTCTGACAGCGTGCTCTCTGCCAATACATACATGACATGTCCGTGACACATCAAGCCTGTGCTGAGCTCTGCACATGCTTGGGTAGTACCTAATCTGAGCTCGTTAATGATGGTCAATGGACATGTATCATAATCCAATTGGACTAAGAGGTACGAGTGGACATGTGTCAAACTCTGATTGGATGACTCTACAGATTTCCATCGATGTGCGTTTTCATGTGGATCAGCCATGTATAGCATTGGCTGGCAGCGGATAGTCAGTGGCGCTGGCCACACATAATTACTGACTGGCCGCGCCTAGTCACTGGCTAGCCCCACATAGTCACTGACTAGCTCATACATATGCATCAACCATCCGCGCATTTCCATTATCAGAGCAGCACAAGCACCAACTGGTTGAGCAATGCGACAAAAACCCTTGTGAAGGTAGGGTCGCGCCCAAAAGGCACAATTCTGGCAGTTCAAGAGGCTCGCACCACCTCGTCTTTTGAATGCACATTCGCAACAAATAATGTTGGATTCCCACGGCTAATCTCATAGATCCGTGCTACCTGCTCTTCGGGGGTGTGCGTAGATGGGTTTAATTCCTGCGCCAGTGTCATCCTTTGTCTTTATTGCATAAAGGACTCCTTTCCTTTGAGGATGGCCACAAATAAAGACTGACACTTTGTGTATATTTTGTGTCAACAGATGCTCCCACCTGCGTCTAGTAGGATCTGGTCGTGAAGTTATGGACAAGAACAATGGCCATGGCTATCAATGTCAAAGTTGAGTTCTGGGTTCGGGTTGCATTGAAAACATCGGAACGATCATCAAGGAATACCCATTCTGAATGTAAGCCCATCGCCTTGTGGAGAAATAACTTTCTGAGTGTGAACCCACAGCAAGAGGGGAAAGCGTGGGCACTAACATGCACGGACACCACTGATCACAGATCGTATTAAGAATGGGCACCACTAAGCACGACCTTGTAGAGAATCTCTTAGCACAACCTCTTAGCAAATGAGAGAGGCGCAGAGCGGAGACACCACATCGTGCAACCTCCACCTAAGACCTATAAATTGGGCCTCATTCTACTTTCATTTTCCACTTTAGTCTCATCCTTTGTTTTGAAATCTGTCCATGCTCTCCTCATTTTCAACTCAAGAACTGTAACGCTCCGAAATTTAGGAGTTAGGCACATCCACCATCTCCAATTTTTCAGATGTAACTTTTAAATGAGGAAGTGTAGTTTAATTGTTAAATCATATGGTATCAAAATAATAATAAAGAATTAAACCAAACAGTGTATATATAGTATGAAATTAAAGTGTTGTCACATCAAATACAGTCGTATCCATACAGTCATTCATACAAAATATCATAGTCCACTTAGCTGGGACTCAAAATACATATCCAAAGTGTACAAAAGAATCTGATGCCACCATGTAGTAACTCCAAAAAGAATCTTGAAACGGAGGCATGCTCGCCTACACATCAGTGAACTGAAAGTATGCATCACATCCACAGGGTCGTCATAAACCTCGTCTAGGACCACTGCTTCTATTGTGTCTACGTCGAAAGCATTTGGTTGGTGTTTTAAAACACCGTCCCAAGTGGGAGTGAGTAACTAAGGGCCTGTTTGCTAAACTAATTTTTTGTACTCATCACTGAATTGGCATTTTTTCAGTGATTTTGCCCTCCTATTCAGACTGTTTGGTAAATCCTCAAAATTAAGTGCTTAATGCAGATTTTTGCTGAAAATTTTGGATTCTTTTTAAGCATCCTTCATTCGGCTTAATGCTTAAGACTAAAAGCAATAAGTGATATTAAATTTAAACTTTTTAAAATGACAAATTTACCCTTCTTTTAATAACTTTTGATGCCCGCTTTGACAAAATTCATTGCCTAGTGTAAGAGCCTAATTGAAATGGCAAGCTTATTTACCCCATCATGATGTTTGTGTTACATCCACACTGTCCATCCATTTTTTCATATCATTTTAATGAATGATCTAGAAAATGAGGTAGACCCAAAGCAAGTGGACCACACCATAAAAACCTGTGGGGATAATGACGCCCACTGTTGAAACCTTCCTAGGGCCTACCAGGATGTTTATTTGCCATCAAATTTGTTCATAAGGTCACATAGACCCGGATGAATGGAAAACACAAATATCAGCTTGATTCAAATCCTTTGTGGCTCCCAAGAAGCTTTCAATGTTAGACATTCAATCCCCATTGTTTTTTGTGGTGTGGTCCACTTTAGCATTGTATATGCCTTATTTTTTAGCTCATGACCTAAAATGATTTGAAAAAACATGAATGAATGATGTGGATCTAAAACATATATTATGGTGGGGCCTACAAAACTTCACCATGTCATCACACTGGTGAGGCCACTACGGTCGCCTATTGCGGACGAGCGGAGATTTGGACGTGGATTTCTTACTAGTGTTTGTCGCGAGAGTATTGGGGCTAAAAATATCACCAATAATAAAAGAAGAAGTGATGACTCGAATACGACAGTCCAAGTTGGCAACAGACCCAGAGACAGTCAGAAAAGCGGCAGAATGTCAATGCGATCCTGGCCCGGGCAGCTTGCACAATTGCACCAGGAACCGATATCTACCATTTTGGAGCCAATCTGGAAATGCACTTTACGACCAAATGAATCGAAAGGCTCAAAAACCCCTAACCCCCGAATTTGAGTTTCGTGCGATGCTCAACTTTGCTTGCGCACTTTGAAACGCAGTTCTCCCCTGAGAGGGCGAACCAAAGAAGTCCAAAATAGGAATGAACTACTAAAATTAACTGCAGTTGGCCTTCCACCTACCGACTCATTCATTTAACAGCACAATAAGAGGCCAAAAGTGTTCAGGCGACAGTGACGACGATCCCTGAAAAGGTAGTTGTCCATTGGAGGCACGTGTACGAGACTGAAATCCTGAATTTCCCCAAGTCTAAAGCAGAATGCAGAATATTTCTAAGTCTAAAGCAGAATGCAGAATTTTTCTAAGTCTAGTGAAACCACCCCCACATGCGCCTGAGGCACAATCGCATGTGCTTGAGGCAGTGCCACATGAGCCTGAGGCCTCTCACCTCCCTCCTTTTTGTTGTAGCAGCTCCAAAATCTATCTCATGGAGAGACATGTGCATGGGGCATCTTCTACATGCACATGGAGCATATCCTCATACGCCTAACTCCTTCTACATGTGCTTAGAATCCCTACATGTGCTTCACAACAATTGGCTCCGTACACGCAACCTTCGGCTATAAATAGCCCGACATCTGCATAACCAACAACAAGCAGGAGAGAGAATCCAGAACCACCAAAAATGACATGCGCTAGCTTACCCCCAGAAATCTCCGTCGGATGGCTGGAATCCCTCGCTAGAAAGTATTTTGCTCATTGGAGTGAAAGTGCAGAGAGAGAGGGAGAAACCCAGAATTTGGCTAAGTTCAAGGACTCCCCCTCTCACCAAAGAGCGACATGCACCTACCCCTCCTGGGGGAGGCTAAATTTCACTAAGTGTTGAGGCCACATGCGCCTGCCAATGAAGCAGGTCCGAATTTCACTAAGTGTTGGGACCTCATGTGCCTCCCTTTCCTCTCCAGCTGCTCAGGCGCATGGGGAATCTCACATGCACCTGGCCCCCACCTTCACTCTAACATGCGTCTGCCCCAAGTTTTCTTAAGGACTAAAGGCACATGCGCCTCCCCCCCTTTCTCTCACTCTCTCATGCGCCTGAGTAGCATATTTCATAGGCGTGTGACGATGCAGTCGAAACCAGTGAAAATACTAACCTTGAGGACATGAGAAATGACGTTTGTGCTTGTCTTTCTGGCGACTGGAGGATTCTGCTTCCTGCATTTCACTGCAACAACACCAACCGATTTCGAATCTGGCCCTGAAGCTATAAACAGCCAAAGGAAATGAAGAAAACATCGATGAAGGCTTCATACAAGAAGACCATTGCGGTTAAGGCATGCCACACCATAAAAAAGCAGTGGTAACCAACACACGCTAGCAGGGCTTCCGCCGTTAACCAGACTACCGCAATAAGGCCACAGAAGTTCACACGTTCAGTTGGGAGCTTCCTAGCGCTCTCAGAAGTGATCCACCCAGATAGGGGGCAGATTAAGCCGATTATGCGGAAGACAGTGATAAAAGCAAGAGAAGAGATTGTTCTCCGAGCCAGACGAAATTAAAGCTGATTCGCGAGGAGCAGCCAGTGCAAGTCACGATGGTTCAAGTAATTGAAGGTGAAGAGACGATTGAACACAATGTTGAAACGCTAACGACTCAAGAATAGATCAACGAATTGACCCAAACTCAGAGTGATTTATCGAGGTAAGTGAAGAAGATCCAGGATGCTTTAGCCACTCGATTGTACAGAGAATAGCTTGTACTGTCGCTTTGCCCACTCGATAGTCGGCAGAAGAATCACAAGGGGACAAATTAAGCTAGTTATATGGAAAATGGTTGGAGAGAAGGTAGAAACGATCATCGTCAAAGTCATTCTGACAAAGCAAGAAGCTGACTCGTAAGAAGCGATCAACGCAGGTCGTGATGGTTTAGGTGGTCGAAGACGAAGAACCGTTTGAATAGGCTAATTAACCACCAACAGTTGAAAAACAAATTGATGAGCTAGTTCAAGTTTAGAATGACTTAGTAAAGCAGCTGAAGGACATTCAGGGTGCCCTGGCAACCTTGATTGCACAAGGTGCCACTTGAAGTGTCATATATGGTCAAGATATCATAGGGGGCAAGTAATGGGTTTTCCTCGTCAATCGAAGGAGCAATTGAAGTAAAAGCTAAAATAGTTGTTGACAGAATAACCAAAGCAACAATTGAAGTGGAGGTCAATCTCATAGCCAGAGAAGTAGTCAAAGTAGCTGTCAACCTCAAAGTAGCTGTCAACCTAATAATCAAAGTAATAATAAAAGCAATTGTCGACTCGACAACTAAAATATCGAAAGAAAAAGAAAATTGCTAGCTGACTCGCTAGGTTCCTATAAGTGCCACAGTGCCTGGGTAAACCCTATTGACTCAATATAGTTCTAAATACAATTCTACATGATACCCTTCGGCTCTAGGTCTAAACGAGTTTATGCGGTTCTACATAATACCTTTGTCTCCGGGTCTAAACGAGCTTAGTTCTTCTATTTATCAATCAATCAGCGGGGATTTCATGTAAACACTTTTTATGTTTTGAGAGTCCAAGGTTCAGCTTCTAACACCTAATTTTTCCAAATTTTACACTTATACATCTTGGAATGGATAGAAACATGATTTCTGGAAGAGAGTTGGATTTGGAGGTTTGAAACTGTTTCACGCATGTTTTGCTCGGGACTAGCAAAAAGCTGGTTGGGGGGTGTGTTGAACCTCCAATTTATACATTGCATTGCCCATTACACTACATAGTTTGCATGATTTTCATGGTTTAAAGGCCCACCTAACATGTGTTTTGTGATTGTAGAGATAAGAGTGGATTTCATCAAATTGGAGCCAAAAGATTATATTTGAAGACATTGGATGAAGTCCTAAGATGGACCAAGAAAAAGAAGAAGAAAAAGATGAAGAAAAATAAGGCTGACCGGTCGTCCGACCGGTCAGCCACATCACAGGAACAAGTAGAAGAGAGGCCGACCGGTCCTGACCGGTCGGCCATGCACACTGTATGAAGGCTTCGCAAGTTGAAGATAGGCCGACCGGTCACGACCGGTCGGCCATGTATACTGGATCAAGGCAAAAAGAGTCCGACCGGTCATGACCGGTCGGGCATGCACGCTGGACACTGTGGACAGGTCTGTCCGACCGGTCATGACCGGTCGGCAGTACCCCCTGGAATGCATGGAAAATCAGTCCGACCGGTCACGACCGGTCGGCTCTGCGTAAGAAGGAGTCCTTTCTAATTCGGGACTCCGAAAATTGCTGCGCAAGGCGTAGGATTTCGAAGAATCCGACGCAAGGGAGGATTGTTGCTATAAAAGGCCACCTAGGGGCTCTCCCTAAGGTATCAGAGAAGAGAAGGAATGTGAGTTTGGAGGCTGAAGGCGACTGTGGAGCGTCTGCAACATCTATCTTCGGATTTTTCTAGTTTTATGCTTTATTTTTGAGTTTTTAGTTGTAGCATGACTATGCTCGGCTAAAACCTCTCAGCTAAGGCTGAGAGGTGAAGCTTGTAGCCAATTATATGTTAATTTCAGTTTGATTCAAGTATTTTTCAATTCAAAGTTAGATTTTCCTCATGTTTCAGTTCAAAAGATGGTAGTTTGAGATGTCTTATCTGAGTTCATGTGCTCCGGACATGAATTCCTTTTAATTCTCTGAGATTATCACAGGTTGCTTTTTTAGATTCGAATTATAGTAATCCTTGAGCAGGCCATAGTCCATAGGCATGGCTGTTACTCCGCAGGCTATGAATTTGAATTCTACATTGATGGAATGGACTTGAACTTGGAAGTTCAACTTGAATTGGATGAATGTGTGTGAATGCTTTATTTTCCAATTAGATGAGAGATAGGACTTCAAATCTAATTGTGTTCTCTACTTGGATTGACTGAATTGACATAGGATTGCTACAAGTGGATCCTTGAAAGCCTTAGTACATTATATCTCTGATTTCTCATAAATTTCTTGTTTAACACCATTGAATCTGAATTTCCTATATAAAGCTGAGTTGCTGGAGTGATTTGAAAGCTGTTACTCTTTCCCTGTGGATCGACCTCGGTCTTACCGAGTTTTATTACTACATCGCAGCCTTACACTTGAGGCAAGCGAACAAGCGTCAGCGCAGGATTCGAAATATCACGAAGTTAGATTTCTAAATCTTCCACTTGCTTGCGTGCCGCCTCTCCTTCACTCTCGAGTTGTGCGACCTTGGCACGGTTTTGATTGACGACAAGATCAAGGTGGGCAACCTCAAGATTCATGGCCGTTTCTTCCGCTTGTAGCCGCACGATCTCAGATTTAACGTCAGCAGGATGATTAATACACCCGCGACGTTGAGTCTCGCTACCTTCTAAGGTTGTTCTAGCATTAACCGCCGAATGTTCTCGCTGCTCTATGACAGGCTGCAAAGAAGACAGCACTCGCCGTTTCTCTTCAGCCGTAGGGTCAGGTTCAATCCGTTCAGTCATAATAACCTGCGTAACAGAATCCTCGAAAGAAGAAATACGACAGACTATTTCGGATACATCAGGCCCGATTACTCCTGCACAAGCTTCCAATGCCTTCACCCCTGCTCCTAGTGTATGCCACTCGCTTGGTTCAGCCAACGCCCTTGAAATATTGGATAGTAAACCCCTTAGTACGCTCTGCCCGAAACAGTCTAAATGATCGAAACAGGGAACATCGAATGCTCCGTGGGCAGCCGCCTCAAAATTGACAGTATCTGCAACAAGAGGAACAGAGCGAGTATGCAATGAAATGACAAGTATAGAAAAAGAATATACCAAGGAACTATGAAAGAACTATACCGAAAGATGGGTTGGATACAGATTCTGACGAAGTTGCAGTATGTATCGTCGCATCAGGGAAAGGCTTAATAGTCTCAGTCAGTGGTGTCGAGGTCACATCCAGAAATTCAGTAGTGTCACTATCAGTATCGATTATTTCAGTTACCGCTGGCGACTCCGCAATACCCTCAACACTGGAAGCACCAGGGGCTATAGATACAGTCGTGTTATTCCCCGGCGTAGTGGACCCTTGCAGATTATCCTCTCCAATCGGCTCAGCCTGTTCTCTCATGCTAGCATGGTCTGATATTGCCTTCGTCGACCCAATCATCGTCGGGTCATCATCACTAATTAACCGACCGGCATCCTTATCACCTCCAATCACCAGAAGACGTGTGAACCCGGCTTCTTGAGACCATTTCGCTAAAAGTATTCCAAAAGTATGCCAGCCATCCAACGCGGTATCCTCCTTACGATGGTCAATTGACACACTCAGGGAGATCTTATGCTTAATGTTCGACGATAAATACGCTTTAGCCTGCTCTCTATAATAACCCAATCCGTCAGCGAAGACCTCTGTCAGCCTTGGAGGAGGAATGTAGAGTGGATCATCAACAGAGCTGTTTTTCTGGACCAGAGCATACTGATGCACCCACCATCTCAGCCAGCTATAAGAATTGCTAGTCTTCCGATAGAGGCCGGGAAGCATGAATCTCGCGCCTGTTCGCATCATCAAAAGTTGATGCCATATCCACTCCCAATGAACAGGACCTGTACCATATGCCCGCTCTACTTTAGTTACATCTGGTAACGTCATCGGAACACCCTGATCGTACCCAAATTTCCTGGCAAACCGACTAGGGTAATAAGGTTCTCGCCAGAACTCTATTCCTTCGCGTAGCGGAAGTGAGGCTGTACGAATAGACACTAGAAATTCCCTACCAGTGACATCCACAGAATGTTCATTTTCAACGACTTCTCGATCTTCTCCGGCATCAGAAACAGGAAAGTGGTAGAAACAAATCTCCGCCCAATTGCCAATTTTGGAAGCTATCCAATCAGACGACCGCGTTATCATGTTAAGTTTTCTATAGCGATAAAGAGGTGCGTGATCAGTGTGAAAATACTAGAAGAGATCCACTCCGTAGGTCCACGGGAAATATATGCCTAACCACCCGCAGAAGAAATGCCATGGGCAATAAGCCACATTCATCCCTCGCCAGGGTTGATCTTTGTTACTCGCAATATTGCCAAAAGCCCTATATAAACTGCATAGCACCGGCGGTGCTAGAGAAAATTGACGACCACTTGCAAGAGCTCCCGCCACAACGAAGCAAGAAACCCTGACGCCATCAGCACTCTTGGAGCTAGGCAACATAACCGCCGACAGCCAGTATGCTAAGAAACCCGCCAGTTCACAAGACGGTGTAAGCTCGTTCGGATTGCTAAACTTTCGCTCAAAACGTTCCTTCATCAAAGCCTGATCTGCAGGTAAGGTCTTATACACTTCGTAATCAATGCTACAAGAAGAAAGAAGTGCCCATGTCAGAAACAAAGAAATTAAAGTATGCAGAGCACGGAATACAAAAGAAGGCATTGGAAGAAGTATTACTTCATCCTCTGGCTGAAGTAGATCAACCAGTCGTCATAATGAATCTTTGTAATATTGTCGAACTGCGACAACTCAGCAAACAGCTCTAGACAAGCCTTCGAATGATAAGCATCTCGAGGACTTTTGAGCCGAAACGAAGACAGCTCTTCATCAGTTGGGACGTATTCCTGGTAATATTCTCCTATCACAGACAACCCAGCCATCATTCGGAGATCCCATAAAGTTATGCTCATCTCTCCACATGGAAAGTGGAACGAATTGGTAACGGAAGACCAGTAGTTCAAGAAGCTTCGAAGAATTGTTGGATCTCGGGAGAAATGTTCGGAGGTCGCATCGATGGCCTGGTACAGGCCGACTTGCTTTAAAATCCTCTCATGTCGGATCAAAATCTCTTTTGCCCATGGCTCATAACCAACTCGCTCGTTCAAATGACCCCGCGTACGAAAGCTCTTCGTTGCCCACATCGTCGCCTTGTCCATGTGTCGAAACCGTTGCTGCACTGTCTCAAAATAATGGACTGGAGAAGGAGTGTGAGGATCACAAGTAGGCGCAAGGAAAATCATTTCTCTCGAGGAACCTACCCGCTGTTCTCTCCCATCGTCGACCAGTATGGTAGTGAACAACTGCTCGGGGGCAGATGTCCACCTCTCGACTCCATAGAACTGAAAAGGGCCTTGAACGTTGGATGGTTCGATGCTCGGGAAGGGCTTGTGCCTCGTAAGAGATTTCTCATGCAAGATGACTCGGTCGGTATAAGGGTTGACGATGGAGAAACCGCATGTAGTAATGATCTTGTTTCTATTCCAGCCGATCTTCATCCGCTCATTCTTCGGATCAATGAGCTGTGGCGATTGCTCCTCCTTGTCAACTTCCTCAGCCGGCTTCTTACCTCGATTTCGTCTCTTCTTCTTCTGACTTTCCTGATCATCCTCAGAATGTCGGCCGCGCACGCTAGAAGGGCCTGCCTCAACGACATTGGCAGCATCAGTAAACTGACAATACCAGGCAGACTATTCCCCTTCAGTCCGTTGCGTCGGAGGCTCAGATATGGTTTTGTCCACATAGATACGCAGTAATACTTCATGGGAGAGTTGCTTAATTCGATCAGAGAAATCCTCCACTTCGGATTCGATTGTCTCGAAGGATTGCGAATGACACTCTACTGGAGACGGGTTAGCAGTATCTCCAGTTGCCCTCTTTTTACCGCATCGTATAGATGAAGAGCTGGAAACTTGCGATTTGGAAGCTTCACCAGAAGAACCTGCTGCTGTCGCCATGATTCACTACAATACGCAAACAAAAGTGCATCAAACAGAAGACCAGCGCATGCAACGGGTAACATAATAAGGTAAGCACTGCATCGTTCAATCACGGATTTCACACACAAAATACATTAGTAAACACATGCATAAAGTCATGACCCACAACAATATGGAAATAGTGGAATTCGAGCGCACATCCGACAAGCAAGCGCGCACATATCATAGCGCAGCAAATACAATAGCAGCCCTACATGTACACTCGGAGCGCGTGCAAATTCACACTAACCCCAAATGATGCATGAGCACCCGTTTGGAAGTGCACATCGTAGAACCGCTTAAGGGAGCAGTTGCAAGCCATCAAAGACCAGCATAAGCAATATATTATGGGCCCCAAGCACTAAGTCCCAATCGTTCGAGTGTTAAGCGAGATAGCCACAAACGGCACCGAAATCGGCTGAGCATCGAGCCAGATATACCAATTTTTCACCGAAGGCAGGTGCTAGGGCCAAAATTCCATTATTTCACTAAGTGGTGGAACCACATGCACCCAAGGAGATGCCCCAAGCGCATGTGGCCTCTCACATGCGCCTGATCACCTCTCACATGCGCCTAATCATCTACAACATGCACCTGAGTATGAGCACATGCGCCCACTCCAAGATGCACTATTACATGCGCATGGAGCAAGAGACATGAGCCAAAAATGTTCCTACATGCGCCTGGACCAAAGCCCAATGCATCCATTAACAAGTTGGAGAGCACATGCACCCAAGGAGAGCACATGCGCCCACTCCCTCATGAGGAGCTCTCTCACCTCTTAGAATTTTGGTTTTCTTGATTCGGAAGTGAACAAATGACTCAGTGAGTCCGGTATTTATACTTGAGCCTGTGGACCGGTGCACCGCACTGGCCTGACATAAGCATCCATCGCAGCGCACCAGGGGGGCACTTGTTGGGGCTCAAATTTATACCCATTATAAAATGGTATTCAACGGTCCATCTACGATGATTCGGACTGATTTCGAGATCCGAATTACTCGAAAAATGTCAGTGCCGCCCTAACATGCGCAATCGTGACTGAAACCTACGAATGCTATTTCGGGGTGGAATCGGACATGCGAATTACCGCCAAATGATCCGGAACGCCCTAAAACCCTTAACCTGCAAGTTTCGAGGTCGCACGATGTATATCTTTACCAGCGCGCTTCCAAATGCATTTTTTGCCCTGACTTATCCGACTATAAGGGCCCAAAAGCCTACAGGTACCATTTCAGGCTGGAATCAGACATGCGAATTACCGACAGATGATCCGGAATGCCTAGAAAACCTTAAGTAGCAAGTTTGAAGTCGTTGCGGTGCATATTTCCACATGCATTCGTTCACTCACTCTCCACATGCATTCGTTTACTCTCTCTCCACATGCATTTGTTCACTCTCTCTCCACATGCGAATGTCTTAAGGAAACATGCATTCACTCTCTCACCACATGTGCATGAGAGCTCTCTCTCTCCCTTTTCAATATTCTAAAAATTACAAAAATCATGAAAATATGCTAAGTGGGGCCACATGCGGCCAAGGGAGAGGCCACCTGCGCCCATGACATGCCACATGCGCCTGGGGCATGGGTATATGCGCATGACTCGTCTCTCCAGAATATTTCCATGCGCATGCCCTCCATTTTGCAAACCACATGCGCCCGGTACCCGAGTAGCTACCCGATTAAGTGCTATAAATACCCCACTCACTTGTTGAGAAAAGAGAGAGGCTTCATTATCTGGAAGGGATCGGCAGAGCAAGGTAAAATCCTTGTCGGAATCCTCAGTAGACTATCCACATGCGCCCACACCTCGCCGGATGCCACAACCGGAAAGGGATTTCTCCCACCGGAGTTGCAATAAGAGGAAGAGAAGCAACATGCGCCCATCCTTTTGTTGGAAGCAAATGGAAAATTTCCCAAGTCCTTGGAGGACATGCGCCCATAGTTCCATATTTCTCTTCACTCCCTCATGCCACATGCGCTTAAGTGCGCCCAAGGGAGAGGCCACATGCGCTCAGTGCGCTCAATGGAGAGGCCACATGCGCTCAGTGCGCTCGATGGAGAGGCCACATGCGCATAAGTGCGCATGCGCTCACCTCCCTTCCATTTCCTCTTTCTCCTCACTTTTCTCCCACATGCGCTTGAGGAAGAGTCACATGCGCCCAAACCAACCCAACCTCCCATGCTCCTGGACGCTGATGGGGAGGTGGGGCCTTCCATGATTTGGCCCGCCTTCGACGTGGCCCGCCTTCCAATCGCGTCAACACTCCTAGACACACATCAATGTCCTCTATCCATCCCCCGAACCGGATTCACCAACGGTCGATGTTAAGTGGGCCAAATCAGCAATTTGATCAAAATGGCCAACACTTAGCCAATATTGCAAACCTCGGAAATCCTTCCGAAAGAGCCAGAAATGGCCGAAAGCGAGAGGAATCGTGCGGAATTTGACCGAAACCAAGAGGGAGACTTCTCTCCGCCATAACATGATATATCATAATCATGCATGACAATGAGGTTATCCAAACCCAGGAGCCCCGAATACCCTAATTAAGCTGTCAGCAGACCCACTACTTAGTCATTTCTAGCCCTGGGAAGTGCCCTGTCGGCTCAGAAATTGACCCATGCTAAACAAATTGAAATGCGATCGCACTGCGACCCTCGTGGACATAATCCACCTCTATCCAAAGACGACCGTGACAGGTATTCACCAAATCCCCTGATCAGATCGTAAACAGGCCCTGAGAAGTGCCCAGATGGCCCGAAAATCTACTAATGCCAAATGAAATCAATCGCGATCTCAAAGACGCGAGGGCAAAATATCGATGACACAAAGATATATACGAATCCGATTAATCAAATTAAATGCATAATTTGTCTGATACACTGAGCATCTAGCATGAATACGATCTTCTCTTGAGCATACATAAAGCATAGTTACTTTGTACTGTACTCATTTGCATCCATTGCATGAATTTATTTCATCTCGGATCGAGATATGAAACTAAATCAAAGGGGACTATGGTTATCATCGAAAACCATAATGAAAGAGTTTTAAACGTCTGAAATACTTCATCATTAAGACCAGTTGATGTGCGTCCTGTCCAAGGCGGGATCCGTTGGTTGAGTGGCTAAGGGAATGAGTGCCCTCCAGTAAGTCACCCGTCCAGCTGAGACGGTCACTGGCCCTGGTTGCAGTAAGTGGACGCCGTGGAGTGTATTTTTGAAAGTCATATCATCCATAGAGACGCGTCATGACACTGAGATATACGACTCGGTCGAAACCCTGTTTGCACAAAGACCCCATGGAGTGCCCTCCAGTAAGTCACCCGTCCAGCTGAGACGGTCACTGGCCCTGGTTGCAGTAAGTGGACGCCGTGGAGTGTATTTCTGAAAGTCATATCGTCCATAGAGACGCGTCATGACACTGAGATATACGACTCAGTCGAAACCCTGTTTGCACAAAGACCCCATGGAGTGCCCTCCAGTAAGTCACCCGTCCAGCTGAGACGGTCACTGGCCCTGGTTGCAGTAAGTGGACGTCGTGGAGTGTATTTCTGAAAGTCATATCGTCCATAGAGACGCGTCATGACACTGAGATATACGACTCGGTCGAAACCCTGTTTGCACAAAGACCCCATGGAGTGCCCTCGAGTAAGTCACCCGTCCAGCTGAGACGGTCACTGGCCCTGGTTGCAGTAAGTGGACACCGTGGAGTGTATTTCTGAAAGTCATATCGTCCATAGAGACGCGTCATGACACTGAGATATACGACTCGGTTGAAACCCTGGTCGCACTAAGACCCCATGGAGTGCCTTCCAGTAAGTCACCCGTCCTAGCAGAGACGGTCACTGGCCCTGGTTGCACTAAACGGAAATCGTAAAGTGTATCCCTGAAAGTCATATCGTCCATAGAGACGCGTCATGACACTGAGATATACAACTCGGTTAAAATCCTTGTTGCTACTCAACTAGGAACGCCCGAGGAGTATGGGACCAACGTCTAACTGATCTTAACGGTGAAGTATTTCATAATAAATCCTAGACTTGGTCTCGGCGACCATGAACTCGAGACTATAATCCCTGACGATTTAAATTACTTGCTCGATCTATCCGAGCTTTATCCCTTTGATATTCCATCTATTGTATAACTAAAATTCATAGTGGAATCTTGTCGCTTTGTGCCGTGGTTTTCTCCCGTATGGGTTTCCATGTAAAAATCTCTATGTTGTCTATGCTATGCTTTATTTATATTTATGCTCCTTTAATGCTTTATTTAATTCATTTATGATACATGCATGCATTTACTTTTGCCTTTTAATCAAGGGTGATCATCCGTTGATGTAATTAAGGGTTCGTGACCAGTTCACAGCCTGGAATGTAAAAGATCTCGGAATCTCTGGAATAAAATTCACCTCGCGGTGCTTTCTCGTGTATACTTTGTGATTGCTTATGATTGTCTATGAATGTCTCTATACTCAGAATTCCCCCAGAATAAAAAGAACACAGGGAAAAGAAAAAGACTGCTGACGAGCAGCAGGTTTCGATTTTTCTTTAGTTCTAACACCTGAGAAGGCCGAATGCTAAGCCCGAGTGGGCTGAGGCCTGAGAAGGCCAAATGCTAAGCCCGAGTGGGCCGAGGCCTGAGAAGGCTGAATGCTGAACCCAAGTAGGCCGATGCTTGAGAAGGCCGAATGTTGAGCCCAAGTGGGCCGATGCCTGAGAAGGCTAAATGTCGAGCCCGAGTGGGCTGAGGCCAAATGCTGACTTAGCTTCCTCTCCTAAATAGTCGGTCCATGACCATACTTGGTGTAGAAGATTAACCCCAGTGGAAAGTTTTCCATGTTTTGAGCTTAGCCCGAATTTACCCGTAACAGAAGCCCCCCAAGTTTCGTGGTTAGAAAGTCTGAGCACGGAACTTTGAAGAGGTTACTATTGAAGCATCTGAGTAGGCTGAGCTTAATTAGCATGGCACGGAGGCGATGGTGCCCGGAGGCTTATGCGGGGCAACCGGCGCTGCTGAATGAGTTATCAGATCCAAATTAAATCTTTTGTCACAGGACAAAATTTGTCAGGGAAAGTGCTGATCGGCCTTGTCCCTCGTTTGGACAATTGGAGCTGCTGACTGAGTCTCCATTGATGTTGCCCGGAGGCGCGATATGGCCTGGAGGCTTAGAGTTCTTGGCCGGGGAACATCTAGCATTCCCCCTAAGTCCTCATATCCTCTTGGGATAAGGGCAGTCAAGCGTCGGATCCATGTGCATGCTTGATGAAGTCTTTCACCGTTTGACATCTTCTTCGGGCACCTGCGACTTAGCTGTCGAGGCGATTGATCCTGTTGTAGTCAATTTTGCTGACTTGGAGATTTGCCACACCTCTTGGACGCGCAGTTTTGCCATACTATATAGTTGCGTGGATGACCCCTTATGAGCAAGTGTCTTGATTTCACCCTTTTATTTAAGAACGAGGCTTCCTTCAGATGGATGAGTATTTATGGATGAGAGCTTGCGGATGAACACCCACAGATAAGGCCGAAGCCAATGGATATGGTCTCGATAGATAAGTGTCGCCGAGCTGAGGTGGCCGAGTGCTAATGCCTGTAGATGAGGCCGAGTGACGAGTCTAACATGGGACCGATCCCCTGTGTGTAACTTCCTGGATAACGAGCAAATACATCCCAAATGCTCAAACCATGACCGTACTCGCATTCAGGATGTGCCTTAAGGATATGAGGCCTTTTAGATGATGCAGAGGTCGTCTGCTGATGCCTTCGAGACAATACCAAGGACGTCTACCAAGTACCCAAGGTCAAGTGTCGATCCGAGGGCGAGTGGGCTGAGGCCAAGCCGAGGGAGAGTGCCCAAGTCCAAGTGTCGATCCGAGGGTGAGTGGGCTGAGGCCAAGCCGAGGGAGAGTGCCCAAGTCCAAGTGTCGGACTGAGTGCATAAGGCCGTATGTTTAGGTCGAGGCCTGCTGCCTACCCGAGGTTTATGGATGAGGTCAAGGCGGCTGGGGCTACTAGAGCTCGTGTGAGATGATGAATGAACGGCTAAGATGGAGGATCATATAATGGCTGCTGATATTCTGGCCATGCCATTGGAGGGAACTCCAGTTGCTGCATGGACGTTTGGATGATAGGTTCCACGTGGAGGTTGGACATTTAAATGCTTGGCACATGTGAGTGAAGAGGGGCTGCGTTGTGCAACACACATGAGGGACTTGGAGAGCTCTTCGTGCTTCACGCACATGCATGAGAAGGAGACTCTCCTTCGCACGACTGGGAGAGAGATGCACTCCTTTGGCTAATACGTGTGATGTAGGAGGTGTCTTGTATGGCTGGACGTTTGAGATGAAGATGCCCTTTGCTAAGCACACGGCTGATGATCGTGATCATTCATTTGTCGGCTACGTGTGCTCCTCTTGGACGACCAATCATTTGGATGTTAGATGGAGCTAAAGATCACGTGTGACATGTAGATGATGTGCCATGGATGGTGGAGAATTGATCTCCAGCTGTTGTATGGACTGTGTGATGGTGGACAGTTGATGTCAGATGATCAACTGCTGGACGGTGGAAGATCTCCACTGTTGGTGACGTTGATGAAGGAGATGAATGTGGCGTCCACCACAGTTGCATTTTGGATGGATGGACGGTGGATCAGCCAGCTGTGATCACGTCAGATGGAGGTCCTGCACCTGAAGACATATGGCAACTTCTCATCCGTTGGATCTAGGTATGGAAGATTTTCCGAATGGGAGTCCTTTGAAGATGTTGCCCACTTGTACGCGAGAGATTCGACGATCTTACAGTTGTTCTCTTGGGTTATTAAGGAATAAGAGGCGTAGTGTCGGGCATGTTTGGCAGTCAAAATCATGCCGAAGGAATGGAGATTTTTGGTGCTGGAGCATCAGAGGCAGTTGGATCTGAGATTTTTAACAGTCGAGATTTCAAGAGGATGATTCTACACCGATTGCCAAAACAAGAATCGGGCATGGCTTTGCCGTTACACCAAAAAAAAATTGGAAAGCAAATTTTTTGGGATATTTGGTTGTGCATGGGTGCTTAGGATAATAGGTGAGGTCCACTGAGGTAGCGATAAGGAAATCCAATCCGTTCGTCAGTTTCAACCATGCACAAGAGACTATGGGGCGAAACATGAGGCAGATCGGAAGATCAAGCGGGCTGTATCAGAATGTCCTGGGCGAGAGATGGAAATAGATGGAGTCATGCCCGGCTCTGGCGCAATTGGATGGTGTGGATTTGATCGGAGGGTCCACCATGATGGATGGCCCACCGTGGTGCGGATTTAAGCATAAATGAAGGGGAATAGTTAGGTGTGGCTCGGTTTCCAAATCGCAGGTGTTCGCACCAAAATTTTTAGCCACAAGATTTCATCGGCTAGGGTTTAGTAACACTTTGGAGTCGATGAATGGAATGGATCTGGAAGGTTTTTGAATTGCTGGGATTCGCCGTGAGGCTCGTGCAGATTGCCAAGTTGTTTTGGTTTGCGCAGAGCTTCTATAACAGCAGCCGGTTGCATAAAGTGTTCGCATCGCGGCTTGTATAGGAGAGATGTGTGGGATCCACTGGGCTTCTAAAGAGGAATCCAAGCCATCCATCAGATTTGCATAGACGAAATATGGCAAGGACCGAAATTCGAGGTAGATTGAAGATCAAGTGGGCAGTAAGATGGGAACACTGGAGTGGACGGATGATGCTGGTCATTGATGTGATGGATGATGTGATCAATCATGATGGGTGGATGGTTTGGTGGCGCGCCACCTTTTGGTGCTGAAGATGGACAGTGGCGATATTGATGGTGGAAGTGGTGTTGATGTGAGTATGTGGTGGATAAAGATGGGATCCACATCAGTTGGATATTGAGGTATCCTCAACCGACTTAGGAAATAACTGGAGAGGTCTTGGACGGTGGATGAGTAGTTGAGATGGTGATGAAGATCAAGCCGTATGATGTGAGGCTTTCATCAGTTGGCTTGGACGTTGGCTTGGAGTGATCCATCAACCGTTGGGTATGCAAGATGATTGCTCAGCTACCCTTTCCTAGCATGCACGGTGGAGGTGTCTCCCCTATTGGACATGTAAGACCCGTACCCTGAATTGCCCCCCGTACGTTTAGTTTCCGGTACCGGTACGTCCCGGATGGACCAGATTAGCGAGCCTTGATCGCGACCCTGCTTTAGTACCACAACGACCTAAGACTTGTACCCTTGCGATCGCGCGAGTGCCACGATTCCAACGCCGCGCGGCACGCCCCATTGCGATACCCAGTGTGTAAGATGCGTACTTTTGCGCAGTTCGAGGTGGGCCACGCAACGCGCGTGTGGCGTGGGTCCCACTTGCACAAATCCCAACAACATGTCAAATCAATCACCATCACCCTCACCCATACCCTGTAACGACCCGAGATTTTCGACTCTCGTATATAACACGATGGTCGAATTCCCAAGTAATTTATGGAATAACTAATTTTTCAAATAATAAAATACAGCATTCAGGCACAATGGCGGAAACAATTATCATATTATTCTATCAAACTTACTACGTCATCATCAATGTTTAAATAAGGGAACCAACCAATATCTATACTGATTAATTAAAATACAAAACCATGCCTTCTCTTGAAGACTTATTACAATTCCATAAATGTATCAACTACTCAAAGAAATATTTAATAAATGATAACATCAATTAAATTTCTCTAACATCGTCATCCGCCATGTGATCGTGCAAACCATCGAACTCTTTTCCTTGAAAATCGGGTTTATTACCTGGATCTTCACCTGCATCATCTAAATTATGTTTGGGATAGCTTTAAACGCTATCATAGTGGGGAATATTTCCTCCAAGACAATCAAGAATAATAATAACGGTACAGAGTAAACGCAAGCAGTATATTATCATTTAATCAAATCAAAACAACCAGCTAAAAATCTTTGTTAATGCGATGTATGGAATGCATGCTCTGGCTAAGGCACCCTGGCTAGAATCACAATCCATGAAGTGGGAGACTCCCTGTTATGACTTCACGCTATCCACTAGTCACCAGAGGTTCCTGGGACGCACAAGCCCATAGTTTTGCCCGACCACGTGAGAAACGGGACGCTCATAGCCCAAATCTACACGTGACAGTGTACGGGAGAAGTAGGACGCTCTAGCCTATTCTCAATTCCGTACACCCACATGGAGCCAAGTGAATGCATGACTTTAGTTTCACCTTTATTTAAGTGTTTTCGCATACAACCGATTTAAATAAAACTCAATGGTCACTATGGGGAGTCGCAAGCAACCCAGCATAGGCCGACAGCACGGGATTAGTGTCCATAGCACCAACCCCGGCTCATGAGAATTTGTATACCATTAATGTCCACTCATTGTCCCGTTTTATGATTTCATAATGTACCAAAAAGCCAATGTTGTACATCATTACCAAATTCATTAAAATACCCATGTACTGTAAATAGATCAAATCAAGCATCATGTACATGTAAGGATCCATTAACAAACAATCACTTCATTCTCTCAGTTAAGTCAAGATATATTCTTCCATCATGGACACCTCTCACGGGTTCCATCTCTCTACATCGAATAATTTTATCAACTTAGGGACAAAGAGTATACAATAATGGGATGTCTATATGATAATCTTATACACATATTTTACATCACAATATGAAAACTAATGTTACTTGTAACACAGACTAAGAAAATAAGGGCATAGATTTCACAAAGATAAATAACACAAATACACATGCTTCTTAGTCAAAAATCTAAAAAAAAAAAAAATCACATCACCATATAATGATATTCATTACAAATCTCACATCAAACTTCATGTTATATGAATAAGTAATTCAAAACAAAACAACTTCACATGCCACAAAAGAATCTTATGATAATCATGATATTATTAATGAAAGGCTTGAAGGAAAATCCTCACCTTAGGATGGACTTAGAAGAAGAGGGTTGTAGAAGATCCTAGCCGCTGGAAAAATATGAGAAAGAACTCCCTTCTCTTCTCTCTCTCTCTCTCTAGGGCATGGAGGCTAGGGTTAGGAGAAGGATTTGGAGGTGCGTAGTAGAAATATGGAGAGGGATGTGCACGCGAGGTCTTGTGTAACAACTTCTTGAGGTGGGTTTCTTAAATTTCACTATTTGGGTGATCTATGATCAATTCCAATCCGTTCATCTTATCAAGTTCGAAGAGTAAAGTCAGAATACGTAAATTTCTTGATGATCCACATTCTAGATTGGCCGATCCTTAAAAATGGCCTAACGGGTGCTAAAATGGGCTTGATCTCAATTAACGGTCTACGCTTGATGATCAGGGTCCAAATTTTGGAAAAATATATGGTCATGATAGGCAAACAATTGTACAAAATTTAGTGGTTGATTGATGGTGAGAAATGCCTAGATCTGAAATTCCAACTTTTGGCGGAAAAGGAAGGGGCTGGCTTTGTGGTTCAACGGGTAGGATTATAGATCGGGGTCCAAATTTTGTGTAAACTCGTAGTCATATGAGTATAATAAGTGGTCCAAATTTGAGAAGCGATTGATGATGAGAAGTGGGTAAATTGAAAGGTTCAAATTTGAGAAGAGTTGGTAACTCGTTAATTTCTAGAACGGGATAACTTCGCGCATAAGAAAGAGGCTTATCAAGGTGGGGCACTCAAATCATACTATTGGTCCATGATAAAGACGATCCAAGTCACTCATATGAAGAGAAATATTTGACTACGACTAACCATCTACTTTCCTCACTCGATGGACATGAAAATTAAGGGTTAAGGGCTAAGTTGACAATTGGACCACTTCTACTATGATTTAAGGGCTGAAATTTGACGTGTATGGTTAATATGTGCCCAAAATCTTAAATCCAGGGTTTTGCGTGAAAGTGATCGTCAGAAACTATAATACTTAAAAATGGCATCTTAACTTAAGTTTAACTAATGACATTTTCGTAATTATCTGAAAAGTGCATGATTTTTGAAATCTGATCTTTCTACGATGTTTATGGGATCATTTTAAGCAACTTTTGTAAAGGGTACCCTATCGGATCTCCTACGGATGTCCCGCTATTCATAAATTAATGGTAAATGTACGATAATTAATAAAAAATAAATTAAAAATGAATTTTCAAAAATTTTCAAATAAATCTCGAAAATCTGGGGCGTTACAAACCACCCCCCTTAAAAACAAACTTCGTCCCCGAAGTTTCCTAAGCATCGTCAATAAAAGATTGAGGGCAATCTCACTTTATGACTTCTCGCCAAACTTTCTGAACTATTTCGGGTCAGACGCGATCACAATCCACCCCCCTTAAAAATAAATCCGTACTCGACATTGATTTTTACAAGCTCCCCCAAATTTCTTTCATATCATGCTTCCACTGCGCACTCTGATTCCTAGATGGTTCTGAATATATTGATTGGTCTCTCAAATCATTCAATCATCTAGCGCCCTAATATTTCTCAGGTTTGGGTAGGTGCTTTTATAGTCAAGGATCTAAGACGATTAGGGTTAAATAATTATCAAGGATGTCTGATCGCTAACGAAATGACTGATCAAGAGTTTAAAAGATAGATCTGAGTTTGATTAGGTTGGCATGATCGGATGGTCACTTGAATGAGTAGATAAACAAGCGGATAACAAAGTGAATGAGATATCATCGATAGTTCTTTAATAGATGAAAGTACGACAGAAAGGTGAGGTTAGGGATACCGTATTCTAACTCTTTATAGGGTCTAAGTGGCTAAGCTTCTATGTCCTAGGGTCATCTATACATCTATCTTATTTTAGTCATCCAAAGAAAACAATCACACACATTCCAAAAGAATGCACAAAAGTCGTCCAGTTAGAACAAGGATGTGATTTGTATTACGTCGACATCACGGGTGAACAGTTCAAGTAGATTCGGATCCGATACTTAGATCTTTTACTCGCATTTGAGCATTGAGTTCATTAGTATCCATTCGAAATTTCGAGTGTCGACCCTCGGGATTTGAACAAGGATTTAATCCTTTACACAATATATTAGGTACGGTTCTGCCCTCCCGTGCGGCCGATTTAGTCTAACATTGTGGGGACTTTCATGTAATCTCTAACAAAAAAAATCAACGAAGATCACGTAAATTAAAATCCAACAATACAAAACATTAAAACTTTACGAGATCCTATTTACTTTCATTGTTAGACATGGTCGAAGATTTATGTGAGGGATTGGTAAATGACATTTTATGGTTACGATAATCTACTTTAAGTAAGAGGGTTGGGCCTAAAATTCTTAGGGATGTATGAGAATATGTTAAGAAGTATTTCTAAGGGTGCCATCTCACAATAACTAAGCCTAAACAAGGGGTTTAGAGGTTTTCAAAGCTAAGGAACCAGGATAGTGTCGAATCTGGAACACAGGACTTATAAGCGCTCTTAGAATTTATCTCTCAAACTGAACGTCCTTTTTGCCTAAAATTTGGAGGGTAATCTGAAGGTTAGGTGAAGAATCACCCAAATTTTTCTCAGAATGAAATTCCTATGGTAAGATATGATTTTGACCTCTAAAAGTCTGAAAAACGTAACAGTCTAGCAGTTTCCAACGCAAGATTTTCTCTACTAACAGAATTTTTACGATTTATCTAAATGTCAGATTGATCTAAAATTTATGAAAGTGTTGGGTAATGAGATAAAAATATGTATAAAAATTTTCAAAAATTTATCAATTCTGAAAATATAATTCTTAGTGGTGACATTGCCAAAGGGTTAGGAAATTTGTCCTAACAAAAATAATTCAAAATAAAATAGTTATCCTTAAAATTTGATGCAAATAAATCCCATGACTCGGCATAACGCTGATCTAAATATAATAAAAAGATGAGAGCTCCAAAACTTCTAGAAAAAGTGAGAATTCACTTCCCAAAAATTCTAAAATTTCATATTTTTACGTTCATCGACTATCCTAATGATTTTAAGGGGTCTATGTTTAAGTATCTAGATTCATAACATCTCATGCATTCAATGGGGGATGAACCTAAGTGTTTTTGTTTCTATTTCATGGGAACCTAAGCCCTAAGGGATATTTATTATGAAAATGGTTGGGCTTCTCACCTAGAGGTCCCGATTGTGCTCTGATACCAACTGTAACGACCCGAGATTTTCGACTCTCGTATATAACACGACGGTCGAATTCCCAAGTAATTTATGGAATAACTAATTTTTCAAATAATAAAATATAGCATTCAGGCACAATGGCGGAAACAATTATCATATTATTCTATCAAACTTACTACGGCATCATCAATGTTTAAATAAGGGAACCAACCAATATCTATACTGATTAATTAAAATACAAAACCATGCCTTCTCTTGAAGACTTATTACAATTCCATAAATGTATCAACTACTCAAAGAAATATTTAATAAATGATAACATCAATTAAATTTCTCTAACATCGTCATCCGCCATGTGATCGTGCAAACCATCGAACTCTTTTCCTTGAAAATCGGGTTCATTACCTGGATCTTCACCTGCATCATCTAAATTGTGTTTGGGATAGCTTTAAACGCTATCATAGTGGGGAATATTTCCTCCAAGATAATCAAGAATAATAATAACGGTACAGAGTAAACGCAAGCAGTATATTATCATTTAATCAAATCAAAACAACCAGCTAAAAATCTTTGTTAATGCGATGCATGGAATGCATGCTCTGGCTAAGGCACCCTGGCTAGAATCACAATCCATGAAGTGGGAGACTCCCTGTTACGACTTCACGCTATCCACTAGTCACCAGAGGTTCCTGGGACGCACAAGCCCATAGTTTTGCCCGACCACGTGAGAAACAGGACGCTCATAGCCCAAATCTACACGTGACAGTGTACGGGAGAAGTAGGACGCTCTAGCCTATTTTCAATTCCGTACACCCACATGGAGCCAAGTGAATGCATGACTTTAGTTTTACCTTTATTTAAGTATTTTCGCATACAACCGATTTAAATAAAACTCAATGGTCACTATGGGGAGTCGCAAGCAACCCAACATAGGCCGACAGCACGGGATTAGTGTCCATAGCACCAACCCCGGCTCATGAGAATTTGTATACCATTAATGTCCACTCATTGTCCCGTTTTATGATTTCATAATGTACCAAAAAGCCAATGTTGTACATCATGACCAAATTCATTAAAATACCCATGTACTGTAAATGGATCAAATCAAGCATCATGTACATGTTAGGATCCATTAACAAACAATCACTTCATTCTCTCAGTTAAGTCAAGATATATTCTTCCATCATGGACACCTCTCACGGGTTCCATCTCTCTACATCGAATAATTTTATCAACTTAGGGACAAAGAGTATACAATAATGGGATGTCTATGTAATAATCTTATACACATATTTCACATCACAATATGAAAACTAATGTTACTTGTAACACAGACTAAGAAAATAAGGGCATAGATTTCACAAAGATAAATAACACAAATACACATGCTTCTTAGTCAAAAATCTAAAAAAAAAAAAAATCACATCACCATATAATGATATTCATTACAAATCTCACATCAAACTTCATGTTATATGGATAAGTAATTCAAAACAAAACAACTTCACATGCCACAAAAGAATCTTATGATAATCATGATATTATTAATGAAAGGCTTGAAGGAAAATCCTCACCTTAGGATGGACTTAGAAGAAGAGGGTTGTAGAAGATCCTAGCCGCTGGAAAATTATGAGAAAGAACTCCCTTCTCTTCTCTCTCTCTCTCTAGGGCATGGAGGCTAGGGTTAGGAGAAGGATTTGGAGGTGCGTAGTAGAAATATGGAGAGGGATGTGCACGCGAGGTCTTGTGTAACAACTTCTTGAGGTGGGTTTCTCAAATTTCAATATTTGGGTGATCTATGATCAATTCCCATCCGTTCATCTTATCAAGTTCGAAGAGTAGAGTCAGAATACGTAAATTTCTTGATGATCCACATTCTAGATTGGCCGATCCTTGAAAATGGCCTAACGGGTGCTAAAATGGGCTTGATCTCAATTAACGGTCTACGCTTGATGATCAGGGTCCAAATTTTGGAAAAATATATGGTCATGATAGGCAAACAATTGTACAAAATTTAGTGGTTGATTGATGGTGAGAAATGCCTAGATCTGAAATTCCAACTTTTGGCGGAAAAGGAAGGGGCTGGCTTTGTGGTTCAACGGTGTAGGATTATAGATCGGGGTCCAAATTTTGTGTAAATTCGTAGTCATATGAGTATAATAAGTGGTCCAAATTTGAGAAGCGATTGATGGTGAGAAGTGGGTAAATTGAAAGGTTCAAATTTGAGAAGAGTTGGTAACTCGTTAATTTCTAGAACGGGATAACTTCGCGCATAAGAAAGAGGCTTATCAAGGTGGGGCACTCAAATCATACTATTGGTCCATGATAAAGACGATCCAAGTCACTCATATGAAGAGAAATATTTGACTATGACTAACCATCTACTTTCCTCACTCGATGGACATGAAAATTAAGGGTTAAGGGCTAAGTTGACAATTGGACCACTTCTACTATGATTTAAGGGCTGAAATTTGACGTGTATGGTTAATATGTGCCCAAAATCTTAAATCTAGGGTTTTGCGTGAAAGTGATCGTCAGAAACTATAATACTTAAAAATGGCATCTTAACTTAAGTTTAACTAATGACATTTTCGTAATTATCTGAAAAGTGCATGATTTTTGAAATCTGATCTTTCTACGATGTTTATGGGATCATTTTAAGCAACTTTTGTAAAGGGTACCCTATCGAATCTGCTACGGATGTCCCGCTATTCGCAAATTAACAGTAAATGTACGATAATTAATAAAAAATAAATTAAAAATGAATTTTCAAAAATTTTCAAATAAATCTCGAAAATCTGGGGCGTTACATACCCCTATCATTACCCTAACCTACACACACCATACCTATCCCATTCCTCTCTCACCAAAGTCAACTCCAACCCATTCCTCACATGTCCTCTCCCATCATCATCATCATTACATCATGCACCCCCCTCTTCCCATACAAGAGCCATACGTAGGGGGGGTGGCCTTCTCATATTCCAAGATTTGAGAGAGAGAGAGAGAGAGAACAAGAGAGAGAGAGAGAGAGAGAGAGAGAGAGAGAGAGAGAGAGGAAAGAGATTTGAGAGATTGAGTGAGTTTAGAGAGAGATTTAGAGGGAGATCAAGAGAGAAAGAGAGAGGTTGAAGGAGGAGATCAAGCTTGGAGGACCCCGATCATCATCCGGACCGTCCGATCGGCAATCCAACCGTCCAACCATCATAGTGAGTGCAAACTTCCCCCCTCTTCTCGTTTACCTTTCATTTTCTTTCGTTGGGCCCATCTTGTGATGGGCAATGAGATGGATGGGCTGGATCATCCATGTATAGGCCCCACATAACTATAATAATAATAATAATAGTAATTATTATTATTATTATTATAAAAAAAAATAGGGGAGAAGAGGAGGCCCTGGACAGACAGCGTCCAGAGGACGCTGCTGCCCAGCAGCGCCTAGCCCAATTTGGGCGTTAGCATTGGGGCTAACTCATGGGACCCACCTTGATGCATGTATTTGATCAATGCCGTCCACCTGTTTCTCCAGCCCATTTTAAGGCTGGCTACCAACAATGAAGAAGATCCAGATCTCGAGTGGACCACACCATCGAAAACAGTGGAGAACACAATGTCCACTATTGAAACTTTCGTGGCCCACCGTGATGTTTGTAGACGGAATCACCTACCCAATATTGGGCTTATTAGGTCCCCAACGAGCTGGGAAACTTGATGAATGGATTGGATCTTCCCTAAGTAGGCCCCACCAGAAATAAATAAGAAGAAAAAAAAGGAAAGCAAATAACGTCCAGACGCTGGACGTTCACCGCGTCAGGGACGCTGGAACCGTCCAGCGTCCGGATTGCATGAATGGGGTCCCCACTCGTGGGACCCACCTTGATGTTTATTTTGTATCCACGCCGTCCATTTGTTCACAGAGATCATTTTAGGGCCAGGCCCCAAATTTGAAACCAATCCAAATTTTAAGTGGACCGCACCGCGTAAAACAGTGGAAATAAGGATTTCTACTGTCAGAAATCCTTCGGCCCACTTTTAAGCTTCTAGCTTGAATCATATATCCAATATTGGGCTCATTGGGCCCACAATGAGATGGCCCAGCTGATAGACGGAGTGGATCACTCTTTGTGGGCCCCACTCGATGAAAACTACGAAAAAACAAAAAAAAAGAAAGAGAGAAAGGAAGGGAGGGGCGTCCGGGCGCTGGGCGTACCAGCGTCCACGGACGCTGGCTCGTGCTGCCAGCTGGAGGCCCAGTCGTGGGTCCCACCATGATGCATGTGCTGTATCCACACCGTCCATCCGTTTGGGGAGATCATTTTAGGGCATGACTCCAAGATTGAGTCAGATCCAGGTCTCAAGGGGGCCCCACCACAGAAAACAGTAGGGACAGTGGCCCTACCGTTAAAACCTTCTTATGGCCCACCATGATGTTTATTTGAGATCCAACCTGTTCATAAGTTCACACATACATGGAGGGAGGAAAAACAAAAATATCAGCTTGATCGGGAACTTCTGTGGGCCCCGCTTATAATAAAAACAAAAATACATATATAAAAAAAAGGGGGTCACTGGACAGACAGCGTCCAGGGGACGCTGCTGCCCAGCAGCCTTCTGGCGTCACCCTATGGGCCCCACTCGCTGGGCCCACCTAGAATGTATGTGCCTTATCAATTCCGTCCATATGTTTTTCCGACTCATTTAGTGGCTGAGCCCAAAATTTAAGCATATCCAAATGTCAAGTGGACCATGCCATGGGCAACAGTGGAAATAATGATCTCCACCGTCGAAACCTTCCCGGGCGCTCCAGTGAGTTTAATTGTCATTCAACCTGTTCATAAGATCACATGGATATGAATGAAGGAGAAAACAAAAATAATTAGTTTGATTCAAAACTCTTGGGGCCCATTTGGGTGCTACGCTCTGTGGGTCCCACCACGATGCGTCTGTTTTATCTATGCTGCCCATCTGTTTTTCCATATTATTTTAGTCCATGGTCCCTCCAAGAAAAGATGAGGCAATCCAAACCTCAAGTGGACCACATTGTAGGAAACAGTGGTCATTGATGCCCACCTTTGAAACCTTCCTTAGGGCCATTGTAATGCTTATTTATCCATCTAACCAAAGGTGAAGGGGCCCAACTTTGGGTCCCACCTTGATGAATGTTGGGTATACTTTGTCGTTCTTCTTGGCAAAGGTGTGGGCCCAGTTTTGAGTGGGCCACACGTAGTAAATAAGGGTGATTGAATGCCTACCATTGGAAACTTTACAGGACCCATCTGTTATGTTTATTTGCCATTCTCCTTGTTCTTAAATCACTCAACCATGGGTAGGGTTCCACACATGTGGTGTGCGGGCCCCACCATGGTGTTTGGTTGCCATCTCACTTGATTAGTGGGAAAGCACAAATATCGGGTTAATCCCAAACTGTTGGGGCCCATTGATGTATGTGGCTTCCCCACTCCTTTGTGCGGTTATACCCAACCACGAGTCCACCTTGTTATGCATGTGTTCTATCCACGTCAGCCATTGGCCTCCATGGTGCGATATGTATGTCGACCATCCATTAGGACCGCCTTAAATTTGTGATCTTGATCCAAACCATCCAAATGAATGGACCCTAGCATGTTATGTACAGGATGGCTTTGGGACCACCTTAGTGTGTGTGTTCGAATGACCGCATTGTCCATCCCGTGGACCCACCTTGATGATTAGTTGTGTAAACCCTTATTGAAAGGTCATCCTTAGAGTTTGCTCGATCCAAAGTCACAGGGCTACTTTCTTAAACTCAACCTGTTGAACCGTCTTGTCAATTCACCTTGTTAACTCACCATGTTGACCCGCCTTGTCAACCTGCCTTATTGACTCACCTTGTTGACTCACCATGTTGACTCACCATGTTGATTGATCCTGGTAACTCAGCTTGTTATATACTCATATGACTCACCCCTCCTACCCTTGTACCCAACTATTAAAGAACACCATATCATGTATATCCCATCCACACCGTCCATTTACCTATAGGACGAGTATGGGGCTCATCCTCGATGTTAGTATGTCATCTAGGCCATCCATTATATGGAGCCTATCTTGTAGTACAAGGTTAGACCTGTTGTCCCTTTTTGGACCTCATTGTATTGACCATCTATCGCAGATTACCCTACCATTTATAATCCTCTGTCATGACATGTCTATCTTGCAACCTCCTTCTATGACATTCCTTTTACGGACCATTATTGTGTTCATCTCCACTGTACTACAGGATTATGGGTCTCGGCATGATTTTGAGTATTCCACTCTTGCCGCTCAAGTAGGTTCTACCTTTGATGTGTCGGTAGTGTTTTCAATCATTTTCTTTCCATTTGAGTTATCTGAATATTGAAGGTTAATCCACACCGTTCAGTTGTTGGACCGTCTGTGTTGTTGTATACCATCCATTTAGAGTCTTATCTCTTTATGTTTGCTTGTATTATAAGTGAATTATCTTTTTATGCTATTTTTAGTATGTCTGTTGCCACAGGTAGTGTTATTTGGAATACTCTTATGCGATCTATATAGTATATGCTTTGACGACTACTATGCATGTGTAATGAGTATGCATCCCGAATCACCATTGTTAGTTGGGGACCACTAGGGCATAAACGCATTCATAAAGCATTCGAGATGTAGTCGCGCAAATGTAATTCACGTGCTCTCTATCGCAAACCTCTCCAATAGGTATGGGACTATTCGAGGATAGGAATCTATCATCCTGACTTACACTGTATGGTAGGCATAACTTAGCGTACCTTGTATAGCCCTTAGTGCGAGATTCCCTGGCTAGCAACATCCCGCACTATGACTCGATCATTCATATGTGTCCCCTCATTTTAATCATATCTCAAATAGGTTGGACTAGATTGATTTATTGCCATCGTGGTAGATGGACTACTTGTTGGCACTCATACTGTATACTTGACTCATGCATCATGAATGCTTGGCTCATCTGATTGTTTTGTATCAACCGGCCATATCGGTCGTGATTGTCGTGCAGTTCATTACCAGTTGACGGTGACATTGTGTTTGAGACCTTATAGTTTTATGGTGCTCTTTGGAGACTTGCACGGGCATGTTGTCCCACGTTTGTATGCATGATTGCATTTCGCACCGTCTGCTTGTGCCGCATATAGCATGGTTACTACGTTGCAACCACAGTTCCATCGTAGTTTGCAGAACACTGGAAATATGTGATCTTTAAACTGGATGCCAAAGATGTACTTGGGTGAAAGTCCCTGATCCTGTTGGTACCAAGGTGGGTGCTCCATTCAAGGACCGGGTGGTTTAATCATACACCAGTATGCTGAATACCAAACGGCGGTGTTTTCCACTGCACGTGGTCAGTTTGGAAGGAGGTCTGACCTAACCTGCCGGAAGAGTTTTGGCAAAGTGGGTTGAGTTTGACCAGCTGTGAGTAGGTCCGCTATTGCCCCAGATAGGCTTTGGCATTTCTACTGGTGAGTAGTGAGGTCTGTGAGACCCCGGTGATGTTCCGTTTCAGAGATGGTATTGGTATCAGTGATGTGAATGATGTTCTGTATGGTGTGGGACGGTCCTGACGTGGGCGGGTGTGGTGTGGGCGGGGCTACAAGCCTGGGCGAGCTACCACACTGGGCGAGCTACCAGTTCCGAGTCCTACATTATTTAGGCGATCGCGTTATGACTGTTCGTATCTGGACCACTATACTGAGAGGTGGTGATTTGCATACATGCATTGGATCATTGTATGGGACATTAGGCCCTGTAGGCCATTGCATAGTATGAGTATATAGCCTTGGTAGGCTGGTTACCTGTATTGCATGCTTGCATAGCCATGACAGGCTAGTTATCTGTATTACATGATTGCATAGCCGTTGTAGGCTGGTTATTCATATCATATGATTGTGTAGCCTAATTAGGCTAAGTTTTGGTTAAGTTTTCTCATCATGCTTTACTGCTTAATCTGATATTTATCATGTTTGTCATACGCATTGCGCACGCACACACGCACTCACAAAGCTTCGTTCGAAGCTTATGCGCGTTTGTTACGCTGCAGGTTATACCAGGGTGTATCAGCAACGTTGAGTTCGAGTTGGGAGTGCAGTAGCAGGAGGTGCCGGATTGTGCACAGTTTTTATATTTACACATTGTGTATTTACTTTTCAGTGCTGTATATAAACGAAATGATTTAGTGGAAATATTGTGTTTGTCTTTGATGGTACTCATATGGTGATGCTCATGTTTCAAAAAAAAAATTTAGACCCTAAAATCCTCCTTGTGGTATCCCAGGATCGGAACCTGGCGTGTGGGGTTAGGATTCGTGATCGGGGTACTATGGAGGCTGCCACCTTTGAATTCGGGTTACAGCGAATGGACGTCGAGAACCGAATTTGGGGCGTGACAGGAGTTGGTGTCAGAGACAGACTTGGGAGCTACCTGTGAACAACACAATGTTTCTACTTAGCATTTTAGGATTAGATCACCCCTCACTTGATGATATTTGCGAACTTAGAATCACTAGAATTCCCAATGGTATAGTTCTTTAATGGTAATATGTTTGCAGTTTTCTGAGGCTAAGGGTTTCTTGTCCCTTCTTTTTTTAAAGATGGACGCGACACCAGTAGCTGAAGTTGAGGCTGGTACGTCCCAGCCAGAGTTAGCACCTGTCACCCTAGTAAGCGCAGAGCAATTCAAGGGGATGCTCCAGTTGATGACCGCTTTATTTGAGCGACAACAAGCACCCCCGAGTGACAGCAGGAAGAGGAAGTTCTCCCCTAGCAGTTCCCAAACGACACAATTTTCAGAGAAGACCCCATCGCGAATCTCAGGTCACTGTTTCGAGTGCGGTGAAGCTGGCCATCGAAGGAAGGAATGCCCTCAGCGACCAAGAGCACCTAAACAACAACCATGACGCAGAGCACCGATTGCACCAATCCCTCCGATCGTAGGTCCTCGAAGAACTAGGCGTCAAAGGAAGGTTCATCGACAGAAGCCGCCTACGACACCAGGAGCACCCGACCTCCAAAAGCCATTCAAGGGCACTTGTTTCGAGTGTGGCGAGATTGGACACCGAATTAGGGATTGCCCATCCCGTCAGCAGCAGTACTAGAGCGTTGTTCCCTCGACCCCGACATTTTGAGGCAGACACCAGAGAAGATTGACACCATCAAGAGGTGTACGCATGTTATGTGGACTTAGCAATGTTCGCGAACTTTAATTAATTTTCGTATGCTTTTTAGTTTTTATCTATATATCTGTGTGGTTTGCTTTGACTTCGGTTGGTTGTGAATTTCGAGGACGAAATTTTTATAAGGAGGGGAGAGTTGTAAGACCCGTACCCTGAATTGCCCTCCGTACGTTTAGTTTACGGTACCGGTACGTCCCGGATGGACCAGATTAGCTAGCCTTGATCGCGACCCTGATTTAGTACCTCAACGACCTAAGACTTGTACCCTTGCGACCGCGCGGGCGCCACAATTCCAACGCCGCGCGGCACGCCCTATTGCGATACCCAGTGTGTAAGATGCGTACTTTTGCGCAGTTCGAGGTGGGTCGCGCAACGCGTGTGTGGCGTGGGTCCCACTTGCACAAATCCCAACAACATGTCAAATCAATCACCATCACCCTCACCCATACCCCTATCATTACCCTAACCTACACACACCATACCTATCCCATTCCTCTCCCACCAAAGTCAACTCCAACCCATTCCTCCCATGTCCTCTCCCATCATCATCATCATTACATCATGCACCCCCCTCTTCCCATACAAGAGCCATATGTAGGGGGGGTGGCCTTCTCATATTCCAAGATTTGAGAGAGAGAGAGAGAGAGAGAGAGAGAGAGAGAGAGAGCAAGAGAGAGAGAGAGAGAGAGAGAAGAAAGAGATTTGAGAGATTGAGTGAGTTTAGAGAGAGATTTAGAGGGAGATCAAGATAGAAAGAGAGAGGTTGAAGGAGGAGATCAAGCTTGGAGGACCCCGATCATCATCCGGACCGTCCGATCGACAATCCAACCGTCCAACCATCATAGTGAGTGCAAACTTCCCCCCTCTTCTCGTTTACCTTTCATTTTCTTTCGTTGGGCCCATCTTGTGATGGGCAATGAGATGGATGGGCTGGATCATCCATGTATAAGCCCCACATAACTATAATAATAATAATAATAATAATAATAATAATAATAATAATAATAATTATTATTATTATTATTATTATTATTATTATTATAAAAAAATAGGGGAGAAGAGGAGGCCGCTGGACAGACAGCGTCCAGAGGATGCTGCTGCCCAGCAGCACCTAGCCCAATTTGGGCGTTAGCATTGGGGCCAACTCATGGGACCCACCTTGATGCATGTATTTGATCAATGCCGTCCACCTGTTTCTCCAGCCCATTTTAAGGCTGGCTACCAACAATGAAGAAGATCCAAATCTCGAGTGGACCACACCATCAAAAACAGTGGAGAACACAATGTCCACTATTGAAACTTCCGTGGCCCACCGTGATGTTTGTAGACGGAATCACCTGCCCAATATTAGGCTTATTAGGTCCCCAACGAGCTGGGAAACCTGATGAATGGATTGGATCTTCCCTAAGTGGGCCCCACCTGAAATAAATAAGAAGAAAAAAAAGGAAAGCAAATAACGTCCAGACGCTAGACGTTCACCGCGTCAGGGACGCTGGAACCGTCCAGCGTCCGGATTGCATGAATGGGGTCCCCACTCATGGGACCCACCTTGATGTTTATTTTGTATCCACGCCGTCCATTTGTTCGCCCAGATCATTTTAGGGCCAGGCCCCAAATTTGAAACCAATCCAAATTTTAAGTGGACCGCACCGCGTAAAACAGTGGAAATAAGGATTTCTACTGTCAGAAATCCTTCGGCCTACTTTTAAGCTTCTAGCTTGAATCATATATCCAATATTGGGCTCATTGGGCCCACAATGAGATGGCCCAGCTGATAGATGGAGTGGATCACTCTTATGTGGGCCCCACTCGATGAAAACTACGAAAAAACAAAAAAAAAAGAAAGAGAGAAAGGAAAGGAGGGGCGTCCGGGAGCTGGCGGACCAGCGTCCACGGACGCTGGCTCGTGCTGCCAGCTGGAGGCCCAGTCGTGGGTCCCACCATGATGCATGTGCTGTATCCACACCATCCATCCGTTTGGGGAGATCATTTTAGGGCATGACTCCAAGATTGAGTCAGATCCAGGTCTCAAGGGGGCCCCACCACAGAAAACAGTAGGGACAGTGGCCCTACCGTTGAAACTTTCTTATGGCCCACCATGATGTTTATTTGAGATCCAACCTGTTCATAAGTTCACACATACATGGAGGAAGGAAAAATAAAAATATCAGCTTGATCGGGAACTTCTGTGGGCCCCGCTTATAATAAAAACAAAAAATATATATATAAAAAAAAGGGGGTCGCTGGACAGACAGCGTCCAGGGGACGCTGCTGCCCAGCAGCCTTCTGGCGTCACCCTATGGGCCCCACTCGCTGGGCCCACCTAGAATGTATGTGCCTTATCAATTCCGTCCATATGTTTTTCCGGCTCATTTAGTGGCTGAGCCCAAAATTTAAGCATATCCAAATGTCAAGTGGACCATGCCATGGGAAACAGTGAAAATAATGATCTCCACCGTCGAAACCTTCCTGGGCCCTCCAGTGAGTTTAATTGTCATTCAACCTGTTCATAAGATCACATGGATATGAATGAAGGAGAAAACAAAAATAATTAGTTTGATTCAAAACTCTTGGGGCCCATTTGGGTGCTACGCTCTGTGGGTCCCACCACGATGCGTCTGTTTTATCTATGCTGCCCATCTGTTTTTCCATATTATTTTAGTCCATGGGCCCTCCAAGAAAAGATGAGGCAATCCAAACCTCAAGTGGACCACATTGTAGGAAACAGTGGTCATTGATGCCTACCTTTGAAACCTTCCTTGGGGCCATTGTAATGTTTATTTATCCATCTAACCAAAGGTGATGGGGCCCAACTTTGGGTCCCACCTTGATGAATGTTGGGTATACTTTGTCATTCTTCTTGGCAGAGGTGTGGGCCCAGTTTTGAGTGGGCCACACGTAGTAAATAAGGGTGATTGAATGCCTACCATTGGAAACTTTACAGGACCTATCTGTTATGTTTATTTGCCATTCTCCTTGTTCTCAAATCACTCAACCATGGGTAGGGTTCCACACATGTGATGTGCGGGCCCCACCATGGTGTTTGGTTGCCATCTCACTTGATTAGTGGGAAAGCACAAATATTGGGTTAATCCCAAACTGTTGGGGCCCATTGATGTATGTGGCTTCCCCACTCCTTTGTGCGGTTATACCCAACCACGGGTCCACCTTGTTATGCATGTGTTCTATCCACGTCAGCCATTGGCCTCCATGGTGCGATATGTATGTCGACCATCCATTAGGACCGCCTTAAATTTGTGAGCTTGATCCAAACCATCCAAATGAATGGACCCTAGCATGTTATGTACAGGATGGCTTTGGGACCACCTTAGTGTGTGTGTTCGAATGACCGCATTGTCCATCCCGTGGGCCCACCTTGATGATTAGTTGTGTAAACCCTTATTGAAAGGTCATCCTTAGAGTTTGCTCGATCCAAAGTCACAGGGCAACTTTCTTAAACTCACCCTGTTGAACCATCTTGTCAATTCACCTTGTTAACTCACCATGTTGACCCGCCTTGTCAACCTGCCTTATTGACTCACCTTGTTGACTCACCATGTTGACTCACCATGTTGATTGATCCCGGTAACTCAGCTTGTTGTATACTCATATGACTCACCCCTCCTACCCTTGTACCCAACTATTAAAGACCACCATATCATGTATATCCCATCCACACCGTCCATTTACCTATAGGACGAGTATGGGGCTCATCCTCGATGTTAGTATGTCATCTAGGCCATCCATTATATGGAGCCTATCTTGTAGTACAAGGTTAGACCTGTTGTTCCTTTTTGGACCTCATTGTATTGACCATCTATCGCAGATTACCCTACCATTTATAATCCTTTGTCATGACATGTCTATCTTGCAACCCCCTTCTATGACATTCCTTTTACGGACCATTATTATGTTCATCTCCACTGTACTACAGGATTATGGGTCTCAACATGATTTTGAGTATTCCACTCTTGCCGCTCAAGTAGGTTCTACCTTTGATGTGTCAGTAGTGTTTTCAATCATTTTCTTTCCATTTGAGTTACCTGAATATTGAAGGTTAATCCACACCGTTCAGTTGTTGGACCGTCTGTGTTGTTGTATACCATCCATTTAGAGTCTTATCTCTTTATGTTTGCTTGTATTATAAGTGAATTATCTTTTTATGCTATTTTTAGTATGTCTGTTGCCACACGTAGTGTTATTTGGAATACTCTTATGTGATCTATATAGTATATGCTTTGACGACCACTATGCATGTGTAATGAGTATGCATCCCGAATCACCATTGTTAGTTGGGGACCACTAGGGCATAAACGCATTCATAAAGCATTCGAGATGTAGTCGCGCAAATGTAATTCACGTGCTCTCTATCGCAAACCTCTCCAATAGGTATGGGACTATTCGAGGATAGGAATCTATCATCCTGACTTACACTGTATGGTAGGCATAACTTAGCATACCTTGTAGCCCGTAGTGCGAGATTCCCTGGCTAGCAACATCCCGCACTATGACTCGATCATTCATATGTGTCCCCTCATTTTAATCATATCTCAAATAGGTTGGACTAGATTGATTTATTGCCATCGTGGTAGATGGACTACTTGTTGGCACTCATACTGTATACTTGACTCATGCATCATGAATGCTTGGCTCATCTGATTGTTTTGTATCAACCGGCCATATCGGTCGTGATTGTCGTGCAGTTCATTACCAGCTGACGGTGACATTGTGTTCGAGACCTTATAGTTTTATGGTGCTCTTTGGAGACTTGCACGGGCATGTCGTCCCACGTTTGTATGCATGATTGCATTTCGCACCGTTTGCTTGTGCCGCATGTAGCATGGTTACCACGTTGCAACCACAGCTCCATCGTGGTTTGCAGAACACCGGAAATATGTGATCTTTAAACTGGATGCCAAAGATGTCCCTGGGTGAAAGTCCCTTATCCCGTTGGTACCAAGGTGGGTGCTCCATTCAAGGACCGGGTGGTTTAATCATACACCAGTATGCCGAATACCAAACGGTGGTGTTTTCCACTGCACGTGGTCAGTTTGGAAGGAGGTCTGACCTAACCTGCCGGAAGAGTGTTGGCAAAGTGGGTTGAGTTTGACCAGCTGTGAGTAGGTCCGCTATTGCACCAGATAGGCTTTGGCATTTCTACTGGTGAGTAGTGAGGTCTGTGAGACCCCGGTGATGTTCCGTTTCAGAGATGGTATTGGTATCAGTGATGTGACTGATGTTCTGTATGGTGTGGGACGGTCCTGACGTGGGCGGGTGTGATGTGGGCGGGGCTGCAAGCCTGGGCGAGCTACCAGTTCCGAGTCCTGCATTATTTAGGCAATCGTGTTATGACTGTTCGTATCTGGACCACTGTACTGAGAGGTGGTGATTTGCATACATGCATTGGATCATTGTATGGGACATTAGGCCCTGTAGGCTATTGCATAGTATGAGTATATAGCCTTGGTAGGCTGGTTACCTGTATTGCATGCTTGCATAGCCATGGCAGGCTAGTTATCTGTATTACATGCTTACATAGCCGTTGTAGGCTGGTTATTCATATCATATGATCGTGTAGCCTAATTAGGCTAAGTTTTGGTTTAGTTTTCTCATCATGCTTTACTGCTTACTCTGATATTTATCATGTTTGTCATACGCATTGCGCACGCACACACGCACTCACAAAGCTTCGTTCGAAGCTTATTCGCGTTTGTTACGCTGCAGGTTATACCAGAGTGTATCAGCAACGTTGAGTTGGAGTTGGGAGTGCAGTAGCAGGAGGTGCTGGATTGTGCACAGTTTTTATATTTACGCATTGTGTATTTACTTTTCAGTACTGTATATAAACGAAATGATTTAGTGGAAATATTGTGTTTGTCTTTGATGGTACTCATATGGTGATGCTCATGTTTAAAAAAAAAAAAAATTCAGACCCTAAAATCCTCCTTGTGGTATCCCAGGATCGGAACCTGGCGTGTGGGGTTAGGATTTGAGATCGGGGTACTATGGAGGCTGCCACCTCTGAATTCGGGTTACAACGAATGGACGTCGAGAACCGAATTTGGAGCGTGACAGGACACGAGTGGCATGATGGAGGAGCTGATGGACGGACATCCATTGCAGCTGCAGAGGTAGATGTTGAAGATGAAAGAAGTGTCCGTCACCGATGTGGCGTCCACCTCTTGAACTGGATGTTGGATGATGGCCAATGTTCCTGTAGCTGTACATGCGGAGAGAATGTGTTGGTGTCGTCCAACATTACTAGACGTTGCAGATGGAGAGGGAGCTCCCAGGAGGTGGGGCCCACATGCGATGGTGATTGGTTGGAGTTATGGGCGGCCTCCCATTTACTGAAACCTCTATTGATGAGGTGAAGAACGATTGAATGACAAAGAAAAGATCAAGTGAATGATCCAGTCGTTCCTACAGACGGCGCCAATCTGTTAACACTAAAAATTGGCTAACAGATGTTGGTCAGGGACCAACTTTGATTCTTCGTCATCTGATCTCCACTTAGAGATGAATGGTGTAGATTGAGGGATCTGCAACCACCAACAAAGGTTAGGACCGCCGCCGGTTAGCCCGACTTACGGCCCTCCGATAGCAAAGTCAGTACATATGCTGAAAGAAAAGGTTATTCGAGTTTTAATGGCGGTGGATCCCATACCTGGAGAGAGTGCGGAGGGCTTCTTTATAAATAATTATTGGAGAGATTGATCCCAAATTTGTTAGGATAATCCATATCTTATCTGGATCAATGGGATAAGTCGTATCCTTATCTTATCCTGGATCAGTGGGATAAGTCTTTATCTTATTTGGATCAGTGGGATAAACATTATCCTTATCTTATCAAGAGAGATAAACCAAGGCGGATGAGGCTAGGCCTCTTGCCGAGCTGAGGGCCAAATGTTGAGTCGAAGTGGGCCGAGGTTAAGAGTGCCGTATGTCGAGCTCGAGTGGGCTGAGGCCGAGAAGGCCGAATGCCGAGCCCGAGTGGGCCGAGGCTTGAGAAGGCCGAATACTGAGCCCAAGTAGGCCGAGGCCTGAGAAGGCCGAATGTCAAGCCCGAGTGGGCCGAGAACTTAGAAGGTCGTATGTCAAGCCCGAGTGGGCTGAGGCCTGAGAAGGTCGTATGTCGAGCCTGAGTGGGCTGAAGCCAAGAAGGCCGAATGCCGAGCCCGAGTGGGCCGAGGCCTGAGAAGGCTGAATGCTGAGCCCAAGTAAGCCGATGCCTGAGAAGGCCGAATGCTGAGCCCAAGTGGGCCGATACCTGAGAAGGCTGAATGTCGAGCCCGAGTGGGCTGAGGCCGAATGCTGACTTAGCTTCCTCTCCTAAATAGTCGGTCCATGACCATACTTGGTGTAGAAGACTAACCCCAGTGGAAAGTTTTCTATGTTTTGAGCTTAGCCCGAATTTACCCGTAACAGTGATAAATATATTTATGGTGAAAAAATGGTGATATTTAATAGAATACAAGAAAAGCATAATATGCGAATATGAATGCAATGATTGTCTTTAACAATCTAAAGATAGTCTATGTGAAATCTGTTAATGAGAGTTCTTATGGGGTATTTATAAACTTTCTTGGCAACTAATGATGATGTGTAGCTTATTGATTGGTTGATGACTGTGCCACTTGGCATACGCATCGCTCTAAAGAGGTATGGCTATTGACATGGCATAATATGGGGCCAAATTGGCCCACATGGTAGAGTCTTGGCATGAACTTACGGTATAGTTGTGGTATGGGGTCGTGCCATCTAGCTGCGTCATCATTGTTTTTCACACATCTTTTAGCCACTCTATCTCTCATTCAGCTTAAGTTAACCTTGTACTTAGCAAAATTTTACACTTTTCAGGTCCCAACATTCCTAAAATTTCTTTACTACCACTCCCTGTAACCACAATGCCATTTACATATATATCAATATAATTAGACCAAAGGCGCATCTTCATATAAAAACATAATGATCACCACGACTTGGAACAAAACTTTATGCCAACACCACCTTGTTAAATTTATTAAACCATGCACGATAAATCACCTTTCTTAGCACACAAACCTTATTTGACTCCCATGAGCAAGAAATGTAGATTGTTGCTCTACATATCCTCTTTGAGATCATCATGGAAAAAAAAGGAATTTTTAACATGAAGCTAAAAAGAGGTTATCCATGATTAACAGCAATAAAAAGAATGACATAAATGAAATTAAGCTTGGCAACTGGAGAGAAAGTTTCGATATAGTTATGCCAAGAGTCTAAGTGTGTCCCTGAGCAACTAAGCGAGCATTCAATCTTTTAATTGTGCCATTAAGTTAAAATTTAATAGTAGGCATTTACCAACAATACATTTACTGACAGAAATATTAGTTAGCACCGAAGTGTAATTTTGATGAAGTGCAATTGTTTCTTCTTTTATACTACTACTCCTTATATGCTAAAGCTTCCTAATATGACTTAGTAATAGAATGAGATGATATAAACAAGTCAAGCGTATGAAAGGCAGAAGAAACATGCGGGCCTGTTTGGAATGTGGCATTAGGTAGCAAGGAAATGCAATGTAAATTCCATTCTAGCATTTGGAGTCCATATCATATCATCTTGTCCTTGCTGAAGATGTTGTGGAAAGTCCGGTGGATTTCAAAATCCACTACGTCCTTAGGCCTCATCTCGATGTATATGTTTTATCCACACCCTCCATCCTTATGTGCCCTTTACGCATGACAATTGAGTTGCATATGCATATAGGTGATCAACATCAGTTATGAAATCTAATCCATTGATTACAATTATACAGTCTACTAAATGTTGGTTTCACTTAATACAACATTTTTCTCAAAGGAAGAATTTGATCCCAAACGTGGGATTGGACTGTCAAACTATTATGGTATTTTCATACATAGAATCATTGTTCAATAATGGTGTTAGTTCCTCCTAATGTTATTCCATACCATTTAATCCTTAGCTTTAAACATGCCTTAAAGTTCCTATCATGACCGGTCATCTATAGTGCATGGAGGCCAGGTCATTTCGGGGGTGTTTGATTTTCTATTTACTATTGTAATTTGTGGTAAATAAGTAATCATTATTTACAATTTGAATTACTGCCAGCTGCCCCTACAACGTTTGGTTGGCTTGACACTAATACCAACGAGGCCTAAGTAAAACTTTGTGGGGCCCACTATGATGTACGTGTCCGATCCACGTCGTCAATCCATTTTACTAGCTCATTTTAGAGTATGAGTCCAAAACTAATGCAAATGCAAAGCGCAAGTGGACCACACCAAAAGAAATAAGAGAAGTTAAACACTTAACATTGAAAACTTCCTGCGGGCCTTAAAAGTTTTGAATCAAGTTGATATTTTTGTTTTCCCTTCATCCATGTATGTGTGCCCCTATGAACATGTTCGATCACAGATACACATCAGTGTACTCCCCTCAAATGGTTTCACCTTTCAACAGTAGACATCATTATCTCCTTGTTTTCGCTGGTGTGGTCCACTTGAGCTTATAATATACTACATTTTTTGGATCATGCCCTAAAATGAGTTTGTAAAATGGATGTACGACATGGATTAAACACATACATCACGATGGGACCCACGGATTTCACTCAAGATTCTCATCCAATTTTCAAAAAGGCAATCTAAAAAATCAAGGTGTAAATACTCATTCACTCTCTTCCAAAAAATAATGAGATCTCATCATTACTTATTTACCACCATTTACAATGGTACATAAATAGAAAAACAAATACCTCCTTAAGTATTGGTAAAGCGAGGAGTATTATCAAGGATCTGAAGAGATGATCGCCAAGGATGAGACAAAATCTTTGTTGGATATAGATGAGGAATGGATCTTTAGCATTCTCTCCACTATTCATTTTTTGCTCATCGAAAATGATAGTCACCTTACCAAAAAAAGACACACCGACACCAAGTATGGCCGATGGTTTAGACAATCAATCTTGACATCAAGTCCGTCACCACACATAAGATGACCCATATGACTAATATAGGCATGTCCAAGTACCTGTATGGTCATGGCCAAGCACTAAGTTCCATGGATCCTAACTCTCATAGCCATAGACCATTATCCAATCTCAAGGTTCCTGAGGATAACAGAACTCATAAGAATAAACATGTTTCATACATACTAAGCCAATGAATGAGTAATCCATATAAAGAAAGTCAAGAGGCAATTAAACATTGATTTTTCAGGGCATTAACCTAACAAAATGTGTATTGACCACCCTATCTCCAAATTTATTTCTTTTTAGAGCTTGTTTGGAACCGTTGAATTAATGCACTTTAAGTAAGATACATGTATGTGTTCTAATACATGTACATGTACTTTAAGTAGATACATGTATGTATTTCAATACATGTACATGTATTTTATGAAATACATGTATTTGTTTCAATACATGCTTGAGAAGAATGTGAAGGGTTTTGAACATGCATGTATTCATGCTAAGAAATTTATGAAAATGTGTATGTCTCTTAATTGAAAAGTGTTGAGCTCTTAAATTATACATATTCTAACCCCGTTTCATCACATTTCATGCATGATTTCTATGATTAAAAGACTAATCTAATGCATGTTTGTGATTATAGGAATGAGAGAGAGAAGTTATGAATTTGATGTTAAAAGGGTCCTTTGGAACTACATTGAAGACACTAAAAAGAAGCCCTGAAGAATCACGTCAGAAAGACCTGGATCGACCAGAAGAAAAGAGGAAATCAGCAACCAACATCTGGTCGGGCGCCTGATATACAAAGTGGATTTTATAAAAAACGTGCTGGATGAATTGAAGCATGGTCGGGCGCCTGACCAACACCTGACCGGGCGCCCGACCAACGTCCGACTACCGGCGTAAGTGCGTAACTCCTTACGCGATCCAAGGCGGTGCATAATTTTTCTTATAGAAGAACACCTTTGCATCCTTGCTAAGGTATCCTAGAAGAGTTCTAAGTTCGTGGGGAGTAAGGGAGATCATCGTGAAGCGATCGCAACTCCTCCAACTCCGATTTTTCTAGTTTTCTATGCTTTCAATTAGTTTTTCTTTTGTTTTTAATTCAAGTATGACAATGCTTGGCTAAAACCTCTTAGCTAAGGCTAAGAGGTGAAGCTTGTATCTAGTTTTCATGTTGAATTTGTTTAATTCAAGTACATTTACTTAAAGTTTAGATTTTTAAAGTTCTAGTTTGAATAAAGTGGTATTTTTGGAGTTTTATGAGAGTTCATGTGCTTCGGACATGGGTTCCTTGCAATTCTCTAAGATTATCATGTTTGGATTGATTAGATTCGAATTGTAGTAACCCTAGAGCATACCATAGTCTCTTGGCATGGTTGTTACTTGTTAAGCTCTTAAATGTGTATATTCTAACCCTATTTCATCACTAACTATGCTAGAAATACATGATTAAAGACCCAACTAATGCATGGTTTTGTGATTGTAGCAATGAGAGAGAGAAGTCATCATTTGAAGGTTTAGGATGCTATTTACAAGCATTGAAGATCAGAAGACCAAGCGTCAAAGGGTAGAAGAAAGAAGCAAAGGAGAGAAGAAAGAAGGCAGAAGAAAGCATTGCCCGATCGGTCGTCCATAGCCCAGGACTGGTCGTCCGACCGGTCCAAGCACTCAACAGGAGGATCCCTACAGCCGAACATTGCTGGACCAATCAGGACCAGTCGTCCGACCGGTCGTCCGACCGGTCGTTGAATTAAAATGTGAGTCCAAATTTCTGAAAAACTCTCTGGACCATTTTTAGCATTTTGCAACCGGTCGTCCATGAACTCAGACCGGTCATCCAACCGGTCGTTTGCATAACAGAGCTTCTTCTACAAGCTCCGAATTCTACTGCACAAAGCGTTATTTTTGCGGATTTTCTCAAAGTTTCTTCACACCTAGGGCCCAAAGCAATAAAAGGACTCCTCTAACTCGTTCCTAAGGCATCCTAGAAGAGATTTACCATAGTGGGAGGCGGCGGAAGTCGGATCCGAAGTTCTACAACTCCTAGTTTGTTCTTCTAGTTTTTATGTTTTTCTTAGTTGCTTTCATGTTTCCTTGGATCATGAACGGCTAAACCTCTTAGCTAGGGCTAAGAGGTGAAGGTTGTAGTGAATCTAAGATGTTTCAATTCATTTATTGGTTTCAAGTTGGATTATTAGTAAAGAACAATGGTTTGAAGTTTGAATAAAGTTCTAAGTAGTTTTTCTTAATCTTATGATGGCTCATGGATGTTTAGAAGAACTGCTTGAGTTCTTAATTGTTTTGAATGATTCTAGACCTGTACGCTCCGAGGAATCGGATTCAATACGCTCTAGACCTTTGATCCTCATGTGGGAACTTCAAACCAAAAGTTCTACTTTTCTGAAATTTCTGAATTATATGTGATTGTGTATGTGATTTGAATGAAGTTCAAATCATGATCTAGTTATACTTTGTGACAGAGTTTGATGGGGATTATGATTGTGATCTTAACCTATTGGAACTAGGATTGACCTATGCAACTGAGTGTGCTCAAGTCCTAACTTGAATTGAGGAAATCATGTACTTGAATCACACATATGGCAGATTGTTTATTATAACCGCTCTATCATCCGACTATATAGGATTTGATTTCGATTCTAGTTGTGTATTATGAAACCACAACAAATTAAGCATCAAGGATTGCTACAAGTGGATCCTTGAACCTAAGGCTGTACATTGAGCCGAGTAGAGTCGAGGTGTGCCAAGCTTGGCTTGACTCGTCTGTGCTCTCCTCGAGTTCGAGCTCGTGCTCGAGCTCACCCTCGAGTTTACCATTGGAGCTTGCCTTGTTTGCTAAAACTTTCGAGGCGAGCTCGAGGCAAGCTAGTGGATCGAGTTGAGGTGAGCTTACCTTGAGTCAAGTCGAGCTTGCTCCCACCTCAATTTATTATATTTTTTACTACAAAATACAAATTAAAAGTCAACAACATTAATTTCGAGAAGTCACACATATATTAGGGGAGAATAGTATTTCTATAGGTGAGACCCACCATTAAAATGACCTAGCTCTGATCAGTTTTTTCTTTCGCCAAGTCACACATGCATTCAATGCAGACCACTAGTAATATTTTATGAACCATAATTAACACAGTACATGCATAGCTCACCACGTGAATGGACTGCCCTAATTATTGTGTGGACCATCTTCATGATGAGGCCCAGCTAATTCATGGATCAGGTGCACCACCTCCCTCGTAAAATTGTAATTAATAGCTGCATATGGTGTTTGGTCTAACTATACCCCTGTTTTGTAGATATGTATGGTGTGTGGTCTCACCGTGGCACTTGTGTTTGTGTAACGTGTAAAACACACAACTACTGTGTGCTCACCATGTTTTGTACTTGAAATTACTCAATCCATCAGATATGCTCAACAAGGAATGTTCTTACCTGAACAAAATAGTAGGATTAAGAAACCCCCAACATATGAGGGTTTTATATGTCCTAAGGTTGAACCCAAATGTGTGTGTGGGGGAGGGGGAGAGAGAACCAAGAAATAAGAAGATTAGGATTTTTTTTAACAAATATCTATATGAAACGAGTCAAGCTCGAGCTGGAGCCGAGTCGACCTTGAATCGAGTCAAGTTTCGAGTCGAGTCGAGTTGAGTGACCCAATGGTCGAACTTGACTCGATTTCTGACTCGAGCTCCTAAATGAAGCTTGGCTTAACTTGTTCTACTGAGTGGAGTCGAGCCGAGGCAAGCTTTTTCGAGTTGAGTCAATCGAGTTTCTCGAGCTGACTTGGCTCATGACCAGCCCTACTTGAACCCCTAGTGCTCTTTATTATTGATTACATTTAGTTTTTAGTTTAAAAACATCTATCTACATTCAATTCCAAAATCCTGATTAGTTAGTTCTCAATTAGAAACCATTGGAAGGGTTTTGTGAATTCCTACACAAGTCCTTGTGGATCGACCTCGATCTTACCGAAATTATTACTACATCACAACCCTAAACTTGGGGAAGCGAACAAGTTTTTGGCGCCGTTGTTAGGGACTTTGACGGTTTTTCACAAAATTTCTGAAAACAGTTTCTATTTGAGATTTTTAGGAGTCCTTTACTAACTTAGTTTGTTTGCTTTGTTTTGTTTTTTCAGGAATTTTAGGAGTCGAAGTAGTCACTTCAAATCAGGTTTTTCTAACTTTTTTCTTTTATTTTTCTAAGATTTGCATGCCACATTGGGTTCGGGATTCTAATAACCGACTCATTAGTGAAGGGGGAATTGTTGAAGGGATTGACAAGGAGCCACGTGCTAAGAAACGTTTAGATTCTCCAATTTTTTCTGAAAGTATGGCTGGAAATCAACCCAACCCTATTGCCAATCAAAATCTGGGCCAAACCGAAAGGGAGAGAATGAAGTTGAGAATGTTCCCCGACCTAGAACACTACGTGCTTACTTGCAACCTGCAAGAGCGAGCACCCCCTCATACATAGTTTTTCCACATATTGCAGGGAACATAGATCTGAAACCGGGAGTAATCCAACTCCATCCAAAATTCCATGGACTAGACAATGAAAGTGCCTATTAACATCTTAAGGAATTTGATGAGGTGATAGCCACAATGCACTTTGCAAATGTAACGGATGATGTGGTGAGACTCAAATTATTTTCTTTTTCCCTTAAAGAGAAAGGTAAGGCTTGGCTTCATGCATTAAGGCCAAGATCAATTGGCACATGGATTGAGATGACTAGGGAGTTCATTAAAAAGTTCTTCCCTACTCACAAAACGATCATGCTGAGGTGCCTTATAATGAATTTTGCTCAAAAAGAGGATGAGACCTTCTTCCAATGTTGGGAGAGGTACAAAGACTTGTTAAATGCATGCCCACATCATGGCTACGAAATTTGGCAGGTAATAAGCTTTTTCTATGAAGGATTGACTTCACCCATGCGCCAATTCGTAGAGATGATGTGTAATGGAGAATTCATGAATAAGGAAGCCGAGGAAGCATGTGATTATTTTGATGAATTGGCTGAGAATGCACAGTCTTGGGATACATCTAGACCAACAAATTCCAACACAAGCCAACAAAAGGAAAAAAGAGGAATTTATGTCCTCTCAGAAGAAGATAACATAAGTGCACGTGTGGCTAGCCTCATAAGAAAAATTGAGGCCATGGAATTGAAGAAAGGAGAAACGATTAACTCAAAAGATGTTGAAACTATTTGTGGAATTTGTGCCTAAAATCAACATGCAACATAAGATTGTCCCACAATTTCTGCATTCGAAGATATCTTACAAGAATAATCAAATGCCATAAATAGTTATCAACGGCCATTTAGTGCTCCAAACTCAAACACGTATAACTCTAATTAGAAGAACCATCCCAACTTCAGTTAGAGGAATGGACCAACTGCGAATGCTAACAACATCCCCCAAGCTCAACCTTTGCTAGGTCCATCCCTGATAATCACACCAATAGCTACGCTAAAGGAGATGTTAGGTGCATTCTTATCGGTTCAAGCTGAATATAACAAGACTAATTCTCTAAAAATTGATGGGTTCATGCAAGAGCAACTGAAATTCAATCAAAATTCATCTCAAGCCATTAATGACTTGAAAACCTCAATGGCTAAAGTTAAATCGCATCTCAGTGTTAGGGAGGCACACTTCCTGCCCAACCTCTCCCTAACCCAAGAACCCAATTTGAGATACAAGACCCAAGCTCTTCTTCCCAACATATGGAGCATGTTCAAGCTATCACCACCTTGAGGAGTGGCAGAATAATCGATAAATCTAATCCGGTGAAGGCCACAAAGCGTAATGATCCGAAAATTTCCAAAGAGGATGATAGCCCGAACAACACTCCACATGAGAAAGAATCGAAAAGGCAATATAAGCCGGTTGCCCCATTTCCCCAAAGGTTGATTTCACCCAAACCTTTAGACAAAAACCTGTAAATTTTATAGGTTTTTAAGCAAGTGAAGATAAACATTGCATTGTTGGAGGCTATAAAACAAATACCATCCTATGCCAAATTTCTGAAGGAATTGTGTATAGTCAAATGGAAACACAATGTTCACAACAAAGTACTTTTGACTAAGAATTTGGGCACTATTATCAAACAAGAGGTGCCCCAAAAATACAAGGATCCAGGTAGTCCAACCATCTCATGCATCATAGGTGACTACCGGATAAAACAAGCCTTACTCGATTTAGGGGCAAGTGTTAACCTCATCCCATACTCAGTCTATGAACAACTTGGGTCAGTTGAATTGAAACCCACCAAAACCACACTCCAACTTGCTAATAGATCTATTCATATACCAAGAGGAGTAAATGAGGATGTCTTGGTCCAAGTTGATAAATTCTACTACCCAGTGGACTTTATTGTCTTGGATACACATCCCGTGATAGGTACCAATACTCAAATTCCCGTCATACTTGGCTGCCCTTTTCTAGCTACTTCTAATGTGATTATCAATTGTAGAAACGGGCTTGTATAAATGTCCTTTGCAAATATGACACTCGAGCTGAATATATTTAATTTATGCAAACAACCACGGGAAGTTGATGACGACGTCCACGATATAAATTTAATTGAATCATTCGTGGAGGATACATTCTCATTGACATTCTATTCCGACCCTTTAAAGGTATGTTTGGCTCACTCTCATGAGATGAATGATGACACAATACGAGAGATGGAGACTATTTTGGATGTTATGCCGGTACTTGATAATAAAGATGGAAGGCACTATTTGAACCTTTACCCTTAAGCGAAAATAAGCCTCTTCCATCCAATATCAAGGCACCGAAGCCCGACCTAAAACCATTACTAAGTGATTTGAAATATGTATATTTAGGTCGAGATGAGACATATACAGTGGTGATTTCTTCCCAGTTGGATGAGGAACAAGAGAGTAGGTTAATAGCTACTCTAATAGAACATAAGAACGCCATTGGATGGTCAATTGTGGATCTCAAAGGCATAGACCCACTGATTTGTATTCATCGCATACACCTTGAGGAAAATGCCAAGACATCTAGGTAACCACAAAGACTCCTCAATCAAAACATGAAGGAGTGGTTAAGGCCGAAGTGGTGAAATTATTGGATGTGGGTATCATCTACCCAATATCTGATAGCCAATGGGTGAGTCCAACTCAAGTGGTGCCTAAGAAATCCGGAATAACCATCGTAGCCAATGCCAACAATGAACTCGTACCAACCAGAATCACTACCGGTTGGAGAATGTGCATTGACTATAGGAAACTAAACACAGTCACGAGGAAAGACCACTTTCCCTTACCGTTTGTTGATCAAATTTTAGAAAGGTTGGCGGGTCATTCCCATTTTTGCTTCCTTGATGGGTATTCAGGGTATAACCAAATAGAGATCGCCCTAGAGGATCAAGAGAAGACAATATTCACATGTCCATTCGGCACTTTTGCCTATCGAAGGATGCCGTTTGGACTATGTAATGCCCCTGCCACTTTTTAGCGTTGTATGTTGAGTATTTTTATGATATGGTGGGACGATGCTCGAAGTCGTCATAGACGATTTCTCTGTATTTGGTTGTAACTTTGATGAGTGCCTTATGCACTTAAAAACAGTTTTGAAAAGATGTGAAGAAAAGAACCTCGTGTTAAATTGAGAGAACTGTCACTTCATGGTTCAAAAGAGAATTGTACTTGGTCACATCATCTCACAAAATGGAATCGAGGTGGACAAAGCTAAAATCGATCTTATCATTAACCTTCCACCACCCAAGAGCGAACGAGATGTGCGGTCCTTTTTGGGACACGCCGGATTTTATAAACAGTTCATAAAGGACTTTAGTTCACTCCCTCATCCTTTATGTAACCTCCTTCAAAAGGAAAACTCATTCGAGTGGACTGAAGATTGTCAAAATGCCTTTGACAAACTAAAAGGTATGTTGACATGTGCTCTCATAATGCAACTACCTGATTGGAGCCTTCCTTTCGAAATTATGTGCGATGCGAGCGACTACGCTATTAAGGCTGTGTTAGGCCAGAGAAAAGAGAAAAAGACATGCGTCATCTACTATGCAAGTAGAACTTTAAACTCAGCTCAAGAAAACTACACTACTACAGAAAAAGAACTTTTAGCCGTAGTTTTTGCTTTAGATAAGTTTAGGTCCTACTTGATTGGATCCAAGATCATCATATTCACTGACCACGCCGCGCTTAAGTACCTTCTCTCTAAGAAGGATGCTAAGCCACACTTGTTAAGATGGATTCTCCTACTCCAAGAATTTGACATAGAAATACGTGATAAGAAAGGAGCAGAAAATGTTTTGGCTGACCATCTCTCTAGACTTGTTCTCATCAATTCCCCTGAGACGACCGTGATCAATGACATGTTCCCTGATGAACAACTTTTTAAAATCTCCCAATTGCCATAGTATGCAGACATTGCTAACTATCTTGCTACAGATACAATTCCGACACATTGGAAAAAGCAAGATAAGGATAAGTTCTTCAACGAGGTGAGAAAATTCCTATGGGACGACCCGTACTTATTCAGGTATTGTCCCGATCAAATCATAAGGAGATGTGTGCCAGATGATGAACAACACAATATCATCTCCTTTTGTCATTCTCAGGCGTGTGGTGGCCACTTTTCGGCTAACAAGACCACAGCCAAAATTCTGCAATGTGGGTTTTATTGGCCCACCATGTTCAAGGATACCCATGAGTTTTGTAGAACGTGTGAGCCTTGTCAGAAATTGGGAGGAATATCCCGTAGAAATATGATGCCACTCAATCCCATCTTACCACTCAAAATTTTTTATTGTTGGGGCATCGATTTCATGGGTCCATTCCCATCTTCTTTTGGAAACTTATATATTTTGGTTACCGTCAACTATGTTTCAAAATGGATCGAGGTGATTCCATGCCAGAACAATGACCATAAAACGGTCATTTGTTTCTTAAAAGAAAATATCATTTTCCGATTTGGAACACCTCGAGTCATTATAAGTGATGGAGGATCTCATTTTTGTAACGCCCGTTTGAAGCTTTGATGAGGAAATATGACGTAAATCACAATGTGAGCACTCCCCATCACCCACAAACAAGTGGACAAGCTGAGATATCCAACAGGAAAATTAAACATATTTTGGAGAAAACAGTAAACCCCGATCGCAAAGATTGGTCACTTCAACTTACCGATGCACTCTGGGCTTACCGTACCGCTTTCAAGACCCCCATTGGAATGTCTCCCTATAGACTTATCTATGGGAAAGCTTGTCACTTACCCGTGGATTTGGAACATAGGGCATATTGGGCGATAAAGAAGATAAATTTTGATTCTGACAAAGCAAGCTCGTTGTGCAAAATTCAATTGAATGAATTTGCGGAACTCTGAAATGAGGCATATGAAAATGCGAGAATTTACAAGGACAAGATGAAAGTGTTCCATGATAAGAACATCCTTCATAAGAGCTTCACGATCAACCAAAAAGTCCTTCTGTATAATTCTCGGCTACATTTATTTTCGGGAAAATTGAAGTCTCGATGGACCGGTCCCTTCATTGTAAAAACTATTTATCCCCATGGGATTGTCGAGTTGTTGAATCCAAGGAATGGTAATGTCTTTAAAGCAAATGGTCAGCGATTAAGGCCGTTCTTTGAGAATTTTCCTTCAGAAGGTATGTCCATACCTCTGACTAATCGTGTGTATCAGGATATTTGATCGCCTAGTCTGATGGAGGTATAGAGTAGTTAGGATTATGATTTTGTTGCTTTTGGTTTGCTTTTTCATAAGTTTGTTAAAAGGAGGTAGAATTTCAATTTTTGTTCTCTCAGGTACTCTCATTCCTCGCTCCCTTTATTGCTCTCATGTTTTGCTCATTGCATATCTTTTACATTGAGGACAATGCAAGATTTGGTTGGGGGGTGTGAGATCACTAGGATGAATCTAGTATTTTGTAACATCTCGAGCAATATGAAGAACATTTTTTTCGAGCAATATGAAGAACATTTTTTTTTCTTCAGATTTTCAAATTCAAAGCTCCATTGGAAAACTTTGTTTCTATGAATTTGGGATAGTGTAAGTATAAGAAAAAGGAGAGGCGAAGTGAGTGAAGTTGAATATCTTGAACAATCTCTAAGATACTAGTTTTATATGAGAGTTTTCCTATTTTTATGATTGATAGAAATTTTGAACACTTTTACATCTAGTTAACTTTACACGATTCTCATGTTTTGAAAGGATTATTATATTTGTGGATTAGCTAAGTTTGGATTTGAGGTGTTGAGACACCAAGCAGGGGTACTTTGTCCATCCTTGTCTATGGGAAAATAACGAAAGATATGGATTTTTAAAAATCATATCTAATATGTATAAAAAGGAAAGGAAGGATGAAAATATGAGAATGATTAAATATATGGTGGAAAATTCTGAAAAGGGCTACCTATTACCAACCGGGGGATGGTCTACCCGTAACCAAAGCCGGAAATGGGACGTAGTGTGAAAGCCGTCGGAAGGACGGTAAGGCAAATTCCTGTCAAAGGCTTGTTGTTGATTTATACATCGTTGAATCCAAACCTTAGCTAATTCATGAAGAAGGTAACCCCGGAAACCTATGAAATGAATATTCACAGAACACACTAGGTTAAATTGTTTGGATTCTTCTATTTATCAATCAATCAGTGGGAATTTCATGAGTACTTGGTATGTTTTGGAAAGTTCAAGGTTTCAACCTCTATCACTAAGCATTTTCAAATTTTTGCACTTGCATGTCTTTGAATGTATACAAGCATAGTTCCCAAAGGAGAGTTGGGTTTTGAAGAATGAAATTTGTTGCACGCATGTTTTGCTAGAGAGTAGCAAAATGCTAGTTGGGGGGTGTTATAAGATGAAGTTGGTCGTCGAAGGATATGGGCAGAAAGTGATTAATAGAGGTTACGACCAGTCTGTTCAACTGCGAGCCCTCCCCATTTATATTTCATCTCAGATCTCCTACCATGCTATCCGATCGCATACGAGCAGCTCGGCTCGTGGTCATCGAAAGGGGTCGCATCTCAGTATACGAGCAGCTCGGCTCGTGGTCGTCGAAAGGGGTCGCATCTCGACATGCGAGAAGTTATCCCCGAGCCCGAGCATTCCCCGCTTTTCTAGTACCAGCAGCCCGTATAGGCTGGTTTTGGGTTCGTTTCCATTCATAGCTCCTAAACCTCTTCATCAATAGGCGGAATCAGTAGATGTCTAGAGTGGTTAGGCCATCCCCTAATTTAAGGATTAATGGGATAAGTGCCTTATCCCATGAAATCAGCAGTGATCTTAATAGCTTGCGTAATAGACTGGATCACCCAGATCTGCATAAATAGATGACTCCATAGAGATAAAGGTACACCATTTCTAAGCTCATACCCGGCTTTTCACTTTACAGCCATGTCCCGTCTGACTTAAGCTTCAGAGGGCCAACGGCTGAACGCCGGCCACCCTTAGTTTTCTCTTTTATTCTTTCAGGTTTAAAGGGAAGCTTGATCGAAGGAAGGTGAACGTCTGGAGGATCCTATTACCAAATTCGACGTAAACAGATTGGCGCCATCTGTGGGATGAGGTTGTCAGAATTAGCCATTCTCATCGTTGATCGTTATCTCCCACTATGCCTCCCAAAAAGATGGTTCATCCTTCCACTTCAAGATAGACGTTACCTCCGCCTGACATCACTGAACCAGTGTCTAATCTCCCTCAGACTGCTTCGGTGGACATGCCTCCGGGAGAGTCCAGCTCGCCGTCACAAAACCCATTTTACGATGCATCCGGCAATCAAGACGACATTATGCGTTTCCTCGGAAACACACTTCTTACTCTCAAAGCTGGGCTTCAAACCTTATCTAATTGGTTTGATCAACACTTTCCGCAACCACAACAACAACCTCCAGAAGGGCCACCAATGCGACCTATACCAGTAGCTTCCAGACATTCTGCAGGCGAGCCACGAACCCATCCAAATCCTCCTTTCAAATCGAATACCACTCGGCAATCAAGTCCCGGTACTTCCTCCACAATTTATACGTTTCAGTACCTCCCGACAACAACAATCTCAGGGGTCTGCCGTCGAAACTTCAAGCTATACCTTACCATGGGAAGGAGATCTCAAGAGAATCGAGGATCGCTTCGACGATATGGAGCAACGATATCGGTCTAACCTCCCACCTATTGCTCTTACATCAATCCATCGATCTAAATCTCCCTTCACCCACGAGGTTATAGAGGCTCCCTTGCCTAAGAAATACCGAACGCCTATCATCACCCCGTATACGGGCACCGACGATCCCCTCGAACATCTGGAGACATATAAGTCTCTTATGGAGCTAGAAGGATATGGTTCAGAAATTATGTATAGGGCTTTCTCCTTAACTCTAAAGGATGCAGCGCGTACATGGTTTCGAGGCATAAAACCTCAATTTATTGGATCCTTCTCCCAATTATCGGAGGTCTTCCTTTCTTAGTTCATGGGAAGCATCCACACCAAAAAATTGGCATCTCATTTAATGGATCTGAAGCAACAGCATGGGGAGACAATTAAAGAGTTCACGGTCTGGTTCACTGCAAAAGCCGTCCAAACTGAAGGTTATATCGAAGACAAAGGCTCACCGCCCTTATAACCGGAATTGCAAGTGAAAAATTCATGTTCGCCCTGGACAAAACCCCCCCTAAAACTATAACAGAATTCCAAGCCAAGGCTAAAAAATACATCAATGCAGAAGAAGTCGCTTTGGCACGTCACGGAATGCAGGGTAAGAAGCGTAAGTTTGAGGAGATCTCTCCTCCTGATAAGAAATATCGGCGCGATCAACGGGACCATTCCCCAAAGAAGCCCTACTCTGGTAAATATCATAATTACACACCTCTTAACCAATCTCCTGAGAAAGTATTAATGGAGATTAAGCATAAACCATATGTGAAGTGGCCTTCAAGGATCAAGTCCGAACCTGAAAAAAGAGATAAGAGGAAGTTCTGTTATTTCCATAAAGAGCATGGGCATAACACACAAGATTGTATATCATTAAAAGATCACATTGAAGCCGTGATTAGAAAGGGTCATCTCCGGGATTACGTGGCACGACAGGGTCAGTCGCCTAAGAGAACAGAAGCCCCAGCACAAAGGAAAAAGTCACCTCAACATCACCCTTCGCAAGAAGATGCTGAACCCACTGGTGAGATCCAAACCATTGCTGGAGGTCCATCTTGTGGAGGAGATTCTCAAGCGTCAAGGAAAGCATATGCTCGCAAGGCATCTTAGAAGCCCCAGCATATTTATTGGCTGGAAAAATCGTCTGATATGACAAATCCTAGCCATCATTCGATTTCTTTTTCTCCTGAAGATGCAGAAGGGATTCATTTCCCTCACGAGGGCTCCATCGTGGTCGCGTTAAAGGTATCAAATTATTTAGGTCATCGTATTATGTTGGATACAGGTAGCTCCACTGATGTTCTTTACCTAAAAGCTTTCAATAAAATATCACTCGCCAGAAGTCTGCTCAAACCAGTCTCCACCCCCCTCGTCGGCTTTGGGGGCGAAGTTGTAACACCAGAAGGAAGCATCAACCTTCCAGTCACCTTTGGAGAAAGTCCAACCAAAACCACAGTCTTCGTTAATTTCCTTGTGGTAGATCGAAGATCAGCATACAACACTATTTTGGGCCGACCTTCGCTCAACAAGATAGGAGCAGCTTTACACCCCTTGTACCTATGCATCAAATTCCCTACTCCGAGCGGAGTCGGGGTAGTACGAGGAAATCAAAAGGAAGCTCGAACGTGTTACAAAATCGCCGTACAAGATCGAAAGAAAGCCCAAGTAGCTCCTGTTATGACGATTACAGGAGACTCATCGGATCTCCCGATAGCTACAACGTTGGACCCAAGAGAAAACGCTCTTCAATCAGGTACCCCAGGGGAAGAGACGGTCGCAATCCACTTATCTATAGAAAATTCGTCCAAGAAGGTTTACATTGGATTTTCTTTGAGCGATGTTTTTCGTGAAAATCTGGCTCATTTTCTCACCGAATATTAAGGTGTATTTGCTTGGTCTCATAGTGACATGCCAGGTATCGATCCCAACATCATAGTTCATCGTCTGAAAGTTGATCCAAAGAACAAACCTTTTCATCAGCGTCGACGAGCGTTCACCTCAGAAAGGTAAATGGTGATTAAAACTGAGGTCGAAAAGTTGTTGACCGTCAATTTCATTGAGGAAGTTGACTACCCAGAATGGGTCGCGAACGTGGTCCTTGTTCGAAAACCTAATGGTAAGTGGAGAATGTGCGTGGACTACTCTGATCTGAACAAAGCATGCCCGAAGGATAGTTTCCCGACTCCAGGCATCGACCAATTGGTTGATTCAACAGCAGGGCATGCCCTGCTCAGTTTTATGTACGCCTACTCTGGTTATAACTAAATCATGATGCACCCACCCGATAGTCAACACGCTGCCTTTATCACTGACTGCGGCTTGTATTGTTACAAGGTAATGCCTTTTGGTCTCAAGAATGCAGGAGCCACCTATCAACGTCTAGTCAATAAAATGTTTGCTACACAAATCAGAAAGAACATGGAAGTTTATGTCGACGACATGCTCATGAAAAGCGTCGCAGCCAACGACCATCTTGCAAATATTCGAGAAGCCTTTGACCTAATGAGGAAGTATCGAATGAAGCTAAATCCAGAAAAATGTGCTTTCGGGATTTTCGTCGAAAAATTTCTTGGGTTTATGGTTGGCCAACGAGGAATCGAGGCAAATCTTGAGAAAATAAAAGCCTTGATCGAAATGAAGTCTCCGTCCACTCTCGAAGATGTCCAACGATTGACTGGTCGCATTGCATCATTGAACAGGTTTATTTCGCGTGCTTCTGATAAGTGTCTTCCTTTCTTTAAGCTTCTTCGAGCTACCGCAAAAACCGACTGGGCATGGACTCAACAGTGCGAAGAAGCATTCCAACAATTGAATCAATATATGAGCACGCTCCCTATCTTATCAAAACCTGTTTTACACGAGCAGCTCCTTTATTTATCTGTGTCTTCTACGGTCGTTAGCACCGCATTAAGAAGAGAAGATTCCGGGGTACAAAGGCCCGTTTATTATATTAGTCGAGCAATGGTGGATGCCGAAACTCTATATTCTGATATGGAGAAATTAGCTCTCGCCTTAGTGACTGCTGCTCGAAAACTGCAACCATATTTCCAAGCCCACACTATATTGTTACCTACGAATCATCCATTAAGACAGGTCCTTCAAAACCCTGAAGTTTCTGGGCAATTGATTAAATGGGCGATTGAGATCAGTGAGCACGATATATCGTTCTGCCCAAGAACTGCAATTAAGGGTCAAGCCGTGGCTGATTTAATTGCTGAATTCACATATTCTTCCTCCAGTGATGACCCCGCGACCCGCGACCAGACCCCCTAGTCGCTCTTTGTGGATGGGTCTTCACGCGCCACTGGTAGCGGAGCTGGCTTAATCCTAATTGCTCCTAACGGGTCGCATTTTCAATATGCCTTACGATTTGACACTCATATCTCTAATAATGAAGCAGAATATGAGGCTTTGATCGTCGGCCTCGAACTAGCGAATGTGCTCGCGATACAGAGTTTACTTATTCATAGTGACTCCCAACTCATAGTCAATCAAGTGCTCGGCGAATTCGAGGCGAAAGAAGAGCGAATGGCTTTATACAAATCCCCAGTACTTATCCTGCTCGCAAAGCTAAACAAATATGAAATAGTTCACATCCCTTGTGAGAAGAACAAGCTCTCAGATTCATTGGTAAAGCTAGCCTTGGCACCAGATTTTGAATTAACGCGATTTGTTCCCATCGAGCATCTTCATGCTCCGAGTATTAGTCAAACGACCCCAGAGCAAGTAGTCACGGTACACTCCTCCCCATGTTGGATGGACCCCATCGTCCTTTACCTCAAAGATGGACAACTCCCAGATGATAAAAAAATCTGCACGAAAAATTCGTCACCATGCTGTCAGGTATACCTTACAAAATGAAATTTTGCTACGTAAGAGTTCGACTTTACCATACTAAAGGTGTCTTCATCCAGAAGAGGCTCACAACGTTCTTGATGAAATACACTAGGGGGCATGCGGTAACCATCCTTAGGGACGCTCTTTAGCATATAAAGCACTGAGGCAGGGGTACTACTGGCCCACCATGAAGGCGGACGCAATCGAATTCTCCAAAAAATGTGGCAAATGTCATCGGTATTCTCCAAAACCCCATGTACCTTCTGAGCAGATGACACCGATGGACGGCCCCTGGCCCTTCACCCAATGGGGAGTCGATATCATCGGACCATTACCCACCGGGAAGGGTCAGAACAGGTTTGAAATTGTAGCAGTCGATTATTTCACCAAATGGTCGAGGCAGAACCGTTAACCACGATCACTGAAAAGCAAACTACTAGGTTCATGTGGAGAAACATTATATGCCGTTACGGGCTCCCCCACACTAGGGGGCATGCGGTAACCATCCTAAGGGACGCTCTTTAGCATATAAAGCACTGAGGCAGGGGTACTACTGGCCCACCATGAAGGCGGACGCAATCGAATTCTCCAAAAAATGTGACAAATGTCATCGGTATTCTCCAAAACCCCATGTACCTTCTGAGCAGATGACACCGATGGATGGCCCCTGGCCCTTCACCCAATGGGGAGTCGATATCATCGGACCATTACCCACCGGGAAGGGTCAGAACAGGTTTGAAATTGTAGCAGTCGATTATTTCACCAAATGGTCGAGGCAGAACCGTTAACCACGATCACTGAAAAGCAAACTACTAGGTTCATGTGGAGAAACATTATATGCCGTTACGGGCTCCCCCAGACTAAAATCACCGACAACGGAAAGCAGTTTGACAACGTCGCGTTTTCGGAGTTTTGCAAAAAATGGAAGATAAGAATGTTTGAACCTCCCCGTATCACCCCCAGGCTAATGGACAAGTTGAAGCAGTCAATAAGATCATCAAACATCATCTAAAGACTAAGCTCGATGAATGTAAGGGCATGTGGCCAGAGCTCCTACCTGAAGCCTTATGGGCTTACAGAACGACAACTCGCACCTCAATTGGAGAGACTTCTTTTTCCCTGGCATTCAGCACCGACGCAGTTGTCCTCGTCAAAGTCGAAATGCCCTCATATCGAATCGAGTAGTACGACCCCATGAGCAATCAAGAAGGCCTGAGGCTCCATCTCGACCTCCTGGAAGAAAGAAGGGACGCGTCTCGACTTCGAGCAGCGGCTTACCGACAGCATATAGTTCGCTATCGTAACGCAAAGGTTCGACCTAGAGCGTTTCAACTCGGCGATTGGTCCTTAGACAAAATATTGGAACGCCTGCTCGTTCGTTGGATCCAAATTGGGAAGGCCCTTATCAGGACATCAAAATTGTACAACCAGGCACGTATTACCTCGAAGACATGCGAGGAAGACCCCTACATCGCCCTTGGCATGTAGAGCATCTACTTCGATACTTTCCTTGAACTGACGTAAATCCTAATGACATCCGAACAAAGATGGATCCTTCTTTTTTCAAGCGTTCGATTGATTCTCAAGTTTGGTCGCTACTCCATTTCATGGATTCGAATAGCCCTGAAGAGAATACAGACATTCTCTTGACCAAAACTTCTGCCCCCGGCAGAGCCAAAGACTCAATTGATGGGTCAACCTATCTCTAAGCGGATGTGGTCACATGGACCCCCCTAATTGAGCCTAATTCATTTTCATGAATTTAGTAAAGCATCTAAATGGCCATCGATCATTGTACAACAAAGGGAAAACAAAACGTCTATTTTTCATTGAAAATCTTTCATAGTTACAATAGATGAAAGAGATACATAGATCGTGAGATAGAAGAGAAGAAGGGAACTGTTCGCTCGCCTCAAGTGCAAGGCTGCAATGTAGTAATAATCTCGGTAAGACCGAGGTCGATCCACAGTAAAGGAGGTAAACAATTCAAATTATCCTAATAACTAGAATCTAAGAGGTTTATGGAATTGGGTTTAAACATGAAATAGGGAAAATCTAATAATGAAAGGGTAACTAGAGCATCAAGGATCCACTTATAGCTCTACTTTGATGCATAATTCGCTATGGTTTCTTAATTACTCAACTAGAATCGAAATCAAATCCTATCTAGCCGGATGATAGAGTGGTTATATTATCAAAGCAATCCAAGACGTGTTGTTCATCAACATGATTCCCTCAATTCAAGTTAGCATTGAGCACACTCAATTGCATAGGTCAATCCTAATTCCAATAAATTAAGATCATAACCATAATAATCATCAAACCCTGTCACAAAGCTTAACTAATACCATGGTTTGAACTTGATTCAAATCACATAAACACCCAGCACATATTTTAGAATTTCTAGAAAAGATAGAACTTTGGTTTGAAGTTCCCACATGAAGATCCAAACTCTAAAGCGTCTTGAATCCGATTCCTCGGAGCGTACAGGTCTAGATCTTTGCAAAACAAGTAAGAAACTAATTTAATTCTTCCAAACATCCATGAGTCATCATAAGATTAAGAAAAACTACTTAGAACTTTATTCAAACTTAAGCAAAATCATTGTTTGACATTAAATTCAAACTTGAAACCTCAAAAACGAATTAAACAATCTAAGAAAACTATAAGGTTCACCTCTTAGCTCTAGCTAAGAGATTAGCTAATGAAAAGCATATTAAAAACTAGAACTAGAACTAAGAAAAGGAAGAAAAACTAGCTGGAGGAGGCTAGGAAGCCTCCTATGGCTTGAACTCCTTGCTCCCCACGTCCTTGGTTGATTTGGAATAGAAGAGAGCACCTCCTTTTATAATGTAGCAATAGTACAATAATATAGTAGATTTTATTTCGCTTCGTATGGCTTAACCAATGGTCGAATTGCCTTCAAATTTGATTTATAACTTCCTTGTAATGTGATATTCCTTATAGATGATTTAGATTTTCAAGATTATCTTCTGAATGGGCCCACCAATCAGATCAGCAACCGCCTCTCAAAATACGCAAGTCGGGTACCTTCAGAACCAATCATCTTGCTTTCAACGCTACGGAGTGTACAGAGGTCGGATTGATCTCAAATTTTGGATATTGGTAGAAAACTTCCTCCTCTACATGATAGACGGATTAGATTGTCTCAAAAAATTCCAGAACATGGTCCAAAAATTAGAACACTTAGGGCTTTTTATAAAATCTGCGCAGTTGGAATCTCTTTGGATGGTCCATCTTTCTTCGACTAGTACGATCAAACCACACATCCTGTTGACCTGAAACTTTGTGGTTATTCATATATAGATGTGGTCTAGAAGATGGTTAGAATAGATTCTTGATATCATCAATGATGGGCCACCTGGACCAGCCCAGAGTTGAGCAGGCGGAATCTGGAAACTTTCTGGACAGTTCGTATTGTTTTGGCCACCACGGTCAATCCATAGCTCCGATCGACACGAAACCACTTCAGTTATTTCGGTGTCGAGCTTCTCTTTGAGATGGACTAGTTGGATTTCCAAATATCATCAATATGGGCCCCGAAAACTGAGCTGAAAAACCAAAAACGGGACTGCTACTGTCTAAAATCTGAAAACCAAAATTTGCATGGCCGACTGATCTTGACTGGTCGTGACCTGTCTGGTTTGGTCCAGCAACCTCTGTAGAAGGCAGCAGTGTTGGCTGACCGGTCTTGACCAGTCAGACCACCTTGAAGGCTCATTTTTTCATTCTTTCCTTCTTTTTCTTCTTTCCTTTCTTCTTCCCTCTTTTGTTCTTCCTTTCCTTTGATCTTCAAGGTATGTAAGAAGGGTCTCAAAGCATCCGAATGACGAAGTCTCTCTTTCATTCCTACAACCACAAAACTATGCATTAGATTAGTCTTTAAATCATGAAAACCACGCATAATGAGTGATGAATTGGGGTTAGAATATGCACAATTAAGAGCTCAACAGGAAGCAACTCGGAAACTATTCACTCATCATCCGGAGGAGCTTCTCGGCTCTTCGCCTCGGGACCTGTCTCAGGAGCATGTGCAAAATCTGTAGCTCCTGTAACCTCATTCTCGGTTGCAGCTCGCTCTCTAGCTGTGACCTCGAGAGCAACTCTCTCGAACTCCTCCACGTTGAAGGATGGAGCAATTTATTGCATAACCCTGACTGTGAAGTCGCGACCAGTGATGTACGCCTCATAACGCTCCTCGTTATAAAGTTGAGAGGTTCGGAACTCCAAAACTGCACGACCTTCCTCACCCACCATCTTGACGTAGACTGTCCTCTCCTCGTCCCAGTGGATGGAATCGTCTTTCAACTGGGCAAGAGTCTTCTCAGCGTCCTCAAGACGAGCTCGACAATCCCCGAGCTGCTCCTCGAGGGAGATTTATCCTAGCGAAAGATCTCCTTCTCCTTCTTGCTCTTCGTATGCACCTCTTGGAGCCTTGCAAAATTAAGGTCCAATGACTGATAACGATCAGTCAGAACTTGAACCTTGGCAATGAGGATTTGCTTCTCCTCATTTAATTTAGTGACTAGGGCTTCTTGAGATTTTATTATGCGATCCCTTCCTGGATCTCGCCCTCCATCGCCTTTTTCTTCTTCTCCCCCTCATCGATGATGCGGCGGGTAGCATCGATGTCACGCCTTGTTCGCAGCGTGAGGTCCAGACTCTGTTCAAAGAACCGAAAGAGATCATTCGAGTGAACTTAAAAAAAAGAGAGAAATGGCGCTGACTTGTCACCTGAACTAATCTCACTCCGATATCTGTGGAGAGAGCTTCTAGACTAGGTTTCGGGAGGGCCCCAAAGGAGTTGGGGGCAATGTTCTCAAAAATAAACTTGCATATCGAATACAAGTGTGATGGGATGACGTAGACTCCCGACCCCGAAGGTTGGGCTACGACCATCTCAGAAGAGCCTGCCTCGCGAGTAGCCGTAGGCTCCAAGGTAGGTGCAGCTGACTCACGAGCAGCATTAGGCTCACATGCCATCTCTCTTGGGGGAAGACTTGGCTCCGCCCGATCGCTCTTTGGCGAGTTATCGATAACATCGATTATTGGCTGAACGCAGGAGCCAGCCGAAGGGGTCGCAACAGCTCCCTCTTGAGGAGCATTACGCGGTTGTGAGCCGCGAGCAGGCCCCTCTGGTTGAGCAGATGCAGCGGAAGGACCAGCCGCTGACTTCTTTTGCCTCTTCGAGGCCGTGCCCTTCAGACGAGGAAGCACCCCCAGCGCACCCCTTTTGTCTCCTACGTTCGTCATCTCTTCTTGAGAGATCAGACCGGCAGCAGAGAGACAGAGAGGGTCTAAAGCAGCGTTGACGTTGCTGGCAGTTACTGAAAGTTTGTAAATCTTGGTGAGCGTCTCGTTAAGTCCTCCTCGAAAGTTCGGCCTATTCCCAATCGGAATACCTGCGAGAAGTAGAGGAGAGTGAGTTACTCAAAACGGCAAAGATTAAAATTCACTTTTCTTCGGGCAAATGGGTAAAAATCAACCTACCTTCGCCTAAGAAGCGGTTAACGTTGTGGCCTTTGGGGTCGGAGCCCACATCGGACTCCCAGTTGCCGGAGGCGTAGAACCATTTTTTCCTCCATCCGAGATAATTGGAGGAGGGGTTCCCCAAGATAAAGTTATCCCGGTGCCAAAAGCAGAGGTAGTACCAACCCTCGCTGGAGGGGGCTTTTTTCAATTGGTACATCCTCAAAAATTCCTCAGCAGTTAGGTCTTCATTACCCGCTTACTTCCAGAGGACAAATGCGCTTATAAGCACCCTCCAGCCATTTACGATCAGTTGGTCGGGGGCGATCTTATATGTACGGAGGAAGTTACGGATGAAGGGATGGAGAGAAAGACGCACACCGAGCCAGAAAAATATTCGTAAAAAGCAACACAGCCCGACGACGGGGAATCGGCTGTCTCTCCTCTTCCTGGTAGCCTAAGTATAACGGAGTCCGGAATCCGATACCTCTCCCATAAGTTCAAGAGTTGTTCCTTCTTCATTATTGATGGATAACCGGCGGCGGAATATCTCCCCGCCGGCACTCGAGCGTTATTTGATTCAGAAGAATCGGGAGTGTCATCTCCCAGAGGAACGATTTCTTCATCGGAATCTCTCGCCATTGTAAAGAAAAAGGAGAAGTAGAAGGAAAAGAGAAAGAAAAGGGGAAGAAATACCTCCGTGAAGAGGTTACACCAAAGATAGAAGGAGAGGAGAGAAAGGATTTCTGAAATTCTTCATCAGGGTTTCGAAAATAGGGTAACTTCCGCACAAACCAATATTTATAAGCAATCATTTCATTTGATTTGGGTGACACGCGGCGGCCTCCCATCTGGCACGACAGTCGAACGGGCACAGCATTAAAATCAGGGACACGTGGCGAAGCGTCATTTCATTTCTCTCAGCCGAAAAGCTGCGAAAGCTGGCGCTCATAAATGCAAGGTCATTCCTATCAAATCACGTACGGTTTCTCCTCCAAAAGGCGGTGACATGTATAAACAAATTCCTTGGCGTAGCTTCTCAACGCTAAGGATTTGGGGGGCATCTGTTGTAGGATAAAGTTGGTCGTCGAAGGATATGGGCAGAAAGTGATTAACAGAGGTCGCGACCAGTCTGTTCAACCGCGAGCCCTCCCCATTTATATTTCATCTCAGATCTCCGACCATGCTATCCGATCGCATACGAGCAGCTCGGCTCATGGTCGTCGAAAGGGGTCGCATCTCAGTATACGAGTAGCTCGGCTCGTGGTCGTCGAAAGGGGTCGCATCTTAACATGCGAGAAGTTATCCCCGAGCCCGAGCATTCCCCACTTTTCTAGTACCAGCAGCCCGTATAGGCTGGTTTTGGGCTTGTTTCCATTCATAGCTCCAAAACCTCTTCATCAAGAGGCATAATCAGCTAGATGTCTAAAGTGGTTATGCCATCCCCTAATCTAAGGATTAATGGGATAAGTGACATATCCCATGAAATCAACAGTGATCTTAATAGCTTGCATAATAGACTAGATCACCCGGATCTGCATAAATAGATGACTCCATAGACGATAAAGGTACACAATCTCTAAGTTCATACCTGGCTTTTCACTTTACAACCATGTCCCGTCTGACTTAAGCTTTAGAGGGCCAACGGCTGAACGCCAACCACCCTTAGTTTTCTCTTTTATTCTTTCAGGTTTGGAGGGAAGCTTGACCGAAGGAAGGTGAACGTCTGGAGGATCTTATTACCAAATTCGATGTAAACAGGGGCTGTGTTAAGCTCTTAAATGTGTATGTTCTAACCCCATTTCATCACTAACTATGCCAGAAATACATGATTAAAGACCCAACTAATGCATGGTTTTGTGATTGTAGCAATGAGAGAGACAAGTCATCATTTGAAGGTTTGGAGACGCTATTTACAAGCATTAAAGATCAAAAGACCAAGCGTCAAAAGGTGGAAGAAAGAAGCAAAGGAGAGAAGAAAGAAGGCAGAAGAAAGCACTGAAGACTAGTCGGCGACCGGTCATCCATAGCCCAGGACCAGTCGTCCGAACGGTCCAAACACTCAACAAGAGGATCCCTGCGGCTAAACATTGCTAGACCAATCAGGACCAGTCGTCCACTGCTCAGATCGGTCGTCCGACCAGTCGTTGAATTAAAATGTGGGTCCGAATTTCTGAAAAACTCTCTGGACCATTTTTAGCCTTTTGCGACTGGTCGTCAGACCGATCGTCCATGAACTCAGACAGGTCGTCTGACCAGTTGTCTGCGTAACAGAGCTTCTTCTACAAGCTTCGAATTCTGCTACGCAAAGCGCTATTTTTGCGGATTTTCTCGAAGTTTCGTCGCACCTAGGGCCCCAAAGCTATAAAAGGACTCCTCTAGCTCATTCCTAAGGCATCCTAGAAGAGATTTACCACAGTGAGAGGCGGCGGAAGTCGGATCCGGAGTTCTACAACTCCTCCTAGTTTGTTCTTCTAGTTTTTATGTTTTTCTTAGTTGCTTTCATGTTTCCTTGGATCATGAATGGCTAAACCCCTTAGCTAGGGCTAAGAGGTGAAGCTTGTAGTGAATCTAAGATATTTTAATTCGTTTATTTTGGTTTCAAGTTGGATTATTAGTAAAGAACAATGGTTCGAAGTTTGAATAAAGTTCTAAGTAGTTTTTTCTTAATCTTATGATGGCTCATGGATGTTTAGAAGAATTGCTTGAGTTCTTAATTGTTTTGAATGATTCTGACTTGTACGCTCTGAGGAATCGGATTCAATACACTCTAGACCTTTGATTCTCATGTGGGAACTTCATACCAAAAGTTCTACTTTTCTAAAAATTCTGAATTATATGTGATTGTGTATGTGATTTGAATGAAGTTCAAATCATGTTCTAGTTATACTTTGTGACAGAGTTTAATAGGGATCATGATTGTGATCTTAACTTATTGGAACAAGATTGACCTATGCAAATGAGTGTGCTCAAGTCCTAACTTGAATTGAGGGAATCATGTACTTGAATCACACAATGGCAGATTGTTTGTTATAACCGCTCTATCATCCAACTAGATAGGATTTGATTTCGATTCTAGTTGTGTATTATGAAACCACAACGAATTAAGCATTAAGGATTGCTACAAGTGGATCCTTGAACCCCTGGTGCTCTTTATTATTGATTACATTCAGTTTTTAGTTTAAAAACATCTATCTACATTCAATTCCAAAATCCTGTTTAGTTAGTTCTTAATTAGAAACCATTGGAAGTGTTTTGTGAATTCCTACACAAGTCCCTATGGATCAACCTCGGTCTTACTGAGATTATTACTACATCGCAACCCTACACTTGGGGAAGCGAACATTACTTCGAAGGCTACATGGTTGAATTCTATGTGCTTCATTAGAACTAGAATCTTATTTTCTAACTTAAGTGGGATTATTTATGTTTAAATGATTAATCTTCTAGCTAGATGAGAGATAGAACATAAAAAATCTAGTTGTGTTTGTGCTTGAATAAATGAATTCACATGGAACTACTACAAGTGGATCCTTAAGGCCTTAGTTCCATTAATTAATAGATTTTTGCCAAAGTTACTGTTTTTCCCTTATTTTATAAAATCAAACTTCAAAATTGTTCAATTTGAAGTTGCTAGAATAGTTTGAATTGGTTTACCCTAATTCATTGTGGATCGACCTCGATCTTACCAAGTTATTACTTCATCACAAGCCTTGCACTTGAGGCGAGCGAACAAAAAGGCGCATGTCTCTTACTTTTTTATGCACCTATTAAGTATATTTTATTTATTGAATGTACCTAAAAGTATATAAATATGTGTATGTAATTCATTTTTAAGTATGAATAAACAATACAACAGTTCTCCTATTCTCTTCATAGTTCTCCTTTCTAAATAGAAGGCTATATTAGCCTACAAAGTGGTATCAGAGCCAAGTTTTGGGTCTTGACTGGGTGTTAGAAACTTCTACGTAGAATCAATGACAATAAATGGTGCAACGATTCATCCCACGATTCCCATATTTAGAGGAGATCATCCTTGGAGCATTAAAATAAAGACTTTATTCCAATCTCAAGGGCTATGGAAGATTATAGAAAACGGTTATCGAAGTACAACCGATCTCACATCTCTCTAGGCCACACAACAAGAACAATTGAAGGAGAATAAGAAGAAAGATGCGAAGGCGCTCTTCTTCATCCAGCAAAGTGTCTCTGATTTTATCTTCTCTAGAATCATTCCATCTCAAACTGCAAAGCAAGCATGGGACACTTTATAGAATGAGTTTAAAGGCACGTCTAAAGTGATTATCATCAAGTTACAAACTCTACTAAGGGAGTATGAAAATTTAAAAATGGAAGACTCAGAAAATATGATGGATTATCTTTCTCGGGTTATTGAAGTGGTAAATCAGATTAAAATCTATGGAATTTCTATTTTTGATGAAAAGGTGGTTCAAAAGCTTTTAATAAGTCTTCCTACAAAATATGATGTCATTGTTGCTGGAATAAAAGAATTTAAGGACCTTTCAACCTTATCCTTGGTTGAGTTGATGGGCTTTTTAGAATCTCACAAGCAAAGATTGTTGAGGCGAGAAGAAAAATCAGTTGAAAGTGCATTTCAAACAAAACTTTCAATTGGTTCACAAAGTTCTTTCTAGAAGACACAAGCTGGTTCCAAAAAAAATAAGGCAATCACAAGAAAGGCGGAATGTAAGGGAAATGGAAAAATCGAAATAAAGATAAAAATTCAAATCTTACCTGCAATTTTTTTTTTGCAAAAAATCTGGCCATATTGAAAATGAGTGTTGGAATCGAGGTAAAAGTTAGTGTTTTAATTATAAAAAGTTCAGACAGGTGAAGAAGGACTGTCAGTTCAAGAACAATCAGCATACTGCAAACTTTTCTGAAAAATAAATTGAAGAAAACATGTTTTTTATGTGTCAGTACTCACTCAATCAAAATGAAGACACATGGTACTTGGATAGTGGATGCAACAATCATATAACAAGTGATGATCGGATATTCACAAATATCGACTCATCCGTTAAATCACAAGTCCACATAGGAAATGGTGTCATTGTAGAAGTGTTGGGGCTCAAAATCTCACCCATGATAAAACAACACATGGCGGTTCATCTGTGACGATTCGGATTGATTTCAGACCCGAGTATAGCTCTAATTTTAAATGGACCGCGTGATCAACGAATGCTATTTTAGAGTGGAACTGGACATGAGCATTGCTGCCAAATGATCCGAAATATTCAAAAACCCTTAAGACCCGAATTTGAATGTCGCGCGATTCATACTTTTATCTGCGCGCCCCAAAATGCGCCTACCCCTGTTTGGAGCTGACTAGAAGGGTCTGAAACCTACAAATCCTATTTCAGAGTAGAACTGGACATGCATATTGCTGTCAAATGATCCAGAATACCCAAAAATCCCTAACACCTGAATCTGAATGTCACACAATGCATACTTTTACTTGTTCACTCCGAAGTGCGTTCTACCCCTGTCTTGAGTTGACCAAAAGGATCCGAAACCTACAAATGCTATTTCAGAAATGAACCAGACATGTGTGTTGTCGTCAAATGATCTAGAATACCAAAAAATCCTTAACTCTCGAATTCGAATGTCGTACAATTCATATTTTCACCTACGCACCTTGAAGCGTATTCTGCTTGTGTGGAGCTGACTAGGAGGGTCCAAATTGGTAAGGAACTACCAAAATTTGTAGTATTTAATCATCCGTACCCTACACATTCATTCAACAGCCCGAGGAGAGGTTTAAAGTGCTTTGGCATCAGTGACTTCGACCTCTGAAAAGATATCTGCCCTTTGAAGCGGATAGTTGGAGCCAGAAATCTGAAAAATATTCTACGTATGGGACTACATGCGTACACCACAAGGAGGACAAGTACACAAGGAAGGAGACATGTGCCCACACCCTCTCCGCATGCACTCATGAACTCCTCTCCATATCTTTTAAAAGGAGAAAACTCTAAAATTTGCTAAGTGTGGGCACATGTGCCCACCAGGGGGCACATGCGCCAACTTCAATGGGCACATGCGCCCACACCCAAACATGCGCCTACTCTCTAATGACATGCATATAATCCCCCTCTTCCAAATACATGCGCCTGCCATTTTCCATTTGTTTGGACCCGGGACTTGATTAGCATACTATAAATAGTGCACTCACCTGATGACAAAGAGAGAATTCATTTGCAGAGAGATGACAGAGCGACACATGGTAACATGCGTCCGCTCCGAATTCCCTCCTCGGAATCCTTCCACGAGAAGGTTTTTGTTGCCGGAAATGCTCGTCGGAAAGGGATTTCTTCCACTGGAGCAAAAAGTGCAAGGAGAGAGGGAAGAAAACTCTGAATTTTTCTAAGTGTTGAGACATGCGCCCATGGCCTAGGGCACATGCGCCCACCATTAGTTGGAGGGGCACATACGCCCACACTCCCATTATTCCTCCCACATGTGCCAAGGGAGAGAGAACTCTCTCTCTCTCTCTCTCTCTCTCTCTCTCTCTATATTCATTTTCGCTCTCCACATGCGCCTGTCCCATGGGGACATGCACCTGGACGTCCCTAGCAGGGGGAGATGTTCCGTGGTGTGGCTTGCTTTGGTCGGGACTCGCCTCTCTAAAGTGGTGTGCTTTTTTGACACACACCGATGATATCTTTCCATCCCCGGGCTGGATTCTCCAACGGTCAACGTTAAACGCCCCTAATCAGCGATTTACTCTAAAATGATTAGTACTTAGTCATTTTCACAATCCCGAAAACACCTAGTTAAAAGCATAAAGTGGCCGACATTCATCAAAACTAAGCGGAATTTGACTGACGACAAGAGAAAGGCTTAGTTTCTTCATGATCCGAAGCAACATAATAATACGTTACATCGACATTAATCATTGTCCTAATCGCTAAATATGCTAATTAAGCAGCAAACAGGGCCAAACTTAGTCATTTTTAGCCTTGAGAAGTGCCCTGTTGGCTCGAAGATCGACTGACGCCAAGTAGAATTAAGCGGAATCTGACTGACACAAGTTGGATTTAACACCCTGTTATCATAAGACAACCAAATCAAGCACTTGTGGGACACTAATCCCCACCGCTTATCGATTATGGGCATAAACAGGCATATATCAGTCTCGATACTTAACCATTTTCAGGCTAAAAATGTGCAATTTAGCTCATTGAGCTTGAACTCTCGAAGAAATATAGCTCGACATAACCTATCCGAGTGATCCAATCTCTTGAAGCATCGATCATTAACAATAATGTGGTTGAATTAAGGACATGCATAAAGCAAATTACCCAAATCAAGTGCATAATTCACCCGATGCACTAAATATCAAGTATAAATGTATTCATCTATCAAGCATGCAATAAGGATTAAGTATATTTACTCCGTGTTCCACATATACATTATATGACCTCTATTCATCTCAGAATGAGGCCTGAAACTAAATCAAATGAACTATGGTTATCATCGAAAATCACAATTAAAGAGTTCCGAAACATCTGAAAAACTTATTATGAACTACTATCGCTAAAACCAGTTGATGCATTGCCCATCTAAAGTGGGGCTTGTCAGTTGAGTAGTTCAGGTAGTTGTGGTGTGTCTCCCTTTAGTCACCCATCCACAGCGATGGTCAATGACAATGTGTTGTACCACCTGATAGCCATGATGTGTCTTCATGTGGTCACCCATCCACAACGACGGTCACTTGCACTATATCGTACCATTTGGCAACTATGATGTATCTTCCTGTGGTCACCCGTCTGCAGCGAAAGTCACTAGCACTGTGTCGTACCATTTAGCAGCCATGATGTATCTTCTTGTAGTCACCCATCTGCAGCGATGGTAAATGGCACTGTGTTGTACCATATGGCAGTCGTAATATGCCTTTTGGTGGTCACCCGTCAATAGTGACAGTTTCTGGCACTGTGTTTAGCATGGCAACCATGGAGTGTCTTCCGGTGGTCACCTGTCCACAGTGACGGTCACTGGCACTGTGTTGCACTATATGGGAGTCGTGGCATATCTCCCTGTGGTCACTCATCCTCAATTACGGTAACTGGCACTATGATACATGACTCGGTTAAAATCCTGACTGTTTCTCAACTAGGAACACCTGAAAGAACATGGGACAAGTATTTAACTTGTCTAAATGATGGCTCGGTCCATAAGAAACTCGAAACTTGGTCTCTACGACCGTGAACTCAAAGACCATGGTCCCTAATGACTTAATTAAATGATCTATCTGGGCCTTTTCCCAAACACTCCATCTATTTTACAACATATATTCATAGTGGAATCTTGTCGCTTTGTGCCATGGTTTTCTCTTATAAGGGTTTCCACGTAAAAATCCACATGTTGTTTGTCATGTGCTTTGCTTATATTTATGATCTCTAAATGCTTTATGTAATTTATTTATAATGCATGCATACATTTACTTTTACCTTTTAATCAAAGGAGATCAACCATTGATATAATTATGGGCTCGTGACCAGTATCACAGCCTGGAATGTAAAACATCTCGAAATCTCTGGAATAAAATTCATCTTACGTTGCCTTCTCGTGTGTACTTTGTGAATGCTTGTGATTGTCTATAAATGTCTCTATTACTCAGGACCACCACAAAACAACAAAACACAAGAAAACTGCCTTGTGCATTTTCTAGTTTTAATAAACTAGCAACTTTGCTCAGGATTGAATAGTACCAGAATCTCTGGTTATTTCTGAATAAAGAAACATGCTAAGATAAATCATTCGTTGACACAGATATATACATGAGAAAGGTTACTGCAAGGAGAAATGTTTGGCGCCTTCACGGGCGCCAAAGTGGCAACTCTCAACGGGAACGTTCTTCCCTTTATCTTTAAGGCAAAAGAATTTGAAATCAGTTTATCAAAAGTTTTCCTAAATTGTTTCCTAAAGGTATTTCTAAAATATTTCAAAAGAAAACATAACATGAATTTCGCATACCATGCATTTAATTTATCATATGCGTTTCGTTTCTTGTCAAACTGCATCGCGATTGGTAAGGTCGCCTATTCTTTTCCTTTTAAATTCGCATGATGTCCTAATGCTTGTGTGGTTGTGCCGAAAATCCTAGAGAAAGAACCTTAGCAAAAGAACTAACTACCAAAACAAGAGAAATGGCAACAACTATGATATTCCTGGCAACAGGGGGATTTTACTTTCTCCACTTTACAGCATCTAAGTCAGTGACTACCTAATCCAACTGGCAGATTGTGCAAAAGCGTAAGTAGCCAAAAAGGACTGAGAGTCTGAAAGGTAAATGTGCTTGTAAGCAAGTGAACACAGCGAGGCCGCACTTCGATATTAGAAAGCAATGACCGATTAGTTGTACCGATGAAATGACAACACAGAAAATGCAGGGGTTCATCCTATTTGCCAACGAATTTCCAGCGCTACCAAAAGCAGTCAAGCCGACTAAGTAGCAGCAAGAATACATTCTTCTGAAGATCATCACAGAATCAGCAGAAGTGACCATCAGCAAGGAAATTGTGATTGAACCAAGGCCACAATTGGTGCAAGTTACCATGATTCAGGTTGCTGAAGAAGAAGAACTAGCTGATCAAAACGTTGAGCTGCCTCCAATCCAAGAGCAGATAGACGAAATAGCCCAAGTTCAGGAGGACACAACTAGAGAAGTAAGAGAGATGAAGGAAGCTTTGCTGGCTTTAGTTGCCCAAGGGGCAACCAGAGTTACAGCCATCCCCATTGGACGGTCACTAGAAGAATCATAGGGGGCAACGGAAGAGCCAATAGCCACAGAACCACAAGTCTGATCGAGAAACGTCGCATTCGAATATGTATCAACACAACCGTCCCACGTCACAAGAGAGGAATTATCCCAAACAGTCTCAAACCTGATGTGTCGGGAGAGAGAAGGAGAAGAGAGGAAAATATATCTATCGGGTACCATATCCATCTGAAGTTGACGAAATCCCGTTCCCTAACAACTTTAAGCGCCCTGACTTTCCACAATTTGATGGCAGAGGGTCACCCAACGAGCATATGACTCAATTCATGACGATGCTAGGGAACTTGTCTGCAATATCTCAGTATTGCCTCAGATTGTTCAGTTCAACGCTCACGGGAAAGGCATTTCAATGGTACATGTCATTACTTGCAGGGTCCGTCAGGACCTAGGATCAGATGTAGGAACTATTCATTTCCAAGTTTTTCTTTACTGAGCGAGAGTACCGTTGACAGACTTAGCCATGGTTCGTCAGAGGCAAGGAGAATCAGTCAAGAAGTCCATCGACAGGTGGGGCACTACAGCAGCACAATGTCGAGAGTTACTCGGCGAGACCGAGCAAGTCAAGATGTGCATGCAGGCCATGGACGCAATGATCTCGTTTAGTTTATCCGGGCACAATTTCTTAATGTTCCGAGACCTAGCGACAAAATCCCATATGGTAAAAGGAGCTGCGCTGAGAGCACAGTTCAGAGCCAAAAGACTAAGCCGTGAGATTAGAAGGATAGCTGCGTCAAATTACATTGACAAAAGCAAGGGCTCAAAAGATCGAAAACGCCCGTATCTGGAACACAAGATCAAAGGCAAACCAACTGAAACTCAGGCCAAAGACAAAGGGCCGTAAGGATCGAGAAAGATGACGATCATTGGACAGGGCAGAGCAAACGGGCGTTATTCGTTTAACCTAAAAGATCTCGTTCCGATAATGGAGCAACTAGTCGAAAAGGGGAAGCTGCAATTGCTAGAACCAATCCGACCAAATGAAGTAGTGAGAACAAGTCAGGGCTGGGAATCTCCGATATGTATATATGGCCTTATATGAAAATGATCAGGGCATTCTATTATGTATTACTTCTCCTTGAGAATATTGGCGGCTTTCTCTTATGAATAATTTCGCAACAAGAATATACAATTAAAAGATTATGATCAAACGAGTATTCTATATGGATTCCTAAAGCACAAGACCTCTTTCATCAGAAGGAAGTGGTCTTGCAAAGCGACGAGCCAAATACACTGGGGGCAAGCCCCAATATATGATGAGAAACTCAAGTTTAAAAGAAGACGACTAGGGGTAAGCCCCAATATATGATGAGAAACTCAAGTCTACAGGAAGAAATACTGGGGGCAGGCCAGGAAGGACGACAGATAAACCTGATAACAAGGAACTAGATGAAAATTTTAGATTTATGACACGAACATCTCTTGAAAGCGATAACCTAAGGGTACGCAAGTTAAGTAAAAGGAAAGTATTATTTTTACTTATTTTTCTATTTACGTTTTAATTAATATGCTCAACTCACATTAAACTCATACATAACGCATCATCTTATGCATGCTAATATCAAATACACAACACCAAGCGGTAGTTTAACAAAAGAATCATTGTCATTACTTTGAATCATGAAGCGCACAATTAACAGTTCCAATGTCGATTACATCAGATATGAGTATCAGTTAAGCATTCAAAATAAATTTCTAACATTGCTTTTGTCTAATAATGATTGTAAAGAGTAAAAGAACAGAATTATAGCTTCCCCAGGCACCCACTATGAACTGCATCACGTCTTTCCGTGTTGCTTCCTTGATAGCCTTTGCCTCTGATAGCACCAGTGTAGGATCCGGAACATCATGAAGTTTGGCTTCTAAATCTGTCATTTGCTTGCACGTCGCCTCTGCTTCACTCTCGAGCAGTGTGACCTCAACACAGTTCTGATTAACGACAAGGTCAAGACGAGCAACCTTAAGATTTATGGCCACTTCTTCCGTCTGCAGCCGCACGATCTCGAATCTGACATCAGCAAGATGATTAATACAATCGCGACACTGAGTCTCACTATCCTCCAAATTCGTTCTAGCACCTACTGCCGGGTATTCTTGCTTCTCTACAACAGGCTACAAAGAAAACAACACTCATCGTTTCTCTTCGGCCATAGGATCAGGTTCAGCCTGTTCAGCCATAGTAACCTACACAACAAAATCCTCGAAAGAAGAAATACAGCGCGCTACTCCGGATACATCAGGCCCGATTATCCCCGCACAAGCTTCTAATGCTTTCACCCCAGCTCCTAATGTATACCACTTGTTCAGGTCGGCTAGCGCCTTTGAGATACTGGACAATAGACCCCTTAATATGCTTTACCTGAAATAGTCTAAACGATCAAAACAAGGAATGTCAAAAGCTCCATGGACAACAATACTAGAACTAACAATAACTACGACAAAGGAAACAGAGTGAGTATGCAATGAAATAATAAGCACAGAAAAGGAATACACCAAGAAGCTACGAAAGAGCTATACCAGAAGATGAGTCGGCCACAGGTTCCGAGGAACTCACAGTGTATATTGTCGCATTAACGAATGGCTCAGCGATCTCAGTCGATAGCGCCGAAGTCACATCCAGAAGTTCAATACTATCACTATCAGTATCGATCACTTCAGTTTCCGCCAGCGACTCCGCCATATCCTCAACACTAGAAGCACCAGAGGCCACAAACACGGTTGTGTCATTGACCAACATAGTGGTCCCTTGCAGATTATCCTCTCCAATTTGCCCGACCTACTCTCTCACGCCGACATGGTCTGATATTTCATTTGCTTGCCCAATCATCGTCAGTTCTTTTTCACTAATTAACCAATTGTCATCCTCATCACCTTCAACCCCCAGAAGATGTGTGAACCCTGCTTCTTGTGACCATCTCATCAAAGGTACTCCAAAAGTATGTCAGCCGTCCAATGTCGTATCCTCCGTACGATGGTCAATTAATACACTTAGAGAAGTCTTATGCCCAACACTTGACAACAGATACGCTTCAACCTGCTCTCCAAAATAACTGAGTCCATCAGCAAGGATCTTTGTCGGCCTTGGAGGAGGAATGTAGATTGGATCATCAACAGAGTTGTTGTTCCAAATCAAAGCATACTGATGCACCTACCATCTCATCCAGCCATAAGAACCGCCAGTCTTTTGATAAAGACCACGAAGCATGAACCTCGCGCCCGTTCGCATCATTAGAAGTTGATACTATATCCACTCCCAGTGAGAAGGACCTGTGTCGTACGCCCACTCTACTTTGGCTACATCCGGTAATGTTATCGGAACATCCTGATCATATTCGAATTGCCTGGCAAACTGGCTAGGGTAATAAGTTTCCCGTCAGAACTCTATTCCTTCATGCAGTGGAAGTGAAACAATGCGAATAAACACCAAGAATTCTCCGTCAAGATTATCCATAGAACGTTCATCATCAACGACTTCTCGATCCTCTTCAACACTAGAAATAGAGAAATGGTATAAGCAAATCTCTGCACAGCTGCCAATTTCGAAGTTATCCAATTAGATGACTGCGCTATCATCTCAAGTTTTCTGTAACGATAAAGAGGCATATGATTGGTATGGAAATACCGAAAGAGATCCATCCCATACTTTCACGGGAAATATATACCCAACCACCTGCAGAAGAAATGTCATGGGCAATAAGCCGCATACATTCCTCGTCCAGCTTGATCTTTGTTACTGGCAGTATTGTCGAAAGCCCTATACAGGCTGAATAACACCGGTGGTGCTAAAGAATATCGGCGACCATTTTTACGAGCTCCTGCCACGACAAAGCAAGAAACCCTGACCCCATCAGCACCCTTGGAGCTAAGCAACACAACTGCTGACAACCAGTATGCTAAGAAGCTCGCCAGTTCACAAGTAGGCGTAAGCTCATTTGGATTGCAAAACTTATATTCGAAACGTTCCCTCATAAAGGCCTAGTCTTCCTGTGAGATCCCATATTTTTCATAATCAATGCTTCAAGAAGAAAGAAATGTCCCATGTTAGAAGAAGAGAAACTAAAAGCACGCAAAACGTAAAGTAAAAGAAGGTATCAGAAGAAATATTACTTCATCTTCTGACTGAAGCAGCCAGCTAGTCATCGTAATGAATCTTTGTAATATTGTCGAACTTCAACAACTCAACAAACAACTCCAGATATGCCTCCGAGTGGTAAGCATCTTGAGGATTTTTAAGCCGATATGAAGATAGTTCTTCGTCAGTTGGAATGTATTCCTGATAATATTCTCCTATTATGGACAAGCCAGCCATTACCCGGAGATCCCATATGGTTTTACTCATCTCCTCATATGGAAAATGGAATGAATTAGTAACAGAAGACCAGTAGTTCAAGAAGCTTCGAAGGATTGTTGGATCTCGGGAGAAATGCCCAAAAGTTGCATCCATAGCCTGATACAAGCCAACTTGCTTCAAAACCCTCTCGTGACGGACCATAATCTCTTTTGCCCACGGCTTATAACCAACTCGCTCATTCAGATGACCTCGCGTACGGAAGCTCTTCGTTGCCCACATCATCATCTCGTCCATATGCCGAAACCTTTGCTGTACCATCTTGAAATAATGAACTGGATAAAGAGTGTGAGGATCACAAGTTGGCACAGGGAAAACCATTTCTCTTGGGTTACCTATCTCCTGCTCTCTCCCATCATTTAACCAATAAGGTAGTCAGCAGCTACTCAGGAGGAGACATCCACCTTTCAACACCGTAGAACTGAAAAAGGACCTTGAACATCGGATGGCTCGATGCTCGAGAGGGGCTTGTGCTTCGTAAAAGATTTTTCATGTGTGATGACTCAATTGTTTTAGGGGTTTACGATGAAGAAACTGCATGTCGCAGTGATCTTATTTCTGTCCCAGCCAATCTTCATCCGGTCATACTTAAGATCGACAAGATGTGTCAACTGCTTCGATTGGCCGACTTCCTTAACCGGTTGCTTATCTCAATTCCTTTTCTTCTTATTTTTCTGACCTTCTTGATTGTCTTTTTGATGTTGGACAAGCATATTAGAAGGACCTACTTCAATGACGCTCGAAGCATTAGTAAGCTGACAATACCAAGTGGACCATTCATGTTCAGTCCCTTGCGTCAGAGGCTCAGACGCAGTCTTATCTATGTAAACGTGCAACAACACCTCTTGGGAAAGCTGCTTAATACGATCAGAGAAATCCTTCACTTCAAGTTCGACTATCGCAAAGAAGCGCGAGCGATGTTGAGCCCTTAATTGTGCATATTCTAACCCCAATTCATCACTCATTATGCAAGGTTTTCATGAATTAACGACTAATCTAATGCATGGATTTGTGATTGTAAGGATAAGAGAGAGGATTCATCAATTGGAGACTTAAAGACACCATTTACAAGCAAAGAAGATCAAAGGACTAAGCGTCAAAGGATGAAAGAAAGAAGTCAGAGAAAAGAAGAAAGAAAGCAGAAGAATGTGCCCAAGACCGGTCGTCCATAGCCTAGGACTGGTCGTCCGACAGGTCCGATCACTAAACAGAGGGGCCCTGCGGCCATAACTCACTGGACTGTCCAAGACCGGTCGTACGATCGGTCGTCCACTGCTCAGACCGGTCGTGCGACCGGTCCTTGAATTAAATTTGTGGGCTCGGAATTTTCCAAAACTCTCTGGACGTTTTTCACACTTTTGCGACCGGTCGTCTGCGTAACTGGGCGTGTTCTACAATTCCGGATTTCTCTGTGCACTGCGTATTCTTACGCATCTTCTGGATGATTCTGACGATGCGGAGCTTCCCCACCATAAAAGGACATCTAGGGATCGTTCCTAGGGTATCTTAGAAGGGATTGAGCACGATGGGAGACGGCGGAAGTCAATTTCAGAGTTCTACAACTCCTAGTTTGCTTTCTAGTTTTATGTTTTATTTAGTTGTTTTCATGTTTCCTTGGATCATGCACAGCTAAACCTCTTAGCTAGGGCTAAGAGGTGAAGCTTGTAGTGAATCTAAGATGTTTCAATTCGTTTGGTTTGGTTTTAAGTTGGATTTCTATTGAAGAACAATGGTTTGAAGTTTAATTCAAATGCTAAGTAGTTTTTCTTAGTCTTATGATGACTCATGGATGTTTGGAAGAATTGCTTGAGTTCTTAATTGTTGTGAACTAGTCTAGACCTGTATGATCTGAGAAATTGGAATACACTCTAGATTTATGATCTTCATGTGGGAACTTCTTACCAAAAGTCTATTTTTCTGGAAATTTTAAAGTATGTGAGACTGTGGATGTAATTTAAATCAAGTTCAAATCATGATCTAGTTTTGTCTTGTGACGGGATTTAATGATGGTTATGATTGTGATCTTAGCCTATTGGAATTGGGACTGACCTATGCAATTGAGTATGCTCGTCCTAGCTTGCATTAAGTGAATCATATACAGGGATCATACATATGACAGATTGTTTGGTTTAACTGCTCTATCATCTGACTAGATAGATCTTAATTTCGATTCTAGTTGAGAAAGTGAGAAACCACAGTGAATTGAGCATCAAGGATTGCTACAAGTGGATCCTTGAACCCCTAGTGCCTTTTTATTAATTGCTTACCTTCAATTTAGTTCAAAATTACTATTTACATCAATCTTCTACAAATCTATTTGTTAGCTTTTCAATAGAACTATTGGAGTGTTTTGTGGATTTCTACATAAGTCCCTGTGGATCTACCTCGGTCTTACAGAGATTATTACTACATCGCAACCCTACACTTGGGGAAGCGAACAAGTTTTTGGTGCCATTGCCGGGGACTTTAATGGTTTTTCATAAAATTTCTGAAAATAATATCTATTTAGGATTTTTAGGAATAATACTAACTTAGTTTGTTTTATTTGATTTTTCTCTTTTGCAGGGATTTTAGGAAGTTGAAGAAGACATAAGGATCCTAAGTGTTCAAATCAGGTTCTATCTTTCTAAACCTTACTCTTCTTCTTCCCCTAATCTTTCCTATCATATTCATCTCTTGTAGAGTGGGTGGAGGCTCCTTTTTGGATCTCTGATAGGTTGGTCTTTGTGCTGCCTTGATTCCTATTGGTCGGCTCTGCCGTCTTGGATCACCTTTTGCTTAGAGATTTCTCTTCTCACCTCTACTCTGAAATTGCGGTTTTACCGCTAGTGAGATAAGCTTGAATGTATGCTTATGTCGTAGAGGGGGGGGTGAATAGGACTTTTTACGAATTCCTTGTCACTTGAAACCTCAAGAGCATTCACAAATCAATTTACCAATATAATGTATGTGAATGCAAGTAAATAGATCAAATAAGATATTTCTAAATGATTAACTATGCAAAGTGAAGCATTTGATCAAACAGTTGACATGCATACTTAAACTAATCTATCAAAGATGGTATATGAGCATTTTGTCAAACACAAGATGGGGATACAGTTAAGCACTTATAAGATAGATCAACAAGGAACAATAATAGACAAAATGCACTCACCACATTGCACACAATGTATAGTGGTTCGACGACAAGTCTACTCCACTCCCGGTTCAAGTACCCAATTCCTTTGAGTACACCGGCACTCACTATCGGAGGTTTTAAATGAGGTTCACCTCTCAACCTTTACAACCTACATAAGGTAAATGCATACACAAGGACTTCTCAACTCCTATGCACGTATTCTCCCGTGTCGGAGGCCTATGCAAGGACTTACACGTCCTACTCAAGGACAACTCCGAGATTGGGTCACAATCTCTAGACCCCAATCTCAACAAGAAGGGGGAATCAAACGATGGACTCTATAAGCGTAAACACTTACAAGAGATGAGGCCCGATTCAACGCCGTTGATGAGTAGCTTCAGCTTCCATGAATGCTTTAGCTCCTCTCCAAGCTCCCAGATCATCTACGAATGCATATGATGTTCCTAGACTAGTGCCGGGTAGGTGGGAGGAGTTATTGGAGTTCCCTTTGCCTATTCAATACAATGGTGATGATAGGAACTACCAACTTAAGTATTCAATGGCTATTGATGACCAAGAGATTCAACAAGATGGGTTAGGTCAGCCATGAATACCTTGCTCAGGCTTTAATTTCATTGCCTGAAATGGAGTTAACTCCCTTGTCTTTAATGGTGCACATAGAGATGATTTTCCTATCTTTTTCAACTGATTGGCACCTACATAATGGAGGTCCAAGACTGATCATCTTGACCTTAAGTCCGTGGATCAACTGGCAAATATAAAATGCGATTTGAATGCCATGGACTTGGATGTTTTGGGATCCTATAGGCTGTCTATATGCAACTTACCTTCCGAGCTTGATTTGGCTTGAACTTGAGTGCGGAAAGCTGCTTTGGTCTTCAAGTCTTGAGTCTCCAATCTTCATCGAGGCTCACGAGACTTGACTGACTCAACGATCATGCAATTGACAATACAATGCACAAATCAGTGCACTAACATACTCCTCTCTCTTCTTTTTCTGCACTTTTCTCAAAAGATTCAAAGAGTGGGTGGGGAGTTCTCTGAACCCCTATTGACCAGGAGAAATCAGTCTCTATCCTTGCTTCTGGCTCAGCCATTGCAAGACACATTGTGCTTCGGTCTTAGAGAAGAGTAAAGAAAGGAAGGAAGAATTCTTCTTTCTTTCTTGCTTTATACTTTTAGGATTTGCATGCCACATCAGGCTCGGGATTCTAATAACCGACTCATTAGTGAAGGGAAAATAGTAAAAGGAATTGACAGAGAACCACGTGCTAGGAGACATCTAAACTCTCTAATTTTGTCTGAAAGTATGGCTGTAAATCAACCCAATCCGATGGCCAATCAAAATCTGGGCCAAAACCAAACCGAAACGAGAGAAAATGTGGTTGAGAATGTTCCCCGACCAAGAACATTACGTGATTACTTGTAACCAGCAAGAGCGAGCACTCCCTCATGCATAGTTTTTCCACAAAATGCAGGGAATGTAATCCAACTCCTCCCGAGATTCCATAGCTTAGACAGTGAAAGTGCCTATCAACACCTTAAGGAATTTGATGAGGTAATAACCACCATGCACTTTTTTAAACGTAACTGATGATGTGGTGAGGCTTAAATTATTTCCTTTTACTCTTAAAGATAAAGCTAAAGGTTGGCTTCATGCATTAAGGCCAAGATCAATTGGTGCATGGACTGATATGCATAGGGAGTTAATTAAAAAGTTATTTCCTACCCACAAAATGAACATGTTGAGGCGCCTTATCATGAATTTTGCCCAAAAGGAGGATGAGACCTTCTTCCAATGTTGGGAGAGGTTTAAGGACTTGTTAAATGCATGCCCACATCATGGCTATGAAATTCGGCGGGTTATAAGCTTTTTCTATGAAGGACTGACTTCACCTATGCGCCAATTCGTAGAGATGATGTGTAATGGGGAGTTCATAATAAGGAAGCCGAGGAAGCATGGGACTATTTAGAGGAATTGGCTAAGAATGCACAGTCTTGGGATACATCTAAACCAATAAATTCCAAGACTAGCCAACAAAAGGAAAAGGGAGGAATTTACGTCCTATCAGAAGAGGATAGCATAAGTGCACGGGTGGCTAGGCTCACAAGAAAAGTCGAGGCCATGGAATTAAAGAAAGGAGAGACAATCAACTCTGATGACGTTGAAATTGTTTGTGGAATTTGTGCCGGAAATCAACATATAACACAAGATTGTCCCACAATTTCAGCGGTTCAAGACATCTTACAATAACAATCAAATGCCATAAACAGTTATCAACGGCAATTTAGTGCTCCAAACTCAAACATGTTTAATTCTAGTTGGAAGAACCATCCCAACTTCAGTTGAAGGAATGGACCCACTGCGAATGCAAACAATATCCCTCAAGCTCAACCTTTATTAGGTCCATCCCTAGTCATTACACCAAAAGCTACGCTAGAGGAGATGTTGGGTGCATTCGTATCGGTTCAAGATGAATATAACAAGACTAATTCTCTAAAAATAGATGGGTTCATGTAAGAGCAATTGAAATTTAATCAAAGTTCAACTCAAGCCATCAATGACTTGAAAACTTCAATGGCTAGAGTTGAATCTCACCTCAATGTTAGGGAGAAAGGCACACTTCCTGCCCAACCTCTTCATAACCCAAGAACCCAATTTGAGATACAAGACGCAAGCTCATCCTCCCAACATATGGAGCATGTTCAAGCAATCACCACTTTGAGAAGTAGGAAAATAGTTGATAAATCTAATCCGGTGAAGGCCCCAAAGCCTAAAGATCCGAAAAATTCCAAAGAAGAGGATAGCTCAAACAATACTCCACAAGAGAAAGAACCGGAAAGGCAATACAAGCCAGTTGCCCCGTTTCCCCAGAGGTTGATTTCACCCAAACCTTTAGAAAAAAACCTGAAAATTTTAGAGGTTTTCAAGCAGGTGAAGATCAACATTCCGTTGTTGGATGCCATAAAGCAAATACCATCCTATGCCAAATTTCTAAAGGAATTATGCACAGTAAAAAAGAAACAAAATGTTCACAAGAAAGTACTTTTGACTGAGAATTTGAGCTCTATTATCAAACAAGAGGTGCCCAAAAATACAAGGATCCGGGTAGTCCAACCATCTCATGCATCATAGGAGACTACCGGAATAAACAAGCCTTACTTGATTTAGGGGCAAGCGTAAACCTCATTCCGTACTCGGTTTATGAACAACTTGGGTTAAGTGAATTGAAACCCACCAAAATCACACTCCAACTTGCTGATAGACCCATTCATATACCGAGAGGAGTGATTGAGGATGTTTTAGTCCAAGTTGATAAATTCTACTACCCAGTAGACTTTATTGTCTTGGATACACATCCCGTGATAGGTACCAGTGCTCAAATTCCCGTCATAGTTGGCCGCCCTTTTCTAGCTACTTCAAATGCAATTATCAATTGTAGAAACGGGCTTGTACAAATGTCATTTGGAAATATGACACTTGAGCTGAATATATTTGATTTATGCAAACAACCACGGGAAGTTGATGATGAGATCCACGAGATAAATGTGATTGAATCATTCATGGAGAATACATTCCCCCTGACATTATATTCCGACCCTTTGGAGGCATGTGTGGCCCACTCTCATGAGATAAATGATGACACAATACGAGAGATGGATGCCATTTTAGATGTGATGCCGATGCTTGATAACAAAAGATGGAGGGCCCTATTTGAACCTTTACCCGAAAATGAGAACAAGCCCCTCCCATCCAATATCAAGGCACCAACACTCAACCTAAAATCATTACCAAGTGAGTTGAAATATGTCTATTTAGGTCGAGATGAGACATATCCGGTGGTGATTTCTTCCCACTTAGATGAGGAACAAGAGAGTAGGCTAATTGCCACTCTAAGAGAGCACAAGAGTGCCATTGGGTGGTCGATTGCGGATCTCAAAGGCATAGACCCACTGATTTGTACTCATCGCATACACCTTGAGGAGAATGCAAAGACATCTAGGCAACCACAAAGACGACTCAATCCAAACATGAAGGATGTGGTTAAGGCCGAAGTGGTGAAACTATTGGATGTGGGTATATTTACCCAATATCCGATAGTCAATGGGCGAGCCCAACTCAAGTGGTGCCTAAGAAATCTGGAATAACCATCGTAACCAATGCCAATAATGAACTCGTACCAACCAGAGTCACTACCGGTTGGAGAATGTGCATTGACTACAGGAAGCTAAACACTGTCACGAAGAAAGACCACTTCCCCCTCCTGTTTTTTGAAACGATGTGACCAAGTACAATTCCCTTTTGATGGCTATTCAGGGTACAACCAAATAGAGATCGCCCTTGAAGACCAAGAAAAAATTACATTCACATGTCCATTTGGCACTTTCACCTATCGACGGATGCCGTTTGGACTATGCAATGCCCCTGCAACTTTTCAGCGTTGTATGATGAGTATCTTTTCTGATATGGTGGGAACAATTCTCAAAGTCTTCATGGATGATTTCTCAATATTTGGTTGTAGCTTTGATGAGTGCCTTGTGCACTTGAAATCTGTGTTGAAAAGATGTGAAGAGAAGAACCTTATGTTGAATTGGGAGAAATGTCACTTCATGGTTCAAAAGGGAATTGTACTTGGTCACATCGTTTCAAAAAACGGAATCGAGGTGGACAAAGCGAAAATCAATCTTATCTCTAACCTTCCACCACCCAAGAGCATACGAGATGTGCGGTTCTTTTTGGGACACGCAGGATTTTATAGAAGGTTCATCAAGGACTTCAGTTCACTCTCTCGTCCTTTATGTAACCTACTTCAAAAGGAGAATTCATTCGAGTGGACTGAAGATTGTCAAAATGCCTTTACCACACTTAAAGGTATGTTGACATGTGCCCCCATAATGCAACCACCTGATTGGAGCCTTTTTTTTGAAATTATGTGCGATGCAAGCGACTATGCTATTGGGGCCGTGCTAGGCCAAAGAAAAGAGAAGAAGCCATGTGTTATCTACTATGCAAGTAGAACCTTAAATTCAGCCTAAGCAAACTACACTACTACAGAAAAAGAACTTTTAGCCATAGTTTTTGCCTTGGACAAGTTTAGGTCCTACTTGATTGGATCCAAGATCATCATATTCACTGACCATGCCGCGCTTAAGTACCTTCTCTCTAAGAAGGATGCTAAACCACGGTTGTTAAGATGGATCCTTCTACTCCAGGAATTTGACATAGAGATACGTGATAAGAAAAGAGTAGAAAATGTAGTGGCTGACCATCTCTCTCGACTTGTTCTCATTGATTCCCCTGAAACGACCACAATCAATGACATGTTCCCTGATCAACAAATTTTTAAAGTCTCTCAATTGCCATGGTATGCGGACATTGCTAACTGTCTTGCTACAGGTATGATTCCTACACATTGGAAAAAGCAAGATAAGGATAAGTTGTCACGCCCCAAACCCGGGGACCGGGCTCACTAAATTCCCGATCGCCGACCTTGGTGCCAACAGCCTCCGTAGTACCCCATTCTCGGCTCCTAACTCTCATGTGCCAGGTTCCGATCCTGGGATCCTACCAGGAGGATTTTCAGGGTAAAATTTTTTTTTTGTACAGGAGCATAAACAAAACCATAAAACATCATCAAATATCCACTAATAAGTTTGTTGAGTACAGTACTGGAAAGGGAAATACAACATGAAGCAGAAGTCCAAAATATCAGGTACATGAACCGCGCTCAACGCTGCTGATATGCTCTAGTACCTGCAGTGTAAACAAACGCGCATGAGCTTCCTACGAAGCTCAGTAGAGTGCGTGTGTGCGCGTGTGATGCATATGACAAGTATACAGATATCAGAGTAAGCGAAAGTAGTAGAGGGCTAAGTTACTAAGTTTATGAATGCTATCAGCCATCCCAAGGCTATGCGATGCAAGGGCCTACATGGCCGAGTGTCACATGCTAGAGATGCAATGCAAACACGTCAATCCTCAACTGATCCACATATCAAAATAGTTCTCATCTGGGACATCACCGGGGTCTAGTATACTCTAATACTGGCCGCCGCACATCGCGCGCATAACCAAGCGAGTAGAAAAGACCTCACTATCCGCCTCGTTAGTGGTATGCCAATGCCCACCCGGCTCGCCGATAGCGGACCCATTCCATGAGCTGGTCAGACTCGACCTAGCTTACAGCCCACTGCACCCGGGTGGATAAGGTCACACCCCTTTCCAATCGACCTCGACACAGTGGGAGACGCGGCCTACTGGTATTTGGCACACGGGCGCTCATGTTATCCACTCGGTCTCGACGCTGGAGCATCCTACTGGTACCACAGGGTTTGGGGACTTTCACCCAAGGACATCCATAGCGCCCACGTACTAAAACAAGTTTTCGGTGTCCAATACTGCCAACCATGATGTGACTATGGTGGCCACCACCCTGATGCTACTAGGGTGTGAAAGCGATCGTGACATACATAATGCAAAATGCATGAGTCATACAATCCAAATCATGCACCAAACTTACGCATACTGCGCAATCATGTCGGGCGACCCTATCTCACACGGGTCCCCTAAGTATAACAAGCCAACTAGCATATGCTATGGTTAATCATGATCCATAACAGGCATACAAATGATGCATATGGGCATATAAATGAGCATGGTATTCATTATACTAAGCATGTTATCAGTGTGACATATCAAGCTAATCATACTAGCATGTTACCAAACATATCATGTAACATTGGCCTTAAAAGGCCCAATATATACGGAGAGTGGGACCCGGACGGTGGGTCCCATTGAAAATGTAAAGGTCTTCGTGGCATAGCACACTTGAGACCACATCGGCCCCATACTTGCGCCTGCACATACAAGATAGGCCATCAAAATACGTGTACGGCATGGATAAAACATATACATCATGGTGGAGCTAATAGATACATCACGTTGGGACCCATAGGGTGGGCCACCTGCTGGGCAGCGTGGTACCCAGCTGGTTCCAAGAAGTTTTGAATCAAGCCGATATTTTTGTTTTCTCCTTCATCCATATCCATGTGATCTTATGAACAGGTTGGAGGGCAAATAAACATCACTGTAGAACCCGGAAAGGTTTCAACGTTGGAAATCATCATTTCCACTGTGGCATGGTCCACTTGACATTAGGATATGCTTAAATTTTTGGGCCCAGCCACTTATGAATAGGTTGGGTGACAAATAAACATCATTGTAGGACTGGGAAGGTTTCAACAGTGGAGATCATTATTTCCACTGTTGTCCCTTGGCATGGCCCACTTGCCATTTTGGATATGCTTAAATTTTTGGGCCCAGCCACTTATGAATAGGTTGGGTGACAAATAAACATCATTGTAGGATTGGGAAGGTTTCAACGGTGGAGATCATTATTTCCACTGTTGTCCCTTGGCATGGCCCACTTGCCATTTTGGATATGCTTAAATTTTGGGCTCAGCCACTAAGATGAGCTGGAAAAACATGTGGAGGGAATAGATAAGGCACATACATTCTAGGTGGGCCCAACGAATGGGGCCCATGGTGACGCCACAAGGCTGCTGGGCAGCAGCGTCTCCTGGACGCTATCTGTCCAGCAGCTATGCTTTTCTTTTTTTTATCTTTACAAGCGGGGCCCACAGAAGTTCCCGATTAAGCTGATATTTTTGTTTTCCCTTCTCCCCTGCATGTGTGAACTTATGAACAGGTTAGATCTCAAATAAACATCATGGTGGGCCATAAGAAGGTTTCAACGGTAGGACCGCTGTCCCTACTGTTTTCTGTGGTGGGGCCCCCTTGAGACTTGGATCTGACTCATTCTTGGGATCATGCCATAAAATGATCTCCCCAAAAGGATGGACAGTGTGGATACAGCACATGCATCATGGTGGGACCCACGAGTGGGCAACCAGCTGGCAGTACGAGCCAGCGTCCGTGGATGCTGGTACGCCCAGCGTCAGACGCTGCTTCTCCTTCTTATTTTCTCTCTCCTTTTTTTCTTGTGCTTATATCAAGTGGGGCCCACATGGGTCTGATCCACTCCGTTCATCAGGTTCCCCATCTCATGGGGGACCCAATTGTTATAGGCAAAATGGTGGAGATAAGATTTCACGCGGAAATGCCCATTTCGCCCTCGAGATGATCTGATCAAGAGTCGCAGAACGGATAAGGGTGGAGTACGGCTTCGACTCTCGAGATCGTATGCTCGGGAGTCGAAGAATGGATAAGTGCGGGACGTCCATTCGACTCTCGAGATTATCTGATCGAGAGTCGAATATTGGATAAGTGCGGGACGTCCATTCGACTCTCGAGCTCACCTGATCAGGAGTCATAGATTGAAAAATACGGAGCAGCTATTCGCAAGTCTCGAGTCTTCATAACCGATAGTCAAATACGGCAAAGCTCGATCCGCGAACAGACCTTCTCACAAGTCGTTGAAAGACGTTACATCTAAAGTATGTACTTGGACTCGCGACCACATTCTAACCTGCGAGCAGCTTTCCTGCGGTAATATCTCTTAGCTTTCAGTACTAGCACCCGATTCCCGTCGAGCAGCTTCTCCAATCCCTCTGCGACACCAAGCAGGGCTACAACCAGTTCGGTGGTTTCCAACTACGGGCGTCTCCTTCCTTTTCGGAGGCTATGAATCCAACTACGGGCGTCTCCTTCCTTTTCGGAAGCTATGATTCCAACTACGGCTTCCAGCCGGATTTCAAGGGATTACCATCAAGGGGCGTGATTGTTGAAATAAGTCATTGGGTTGGATCTAACTAAAAAGATAGGATCTTATCCCACGAAATCAGCGAATTCTCAGTATCGTATGCGACATCAACGGGATTTCGACATCTCACGTAACAAATTGGATTGCTTCAGATCTATATAAAGGGGTGGCTCCATTAAGAGCAGGTACGCACACATCATTCAATCTTGGTCCCGTTTTGCTTGGCTTCTCTTCTTACTGTGGCCTAACTTAAGCATCGGAGGGCTAACGGCTGGTCCCCAGCCACCCTTATTTGTTGTCTTGCTTCAGGTCTGGTGGTGAAAATCCCGGTTGGAGTGAAGGAGAAAAGCCGGAGGATCTCGTTACAAAATCTGACATTAACAGTTTGGCGCCGTCTGTGGTAACGACTTGATCATCGAAATCAATCGTGCTAACCACCGATCAAAATCCTTCAGCGATGCCTCCTAAAAAGGCTGTTCATCCTTCAACTTCAAGACAGGCACCACCTCCGCCTGATGAGACGGAATCCGTACCTATCCTTCCACCTGCTCCGACGAATATCACTCAAGGAGCCTCGAATCTACCGTCAACAAACCCATTATTGGAAGCCTCTGAAAATCAAGATGATGTCCTACGTTTCCTCGAAAACACTCTCCTAACTCTAAACGCCGGAGTCCAAGCGCTGTCAAACCGGCTTGATCAGCACTTCCCCGAACCGCAAAGACAATCCTCTGAAGGGTTACCACCGCAACCCATACCGGTAGCTTCCAGACACTCTATGGACGAACCACAGGTCCCGCCACTCGGCGGCCATCCCCCTGTACCATCTCCACATTCCATACATTCCAGTTCGTCTCGACAACCTCAACCGCAAGGCTCCACCGCCGAAACATCTAGCTATACCCTACCATGGGAAGGAGATCTCAAAAGAATCCAAGATCGTTTTGATGTTATGGAACAGCGATACCAGGAAAATCGGCCATCTGCCGTCATGGCGGCAATACACCAATCTGAATCTCCCTTCACCAGCGAGGTCATGGAAGCCCCATTACCCAGAAAGTATCGAGCGCCTGTTATCGCTCCGTACATAGGAATTGGCGACCCTCTGGAACATCTGGAAACATATAGGTCCCTCATGGAGTTGGAGGGACATGGTTCAGAAATCATGTGTAGGGCCTTTCCCCTAACATTGAAGGATGCAGCTCGTACATGGTTCCGGGGGTTAAAGCCCCGTTCCATCAGTTCCTTTTCCCAGTTATCAGAGATATTCCTTTCTCAATTCATGGGGAGTATTCGCATTAAGAAGCCAGCCTCCCATCTAATGAATTTGAAACAGCAGCAGGGGGAGACAATAAAGGAGTTCACAGTACGATTCACTGCCGAAGCCGTTCAAACTGAGGGATACACCGAAGAAAAGGGTCTTACAGCCCTCATTGCCGGGATAACGAGTGAGAAATTCAGGTTTGCCTTAGATAAAAGCCCACCGAAAACTATGGCAGAATTTCAAGCCAAAGCTCAGAAATATATCAATGCAGAAGAAGTCGCATTGACACGCCATGGAGTACAGAGCAAGAAGCGCAAGCCAGAAGGAGCCTCTTCTACGGATAAGAAATACCGTCGTGACCAGCGCGATCGTTCTCCCAAGAGGCCTTACTCTGGTAAATATCATAATTACACTCCTCTCAATCAGTCTCCTGAAAAGGTTCTAATGGAGATTAAACACAAGCCATATGTGAAGTGGCCTGCAAAGATCAAATCCGATCCCGAGAAGAGGGACAAGAGCAAGTTCTGTTACTTTCACAAAGATCACGGGCATAGTACCCAGGACTGCATCTCTTTACTAGACCATATCGAAGCCCTTATTCGAAAAGGCCATCTCCAGGATTATGTTGCTCGTAAAAATCGATCACCAGAAAGGGCGAAGACCTCATCTCGCCAAAAGGAACCACCTCATCATCAAACCGACCAGGAGGACGCCGAGCCCACGGGAGAAATTCGCACTATCGTCGGGGGACCAGCTTGTGGGGGTGACTCTCAAGCTTCAAGAAAAGCATACGCTCGGAAGGCGTCCAAAGAACCCCAGCAAATCTATTGGCTGGAACAGACGTCCAGCTCCTCAAAAGCAAGCCATCCTCCAATTTCTTTCACCCTCGAAGATGCAGCGGGAATCCACTTCCCTCATGAAGATTCTATCGTGGTCACATTGAAGGTATCAAATTATCTGACTCATCGGATTATGGTGGATACAGGTAGCTCAGCCGACATTCTGTATCTAGAGGCTTTCAACAAAATGGCACTATCCAGAAGCCTCCTCAAGCCAGTATCGACCCCCCTCGTCGGCTTTGGAGGAGAGGTAGTAACACCCGAAGGAAGCATTGATCTCCCAGTTACTTTTGGAGAGAGTCCAGCGAAGACCACCGTCATCGTAAACTTCCTCGTCGTGGATCGAAAATCAGCATATAACGCCATTTTGGGGCGGCCGTCTCTGACTAAGGTTGGAGCGGCCTTGCACCCTTCATATCTGTGTGTTAAATTTCCGACCCCAAATGGCATCGGGGTCGTGCGAGGAAGTCAGCAGGAGGCACGGTCCTGTTACCAGATAGCCCTCCAAGATCGAAAGAAGGCTCAAGCGACACCTGTCATGGAAATAGTTCAAGGTTCATCCGACGTTCCCGCCACCGCGTTGGATCCAAGAGAAAATGCTCTGAAATCAGGAACTCCAGGGGAAGAAACAGTGGCCATCCACCTGACCGAAGACGACCCATCTAAGATCGTGCGCATCGGGTCCTCCTTGACCACTGTCCATCGTCAAAATTTGATCTGTTTCCTCACCGAATACAAGGATGTGTTTGCTTGGTCTCATAAAGATATGCCAGGCATCGATCCTGATGTCATCGCACATCGTCTCAACATTGACCCGAAGCATAAACCCGTACATCAGCGACGATGTGCCTTTACTGCAGAAAGACAAATGGCAATCAAAACAAAAGTTGAAAAGCTTCTCGCGGCTAATTTCATAAAGGAAGTTGACTACCCAGAGTGGGTCGCAAACGTAGTTCTCGTCCGGAAAACTAATGGCAAATGGAGGATGTGCGTCGACTATTCAGACTTAAACAAAGCATGCCCCAAAGATAGCTTTCCGACACCGCGGATCGACCAGTTGGTCGACTCAACAGCTGGACATGCTCTCCTCAGCTTTATGGATGCTTATTCTGGTTACAACCAGATTGTGATGCATCCACCTGATAGCCAGCATACTGCCTTCATCACAGATCGAGGACTATATTGCTACCAGGTAATGCCGTTCGGTCTTAAAAATGCAGGGGCCACTTATCAACGTCTTGTCAACAAAATGTTCGCTGCTCAAATCGGTAGGAATATGGAAGTGTATGTCGACGATATGCTCGTGAAAAGCATCGTTGAAGATAACCACATTTCAGATCTTCGAGAAGCCTTTGATCTGATGAGGAAGTATCAAATGAAGTTAAATCCCGAAAAATGCGCGTTTGGAGTGTCTGCAGGAAAATTTCTTGGGTTCATGGTTGGCCAGCATGGAATTGAGGCAAATCCTGAAAAGATTAAAGCATTGATAGAGATGAAATCCCCTGTTACTCTGAAAGACGTTCAGCGTCTAGCAGGTCGCATCGCATCATTGAACAGGTTCATCTCGCGAGCATCTGACAAGTGTTTGCCCTTCTTCAAACTCCTTCGTGCAACGGCCAAGTCTGATTGGAAGTGGACACCTCAGTGTGAAGAAGCTTTTCAACAATTGAAGCAATACATGAGCGCTCCCCCCATTTTATCTAAGCCTGTAGCACATGAGCAACTCATTCTTTATTTATCTGTGTCTCCCACGGCCGTTAGCGCCGCTTTAATAAGAGAAGATTCCGGGGTGCAAAGGCCCGTTTATTATGTCAGTAGAGCAATGGTCGATGCAGAAACTAGGTATTCTGATATGGAGAAACTGGCCCTAGCTTTAGTCACTGCGGCTCGAAAACTGCGACCATACTTTCAAGCCCATGCTATTTTAGTACCAACAAATCATCCGCTACGCCAAGTCCTTCAAAAACCTGAGGCTTCAGGACGCTTGACTAAATGGGCGGTCGAGATCAGTGAGCATGATATCTCATTCTGTCCTAGGACAGCAGTCAAGGGCCAGGCCGTGGCTGACTTCATCGCTGAATTTACGTATTCTTCTGAAGATAATGTCATGACCAGCGACCAGCCTCCTTGGTCTCTCTTTGTGGACGGGTCGTCGCGAGCCACTGGTAGTGGAGCGGGCCTGATTTTAGTGGCTCCCGACGGGTCGCATTTTCAATATGCTCTGCGTTTCGAATCACGCATCTCCAATAATGAAGCAGAATATGAGGCCCTGATTGTTGGCCTCGAGCTAGCCGTTGTCCTCGCAGTCCAGAATTTGATAATTCATAGCGACTCCCAGCTCATTGTCAACCAAGTTCTTGGCGAATTCGAAACCAAAGAAGAAAGAATGGCCTTATACAAGTCTCGTGTCCTCATCCTGCTCGCCAAACTGAAGACTTATAAAATATTTCATATCCCTCGCGAGCAGAACCAACTTGCCGATTCCGTGGCAAAACTCGCTTCTGCACCGGAATCGGATCTATCACATTCGATCCCCATCGAGCACCGTCAGCATTTGAGTATCGACCAAGTGATTCTCGAGAAAGTTATATCGGTACAATCGTCTCCATGCTGGATGGATCCTATCATCATTTATCTTAGAGATGGGTACCTACCAGAAGACAAGAAAGCTGCAAGACAAATTCGGCTTCGAGCTGCCAGGTACACCTTACAAGATGGAATCTTGTTGCGAAAAAGCTTCTCCTTGCCTTATTTAAGGTGTCTTCATCCAGAAGAAGCACATCGTGTTCTAGATGAAGTACACCAGGGGGCATGTGGTAATCATCCCAGGGGGCGATCTCTAGCATATAAAGCGATGAGGCAAGGATATTATTGGCCTACTATGAAAGCAGACGCCATCGAATTTTCTAAAAAATGCGACAAGTGTCAACGATATCAACCTATACCTTGTGTACCGTCTGAGCGGATGACCCCAGTCGACAGCCCTTGGCCTTTTGCTCAGTGGGGGATCGATATCATCGGGCCCTTACCTATGGAAAAGGGACAGAATAGGTTCGCGATCGTGGCGATTGATTATTTCACCAAATGGGCCGAAGCAGAACCATTAGGCAAAATTACTGAAAAACAAACTACTAAGTTTATGTGGAGAAATATCATATGTCGCTTCGGACTTCCTCATACTATAATTACCGATAACGGAACGCAGTTCGACAACGCAGCCTTTGATGAATTTTGTGACAAATGGAAGATACGTAATCTCCGCACTTCTCCATATCATCCTCAGGCGAATGGGCAGGTCGAGGCAGTGAATAAAATCATAAAGCATCATTTAAAGACCAAGCTAGGTGAATGTAAAGGGGTGTGGCCAGAACTTCTACCAGAGGTGTTATGGGCCTATAGAACCACGGCTTGTACATCGACAGGTGAAACTCCTTTCTCCTTAGCATTTGGTGTTGACACAGTAGTACCAGTGGAAACTCAAGTGCCCTCATATCGGATCGAACAGTATGATCCCGCAAGCAATCAGGAAAACCTCCGACTTCATCTCGATCTCTTGGAAGAACGAAGAAATGCTTCCCAAGTACGAGTGGCAGCATATCAACAACGTATTGCTCGTTATCGGAATGCGAAGGTTAGACCTAGATCCTTCCAGCCCCGAGATTTGGTCCTAAGGCAAAATCTTAGAGTTCCTGCTCGTTCATTGGATCCGAATTGGGAAGGCCCGTATCGGGTTATTAGGGTTGTGAGACCCGGTACTTATTATCTTGAAGACATGCAAGGGAAGCCTGTACGTCGCCCTTGGCACGTGGAGCATTTGCTACGATACTACCCCTAGATTCGATGTAGTTTTATTACAACGTTTTATGAATAAAGTGAAAGATATCTTTTGGCCGCTACTCCATTTATATGGACCTGAATAGCCCTGAAGAGTGCTTACACATCCTCTTGGCCAATTGCCTACCTTTGGTAGGACTGAAATTGTTACTAGTTGGTCGCTTCTCCATTTACATGGACCTAAATAGCCCCGAAGAGAATGGATACCATCTCTTGACCAACCTTCTGCCCTTGGTAGAATCAAAATCTCAATCGATAAATCAGTCTATCTCAACGCGGACATGGTCTCACGACCCCCGGATTGAGTCTAATTCATTTTTTCATGAGTTAGTTACTCGCGATTGGTGAGAGGAGGAATCGCACTCCGGAATGCGAGCACCGCAGCTCGTGCTCAAATTAGGGCAGCGATCGGGGTCACACCCTAATCGCGAGCACCGTAGCTCGGGCTCGAATCGCAGTCGTACACCTTAATTGCGAGCACCACAGCTCGCGCTCGAATATGTGGTCATACACCCTAAATGCGAGCAGCTCAGCTCATGCTCGAATTAAAGGGTCACATCTCTGATGAATCCATTCGAGATCAACATAAAGCAAAAAATGAAAGATGAAGGGAGAACAGCAACAAAACAGTAACACTTCCAAAAATATCTTTTCATTGATAATTAGATGATTACAGATACATGATCGCAGATACAAGAGAGAAGAAAATAAAAGGAAATCAATCGCTTGGAGGAGCCACGCTCTCGACTTCAGGGCCCATTTCAGGAGCCCCTCCAGCCTGCGTGGCTTCAGTCACCTCGTTCTCGGCAGCAGCTTGCTCTTCTGCAGCTATGATGGTCGCGACTCGACCGAATTCCCCCATATCGAAGGATGGGATCATTCGTTGCACTACTCTTAGTGCAAAGTCTCGACCAGCATCGTATGACTCATATCGTTCATCGTCATACAGCTGCGAAGTCCGAAACTCGGAAACTGCCCGAGCACCTTCCTCCGAGAGCATTTTTACAAGGGCGACTCTCTCCTCGTCCCAGTGGATCGAGTCGTCCTTAAGCTGCGCAAGAGCGGTGCGCTCCCCGGTCAAGTTGTCGTAGGCCTCCTTGAGCTGCGACCTGGCCCCCGCGAATTGCTCCTCTAACGAGATCTTGTCCTGCCGGAAGATCGCCCTCTCTCTCTCTGCCTTCTCCTTCAGACTCGTGAGCTTCACGTAGTCTGAGTCCAAGGCCTGATACCTGTCGGTCAGGACTTGGATCTTCTCGATGAGGATCTTTTTCTCCTCATCTCTCTTCGTGATCACCGCCTCACGAGCCTTGAGCAGTTGATCTCTTCCTTGAACTGCCTTTTCCAAGGCAGTCCTCTTTCCCTCAGCCTCCTCTATCGTGCGACGGGCGGCAACGATATCACGCCTCGTTCGCAGAATAAGATCTAAACCCTGCAAAAGAGATGAAAAATGTAAGAGTATTCTGGAACGTAATAACTGATCGTAGCAGGTCTTGACGAAGTCTTACCTGAACCATCCTCATCCCCGCTTCGAGGATAAGGTTCTCAGGACTTGGCTCGGGAAGAGAGCCAAAGGCGTGAGGCGGGACGTTCTCGAACAAAAATTTGCATACAGGATGAAGGTGGCGGGGAATAGAGTACGTCCCACTCCCAGACGGTTGGGCAACGACCAACCCGGCCTGCTCGCGAGGTGGAGGCATTGACTCGCGAGCAGGTCCCTGCTCGGCAGCCGGGACCAATTCGCGAGCAGGAGGTGGCTCTTGAGGCTCTACCTGCTCTCGAGCCTCTTTGGCTGGGGGGCAGCCAGACCCCACCCCATCTGGGGAATTATCAGCAATGTTAATCACTGGTGGCCCAGGTGCGACCACCAGTGAAGGAATAGTGGGCCCAGCTGGGGCCCCCGCCATGCTCGCGGGAAGGGCAGGCTGATCGCTGCCCGTGCGGATGGAAGATTGAGAAGGTTCGGCAGGGGTTCTCTTCTGCCTTTTGGAGCCTGTGCCCTTCAGTCGGGGCAGTAGGCCTCTCTTCTCTCCAGCCTTTGTCATTTCAACTTCTCTTCTGGATATGAGGCCTGCTGCTGCAAGTCGCGAAGGGGACAAGCAAGCCTCGATATGCCTATCTCCGACAGGCACCTTGTACACCTTGACAATCTTCTCGTTGATCCCTCCTTTCAGATTCGGTTTTCTCAAGGCCGGGATACCTGCGAGCACAAACGGGGGTCAAACGAAGAAAAACCCTAAAAAACCTTTCTGGGGAAATTGCACAATGCGGGATTGTCTACCTTCACAGAAAAACCGGGTCACTCCTGGACCCCTGGAGGAGGCAGACTCCCAGCTCCTGGAAGCATAGAACCACCGCTTCCTCCAGCCGGGATAGTTCGAGGAGGGCTTCCCCAACACGAAATTATCCCGGTGCCAATAACACAAATAATACCAGCCTTCGCTGGATTGAGCTTTCTTCAGACGAAACATACGGAGGAACTCCTCCGCCGTGAGTTCCCCGTTGCCAGCCTGAGCCCAAAGGGCAAAGGAGCCCAGAACCACCCTCCACCCGTTCACAATGAGTTTCCCAGGGGCAATCTTGTAACACCGGAGTACATCGCGAACGAAGGGATGGAGGGGAAGGCGTACCCCCAGGATAAGCTGGTACTCATAAAATGCTACGCATCCTGGGGGGGGGAGTCGGGTGTTTCTCCACCTCCGGGCAAGCGGAGGGTTACTGAGTCGGGGATCAGGTATCTCTCCCGTAGCTCAGCCAGCCGGTCCTCCGATAAAACGGAAGGATATCCGGCTGCTGTGTATCTCCCTGCCGGAACCCTTGCAGTGCTGGAGGCAGAGGATTCCGGAGTGGCATCACCAAGAGGGACAGTGGTCTCGTCAGAGTTCCCAGCCATGAGATAAAAATAAAAGAAGAAAAAAAGAAGTAATACCAAAAACTGAAAGGAAAATGAACACCGGAGGAAGAAGAAGAATGGAAAGAACTGCAGGCTCCTTTCGAAAAAGCTTCTGTAGAAAATCAAAGAAATGGCGGACTCCGTATATTTATAGGCAATCATTCCACCGTATCTGATGGCACGTGGCAGTCCCTCTCTTGACACAGCGCTCGAGCAGGCACGCCCATTAACTCCTCAAACACGTGGCGAGCGCCCCTTCATTTTCCATCAGCGAAAAGGCTGCGGAAAGCTGGCGCTCATTAATTTCAGCCCATCATGTGGGGTGCCGTTCTCGATGAAAGTAGCGGGCGGTTTCGTGTGATAGTGAGCTAAGTCCTTTCCTTAAGAATTCTTGGCGGCAAGGACTTGGGGGGCATCTGTTATAGGCAAAATGGTGGAGATAAGATTTCACGCGGAAATGCCCATTTCGCCCTCGAGATGATCTGATCAAGAGTCGCAGAACGGATAAGGGTGGAGTACGGCTTCGACTCTCGAGATCGTATGCTCGGGAGTCGAAGAATGGATAAGTGCGGGACGTCCATTCGACTCTCGAGATTATCTGATCGAGAGTCGAATATTGGATAAGTGCGGGACGTCCATTCGACTCTCGAGCTCACCTGATCAGGAGTCATAGATTGAAAAATACGGAGCAGCTATTCGCAAGTCTCGAGTCTTCATAACCGATAGTCAAATACGGCAAAGCTCGATCCGCGAACAGACCTTCTCACAAGTCGTTGAAAGACGTTACATCTAAAGTATGTACTTGGACTCGCGACCACATTCTAACCTGCGAGCAGCTTTCCTGCGGTAATATCTCTTAGCTTTCAGTACTAGCACCCGATTCCCGTCGAGCAGCTTCTCCAATCCCTCTGCGACACCAAGCAGGGCTACAACCAGTTCGGTGGTTTCCAACTACGGGCGTCTCCTTCCTTTTCGGAGGCTATGACTCTAACTACGGGCGTCTCCTTCCTTTTCGGAAGCTATGATTCCAACTACGGCTTCCAACCGGATTTCAAGGGATTACCATCAAGGGGCGTGATTGTTGAAATAAGTCATTGGTTTGGATCTGACTAAAAAGATAGGATCTTATCCCACGAAATCAGCGAATTCTCAGTATCGTATGCGACATCAACGGGATTTCGACATCTCACGTAACAAATTGGATTGCTTCAGATCTATATAAAGGGGTGGCTCCATTAAGAGCAGGTACGCACACATCATTCAATCTTGGTCCCGTTTTGCTTGGCTTCTCTTCTTACTGTGGCCTAACTTAAGCATCGGAGGGCTAACGGCTGGTCCCCAGCCACCCTTATTTGTTGTCTTGCTTCAGGTCTGGTGGTGAAAATCCCGGTTGGAGTGAAGGAGAAAAGCCGGAGGATCTCATTACAAAATCTGACATTAACACCAATAAGCCCAATATTGGGTATATGATTTGGTCTAGAAACTTCAACGTGGGCCGAAGAATTTCTGACAGTAGAAATCGTTATTTCCACTGTTTTATGCGGTGCGGTCCACTTAAGATTTAGATCGGCTTCATATTTGGCCCCTGCCCCTAAAGTGATCTGGGAAAACAGATAGACGGCGTGGATTACACACAAACATCAAGGTGGGTCCCACGAGTGGGGACCCCACTCAAGCCGCCTCCAGCGTACGCTGGACGTTTCTAGCGTCTCTAATGCTGGGACGTCCAGCGTCCATGTCTTCTTCCATTTTTTTTTCTTTTCTTTTTTCTTTTCTTTTTCTTTATTCATATCAAGTGGGGCCCACTTAGGGACGATCCAACCCCTTCATCATGTTCCCCAGCTCATTGGGGACCCAGCAAGCCCAATATTGGGCAGGTGATGTGGTCCACAAACATCACGGTGGGCCCAAGAAGCCTCGACAGTAGGCTTCATTAGCCTCACTGTTTTCAATGGTGTGGTCCACCTAAGATCTGGATCTTCTTCATTTTTGGCGTCCAGCCATAAATTAGGCTGGAGAAACAGACGGACGGTGTGGATCAACTCATACATCAAGGTGGGTCCCACGTATGGGGACCCCACTCCTTTGGCTTGGGAAGCTTGGACGCTGGACAGTTCCAGCGTCAGTGACGCTGAGAACGTCCAGCATCTAGGTTTTCTCTTTTTTTTTATTTTATTATTTTAATATTACTACTATTATTATTATTATTTTATTTCAGGTAGGTGGGCCCATTTATGGATGATCTAGTCCATTCATCTAACTATCCATCACAAGGTGGGTCCAAAAGAAAACAAAGAAAAGGAAGTAAATTAAGAAAAATGGGGGGTTTATGCCCCTTGCAATCACCTCGATGGATGGTTGGACGGTTGGATTGGATCGGGTTGACGATCGGACGATCCGGACGGTCCGGATGATGGTTGGGCCCTCCAAGCTTGGATCTCCACCCTCGATCTCTCTAATCTCTCTCTCTCTCTACTCTCAAATCTTTCTCTTTCTCTCTCCTCTCAAATCTCTTTCTCTCTTTCTCTCTTCCTTCTCTTCTAGCTCTTGGAAATGAGAACCCTCCTCTCTCCCTACGTATGCACTTGTATGGGGGGAGAGAGAGAGAGAAGGAAATCATGGGGGGGGGGGGGGGGGGGGGGGGGGGTGTCATGATGGTGCATGGGAGGGGGGTATAGGAGGTATGGGTGAGAGTTGACTTTGGGAGGAGAGAGAGGGATGGGGGGTATGGGGTGTTTAGAGTAGGGGTATGGGATGGGTATAGGTGAGAATGATGGTGATGGATTTGACATGATCTTGGGATTTGTGCAAGTGGGGCCCACGCCACACGCGCGTTGTGCGACTCATCTTGGATTACGCAATCGATCATAACTTTCACACCGGGTATCGCAATGGGGCGTGCCGCGCGGCGTTGGAATCGCAGCGCCTACGCGGTTGCCGGGGTATAGGTCTTGGGTATAGATCAAGGCTCGCTAATCTGGTCCATCCGAGACGTATCGGCACCGAAAATTAAGCGTACGGAGGGCAAATAAGGGTACGGGTCTTACATAAGTTCTTCAATGAGGTGCGAAAATTCCTATGGGACAACCCATACTTATTCAAGTATTGTCCCGATCAAATCATAAGGAGATGTTTGCCAGATGATGAACAACAAAGTATCATGCATGTGGTGGCCACTTTTCGGCTAAGAAGACACAGCCAAAATTCTGCAATGTGGGTTTTATTGGCCCGCTATGTTCAAGGACACACATGAGTTTTGCAAAACATGTGAGCCTTGTCAAAAATTGAGAGGAATCTCCCGTAGAAATATGATGCCACTCAATCCCATCTTAATAATTGAAATTTTTTATTGTCGGGGCATTGATTTCATGGGTCCATTCCCATCTTCTTTTGGAAATGTATATATCTTGCTTGCCGTTGATTATGTGTCCAAATGGGTCAAGGCGATCCCATGCCGGAATAATGACCATAAAACAGTCATCCGTTTCTTAAAAGAGAATATTATTTTCCGGTTTGGAACACCTCAAGTCATCATAAGTGATGGAGGGTCTCACTTTTGTAATCGCCCATTTGCAACCTTAATGAAGAAATATGGCGTAACACACAAAGTGAGTACTCCCTATCACCCACAAACTAGTGGACAAGCTGAGATATCCAATAGGGAGATTAAACATATTTTGGAGAAAATGGTGAACCTCGATCGCAAGGATTGGTCGCTTCGACTTATCGATGCGCTTTGGGCTTACCGTACTGCTTTTAAGACCCCTATTAGAATGTCTCCCTATAGACTTGTCTATGGGAAGGCTTATCACTGTGAAGTTGGAACATAGGGCATATTGGGCAATAAAGAAGATGAATTTTGATTCTGACAAGGCGAGCTCGTTGCGCAAACTACAATTGAATGAACTTGCGGAACTCCGGAACGAAGCTTATGACAATGCGAGAATTTACAAGGACAAGACGAAGGTGTTCCATGATAAGAACATTCTTCGTAAGACATTCACGATTAATCAAAAAGTCCTCCTGTATAATTCTCGCCTACATTTATTTCCGGGGAAATTGAGATCTCGATGGATCGGTCCCTACATTGTGCAAACTGTCTACCCATATGGGACAGTCAAGTTGTTCAATCCAAGGAACGACAACATCTTTAAGGCCAATGGTCAGCGATTAAAGCCGTTCTTTGAGAAGTTTCCTTCAAAAGGTATGTCCATACCTCTGACTGACCCTGTGTATCAGGATGATTGATCTCCTAGTCTAATGGAGGTATAGAGTAGTTAGGATTAGGATTTTGTTGTTTTTGTTTACTTTTTCATAGGTTTGTTAGAAGGCGGAAGAATTCCACTTTTCACTCTCTCAGGTACTATCATTCCTTACTCCCTTTTATTTTTAGAATTGCTCTCATGTTTTGCTCATTGAACATCTCTTACATTGAGGACAATGCAAGATTTGGTTGGGGGTGTAGGATCACTAGGATGAATCTAGTGTTTTGTAACATCTCGAGCAATTAGGTGGGAATTTTTTCGATTTTTCTAAAATTCAAAACTCTTTTGGAAAACTTTATTTCTCTGCATTCAAGATGATACGAATATAAGAAGAGGAGATACGAAGTGAGTGATCTTGCAAGCTTTGAACTTCTCTTAATATAATGGTTTTATATGTGAATTCCCCTATTGTTGGGGTCCCAAAAGGTAGGGGCCCTTAAAATAAGCAAAATAGCCATACACCCCCAAAAGAATCATGCAAAACGCCTTCGGTGCACGCAAAATGGAGATTTACAAAAAATTCCCTTAGCCAATTTTGGCTGGAATCTCCAGCAGACCCCGCGAATTACCGTGATCAGAACCGTCCGGAATCGGACTCATAAGTTCATTATCATTTATGGTGAACAGTGCATGCGATCTCGCGATCAAATGGGCCCCGCAAACCCCCTAAAATTCAAAACCCAAATGGTGGTGTTCACATTTACGTGTCCACGCACCCATAAATTCGGGTACCCCACGCGCCCGAAAAATCAGCAAAAATAGAAATTCTTTTAAAGGCATTTTGGAGTCCTACGCACCCGAAAAATGCCCCACGCACCCTTAAATTCAACAGATTTCAGGATTCTCATTCAAAGGTATTTTTCGGGTGCGTAGGATATCAAATGAGAATCCTGAAATGGGTCTAAAATGAACGATATCGAAAAATGCCCCACGCACCCTTAAATCCAAAAATGGGTCCACGCACCCTTAAATTCGACCCATTTGATATCGTTCATTTTAGAGGCATTTCGGACTCCCACACACCCGAAAAATGCCCCACGCATCCACAAATTTGACTAAAAATTCAAGCACTTAATTTTAAGGTGCGTTGAGTCCCACGCACCCGTAAAATAAGTCCCACGCACCCAAAAAATCAGATATTTTCAGAAATCATTTTTGGGTGCGTCGAACATCCTCACGCCAATTTTGGGGTGCATGGAGTGTATTTTAAGGGTACGTGGCACGTGGCAGCCCTTCATTAACAGAAATTCGGCGTCTTCGGCTATAAATACCCATTCCAACAGTTCATTTTAACGATTCAGAGAGAGAGAGAGAGAGAGAGAGAGCTACCATCATCTGGGAACCCAAAATCTCCGCCGGAAACCCTCGCCAGAATACTTTTTCGATCGCCGGAAACCCTTCCCAGTCACCGAAATTCCTTCCGATCACCGATACTCCACAGCAGGTCTGAATCCTGAAAATCACCAAGTGTGGGCACGCACCCATAAAATGGTCCCACGCACATAAATAATCGCCCACACGTCCATTAATTCAACGTAAATCGAACAAGTGCATCAGACTCCCACGCACCCGAAAAATGGCGCACGCATCCATAAATTCGGTCCCACGCATCCATAAATTCAATGTATTTTAGATCTGTATTCTGGTGCCCCACGCACCCTAAAATGGGTCCACGCACCCTTAAATTCATCAAAATCCCGTACTTTAATTTAAAGGTGCGTTGGACCCCACACGTCCATAAAATAAGTCCCACTCACCCAAAAAATCAGCCAATTGCAAAACATGTTTTCAGGTGCACCGGAGTCAGTTTTAAGTGTTTTCAAATCCCGTTTGAGCCTATTTTGGGTATTTCAAGCGTTCCAGACGCAATGGAACGATCAAATGGACATTCAGGGATCCTTAAATGGGCAGAATTGCACATCTTCGAGGTGCGACCCGATTCGACGCATTGAAGGAAATGACTTCTTGGAAAGACGTCGTCAGCATCCAGAACTATGCAAATATGTAATCATTTATATCTACTGCAAAGATGTGACCCGATTTGGGTCGAAAGATAGACAAACGGGGTTATGGTTATCACGATAAATCATGTCAAAGAGTTCCAATTCTCTACGAATTAATTGCTATGAACTGCAACAACACAACAGTCGATGCCCTACCCATTCAAACGGTATCTGTCGGTTGGACTACGCAGGTATACACAACTGTAGAATGGACTTCCCGAGGTCACCTGTCCCTACATTGACAGGCGCGGGCCCAAAGTTGTCAGTCTCAGTCATAAACCCTGATAGTCTCAGCCCGGATCTCCGGCCAAAAACATGGGACATAGACATCTGACTAATACAAAGACGGTTCAGTAGATAGCAAAACAAACACAGGTCTCTACGACCATAAACTCTGAGACCATAGTCCCTGCTAACTAGTCTTCTACCTTTTAATCAAGGGTCATCGATCATTCGATGTAATTAAGGGCTTGTGCCAGATCACGGCCTGGAATGTGCAAGATCTCTGGATCTCTGGAATAAAATTCGCCTTGCGATCTCTTCTTGTGTACTTTTGCAAATGCTTGTGATTGTCTATGAATGTTTCCATTACTCAGAACCCCAGAGCAACAATACACAATAAACAATATTCAAAAAATGACCTCGCTGCATTTTCTAGTTCCAACAAACTGGCGACTCTGCTGGGGAAAAGAACCATACCAGAATCTCTGGTTAGCTCTAAGTATAGAAACGCTCTAAGATCAATCATTCACAGATACGAATGTATATGTAGGAGATATATCGCGAGGCATAATGTTTCGGTGCCCTCGGGCGCCAAATTGGCGACTCTCAACGAGAACGTTCTTCCCTTCATCTTTAAGGCAATAGATAGTAAATCAAAGGTTTTCAAAACCACAAGCTTCCACAACTACATGCATTTGTCTTCTTCTTGCTCATTACTATTGGTTTATGCATCGCGATCGATGGGTTCACGCTCCCGGCCGCGTTTATGAACTGTTTTAATGATTTTTTGCCACGGCAGAATTAGCAAGATAATAGGACAGATAGAAGAAATGGCATGCTCGATGACCAGTTCATGCACCTTCCTTGCCACCGGAGGCTTCGGCCTCCCCCTTCCCACCACAAATACGAACCCAAGCTCAGAATGGCAGTTGGTTGAGACCCGGAGACAGAAGAAGGAACAGAGGAAAGCTGCCATCATAGCAGCATAAAGGAAGGCAAACGTTGCAAAGCCTTGCCCCGTGATAAAAAAAACAGTGGCAGCCGAAGCAGGGGCAGAAGATCCTTATCAACAAGCAGGTCACATCAGCCGAGCCCGCAGCGCCTGCGATGACAGTCGAGCATTCCCGTCGTTATCCAAAGCCGTTCGTACCTCGTAAAAGACCACTAAGCCCGCGCATGTAAAATCCAAGCCCGTGACGACCCCTGAACAGAAACAGAGGCCGGCTCTAAAAATCCCGTTAACGCAAGTGGTGATGGTCCAAGCGGCCACAGAAGAAGAAGAAGAACCTTATGAGGCAGAAGAATTACCTCCATTCCAAGAACAGATCGATAAATTGGTTGAAGCTAATCGAGAGACAAATGATCGAATGAGGGCCATCCAGGAAGCCTTGACCACTTTGATAACGCAGAATGCCACCAGAAGTATCGCGCCACCCACCCGTCAGTCGGCAGAGGAGTCTAAGGGGCAGCAGAAGGTCCGGCTGAGCCTGAACCGCCCGTCCAACTCAAGGTCGCTCCAATGGGACGTGCGCCACCTTCCGCATCCCATATATCATAAGAAGAATTATCCCAAACGATAGCCCATATGATGCAACAAGAAAAAGAGAAAGAGAGGAGAGGCAGTTACAAATATCGGGTCCCATACCCACCAAAGGTAGAAGAGGTACCATTCCCGGCCAATTTCAGATGCCCGGACTTCGGAAAGTTTGACGGCAGAGGGTCGCCAGAGGAGCACATCACCCACTTCTTGACTACGTTGGGAAACTGGTCCGCAGTCCCACAGTATTGCATGCGGCTATTCGGATCTACCCTGACAGGAAAAGCCTTTCAATGGTATATGTCGCTACCGGCCGGCTCTGTAAGGACATGGGAGCAAATGCAGGACACCGTCATCTCGAAGTTCTTCGCGACAGAGAGAGAGATCTCGCTAACAGACCTAGCAATGGTCAGACAGAGAAATGGTGAACCAGTCGAGAAGTTCATCGACCGATGGGGGACCACAGCGGCTCAATGTCGCGAATTACCCAACGAAGGCGAGCAAATGAAGATGTGTCTGAGGGCTCTAGACCCGATGATTTCGTACGGCTTGTCAGGCAATACCTTCAACTCCTTTCGTGAGCTGGCAACGAAAGCGCATCTGGTGGAGGAAGCAGCATCCCGGGTAAACTTCAGGCCCGAGAGACAGAAGAGAGAAATAGGAAGAGTAGTGGAGACCCACCAGGTCGACAAAAGTAGGGACCAGAAAGACCGCAAACGTCCCGCTGTCGATCATGGGCAAGAGATAAAGACAGCAGTTATACAAGACAAGAGTAAAAAGCCCTATGTACCCAAACGTGTATCGATAGCCGAGAGAGAAAGGGCGAAGGGCCCATATACATTCGATATGGCCGATCTAGTTCCGATCATGGAATAATTGATCGAAGAAGGCATAATACGTCTACCAGAGCCTATCCGTCCCCATGAAGTCGGACGAATAAATGATCCCAAATACTGCAAATATCATTGATGCATCAGCCACCAGACAGAAGATTGCTTCTCCTTGAAAGGAAGGATACAACGGTTGATCAATCAAGGGGTCATCAGCATGAAGGTACCTGAGACGGCAAAGGAGACAGTCGGGGCAATTTCAACGATCCCAATAGAAGGTGAAACCAACCGACCAACTCCATTCCCTGAACCGAAGGAACCATGGACTCTAGTCAGCAGCAAGAAAAGACTCGAGAACAGGCAAAGACTCGTTAATCGAAGGAAGAGCAAAAGAAGAGGAAGGAGAGAGATGTCACAAGGGCAGGTACGACCCGTGACAGACATGGCACACTGTGGAATGATGTCGTTCGTCGAACAGGCACCGACCGAAGAGATCCCACAAGCAGTTGAGGAAGAGGTTGACGTAGTCATCTTACGATCAGGAAAGCAAATGCCTCACCGTACCCCTCCAAGACCAGATGACCCGATGACAGAAGACAGTACCCCTAACAGACCACAAGAGAGGCCCCGCATGCAGAAATCTAAATAGAAGGTCGTCGATGCTACAACCAGTCAGCCAAGCCCAAGACCAGTGACGTTGTGTCACACTTACGAAAGGTTCCCGCCCGCCTGAGCATATATGACGCTTTATGTCTCTCGAAAGTGTACAGGGAAATGTTAATCAATGCTTTACTTGACAGTGAAGTCAGGGAGGCCCTGAGGATAGAGATAGAAGAAGAAATGAATAATACAGATAAATTTTGGGAGGGGTATATACCGGTGTCACAAGTCATGCCTGCCAACTATCCCTCAACAATCACTTTCTCAGAAGAAGACCGCACGATCGAATCAATAGACCACAATCGCCCGTTAATGGTCACAAGAATAATCAGGGATATCGAGGTCAAGAGGTGCAAGTTGGACGATGGGTCTGCCGTAAATATTATGCCATTGAAGACGTTACAAAAGCTGGGTTATAAGCAATCAGCACTACGCCCGAGCCTCATGATGACTCAAGGGTTCAACCAAGACAGTCAGCGTACACTAGGATCAATCACGGTAATGTTAGAGATCGAAGAATTGACAACGAAAGTAACATGTCAGGTGATCGACGCAGTTACAACATACAACCTCCTTTTGGGAAGGCCCTTGCTCCATCAAAATCGCATCATCCCTTCGACGTATCACCAGTGCTTCAAATATAACAGAGATGGGGTTTAGTACAGGGTAGCGGCAGATCCAAAGCCATACACAATAGCTGAGTCATTTTTAGCCGATGTAAAATATTACAACTTATCCGATAGCGGTGGGGCCAGTAAGAAGCCCGATGTAATGAAGAGAGGATAAGGTGCAAAACCCCGAGTTGAGAAGTTCGTGCAGAAAAGTAAACCTCAGCCCATCACCCAGGGGAGACCCCGATATCAGTTGGAAAATCACCCTCAGCCGATTACGAAAAAGTTCTATGTGGTACCGCAACATCTACGGCAGCCAGGGAAGTCCGTGTTAAAACTGATCTCAGATCAACACATGAGTGTGCTCAAGTCCAACTTCAATATGCCAATACCCAAGATAGGAAGAACCAAACCATTCCCGAAAGCTCCAAACCAATTCGTTGTGTCGTCAAGAGATATCACCCAGAAAGATATCAAGTTTCACTCAGGGCCGAGTCAACCAGTACCGTCAAAAGAGAGAGAAGAGGAAGGGGATTTGCCCAACCCCGACCGACAGAAGAGAAGAAATATAGCAGGGTCAGCCGAAAGATTATGAGGAATATAGGAATCTTCAATCAAGGATCAGACGCAAAGAAAAGATTGCTAGCTCCATTTAAAGAACATAAGCAAATGTACAGAAATGGAGAAGGTCTAGGAGCCAAGGCAAGCATAAACATGGTGACCATTGGCCTGGTAGAAGAGATTCAGTCGCAAGATTCTATCGACATTATCCAGCCAAGCGTCGCACCCGTGCAACTAGAAGATGGCGGACAACCGACGATTGACGAACTCGAAGAGGTGAATTTGGGCACCCTCGAAGAACCCATGAATACATATTTGAGCAGAAACGTCCTGGAAAATGAAAGAGAGAGATACATGCAGCTATTGAAGGAGAATAAGGATATCTGTGCCTGGACATATTCAGAAATGACAGGGCTCAGCCCGACGATCACCATGCACAAGCTAAGCATCATGAAGGAAAAGAAGCCAGTGAAGCAACTGCAACGACGATTTCATCCTGACATTATACCCAAAATTGAAGAAGAAATCAAGAGACTGATTCAGGCCGGGTTCGTTCGAGAGGTGAAATACCCCCGATGGATCTCAAACATCGTGCCAGTCAAGAAAAAGAGCGTACAGATCCGAGTTTGCGTTGACTTCCGGAATCTTAATGAAGCCTACCCTAAGGACGATTTTCCTTTACCAATTCCAGAATTATTGATTGACATTACAACAGGATATGCAGTAATGTCCTTCACGGACGGGTATTCAAGATATAATCAAATTCGCATGGCCCCAGAAGATGAAGAAGCTACGGCTTTCCGCACAACTCTCGACATCTACTGTTATCGCGTAATGCCCTTCGGATTAAAGAACGCAGGGGCAACGTATCAGCGCGCAATGCACGTTACATTCCAAAATATGATGCACAAACACGTCAAATGCTATGTGTATGATTTGGTCGTGAGGTCAACTGATCATAAACAGCACAGAGAACACTTAAGGCAGGTATTCCAGCGGTTGCGCAAGAAGAGTCTCCATATAAATCCACTAAAGTGCGCGTTTGGGGTCGCGTCCGGCAAATTCTTAGGCTTTGTCGTCAAACACAGGGCCATAGAGATCGATCCCGCCAAGATTAAGGCCATCAGAGAAATGCCACCACCGAAAAATTTAAAACAGTTGAAGAGTTTTCAAGGCCGCGTAGCATATCTAAGAAGATTCATTTCGAATCTTGCTGGTCGTTGTCAGCCGTTCTCCCGCCTCAATAAGAAAGACGTTAAGTTTGAATGGGATGACACTTGCCAGAAGGCTTTTGATTCACTAAAAGAAATGCTCGGGAATTCTCCAGTCCTCGCCGCCCCAATCAAGGGAAAGCTGCTAATTCTATACATCACGATAGGTGATAACTCGCTAGGGGCACTCCTGGCACAGAAGAACGAGGAAGGAAAGGAAAACACACTATATTATTTGAGCCGCACGTTGGTGGGGGCCAAATTTAACTACTCAGTGATCGAGAAGATATGTCTTTCTCTCATTTTCGTCGTGAAGAAACTTAGGCATTACTGCCTCTCGCACCAAATAACGTTGATATCCAAGGCGGACCCGATCAAATTCCTTATGAACCGGCCTATGCTGTCTGGGCGCTTAGCTAAGTGGGCCCTTCTCCTCTCCGAATTCGACATCACATATGTCCCAGCCCGAGCTATTAAAGGACAAGCGTTGCAGATTTTCTCGCTGCGCACCCAGTCCCAAGCAGTGAAGAAATGGAATGTGACCTCCCAGATGACCAGGTTATGATGATCGAAGAACCACAACTCTGACAGATGTACTTTGACGGAGCCTCTAGGTCAACCGGGACAGGAGCGGGAGTTATATTTATCAGCCCGCAGGGAGATTTGCTGCCTTACTCGTTTACGATCGTGCCAGCTTGTACCAACAACGAAGTGGAATATCAAGCCCTCATTATCGGACTACAGCTCGCCCTTGAGATGCGTATCAAAGCGATACAGATCTATGATGACTCCAGGCTAGTCATAGGACAGCTGACGACGGAATATGAGGTTCGCAAACCTAAGTTGTCGCCTTTCTGCCACCAAGCGCAATCGCTGTTCGACTAGTTTCGTAATAGCAGTATTTCACATATACTGAGGCAGGAGAACTACAGGCCGATGCATTGGCCAATCTGGCCGCCGCTCTGGCTAATCCCGGAGGCAGTCCACTTCAAGTAACAATCGAAGAAAGAAGGATCCTACCAACAACCGTATTGCGTGGCGGTGAATCAAGCGTGAATCCCATCTGTTGCTTCGAAATCACAGAAGAAAACGACTGGAGAAGGCCATTCGTCGACTACTTGAAGTATGGATTTTTACCAGAAGAGCCCAAGATGTGCACGCAGGTCAGAAGACGCACTGGTTCATTCATAGTACAGAATGATGTCCTTTACAAGCGCTCGTATGAGGGAGTGTTGTTGCGCTGCTTGGACAAAGATGAAGCGTATGCCACATTGAAGGAAGCTCACGGAGGAGAGTGCGGTGCTCACCAAGGGGGCAAGAACTTACATCACCGTGTCCGACACATGGGATATTATTGGCCCACGATGACAAAAGATGCGATAGAATATCTTAAGAAGTGTCATCAATGCCAGATACATGCAGATATAATACACTCGCCACCGGAAGAGTTACATCAATCAGTAATATCTTGGCCTTTCGCCGCCTAGGGCATGGACGTGATAGGACCGATTAGTCTGCCATCCTCTCAGGGGCACCAGTACATTCTTGCTGCAACCGATTATTTCTCTAAATGGGCTGAAGCAATCGCCCTGAGAAATGTAAAAGCCAGACACGTCGAAAGTTTCATTCGTCACTCCATATTATATCGACATGGCATTCTCGAAAGAATCACCACTGACAACGGAACGCCCTTCAAAAATGCTACTATCGATAAGCTGTGCGTAAAGTTCAAGATCAAGCATTGCTATTCATCGCCTTATTATTCTCCTGCGAATGGACTGGCCAAGGCATTCAATAAGACTATCGTGAAGATTCTGAAAAAGATAGTGGCAGAGAATAAGAAAGACTGGGACAGACGATTACCCGAAGCATTATGGGCATATAGGACCACATACTGCACAGCCACTCGAGCTACACCCTACTCGTTGGTGTACGGTACAGAAGCTGTGATCCCTATGGAGATACAGGTGGAGTCACTACGGGTCGCGCTTCGACACTCCTAAACGACCGAGAACAATGCTAAGATCAGAATGGCCGAACTGGATGATCTAGATGAAAAGAGGCTCGCCGCTCAGCAAAGGCTCGAAATGTATCAGAAACAAATCTCAGCCTCATACGATAGACGAGTCCGCGGTAGGTCATTCAAAAGGGGCGACTTGGTGCTAATGATGAAACGTCCGTCACTGGCTCAAGGTCCCAAGAGTAAATTTAATCCGAAATGGGATCCAGTGTGTATCATCAATGAAGTGTATTCTAATGAAGCCTATCGGGTGATAGATTGCAAAGGACAGGGCATCAGTTCACTGGTGAACGGTCGATTTTTTAAAAGATATTATACTTAACGCAAACTCCTCATTGTAATTTGTAAACACCCCATTAGAGGGAAAGAGTAACGAAGCAGATACCGAAAGAAATGATACCGCATATGGGTTAAACCAAAGTACTAATTACCTATTTTGTGCTCCCACAGGTATCAGAACGTCGTTAAGACCCAAGACACGTCAAATATGGCACCCCACCCTTTTCAAGACCATCAAGAATGGGGATAAGCCCCTAACTAAGGCTCGATCACACCCTTGTTCACACAAGCATAGGTTTGGGTCCTAACAGGGGGACGCTTTTTCCCAAATAACTCAATCCGTTTGCATTCAAAACTCAAAAATTACAAATAACCTAGAGACACAGCATGAATCCAAAACTGCAATAGTATACATATTGATACATTATCTATTGCAACGTGTTCTAAAATTACGAATGAAGGTCTTTATAGCTCAACTGTTTAAAGTTCTTAAACACTGGTCTAACAAGTTTGCTACAGATTCCTCAGTCGCCTTCCGCGCTGTTTCAGCCTCGGCTAAAACTTGGGCAGTGTCAGGAATGCCCTAGAGAGACTGCTCCAACTCTGCAACTTGAGCCTTCACGACATTGCGCTCCGCTTCATGTTAATCAAGAGAGGACTGCAGACGAACCTTTTGACCGCTAAGCTTCGAAAATTTGAGATGGACAATCGAACGTTCGGCTTGCAGTCGAACCATCTCATTGTCTATCTTCGCCAGACGTTCGATGGCCTCTTAGCACCCAGCATTAACGACCTGCCAGTCCTTCCTCACTATAGCCACGCCTGCCTCGTGTAACTCGAGTTTCGGAAGAAGGGATCGCAGATGATGGCGCTTTTCCTCGACAGAAGGGTCAGCTTGGAGATTCTTCGCCTCATTCACTCGAGCCACCCTTTCCTTGAATTCAGCCACGTGACCGACTACCGAAGATAGGTCGATCCCGAGCCAAGCAGCATTGAGTCCTAATGCCTGCAGTGTTTCGTCCAAGATAGGCCATTCATCATCATTCTTCAAAGAGTCGACAATATCAAACAGAAGGCCCTTCAGAAGATTCACCTTGGTCCTTGACAGGCCGCGAAGAAATGAAATGAATACCTCTGGCAAGATCGCAGATGCTGGGGCGTTGGCATAAGTGGTTGCTGACAAAGAGAATGATAAACGTCAGTACAGGAAAATCACCATCAGAAAGGAAGCAGTCAAGACAGTAGAAGCAAGTAATATACTAGCAACTTCAGGAATGCTAACAGCAAGAGCACTAGATGAGGCAGTGGGCACGGATGACACTAGGGCAGGTTCCGTTACTCCCTCGGCCAATGGTGCAGGTAATTCTGGAGGAGATAGCACCACGACCTCGGGAATATTGGCATAAGAGATTGGCCCAACAATAGGAGGAACTTCGGCGACAGACTCGACTGGCAATGGAACAACAGCAGCAGGGGCATTCATGATAGGTTCAGTTGATGATGGCTCAACAGGAGGAGCTCCCACAGTAGGTTCAGGCGCACTTGATTCGACAGTAGGGACGGCAATCTCTTCAGCTGTAGCAGTGACACTCGCCTCAGGAACCGTGCTCTGACTAGCTTCACCTCTGCCACAGGATGATCAGGAGGAAGGACAGATTCAGCAGGCGCTTCATCATCCAGATCCATGAAAATTGCTCCCATGTTCTCCTCAGGGACAAATCTATCATATATTGGCTCACTCTCATTGCTCCCCCCGGTATGGCGACCTTCACTTAAGTTGTCCTGAGAGCTCAATTCACCCTCTTCCCTGGCCTCTACTGCACTATCAGCCGGAGCGCCACTGATCTCTTCGGAGAGTCGTCTCCGCGAACACTCAGCTTTGTGCAATTTCCACAAATCCTTTATCTTCTTGCCCCCGCAGACAACAGGAAGACTAGGGGCAGTTTTTACCCGAGGACCAGTACGCTCAGTTGGTACCCTTTCATCATCACCACCACCATCATCATTACCATCATCACCATCATAGCCCCCACCTTCATTGCCACCCATATCGTCCTCACCTCCACCAGCACCGCCCATAATATCATCACCTCCTCTATCACCACCGTCAACATCCTCGTTACCCCCGCCTCTACCACCATCACCCTTAGCAGCGACATCAGCATTATTACCCCCAAACTCGCCTATGTCATTATCATCATCATCTTCTTCTTCATCATCAGCTTCATCCCCCCCTCTCAGAACATTACCTTCTTCAGGCAACTCATCTATGGGCCCAAGGGGTGGGAATTCGGGCCCCTCCAGTGCTACATTTCTCTCCCCATGAGCGACCCAACCTTCCAGAGTATGTTCTGGTTTTTCGTGGTCGATCACTACATTCAGGGAGGTCTGCAACCTCGCCGTGCCCGGTACCGCAAGCTGATGAAGATTTTCTGATACGCAACCGAGTCCGTTGGGAGGAGTGGGAGTAACAACAAGAGGCGTGACAAAGATGGGCTCGGTGACAAGCATTCTATTTCAAACCAGCACATACTGGTGAGCCCACCACCTCATCCATCCAAAAGAAGCCCCGGCGAAGCACTGTGTCCCCGGGATGGCGAAAGAACAACCGGTCCCCGTCAACATGAGTTGTCGCCACATCCACTTCCAATGGATGGGCCCAATATCGTATGCTCGATGCTTGCGCGCCACCGGTTCCAATGTCTCAGGCACCCCTTGGTCATACCCGAATTGACAGGCGAAGCAGTTGGGATAATAGGGCTCCCTCCAGAACTCCAATCCTTCACGAAGCGGCAATGACGACGGACGAATCGCAGTTAAGAATGAGCACTCATAGTAATCAATGTTATCGTCGTCTGTGCACAGGATCGACTCTCTGCTTCAGGTACCGGAGAAATGGTAGAAATAGACATTGTCGAACCGTGCTATGCTCTCTTCAATAGTGGTCAAGTTGTGACCAATCATCTTCTTCTTTTGAAAGAAATGCAGCGGAAGCTTCCCTTTTTTTATGTAATTCCACGCCGCTCGCTGTAGACCCAGGGGAAGTATACCCCGAGCCAGCTGGAGAAGAAATGACAGCCACAGTAGGCCGAGTTCATCCCATAAGCAGCACGCTCCTTATTGCTGATGATGTAGCCAAATGCCCAATAGATAGAGCACAGGACCACTGGAGCTAGCGCATACCGATGGCCATTCGCCAGAGCTCCTGCGACGGCAAAGCATGATACCCTTATATTATCCGCTTGCTTGGAGCTCGGCAGCACTACGCAGCTGAGCCAGTATGCCAGGAAGCCGGCCAGCTCACAGGTGGGGGAGAGCTTATTGGGACGAGGGAAGTTCTCTTTCATTCATTTCTCCAAGAGTGCCTTGTCCCCACGGCCTTCATCATAAGCCGCGTAGTCCAAGCTGAAGGAAAAGAAACAGGATGTTAACAGAAGAAAGAAAGGTATAAACGAAGCAGTGATGTACAACTCATAACGGAACACCTACTTCAAACCATGGCTAAAGTAGACCAGGAAATCCTAGAACGGAAGTTTGTCCTTGAAGCCCCAAAACTGAGGAAGCTTTGCGAACAACTCGTAACAGGCCTCAGAAAAGAAACCTTCGTTGACGCCCTTCTTCTTCCGCGACAACTCATCATCACTCGAGACCCATTCGTCATAGATTCTCCCACGAATCGGGAGGCCTGCGATCCGGTTAAGGTCCCCCAGAGTGAGATGCTCATCTCACCACATGGCATGTGGAAGGAGTTGGTGATGGAACACCAGTGATTGAGGAAGCCCTTGTAAACCCAGGGTTCCCGACAGAAGTAGCTGGAGGTTGCCTCAATGGCCTTGTATAAACCAACTGCCCGTAGGGTGGCCGATGCTGTTCTAAGATACAATTCGCCCATGCTTCGTAACCCGGATGGAGAACCAAATGGCTGCGGGTTCGAAATGCTCCGGTCAGCCAGACTTCAGTATCCCCTAAGTGATGAAACCGCTGGCGAATGGTCTCAAAATAATGCTTGGGGAAGGGCTGATGAGGACTGTGATTCGGCTCCAAGAAAATCATGTCCTTTACACCAAGGACAGACTGATGCTTCCCATTCTTAGATAAGGAACAACTAAGAAATGGTACTGGGCCGGATGTCCAAGTACCGACACTGTAGAAGGAATTGCTTAGGCAGATGTCAGACAGTTCGATGCTTGGAAGGGAGCGCTGCCGTTGGTAACTTTTCGAATACCGGATGTATTCTCGAGTGTAAGGGTTCCTTATGATGAGCAGCGTGGTGACGAGCTTGACAGTAGACCAGGCCACCTTCATCTTATCGGACTTGGACTTGGCCTGGTTCTCCAAGTACACTTGTTTGGCACCCTTGCCAGCTCGCTTCGGATGACCACGCCTGGCAGTCTGCACCGGAATCGACGAACTCACTTAACAGTCCTCGGATCCTACGGCCCCGTCTGACCGAAAGCCGCGCAGGGGAGCATACCAAGCGTCCCATTGTTCCTGTGTGCCCCTGTCCGGAGGAGGCGGCAAAACTCGGTCACAGAGGATCCTTCGTTGCATATCCTTGGAGAGCGTTAAGATACGCTCATAGAAGTTAAACGTCTCCGGAGGGAGGAACCACTGTAGATTCTGGTCTGACGGCCTGGTAGCCTTCTTCGAAGTTGCGCGCTTACGCTTTGACGGAGTAAGTGGTGGGCCTGAAGGGCCAGCTTGCGAGGGATCACTAGCCATTACGACCTGCAACGGCATGGAAGAAGCTTAAATATAGCTCAGAGCAAGGAAAAAAAAATACGCGCAGAAAGGAGTCAACATTCGCAAAATCCAAAGGGATACAAAGTAGCAAGCAAGCGAAAATGCAAGCGCCAATCAAGACCTCGGTAAAGCACATCCAAACCAGCAAAAGAAGGAAATAATGCAACAACATTCACACCACAACATCATCATCACAAACATACAAACAAGGGAGGACAGAAGAAAAGAAAAAGATATAATTATCATTCATCAACTATGAAGACAATTCCAGATGTTTGGATTGTCGTATCAATTGTTTAAATGTTAAAAGTTAATAATTCTCATAAGATGACACAAAATTGCGGGGCCCTCGCCCCATAGTCAGAAAGAGGATCTCAGCCTTGCAGCAGCGGAAGAATCCAAGCCTTCAACTCATCCACCTTCGCCTGGACCCGGGCTTCCTTAGAAATCAGGTCCATTAAGTAGGAGATGTATTGCTGCACGAAATCGAAGTTCAAGTGTTCGGCGTTGGCCCAGTTCTTCACGATAGAGATATCGATCGCGAGTCTGTCGTTTTCTCTCAAGGCCTCCCTGACCGTTCTCCAGATTCTAGCGCGACGGTCTGGAAACTCGGCCTCCGCCAGCGGGACAGCCCAAGCCAGGAATCGTCTCTTCTCCCTTTTCTCCCTCTTTAAGGAGTGAAGCCGGTTCAGTAGGGCCAGGAAAGAAGCAGCCAGAGGAGGCTCCGCCGCCTCAAGGATCGCCAACTCTTCTGGAAAAGAAGAGTCGCTGATGAAGTCAAGGATAACTTCCTTATGCTAGCCAAAAATGGCGGCCAAGAGGGAGACGTTCCGAGCAGCCTTCAGAATGGGGCGAGAGCCTGCGCCTAATCGGATCAGAGCCTCGACCACCTCATCATGCTGAGCGTTGAGAGATGATCAAGCCTCAGGGTGGTCCAGGGAGCCAAGAAGCTGCCGTAGACAATCTTGGGCCGCGCGCAAGGAAGCACGAGTTATGACCATTGTGTGCCAGAAAACAAGACTGACAAACTGATCTGAGAAACATAGCGACCCGATAAAAAGAGAAGAAAGAGAGAAGAAGCACATAAGGCCAGCCACATGAAGTCTAAAAGTCGGAAGACGCATGCAAAGGTACGCTTGAAACATCACTTGAATTAACCATTAGGATCACCCTTTAAACTAATGCGATCTAGAAATCTTTCAGGTCTATGAGACCCTACACCTCCTCAAAATAACTGTCACATATACACAAATGCGAGGCAGAAGTATAGGGGCTCATACCCTTTAGAGATCTAAGACAGCAAGAACTATTAAAGTAGATTTCACAAAATTTGAAAAAATAAAATTTCAAAAATTCACAAGTCCCGAAAAGGTAGAGGCCCTTAAAATAAGCAAAATGGCCATATACCCCAAAAAAATCACGCAAAACACCTTCCGGTGCACACAAAATGGAGATTTACAAAAAATTCCCTTAGCCAATTTTGGCTGGAATCTCCAGCGGGCCCCGCTAATTACCGTGATCAGAATCGTCCGGAATCGGACCCGTAAGTTTATTATCATTTATGGTGAACAGTGCATGCAATCTCACGATCAAATGGGCCCCGCAAACCCCCCAAAATTCAAAACCCAAATGGTGGTGTTCACATTTACGTGTCCACGCGCCCATAAATTCGGGTACCCCACGCGCCCGAAAAATCAGCAAAAATAGAAATTCATTTAAAGGCATTTTAGAGTCCCACGCAACCGAAAAATGCCCCACGCACCCTTAAATTCAACAAATTTTAGGATTCTCATTCAAAGGTATTTTGGTGCCCCACGCACCCTTAAATTCGACCCATTTGATATCGTTCATTTTAGAGGCATTTTGGACTCCCACACACCCGAAAAATGCCCCACGCATCCACAAATTCGACTAAAAAATCAGGCACTTAATTTTAAGGTGCGTTGAGTCCCACGCACTCGTAAAATAAGTCCCACACACCCAAAAAATCAGATATTTTTAGAAATCATTTCTGGGTGCGTCGGACATCCGCACGCCAATTTTGGGGTGCGTGGAGTGTATTTTAGGGGTGCGTGGCACGTGGCAGCCCTTCATTGGCGGAAATCCGGCGTCTTCGGCTATAAATACCCCTTCTAACAATTCATTTTAACGATTCAGAGAGAGAGAGAGAGAGAGAGAGAGAGAGAGAGAGAGAGCTGCCACCCTCTGGGAACCCAAAATCCCCGCCGAAAACCCTCGCCGGAATACTTTTCCGATCGCCAGAAACCCTTCCCGGTCGCCGGAATTCCTTCCGATCACCGATACTCCACAGCAGGTCTGAATCTTGAAAATCACCAAGTGTGGGCACACACCCATAAAATGGTCCCACGCACCCAAATAATCGCCCACGCGTCCATAAATTAAGTCCCACGCGTCCATTAATTCGACGTGAATCGAACAAGTGCATCGGACTCCCACGCACTCGAAAAATGGCGCATGCGTCCATAAATTCGGTCCCACGCATCCATAAATTCAATGTATTTTAGATCTGTATTTTGGTGCCCCATGCACCCTAAAATGGGTCCACACACCCTTAAATTCATCAAAATCTCGTACTTTAATTTAAAGGTGCGTTGGACCCCACGCATCCATAAAATAAGTCCCACGCACCCAAAAAATCCGCCAATTGCAGAACATGTTTACAGGTGCACCGGACTCAATTTTAAGTGTTTTCAAGTCCCGTTTGAGCCTATTTTGGGTATTTCGAGCATTCCGGACGCAATGGAACGGTCAAATGGACGTTCCGGGATCCTTAAATGGGCAGAATTGCACATCTTCGAGGTGCGACCCGATTCAACGCATTGAAGGAAATGACTTCCCGGAAAGACGTCGCCAGCATCCAGAACTATGCAAATATGTAATCATTTATATCTACTGCAAAGATGTGACCCGATTTGGATCGAAAGATAGACAAACGGGGCTATGGTTATCACGATAAATCATGTTAAATAGTTTCAATTCTCTACGAATCAATTGCTATGAACTACCACAACATAACAGTCGATGCCCTACCCATTGAAACGATATCCGTTGGTTGGGCTACGCAGGTATACACAACTGTAGAATGGACCTCCCGAGGTCACCTGTCCCTACATTGACAGGCACGGGCCCAGAGTCGTCCTTCTCAATCATAAACCCTGATAGTCTCGGCCCGGATCTCCGGCCAAAAACATGGGACATAGACATCTGACTAATACAAAGACGGTTTAGTAGATATCAAAACAAGCACGGGTCTCTACGACCACAAACTCTAAGACCATAGTCCCTACTGACTAGTCTTCTGCATTTTAATCAAGGGTCATTGATCATTCGATGTAATTAAGGGCTTGTGCCAGATCACGGCCTGGAATGTGCAAGATCTCTGGATCTCTGGAATAAAATTCGCCTTGTGATATCTCTTCTTGTGTACTTTGCGAATGCTTGTGATTATCTATGAATGTTTCCATTACTCAGAACCCCAGAGCAACAATGCACAATAAACAATATTCAGAAAATGACCTCACTGCATTTTCTAGTTCCAACACCTATTTATGTGAGTGATAGAAAATTTGAACACTTTTACACCTAGTTCACATTACACGATTTTCATGGGTTGAAAGGATTATGTGATTTGTGGATTAGCTGGACTGTGCTTTAAGGTGTTGAGAAACTAGGCCGGGGTACTTTGTCCATCCTTGTCCATGGGAAAATAACGAAAGATATGGATTTTTAAAAATCCTATCTGATTTAAAAGGAAAAGGAAAAGGAAGGATGAAATTGGGAATGATGGAAAAATGGTGGAAAATTCCGATTAGGGCTACCTATTACCAACTGGGGGATGGTCTACCCGTAACCAAAGCCAGAAATGGGACGTAGTATGAAAGCCGTTGGAAGGACAATAAGGTAAATTCCTGCCATTGGCTTGTTGTTGCTCTATTTACCTTGAGATCTATAGTCTAGTTGATCTAGGAAGAAGATAATCCTGGAAACTCATGATATGAACTTTCACGATGCACACTAGGTTGAATTTGTTCAAGTTCTTCTATTCATCAAACAATCAGTCGAAATTTCATATGGACACTTATTATGTTTTGAGAGTTTAAGGTTTCAACCTCTGTCACCTAATGTTTCTGAATCTTACACTTGTGTGTCTTGGGATGTATAGAAGAATGGTTTCTAAAGGAGAGTTGGGTTTGGAGAATGAAACTTGTTCCACGCATGTTTTGCTCGGGACTAGCAAAATGCTAGTTGGGGGGTGTGTTGAGCTCTTAATTGTGCATTTCTAACCCCAATTCATCACTCATTATGCAAGGTTTTTATGAATTAACGACTAATCTAATGCATGGATTTGTGATTGTAGGGATAAGAGAGAGGATTCATCAATTGGAGACTTAAAGACGCCATTTACAAGCAAAGAAGACTAAAGGACTAAGCGTCAAAGGATGAAAGAAAGAAGTCAGAGAAAAGAAGAAACAAAGCAGAAGAATGTGCCCAAGACCGGTCGTCCATAGCCCAGAACCGGTCATTCGACCGGTCTGATCACTTAACAGAGGGGCCCTATGGCCACAACTCACTGGACTGTCCAAGACCGGTCGTACGACCGGTCGTCCACTGCTCAGACTGGTCGTGCGACCGGTCCTTGAATTAAATTTGTGGGCTCAGAATTTCCCAAAACCCTCTGGACTTTTTTCACACTTTCTCAAACCGGTCCTGTGACCAGTCGTCTGCGTAACTGGGCGTGTTCTACAAGCTCCGGATTTCTCTGCGCACTACGTATTCTTATGCATCTTCTGGATGATTCCGACACTGCGGAGCTTCCCCACTATAAAAAGGACACCTAGGGATCGTTCTTAGGGTATCGTAGAAGGGATTGAGCATGGTGGGAGACGGCGGAAGTCGATTTTGGAGTTCTACAACTCCTAGTTTGCTTTCTAGTTTTATGTTTTATTAGTTGTTTTCATATTTCCTTAGATCATGCACAGCTAAACCTCTTAGCGAGGGCTAAGAGGTGAAGCTTGTAGTGAATCTAAGATGTTTCAATTCGTTTGATTTGGTTTTAAGTTGGATTTCTATTGAAGAACAATGGTTTGAAGTTTAATTCAAGTGCTAAGTAGTTTTTCTTAGTCTTATAATAACTCATGGATGTTTAGAAGAATTGCTTGAGTTCTTAATTGTTGTGAACTAGTCTAGACCTATATGATCTGAGGAATTGGAAGACGCTCTAGATTTATAATCTTCATGTGGGAACTTCTTACCAAAATCTATTTTTCTGGAAATTCTGAAGTATGTGAGACTGTGGATGTGATTTAAATCAAGTTCAAATCATGATCTAGTTTTATCTTGTGACAGGATTTAATGATGGTTATGATTGTGATCTTAGCCTATTGGAATTGGGATTGACCTATGCAATTAAGTATGCTCGTCCTAGCTTGCATTGAGTGAATCATATACATGGATCATACATATGACAGATTGTTTGGTTTAACTGCTCTATCATCCGACTAGATAGATCTTAATTTCGATTCTAGTTGAGAAAGTGAGAAACCATAGCGAATTGAGCATCAAGGATTGCTACAAGTGGATCCTTGAACCCCTAGTGCCTTTTTATTAATTGCTTACCTTCAATTTAGTTCAAAATTACTATTTACATCAATCTTCTACAAATCTATTTGTTAGCTTTTCAGTAGAACTATTGGAAGTGTTTTGTGGATTCCTACATAAGTCCCTGTGGATTGACCTCGGTCTTACCGAGATTATTACTACATCGCAACCCTACACTTGGGGAAGCGAACAAGCGACACTTTGCTGTAGATGGATCGACAGTATCTTCAGCCACCCTCTTCTTCCCGCTTTGTGCAGATAAGGGACGAGAAACTTTCGACCCAGAAACTTCATCAGAAGATCTTGTCATTGTCGCCATGATTCACTGCAGCACGCAAACAAGAAAATGTCAGGAAAAAACTCCATTGCACGCGACAGGCAACATGACAAGGTATGCAATATGAAAGGAAAGAGTGTGCCATATAAATACAATCGCGCACACAAACAAATCACACAGACAAACACATGCACAAAATCACGACCCACAGGAGTATGGGAACAATGGAATGTGAGCGCGCATCCGACGAACAAGCTCACATATATCATAAGCGCAGCAAATATAATGACAACCGTACATATACGTTCAGAGCGCGTGCAAATTCACGCTAACCTCAAGTCATACGTATGCATCCGCTCGAAAGTGCACATCATAAAGTCGTTTAAAGGAGTAGTCGTAAGCCGTAAAGACCGAGATATATAGTATGTTATAAGTCAAAAACACTGAGTTCCAATCATTTGCAAACACTGACCATATGGCCGCGAACGGCATCAAATTCAACTAAGTATAGAGCCGAGCTCATGCACTCTTTACCATAGGCAAAAGGGATGCCAAAATTTAGAAATTTGGCTAAGTAGTGGGCCAACATGCACCCAAGGAGATGTCCCCAGGCGCATGAGCCATCTAACATGTGCCCACTTTATAATTGATGAAAATGGGGAGTTTTGAGAAAGACTTCGGGGGGCATGTGTTATGCCACATGCTCCAGCTCCACAAGACAAAGCCACATGCACCCAAGAGAGAAGTAGCAAGCGCATGTGCCCCCTCACATGCGCCCACTCCATGAAGGGAAGCTACATGCGCCTGGGAGCAAAGTCCCATGATCTGAAGAGAAACATGCGCCCATGCCTAGGCCACATGCACCCACTCCCCATAGAGAAGCTCTCTTACTTCGAACATTTTCTCCTCTTTCAACTCGGAAATGAAGAAATGACTCAGTGAGTCCCATATTTATACTTAAGCCAGGGAATCGGTGCGTCGCACTAGCATGACGTAAGCATCCAGTGCAGGTCACCGGGAGGGGGGGGCAATTGTTGGGGCTCAAAATCTCACCCATGATAAAATAACGCATAGCGATTTATCCGCGATGATTCGGATCGATTTCAGACCCGAAAAATGCAAACAGACGTCAGTATAGCTCTAACTCTAAGTGGACCACACAATCGCAACCGAAACCAATAAATGTTATTTCAAAATGGAACTGGACATGCGTATTACCTCCAAATAATCCAGAATACCAAAAAACCCTTAACACCCGAATTTGAATGTGGCACGATGCATACTTTTATCTGCGCGCCCCAAAATGCATCCTACCCTTGTCTAGAGCTTACCAGAAGGGTCCGAAACCTACAAATGTTATTTCAGAGTGGAACTAGACATGTGTAGTGCTTCCAAATGATCTAGAATACCCAAAAACACCTAACACCTAAATTTGAATGTCGCGCGATGCATACTTTTACCTGTGCACTCCGAAGTGCGTTTTACCCCTGTATTGAGCTGATCTAAAGGGTCTGAAACCCACGAATGCAATCTCGGAGATGAACTAGACATGCGTGTTAATGCCAAATAATCCAAAATGCTAAAAAATCCTTAACCTCCGAATTCGAATGCCGTACGATGCATACTTTCACCCACGCACCTCGAAGCGTATTCTGCCCTTGTCTAGAGCTGATCGGGAGGGTCCAAATTGGTAAGGAACTACCAAAATTTGTAGTATTTGATCATCCGTACCCTGACACATTCATTTAATAGCCTGAGGAGTGGCTTAAAGTGCTTTGGCGTCAGGGACTTCGGCCTCTGAAAAGGTACCTATCCTTTGGAGTGGATAGTCGGAGCTTGAAATCTTAAACATATTCTAAGTATGGAACTACATGCGTACACCACAAGGAGAACATGCGCATAAGGAAGGAGACATGCGCCCACACCCACACCCTCACCACATGCGCTCATGAACTCCTCTCCATATCTTTCAAAAGGAGAAAACTCTAAAATTTGCTAAGTGTGGGCACATGTGCCCATTTCAATGGGCACATGCGCCCACACCTGGACATGCGTCCACTCTCTAATGACATGTGCATAATCCCCCTCTCCCAAATACATGCGCTCGCCATTTTTCATTTGTTTTGACCCGGGACCCAATTAGCATACAATAAATAGTGCACTCACCTGATGACGGAGAGAGAATTCATCTGCAAAGAGACGACAGAGCGACGCAAGGTAACATACACCCACTCCGAATTCCTTCATCAGAATCCTTCACCGGGAAGGGTTTTTGTCGCTGAAAACCCTCATTGAAAAGGGATTTCTTCCGTCGGAGAAAAAAGTGCAAGGAGAGGGGAGGAAAACTCTGAATTTTTCTAAGTGTTGAGACATGCACCACCATTAGTTGGAGGGGCACATGCGCCCACACTCCCATTTTTCCACCCGCATGTGCCAAGGGAGAGAACTTTCTCTCTCGCTTCATTTTCTCTCTCCACATGCGCCCACCCTATGGGGACATGCGCCCGGACGTCCCTAGCAGGGGGAGATGTTCTGTGGTGTGGCCCGCTTTGGTCGGGACTCGCCTCTCCGAAGTGGTGTGCTTTCTGGACACACACCGATGATATCTTTCCATCCCCCGAGCTGGATTCTCCAATGGTCAGCGTTAAACGACCATAATCAACGATTTACTCTAAAATGATCAGTACTTATCATTTTCACAATCCCGAAAACACCTCTTTAAAAGCATAAAGTGGCCGACATTCATTGAAACTAAGCGAAATTTGACCAACGACAAGAGAAAGACTTAGTTTCTCCATGATCCGAAGCAACATAATAATGCATTACATTGACATTAATCACCATCCTAATTGCTAAATACGCTAATTAAGCAATAAACAGGCCTAGTACTTAGTCATTTTCAGTCCTGGGAAGTGTCCCGTTGGCTCGAAGATTAACTGACGCCAAGTAGAATTAAGTGGAATCTGACTGACGCAAGCTGGATTTAACATCCTGTTATCATAAGACAACTAAATCAAGCATTTGTGGGACACTAATCCCCACCGCTTATTGATTATCGGCATAAACAGGCATATATCAGTCCCGATACTTAACCATTTTCAGGCCCAGAAATGTGCAATTTAGCTCATTGAGCTTGAACTCTCGAAGAACTATAGCTCGACACAACCTATCCGAGTGATCCAATCTCTCGAAGCATCGATCATTAACAATAATATGGTTGAATTAAGGACATGCATAAAGAAAATTACCCAAATCAAGTGCATAATTCACCCAATGCACTAAACATTAAGTATAAATGCATTCCTCTATCAAGCATGCAATAAGGATTAAGTATATTTACTCTGTGTTCCTCACATACATTATATGACCTCTATTCATCTCAGAATAAGGCCTGAAACTAAATCAAATGGACTATGGTTATCATCGAAAACCGTAATTAAAAAGTTCCGAAACATCAACCAGTTTATGTATTGCCCATCCAAAGTGGGGTCCGTCAATTGAGTAGTTCAGGTAGTTGCGATGTGTCTTCCTTTAGTCACCCATCCGCAGCAATGGTCAATGGCACTGTGTTATAGCACCCGATAGCCATGATGTGTCTTCATGTGGTCACTCGTCCGTAGCGATGGTCACTAGCACTATGTAGTACCATTTGGCGGCTATGATGTGTCTTCCTGTGATCACCCATCTGTAGCGACAGTCACTAGCACTGTGTCGTACTATTTAACAGTCATGATTTATCTTCCTGTAGTCACCCGTCCACAGCGACGGTAAATGGCACTGTGTTGTATCATATGACAGCCGTAATATGCCTTCCGGTGGTCACCCGTCCACAGCGACGGTTACTGGTACTGTGTTGAGCATGGAAACCATGGCGTGTCTTTTGGTGGTCACCCGTCCGCAGCGACGGTCACTGGCACTGTGTTACACTACATGGTAATCATGGCATGTCTTCCTTGTTAGTGCACTTTTCTGTGGCATACTAGTGCACCTTGTTTGTCAATCACTTAGGTCAGTGAGTCTAGTGTCGGTTGAGCTTAATTAAGACGAAGACCGAAGACTCAAGACGAACCAACTGCATCAAGGAAGAAGAAACAAGTAAAAGAGATGCTTTGGTGTGCCTTAACCTTGAACCTACCCAAACCATAACCTCTTAGATGACTTGGACCAACTAGGTATACCCTTAGTCATCATCATTAGTCTTGGACTCGATGAAAAATATGAGAAGTTAGACTAATTAAAGAGGTGGAAGCTGTTGTAATTAATTCAGCTCAAACAACAATTTCTAATTGATCTCCGATCAATCGAATAGGAGTTTCGATTAGACTCCAATCAATCAGACAAAAGTCTCGATCAATCGAAATTTGTTCCTGCAGGTTTGAAAACTCACTGGACATATTTTCGATCAATCGGACAGTCTTCTGATCCATCAGAAGGGGTCCATCCGATCAATCGGAATATCTTCCAGAGAGTTTACTGCATAGATTTTCGATCAATCAGACATGTCTCCGATCAATCGGACAGGTCTCTGATCAATCGGACCTTTTTTCGATCAATCGGAGATACGCGAATTTTTTCATTTTTTTACCCTTGGAAGAAAATCTATAAAAGGAGGGGGATTCATTTTTTAGCTAAGAGAGTAAATTTTGAGGAGATAGAAGCCACCATTGTTGAATATCATTAAGAGCTCTATTCCTAACCCAAACAAGTGATCTTCCTTGTGATTCATCACAAGTATGGAGCATTCAAACCTCAAGATGAAGATACAATTATCCATCTTTTGATCTCTAGAGATTGGATTGATCTTGATAGTCATATTCCCATCCAATACTCTATGATGAGATCCTTGAAACTCTTTAGGCAACCCATTTCCATAAGTTGTAGAGATCTCAAATCTACCCTCCTATCACCGTAGGCATATCAAAGGCATTATTTGTAAGGTGGTTGACCAAGTGTAGCTGAGGCATTGGTGATGCAGCGGTAACACGATCGGGGGAGCAATGGAAGCTGATTAAAGCACTGGAGAGTGGAAATCAAGCAACCCATCCGGCGCTGAACAAGGGGCCCATCCGACAAGTAAGGTTGTCATTGTTGAGAGTCCTTCCACTGAATTCTCTGTGGGAGTTGAGTATAGATTTTGTTTGTCAAACTCAAATTAGGGTCGTTTGTCGATCATTGGCTTATTAGTTGAGCCTAAAACTCTAGGAACGTTGGCCGTTCCTTGGAGCGTTTATCGGCCTAAAGACTAGGGGTTGTTTGGTGCTCTTTAGCTCATTTGCCGAGCCTAAACGAAGTCTCCAAAGGGAGCCTCCGACACAAGAGTGAACTTGCGTCGTCCTTGTGTAGGACTTGAGGAGACCTTGTTGTTAGTACACTTTATTTTGTCAATTGACGTGTTGGTTGGTTGCGTCTTGTCGTGTGAGCCCGATCGAAGATTTAAAGATCAAGACTTGAAGACTATGCTTCTTCCATTGCTCAAGCTCAAGCCGAAACAAGATCTCAAGTAAGTTGCATATAGATCGACCTTAGGAAACCCAAAATATCAATGAATGGCGTAATGACTGACCTATCTTATCCCATTCCCTCTTGACCCTAGCACAAGTTGATCAGACTTGTGGTCCATGGCTGGTGCGAATTGTAATTGAAGATATGTCCAAACATTAGACTCCATGCACCAAATCACTTCATGCTTCTCCATTGAAGTGATCCGCTGCTATGTTGAAGGACTTGGTCCAGCAAGCTCGCTGTGACAAAATCATCTAGACAGATGACCGGCCATGACCGGTCGGCCAGAACTCCAAGAAAAGTCCAGCAACCTTACTGTAATGAAACCATCTAGACAGCCGACCGGTCTTGACCGGTCGGCCAGGGCCATCAATACAATAGCAACCTTCCTGTGATAACCTCAACTGGACAGCCAACCGGTCTTGACCGGTCGACCAGAAGTTCAAAATTTGTCCAGTAGCATTGCTGGTATTATTGGGCTGGACTACCGACCGGTCTTGACCGGTCGGACTGCATATTGCAGTGTGTCCAGCAAGGTAAGCCGACCGGTCTTGACCGGTCGGTCAGACCCAGATGTGGCCCAGCTTTTTGAATTACGACCGGTCCGTCCAACCGGTTGAGACCTCTCTCTGACAGGTCGGACGTGACCATTTTTTATCCGTTGGGGCCATCATTTGGGGCTCTATATAGCCATATCTTGTGGTCTTTCTTTGTATGCCTTCAACACCCATCAAGAGCTAAGAGAGAGAGTCTTTACTCACATCCTCCTACCCTCCTTGCTCTTAAATCCCTTGAGTTCATCATTCAAACCTAGCCATTAATAGCTTGTCATTGAATATTCAAAGCTCGGTTTAAAGTATGAACTCAAGATCTACATTCATGACTGACCTACCTTCGAAATATCTTTATGAGGTCATTTATAGCCATTGAATGCTGAAGTTTGGTAGTTCCCTCATAACCATTGCATTGAATAGGCAAGTGGAACTTGACCATCTCTCTCCCAACTACCCGGCTTAATCATAATCACATCATTTGCATCGGTAGCTGATCTTGGGAGCACAAAGAGAAGCTGAAGCACGTGGAGCTGAAGCTACTCATCAAAGGCATTGAATCAGGGCTCAATCGTCTAGGTATGTCTAGTATTTGAGAGTCCATTTATTGAATCACCATTCCCTGGATTGGGAAACTCTGGCGGGAGTGTACGTGACCGTCCTTGGATTAGGATTGGTGAGAGTTTGAGATCCAAACTCGTTAAGACCCTGGATTGGACCATCGGCGGATGGTAAACGCAGTCCTAGATCAAAGAATGTTAAGGTTGATGGTTAACCTGATTTAAAACCACGACTATGGTGAAATCCGGTGGTCTCATAGGTTGAGATCGTGAACCGGAGTGGAGTAGGGAAACCGAACCACTATAAATCGTTGTGCATTATGAGATTGAATGATTGCTATATGTTGAATGGTTTAGTCAATCATGTATGCTAACTGTTTAATGAAATGCCTATGATAGTCTTTACTTACAAATTCATCATATAATTGCCTTGAATGTTATTGTGATAATCTTGGTTGATAATATTGACTTGATTAGTTTTAAATTGTAATTGGAAATTCAAAAGTCCTATTCACCTCCCTATAGGACATTAGGCATATCTCCGAGTATCTCTACAAGCGGTAAAACCGCAATTTCAATTAGTATCAGAGCGGGTTCCTCCGCTCAGGTTTGAAAATTCGGAGTGAGATCCTAAGAGAACTTGAAAATATGTCTAGAGAGGACTCTTCATCCGTCACTAAACCTCCTTTCTTTGATGGGACAAACTATCCATATTGGAAAACCCGAATGCGCATCTTTTTAGAATCCATTGATTCGGACGTTAGGGACATGGTTGATATTGGATATAAACCCCCAATGGACATTATATGTAAGGAAGGTGAACCGGATGTCCTCAAGCCAAGAGAGAAAGCTATGTGGACCGATTATGATAAGGCTCAACGTGTTCATAATGCCAAAGGCCTGAATGCCATTTTTTGTTCAGTGTCTAAAGATGAATTTGGTTGGATTCAAAATTACACAACCGGTAAGCAGGCATGGGATATTCTTGAAGTTACACATGAAGGAACAAGCGTTGTCAAATGCTCAAAACTTCAGCGCCTCACTACTCAATTCGAAAACATAACAATGGAGGAGCATGAAACATTTACAGAGTTCTATACTAAACTAAACAAGATCACAAATGAAATGTGGGGCTTGGGGGATCCTATTCCAGAGAATAGACTGTGTAGGAAAATTCTGAGATCCCTACCGGAACGGTTCTCTAACAAAGTTATCACTTTAGAAGAATGTCGGGACCTAGATACCATGAAAGTTAAAGAATTACTAGGGTCCCTTCAAACCCATGAGTTACATTTCAAAACTCCCTCCAAATCCAAAAGTACAACCCTGAAATCTTCTCACAAGAAACAAGATTCTGAATATGGAAGTGAGGAAGAACCAGACATAGAAGAAATGGCACTTATGGCCAAGAAATTTAAAAAATTCTTCAAAACTCGGGGAAATACTTCTAGAAGGAAACCCTACCAGAAGGGTAAACCTTTTGACTCTAAGAACAACAAAGGAAAATTTTTTAAGTCAAAAGATCATTAATGCTACAAGTGTAGAGGATTTGGTCACATTGCATCCGAGTGCACTGATAAAAAAGCCAAGAAAAAGGTAATGGCGGCTACATGGGATGATACTGAAGAATCTGAATCAGAATCATACATATACCAAAGTGAGGAGGAGCAAGGTTTAATCAAAATTTTAATAGCCTCCATCACTGATATTGTGCCTCAAATTGACCCCATTGCAAAGATCACCGGAGACATTGATGATCATGAATCCTCTAACACTAAAAATGATTCCTTCAGTGATGATGAGGATGAGGATGAAGGCCTTCAGGAGGTATATAACCAACTATACATTGAAAATATAAATACCATTAAAAAGTTGGGCCAAATGAAGGCTGAAAATGATAAATTGACAAAAAGTCTTGACGGATTGAAAATTGAGAATCCAAAGATGAGTCAAGATCTAGAAGAATTGAAAAGAAAGAATGATGAGCTTGAATAAGAAAAGAAAAGGTTCATAAGTGGTGAACCTCTAGACAAGCATGCTAGACTTGAGAAAAAACTCAAAGAGGCGAACACTTAAATTAATCGTCTTGAGTGTCAAGTCGTTGACTTTAGAAGACGCTTCGCCCAAGGAGAAGAAAACCTTGAAAAAATCCTAGGTGTTGTAAGATCACCAATGAATAGAAGAGGTTTGGGCTATGACAGTCACACTTCAAAAACTGCCTTAGTCCATCCGATGGTAAGAAAAGATCATGGTGCATCGGGGAGTAAAACCAAAGCATCTCCTGTTTGCCATGCTTGTGAAGACATTGGCCACCTAAAGTTTGAATGCATGGTGTTCAAAAATTATGTCAGAAACTTGAAAGGTAAATTTATACCGACCGGGAAAAATGTGCAAGCTAATTGGAATCCTCCTATGCATACTTCACCAAAAAGAGGAAACATTCGAAAGAATTATCCTACACTTCCTAGGAAGGACAAGAGGATGGATGAACTGTTGGAGCAAGTTAAAATACTGAATTTGAAAACTGCTCTTCTCTTGCGTGAAAAAGGAAAATCTGATTCTCCCAAAAAAACTAAAGAATCTCACCATAAGAATACCGCTCATAAAAGGACAACAACTAAATGGGTAGTTAAGAACAAGTGTTTGGTCATTCATACTGCCCTAAAAGCTGGGAATACCCCTAGATGGTACTTGGATAGTGGTTGCTCTAGACACATGACAGGTGATAGATCTCAATTTTGTGCATATGACGAATTTGATGGTGGGTCTGTCACATTTGGTGATGGGAGCATGGCTAAAATCATTGGTAAAGGAACCATCACGGGGCCAGGTTTGCCCGAAATCGAAAATATGCTTTATGTTGATGGTCTTAAACATAACCTTCTGAGTATCTCACAAATTTGTGATGAAGAGCACTCAGTAAGCTTCTCCAAAGATATGTGCAAGATCCTGAACTCCACAGGAAAATTAGTCATGAAAGGTCTACGCACAGGAGACAACTGCTATGTCATTGAAAATCACAACAATCCAAGCTCCTCCACCATGTGTCACGTGGCCATTCAGGATGAAACAGAACTATGGCACCATCGACTCGGTCATGTTCATTATAGAAATCTATTTAAACTGAGTCAAAAAAAATTGGTGAGAGGTCTACCAAAGATGGGTAAAAGACCTAATGCTGTGTGCATCGCTTACCAAAAAGGTAAACAAATCAAGGTTGTACACAAGAGAACCTCTATCCTGGTCACATCAAAACCATTTGAACTGCTACACATGGACCTAGTTGGTCCTACCAGGGTACTTAGCCAAGGTGAAAAACGATACTTCTTTGTAGTCGTTGATGATTACTCTAGATTCACATGGGTCGCCTTCCTAAGAGAAAAATCTGACACTTTTGAAGAATTCCAAAAACTAGTGAAGCGACTTCACAATGAGAAATGATACATGGTAGCAAGAATTAGGAGTGATCAAGGTGGTGAATTTGAAGATCATCGTTTGAAGGCATTATGCGATGAATTGGGTATTCGCCATGAGTTCTCAGCACCCAAAACACCTCAACAAAATGAGGTTGCTGAAAGGAATAATCGAGTATTGTTGGATATGGCCACAGCTATGCTTAACAATAAGAATCTTGCGTAAAATCTGTGGGCCAAAGCAGTAAACACTGCCTGCTATATTATAAATCGAGTTTATTTAAGGGCAGGTCTAAACAAAACTGCTTATGAACTGTGGTGTGGAAAGACACCAAATGTGAAATACTTTAAGGTCTTTGGTAGTACATGTTATATTCTGAGAGAGCGTGAAAATTTGGGATAGTTTGACTCCAAGAGTGATGAGGGTATCTTCTTAGGGTACTCATTAAATAGTAGAGCCTTTCGTGTTTACAACCTTCGAACCTCATCAGTTCAAGAGTCAATCAATGTGACTGTAGATGATAGCTTGGATAAATCAGTGTCTCCAGGTGATGAAGAAGAAGATGAGGGTATATGCGAGATAGGCAAATCTGATAAACAACCCTCATCTCCAAATGCCCCCACTGCTCCTCGTATGTACAAATTGTCAAGGATCACCCCCTCAATCAAATCATTGGGGATCCTAGCGTTGGTGTCAAAACCAGGAGACAGTTAGAGGCAGTCAACAGTCACCTGTGTTTCACTTCTAATATATAACCAAAAAATGCTGATGAAGCTCTAAACGATGAATTTTGGATCCTTGCAATGCAGGAAGAGCTTCAACAATTCATTAGAAATGAGGTTTGGTATCTGGTCGACAGGCCTGAAAGGAAAAATGTTATTGGAACAAAATGGATTTTCAAGAAGAAATCCGATGAATCTGGGAATGTAATGCGAAATAAGGCTCGGTTAGTTGCTCAGGGATATTCACAAATTGAAGGTATTGATTTTGATGAAACATTTGCTCCTGTAGCTAGACTCGAGTCTATTAGAATTCTTATGGCTATTGCTTGTGCTTTAAAGTTCAAACTATTTCAAATGGATGTAAAAAGCGCCTTCTTGAATGGTATTCTTGATGAGGAAGTGTATGTTGAACAACCAAAAGGATTCATTTATCCTAAATATCCTCACAAAGTGTACCGGTTGAAAAAGGCTCTTTATGGACTCAAGCAAGCTCCCCGGGCATAATATGAACGCTTAACTCACTTTCTTATAGACCATGATTTTGCTAGGGGGAGCGTTGACAAAACTCTCTTTATAAGAGAAGCTGAGAATTCTGTGTTGATTGCCCAGATTTATGTGAATGACATTGTTTTTGGATCCACATATGAGAAAATGTCCATCTCCTTTGCCAAATTAATGACATCAGAATTTGAGATGAGTATAGTAGGAGAACTAAACATGTTTCTAGGGCTAGAAGTAAAACAACTTGCATCAGGTATATTCATTACCCAAGCCAAATATGCTAAAGATCTTGTTAAGAGATTTGGCTTAGATTCTGGTCGATCTTACACTACACCTATGAGCACCACTCTTAAACTATCGAAAGACCTTGTAGGGAAAAGTGTAGATCAGCATCTTTATAGAAGCATGATTGGTAGTCTTCTTTATCTCACTGCTAGTAGACCAGATATTACATTTAATGTAGGTGCTTGTGCTCAGTTTCAGGCTGATCCCAAAGAATCTCACCTCACCGCTGTTAAGCGAATCATCCGATTTGTAGGATGCACTACCGAATACGGTCTTTGGTACCCATTTGATTCATCTACAGATATTGCATGGTATTCAGATGCCGACTGGGCTGGTAACATGGATGATCGTAAATCAACCAGCAGTGGGTGTTTTTATGTTGGAAATTGCCTCGTGGCGTGGCATAGTAAGAAACAAAACTCCATTTCTTTATCCACAGCTAAAGCAGAGTATATTGCTGCTGGAAGTTGTTGTGCCCAATTATTATGGATGAAACAAACCTTGACCGATTATTGGATTAACCAAGGCACAATGACTCTATGTTGCGACAATACTAGTGCCATAAATATTTCGAAAAATCCAGTTCAGCACTCTCGCACTAAGCACATCGATATTAGGCACCACTTTATTCGAGAATTAGTTGAAGATCACATAATATCTCTCGAACATGTGCCTACCGAGAATCAGCTAGCCGACATCTGAACGAAACCCTTGGACTCAGTTCGCTTTGCGAACCTCCAGAAGTCCATTAGTGTTGGGTGTGTCTAGTTTATCTAACAGGTGTATGTTTTACAGGTAATATCTAAGGATTAAGCCTCTCTATCTGATCTTTATAGGTATATCTGAGGACCTTTGCCTCTTTTCTCATTGCTCTCTAAGAATATTCGGGAACATAGTCCCATTTTTTTTTCTTCTATCGATAAATCTGGACCTTTAAGGGTCCCTCATTTTGTGTTGGGTTGTACCTTGGTACACCATGACCATGGGTGTTGTATCCTTAGTAAGGGTACTTGGATCTAAAAGCTAATGGTTTGTCCAAAGGACAGACCTTCTATCCTGTAAATCCAGTGCAGAATCCCTCTGTTGCTGCTCACATTGCCGGACGACCGGTCAGCCGACCGGTCAAGACCGATCGGCCTACCTCGTGTTTCTGTTTGGACGCACCTGTTTTAAGTCATCCGACCGGTCAAGACCAGTCGGGCTGCCATCAGATAAGGCTGGTCGCCCACTTCACTCCACACAACCGGTCAAGATCGGTTGTGCAACCCTAGACCGGTCAGCTCGTGCGACAGCCCGTCCATGGGGGGGTCTTTATAAGTGTATGGGGCTCATTTGAGTCCCCCATTTCACAATTTCTCAACTCCATTTGCTACCCCAGCTCCTCCTCTTGCATTCCAAGGTAATTCCAAGGTGATTTTTGGCAAGATTAGAGTTTCTAAACCTCCTCTACATTGCACCTCTCCATTCTCATTCCATAGGTAAGGGATTCACTCCCATCCTTCCTTATTAAATCCCTTCCTTTCATATCTAGGAGTGATTTAAGGTGCTTTGCTGTGTCTTCAATGTCTTCCCAAGAGAGTGAAGATGAGCTTCCCTTGAGGCGGAGTGGTCGGTCCAAGGCAAAAGCTAAACCTCCTCCTTGCCCTTTAAAATCAAAGAAAACCCTTTCAAAAGGGCAAGGGGCTGCCTCATCTTCCGTTCCTCCTCTTCAATCTCAATCCTTGGGTAAAAATATCTCATCCCATTCCACCCATTGGGATGACTTTAAGGACAAAGAGGTGGTGTGTGAAAAGTCTGAAAATTTGGATGACTTGGCCGAATATAATGTCCGTTCCATCTTGAACGCCATAAATTGGGGTCCCGTACTCCACATGGGGGGCCCTGTCCAGTTTGACGTAGTTCGGAGGTTCTATGCCTCCTGTGTCCATGTCACTGCCTCTCCCCCCTCTTTTAAAGTTGAGGTTGGTGAACGGCTGTGCGTTTTTACTTTGAACTCCATCTCTCAATTCGTTGGAGTTCCCATTGTTGAGGAGTCTCCTTTTTATTTTGCCTCACTGGGTCCCAAACCTAACAACATTATTGCCAAATTTCTCTGTGGTGATGTGACACCCCAATGGGTCGGAGGTGCGCTTCGGGCGTCCTCCATGTTATGGGATTTCAGCATTCTTCACAACCTCTTCTTCCGCAATGTATATCCTCGGAAGAGCAACAAGGCGGATGTCACTGAAACCATGTTTCGTCTGCTCTATCGCGTTGGTCAGGGTCATCCGCTTTGCCTCCCATCCCGGATCATGTCCATCATTCACCAGGTTATCTTGCGAGACGATGGAAACTCCTCCAGTCTTCTTTTTGGGCATCTCATATGCAAATTAGCTTATGCGATTGACATTGTCGGTTCTGACAAAGTTCACAAGCCCATCATTATAAATCGCACCATCATTGCTCGTATGGAGCTTACAAAAGAAGCCATCCAGAATCGTCTTTTGCAGGATCAGCAGTAGGATTCGGCAAAGCCGTCCAAGCCTGAGGCTCCACCTGCCTCCACTGGCCCTTCCCAGGCTTCACCTTCAGCTCCTTCCTCTGATCCTTCCCACGATCCTCGGGCTGCTCCGAGCCGATTCAGTACACCTCCTAGAGCTTTTTCTCGACGACGGTCCCTTCCGTGGATCCTCCTTCATTCATTGCTGAGCTTCGCCAGCTTCAGGAGCGTCTATTTCAGCGCCTTGACAGGATCGAGCAAAGTGAGCAGCAGCTTTTGCAGGGTCAGGCCACCATTCTTGTACAGCAGGAGGCCCTTATCACTCGCCTCGCACAGTTGGAGAAGCGGATAGAGATGTAGGAGCGCGAGGCGCGTGGGGACGTTCCACCCCCCGATCTGGGAGATGGAACAGATTACTAGTCTCATGTCTTGGTCACAGTTCCTTTTTGTATGACCAATGACATTGTCTGGATTTCATGTACTATCTTTCTATGGGTTTGTCTGTATATGTTGCACGGATTGATGCATATCTACATTGGGCTGCTTGCCTATTTTGGTATATTTATGGATGCTATTTCTGTTCTCTATAGTTATATTTTTTTGATATGAGCTTTTGATCCTTTATTGAATATTTGTGGGAGGTTGGATGGTTTGGGCATATTCGCCCTAATTAGCTCATGCTTTGTGTTCTTTTTGTGTCTGGATATATATTTGGAGGGGTGGTTGGTTGATTGGGCTATAAGCCCTCTATGCTTTCATGATTACTTATATATCTAGCATGATTTGTTCTTTAAATCTCCTCAGGGCTTCAATTTCTATATATCTTCCCTGTTTTATGAGATTGACATATTTTTTGCGCTAGCCTTGCAGCTTTCTTAGGCATATCTTTTTGCTGGCTAACCCTTGTCAATTACTAACAAAAAGGGGGAGAATCATCCCACCTAGAAGGTCCGATTATATCTTTTTGCAGGACTTTGTAGGTGCAAGCATTGAGGGAGAGATTTTGAAGAAAATCGAGTCTGTACATGTCCATTTGTAAAGATCATTTTGTATATCTGTATAGACATGTAATTGGGTGTATGTTTCCTTCTGTTTAAGGGTCAATCAAGATAAGGAAGTCATGATTTGTTTTGTCACGCAATTGACAAAGGGGGAGATTGTTAGTACACTTTATTTTGTCAATTGACGTGTTGGTTGGTCGCGTCTTATCGTGTGAGCCCCGATCGAAGATTTGAAGATCAAGACTTGAAGACTACGCTTCTTCCATTGCTCAAGCTCAAGCCGAAACAAGATCTCAGGTAAGTTGTATATAGATCGACCTTAGGAAACCCAAAACATCAATGAATGGCGTAATGACTGACCTATCTTATCCCATTCCCTCTCAACCCTAGCACAAGTTGATCAGACTTGTGGTCCATGGCTGGTGCGAATTATAATTGAAGATATGTCCAAACATTGGACTCCATGCACTAAATCACTTCATGCTTCTCCATTGAAGTGATCCACTGCTGTGTTGAAGGACTTGGTCCAGCAAGCTCGCTGTGACAAAATCATCTAAACAGATGACCGACCATGACCGGTCGGCCAAAACTCCAAGAAAAGTCCAGCAACCTTGCTGTAATGAAACCATCTAGACAGCCGACCAGTCTTGACTGGTCGGCCAGGGCCATCAATACAATTAGCAACCTTGTTGTGATAACCTCAACTGGACAGCCGACCGGTCTTGACCGGTCGGCCAGAAGTTTAAAATTTGTCCAGTAGCATTGCTGGTATTATTGGGCTGGACTGCCGACCGATCTTGAACAGTCGGTCAGACCCAGATGTGGCCCAGCTTTTTGAATTACGACTGGTCCGTCCGACCGGGTGAGACCTCTCTCTAACAGGTCGGACGTAACCGTTTTTTATCCTTTAGGGCCATCATTTGGGGCTCTATATAGCCATATCTTGTGGTCTTTCTTTGTATGCCTTCAACACCCATCAAGAGCTAAGAGAGAGAGTCTTTACTCACATCCTCCTACCCTCCTTGCTCTTAAATCCCTTGAGTTCATCATTCAAACCTAGCCATTAATAGCTTGTCATTGAATATTCAAAGCTCGGTTTAAAGTATGAACTCAAGATCTACATTCATGACTGACCTACCTTCGAAATATCTTTATGAGGTCATTTATAGCCATTGAATGCTGAAGTTTGGTAGTTCCCTCATAACCATTGCATTGAATAGGCAAGTGGAACTTGACCATCTCTCTCCCAACTACCCGGCTTAATCATAATCACATCATTTGCATCGGTAGCTGATCTTGGGAGCACAAAGAGAAGCTGAAGCACGTGGAGCTGAAGCTACTCATCAAAGGCATTGAATTGGGGCTCAATCGTCTAGGTATGTCTAGTATTTGAGAGTCCATTTATTGAATCACCATTCCCTGGATTGGGAAACTCCGGCGGGAGTGTACGTGACCGTCCTTGGATTAGGATTGGTGAGAGTTTGAGATCCAAACTCGTCAAGACCTTGGATTGGGCCATCGGCGGATGGTAAACGCAGTCCTAGATCAAAGAATGTTAAGGTTGATGGTTAACCTGATTTAAAACCACGACTATAGTGAAATCCGGTGGTCTCATAGGTTGAGATCGTGAACCGGAGTGGAGTAGGAAAACCGAACCACTATAAATCGTTGTGCATTATGAGATTGAATGATTGCTATGTGTTGAATAGTTTAGTCAATCATGTATGCTAACTGTTTGATGAAATGCCTATGATAGTCTTTACTTACAAATGCATCATATAATTGCCTTGAATGTTATTGTGATAATCTTGGTTGATAATATTGACTTGATTAGTTTTAAATTGTAATTGAAAATTCAAAAGTCCTATTCACCCCCCTCTAGGACATTAGGCATATCTCCGAGTATCTCTACAAGCGGTAAAACCGCAATTTCACTTGTGTAGGTCGCATTGGTTAGGAGGAACCTGTAAACTATCTAATTGGGTGGAGCTGATTTAAAACACCTTAGTTAGGAGGAACCAGATTTAAACTCCCTAGTGAATGCTGGTGTGCTCAAAGGGGTTGAGTACTTGAACCGGGAATAGAGTAGATAAGTAGTCGAACCACTATGCATGCTTGTGTTTATGATTGATTTGAGCACATTGTTATCGTAGCATTGTATGTTTAATTGTTAATTATGAATGCTTGATAGGAATGTATGCTAGGCATTAGATAGGCACATCCACACACAAGATGTACTTTCATTAGTTGTGTTGACTTGAGCTCATTGATCCATTCTCATAAGTCTATAAAGGTTGCATGGATTAGGAACTTGATTTGTTTAATCATTTAAATATCTATACAAGCTTAGACTAGGTTTCTTATTGCTTACAATATGATAGTCGTGTGATTGGACCACTTAGGCTTGGAAGCCGAAGTGTTCTTGCTTACTTGGTTTAATGTTTTAAAACTGTTAAGTAGGCGAAAAGAAATTTAAAAGGTCCTAATCCCCCCCCCCCTCATTGGACTTAGCCATAATTCTAGTTGCTCCTCAAGCTTCCGCATAACACATCTTTACTCCAAAAGGTGTAATTTCATTCCTATGGTCGCCTGTCCTCAATGACAGTCACTGGCACTGTGATACATGACTTGGTTAAACTCCTACCTGTTTCTCAACTAAGAACACCCGAAAAAACATGGGACAAGCATTTAACTTGTCTAAACGATGGCTTAGTCCATAAGAAACTCGAAACTTGGTCTCTACAATTGTGAAATAAAAAACCATGGTCCCCGATGACTTAATTACCTGCTCAATTTATCCGGGCCTCTTCCGGAACACTCCACCTATTATACAACATATATTCATAGTGGAATCTTGTCGCTTTGTGCCGTGGTTTTCTCCTATAAGGGTTTCCACGTAAAAATCTCCGTGTTGTTTGTGATGTGCTTTACTTATGTTTATGCTTTCTAAATGCTTTATTTAATTTATATATGATGCATGCATACATTTACTTTTTCCTTTTAATTAAAGGTGATCAATCATTGATGTAATTAAGGGCTCGTGACCAATATCACAGCCTGGAATGTAAAAGATCTCGAAATCTCTTGAATAAAATTCATCTTGCAACGCCTTCTCGTGTGTACTTTGTGAATGCTTGTGATAGTCTATGAATGTCTCTATTACTCAGGACCACCCCAGAACAACAAAACACAAGAAAATTGTCTTCCGCATTTTCTACTTTTAACAAGAAGCCAATGAAAATGGGACAATTACTGTTGAAAGCAAGAAAGGGGTTAAGTATATAAAAGATGTCTTACTTGTTCCTGGCATGGATCAAAACTTATTTAGTGTTGGGCAACATGTTCAAAATGCTCACTTTATATTCTTCCAAAATGATTCTTGCATTATTTATGACAAGAATGGCACAAATCAAGTGATTACCAAGGTGAATATGGAAAAAAATCGCAATTTTCCTATTAAATTGCGATATTCGATCAATTGTGCATGGAAAGGCGAGACACTTAATGAATCTTGGCTTTGGCAACAAAGACTGGGGCATTTAAGCTTTCATGGCTTGAAGTTGATGAATCAGAAGAATCTGGTAGATGATTTACCGTCTATCAAAATTAAAAATGACATTTGCTCGGGTTGTGTATTAGGGAAACATCATCTTACACCTTTCTCAAGAAGCACGTGGAAAGCAAAGGCACCCTTGGAGTTGTTTACACTAATATTTGTGGAAAAATGCAAACTCCATCACTTAGCGCAAGCTTGTATTTTATCATCTTTGTTAATGATTATATAAGAATAATATAGGTGTACTTCATGAAGCAAAAGCCAACTCTCTCGATCTTCAAGGGATTCAAATCACAAGTTGAGAGATAAAGTGGTCTCAAAATTAAGATGTTAAAAAGTGATCGCGGCAGCGAATATCTCTCTGAGGAATTTGAAACATATTATGTAGAAACAGGAATTGAGAGGCAACTGACTGTTGCTTACACACCTCAGTAAAATGGCGTTGAAGAGCAAAAGAACAGAACAATTTTCGAAATGGCTCGTTCTATGTTGAAAGATAAGGCATCCTAAATACTTTTTGGGCTGAAGCTATGTTTACAGTTGTTTACTTGTTTAATAGGAGTCTTACAAAAGCTGTGGATGGTAAAACACCGATTAAGCATGGTCGGGTCACACAAGCCTTTTGTAAAACATCTCAATTTTTTTTTTTCATTTGTTATATTCATATTTCATTTCAAAAACGTAAAAAACTTAAAGAAAAATCTGAATTTTGTATTTTCATTGGTTATAGTACTCAGTCAAAAGGTTATCGAGTATATAACCTTGAGATGAGGAAACTAATTATTAGTCAAGATGTTTTGTTCAATGAAAGTACAGGATGGGATTGGAAAAAGAAAAATATACAAGAACAAGGGGTTCTTGTACAAGAAGAGCCCAAAAGAACTCAAGATGTGGAAGAAGAAACAGAAGCAGAGAATGATGAAGAAGATTATGGACCTACAACTCTATTTTCTTCACCAAAAGTTACTCCATCCACATCATTAAGTTCTCCATCAACAACTCTAAGTATTTCATCATAATTGCCCCCAAGAAAAATGAAGAGTCTGAGAGACATCTACGAGCGTTGCAATTTTTCGGTAGTAAAGTCAGAAAGCTTTAAAGTTGCAGCTCAAAAAGATAATTGGGTGAAAGTTATGGAAGAAGAAATCTGCATGATCAAAGAACTCCACTTGGGAGTTAGTTAATCATCTAAGCAGCAAAGATGTTGTTGGAGTAAAATGGATTTACAAGTCTAAACTTAATCCGGATGGCTCAATTAAAAAAAATAATGCAAGACTCGTTGTAAAAGGTTTTACACAACAATCAAGCATCGATCACAATGAAACCTTTGCACTAGTTACTCGATTAGAGACTATATGAACCCTCATTGCACTTTCAGCTTAAAGGAAGTGGTCCATTTTTTAGCTTGATGTCAAATTGGCTTTTTTGAATGGTGTCTTCCATGAAGAAATTTATGTTGTTCAACCACAAGGATTCGTGGTGGAGGGTAAAGAAGACAAAGTCTATCAATTGAAGAAAGCGTTGTATGGACTTAAGCAAGCACCACGTGCTTGGTATAACCAAATAGATGGTTATTTTTCCAAGAATCATTTTCATCGAAGTAGGTGTAACTAAAGATGCATCTATTCTCATCGTATCAGTGTATGTTAACGATTTGATACTCATGGGAAATGATCATAATATGCTCCACCAGTTCAAATATGATATTATGAAGACATGAGATGAATGATCTTGGCATGATGAATTATTTTTTGGGAATAGAAATTTCTCAGGACGAAAAGGAGATCATTATTTCTCAAAAAAGATATGTTGAATCTACTCTTGCAAAATTCAGCATTGAATGATGTAACACGGTTACTACTCTTGTAGTAAATAGAAGTTGATGAAAGATGGTAGTTCAAAAAAAGTGAACGAATTATTATACAGAAGTATCATTGGAAGCCTCTCATATCTCACTACTACAAGGCCTGGTATTATGTTTGCTGCGAGTTTACTCTCAATATTCATGAATTGTCTAAAGCATACTCACTTAAGAGTTGCAAAAAGGGTGTTGCAATACATCCAAGGAATGCTAGATTTTGGAATCATGTATACTCCTATTCTAAACTCAAAATTGATAGGATATACAGATGGTGATTAAGCGAGATCCATAGATGATATGAAAAGCACATCGGGGTACACTTTCTCCCTCAGATTCGATATACTTTCTTGGCGTCAAAGAAATAAAGTACAATTGGTCAATTTACAATAGAGGCAGAGTACGCGGCAGCATCTCTTGCGGTTTCTCAAGCAATATGGCTATAAAGAATTCTTAAAGATATAGGCAAAAAGCAAAATGAAGCAACTGCTATATATTATGATAAAATGTCAAGCATCTCAATTGCAAATAATAATAATAATAATTAATTAATTAGTATATCATAATAAGACGAAGCATATTGCGATCAAGCATCACTTCATTAGCGAAGTTGTTGAGAGTGGCGAGATCAAGTATTGTATGACAAAAGAACAAATGGCTGACATGTTCACCAAGGCACTCTCAAAAGAAAAGTTTTGTCATCTTCGAGAGATGTTGGGAGTAATTCAGAAAGTACATTAAGGGGGAGTGTTGAATTAATGCACTTTAAGTAAAATACATATATGTGTTCCAATACATGTACATGTACTTTTAAGTAGATACATATATGTGTTCCAATATATGTACATGTACTTTATGAAATACATGTATTTGTTTCAATACATGCATGAGAAGAATGTAAAAGGTTTTGAACATGCATGCATTTATGCTAAGAAATTTGTGAAAATGTGCGTCTCTTAATTGAAAAGGTGCGTGTCTCTTACTTTTTTATGCACCTAGTAAATATATTTTATTTGTTGAATGTACCTAAAAGTATATAAATATGTGTATGTAATTCATTTTCAAGCATGAATAAGCAATACAACAATTCTCCTATTCTTTTCATAGTTCTCCTTTCTAAATAGAAGGCTATATCAGCCTACAAAGGACGGGATTAAATGGTAGTGAATTGCATTAGGTGGAATTGACACCATTAATACAATCCTACATTTAGGATCATAAAAACCCATGTATCTTTCTTTGAGAAAAAATTGTATAAAGTGAACACTGCATTTGGAGGACCATGGAAATGTAATCAATGATCCAGATTTCACAATTGATGCTGGTCACCCTTATGCATATGTTAACTCAATTGTCACGTCTAAAAGAGCATATGGATGGACGGTGTGAATAAAATACAAGCATCAACGTGGGGCCCACAAATGTAGAGGATTTCAAAATCCACAACAAAAAAAAGGGCCCGCATCTCATGTTGGGACTAAATGACATGATACCTTTATTAATCTAATATTTCCCATCTTTTCCAAATGATGGATGGAGTTTACATGGGACTAAAAGCAATTCCATACCACCTAATCCCATGTTCCAAACAGAAAAGGCTGCCTACGTCGGTATGCTGTGCTCGCCTTGAAATAAGGTTTATACTGCGAAATTCGTGGGTGCATCACTGGTGCTGCAAAATCGAGCAGCAGAACAGTAGTTTATCTGCTTGGTTAGTAATTAAGATACGGCAGTTCCTTTGGAATTGCCAATTGTGTATTCTAACTGTTGTTGCAAGAGTTGAATTGGGCATGGGAGTTTCGAGCTCATGAGCCTTCCTGGTTGGTGATGGCATTCTCATAAACGCAAATGTGGCTGCTCTGAAATTGCATCGGGTAGTCTAACACGACACCCTATACATACACGTGCGGAAGCTTAAAGAGCAACTAGAATTATGGCTAAACCTATAGGAAGGAGTGATTAGGACCTTTTTAAAATAAAAAAAAATTCGCCTACTAAACAAATTTAGCAAATTAAACTACGTAAGCGATTAATACTTCGGCTTCCAAGCCTAAGTGGGTCCAATTAAGAGACTAGCAAACGATAAGTGCAATCAGCAACCTAGTCTAAACAACTCATGTGGACTATAGAGGATGGATCAAGAAATGCTCAAGTCAACATGAAGTAGTGAAAGTACATCTTGTGAGTGTGGATGTGCATATGAAGTGCCTAGCATACATTCCTACCTAAGCATTCATAATTAACAAGTTCAACGCAATGGATAAAGAGAAATGAGCTCAAGAACAATCACAAACACAAGGATGTATAGTGGTTCGACTACTTGTCTACTCCACTCCCGGTTCAAGTACTCAACCCCTTCGAGCACACCGGCATTCACTGGAGAGATTAAATCTAGTTCCTCCCAACCAAGGTGTTTTAACTTGGATCCACCCAACCGGGGAGTTTATAGGTTCCTCCCAACCTACACGTTTACACCCGTGTTGGTGGCTCCCCCTTAGAGACTTTGTTTAGGCCCGACTAACGTGCCAAGGAACGGCTGACGTCCCTGAATTTAGGCCGACAAACAGGCCAAGGATCGGCAAACGACCCTAGTTCGAGTTTGCTAAAACAAACTCTACACTCAACTGGGAGTTGAGTGGATGGACTCTTAACAAGACAACCTTACTTGTCGGATTGAGCCCCTTTGTAGCGCCGCTTTGGGTTGCTTCTTCTCGCTCTCCCGTGCTTGAATCAGCTCCCCTTGTGCTCCCCCGATCTTTGACGCCGCTGCTTTGCCAAGGCTTCAACTCCAAGATCAGCTACCTTGCATGTGATGCTCCATTAGAGATGCCCAAGGTGCTAGGGAATGGTAAATCCTCTACAAATGGTAGGAAATAAGTTTCCTAGAGAAATACACCTATAATGACTCCTAGGTAGTGTTTAGACAAGGGATTTAACTATGATCAAGGTGTCTAAACCCTAAGAATCAAGAGGGAACAAGTTCATTCTCAAGATGTCATTGAATGGCCCAAGCTTGTGATGAAAACACAAGGAGAATGACTTGCTATGGGTTTGGGATAGAGCCTCTGATGGTCTCTAGCAATGGTGGCTTCTATCTCCTCAAAATCCCCTCTCTTCAGCTCGAAAACGAATCCACATCTTTAAATAGATTTTCTTCCAACGGTAAAAAAACAAGCAAATTCGCGTATCTTCGATTGATCGAAAAAAAGAATCCGATTGATTGGAAAAAATAATCCGATTGATCGGAGACATGTCCGATTGATCGAAAATCTATCCAGTGAAGTCTCTAAAAGATATTCCGATTGATCGAAACACTATTCGATTGATCAGACGGACCCCTTCCGATGGATCGAAAGTATGTCCGATTGATCGAAAATTTGTCCAGAGGATTTTCAAATTTTGCTGGAACAAATTCCGATTGATCGAAACATCAGTCAGATTGATCGAAGTCCTATCGGAACACTTGTCCGATTGATCAGAGTCCTATCGGAAACTGTTGTTTAAGCTGTTTTTATTACAACAGCTTCCACCTCTTTAATTAGTCTAACTTATCATGTTTTTCATGGATTTCTAAGACTAATGATGATGACTAAAGGTATACCTAGTTGGTGCAAGTCATCTAAGAGGTAAAGGGTTAGGTTTTGGTCAAGGTTAAGGCATCACTTTTACCTGTTTCTTCTTCCTTGATGCAGTAGGGCCACTTGAGTCTTCGGTCTTCGTCTTCATTAAGCTCAACCAACACTAGACCCACTGACCTAAGTGATTGACAAACAAGGTGCACTAGTATGCCACAGAAAAGTGCACTAACATACTCATGGCCAGCCTGACTACTTGGCTATTTGATCCAGCCCCTCCAAAATTTTCACTGAGTTGTCAATTGATGCTTCTTTTGCATGGATTTGAGAATTAGTATCCAGCAGCCGGAAGAAACTGATTGTATCTGGCAGTATCACTATCATCATCTCTCACCCTCACTTGGCCAGGAGGGTATTTGGTCTTTGGTTTTGGATTTTTGCTTCCTTGATGGACAAAATTCCTGCCTGCCACTCTAGGGAGAATATTGGGGCACACCATACCTTCTAGACTATTCTCAAGGCCCCCTTTTTTTTTCTTTTCTTTTTTTTCTTTTTTAATTTCCTGCAAAAAGCAGTGCACTCAGTGGGTGAAAAGCTTCCAACAAGGTTTCATATATTGAGTAAAACTTGCCACCATCTCCATCTGGACAATATACATACATAGGGAAATGGTTCTATGAGGTCGACCTCATGGTAAGTTCCCATGAGGTCGAACTGTGTGGGCCCCACCGTGATGTGGATCGGACATCTACTCCATCGGTCAGATGCACCATTCTGTGGTGGGCTAAGGTCTTAAAAATCAAGTCAATCCATGACTTAGGTGGGCCACACCACAGACAACAGTTGGGAGGGGTTCTTCGCCCATTAAAACCTTCATGATCTTTGATTGGACCCACCAAGATGTGGTTCACAAATCCAGACCATCTATTATGTGTGTTCCACTTGTACGAGGGGTCATACCAGGTTTGAGGCACATCAAAAAGTCAGGTGGGCCCCCACCAAGTGATTTTAGATATTTTAGGCATGTCTTCACATTATTTTAGATGCTATGGCCCACATGAGTTTCCTATGCAGCTGATTTTTGGGGTATCCTATAACCTAAAGGGGACCCATCAAATGCATGGAGTAGATGTTCAAAACACATCATGGTGGGGCCCACATAGCTCGACCTCATGGAAAGTTCCCATGAGGTCGACCTCATAGTACCATTTCCCATATATATATATACCATTTCCCATATATATATATATATATATATATATATATATATATATATATATATATATATATATATATGCGCTAAATCCACTATCTATTGCAAAGCACATTGGTAAAAACTGTAAGTTTCTAGTTTCCTCCAATCACAACAGCCCATATTAACCATCCTAAGCATATATGCACACCCTCGGCTCCAAAATGGCCATCAAAGACAGTTACTTCCCGCAGTTGAAACCATGGCAAACTGACAGAACTATGATGAGAATCAGAGCGATCACAATCCCTAAGACGATCAGCTTTATCTTCATATTTTGGAACCACATCTTTCTCCTCATCTTTGTCCCCTGTGTTCTAAAGTCTTGTGCCTGGCACCAAACAAAGGTCAAGTGAGTCTATTGTTCAAGCATCTGCCAAAATCTTTTGCCTTTGAGAGATGCAATTGCAAAGCGAAACACACTTAAGACAAAGCTCAATTGAACTCATGTCCTCATAGAAAATGAGGTATACAGGTATCATCTGGTGGCAACACCTGTGTGGACCATAGCACAACAGCAGTTGTGAATAGACCATCATGGCCATCTGACTGGAGTGTGATTTTCCTGTTGAATTGGATGGACCTCATTTTATGCTCAACTTATGAATTAGTCGTCCATTTTCATGCAGTGATCAGAGACTCCATTATGTGGTTGGGCCAGAAAATCCATGGAACTGACCACCTTGCATAGGTGTCACACACGTACCATGAAGCTCTTTCATTTTGGCACCTAATGGATCTCCACAAAGCCAGCATGATAGCAGTCAAACCTCCCTTAACATTGTGTGTTTCACTATTGATTTAATAAAGAAATAACCAAAGAGGATAATTGCAAGCTTTTAAAGACGGTAATGCATTACCTGTGACCGTAGGTTCTCAGTCTTGTCTACAAGAAGCTCAATTTTCTCCCCTCGATCAAGAACCTGTAGTGTGCATGTGATAAACTTCTAAATATGAATGAAGAGGCACTTCGTACCAAACAAGCATTTGAGGAATGGTTGCAGTGACTATTGAACAAACAACAAAGATGCCAATGCATTTTAGTGCATGGATAGGCAAAAGAGGTGATTAGTGGAATGTAGAGTATGAGATCCTAAAAATTCATCAGGTGGGGCCAAAAGGGGGGAATGCCTTGGCCCAAAAATCAGGCTGGTCCATTCTCATCAAGTAGGCCACATGTGCTTCAGTAAAACGAATTGTTAGAAGAAAAAAAATGACCAACGGTCCATGATTAAAGCATAAATATAGCTCAACTGGTGAGTGGACCCATCAGAATTTTGTGCAAGGCATGCTCATGGACCCACCTGAAAAATGAACCAGATCCCTTACACATCCAGGTTGATCCTTGCGAATCGCCTTAGCATTTCTCAATCAACAGTAATGATCTTATCTGTTCTCTGACACATTTTGACATTGGAACAGAAGGTTTTGAAGATTCTCAGGTTTGGTCGTGGAAAGAATTAGATAGATGCCAATCATACACATTCTAGAAATGAATAATCAATTTGCTATGGTGCATGAAAGTATTTGCCATACGAGATCTGTCCCCACTGGTTGCTTCAAAGTAGTAATATTTCCCTGCATTAGCAGTAGTTCCAGTATTTCTTTCCCAAGTTATGCGGCCCTTGGTTTGGCTTCCTTGTGTTTTAGTGACTACAAGAACTCGGATCAAATATTTATGTTACACACATGTTCTTCAAAGCATATGCTTCATCTCCTTTTCTTTTTTTTTAAAGATTGAAATATTATTAAAAGCCTAAGGACAAGAAAAATACAATGACAAAAAAACAAGGGAAGAAGATACAAAAGACAACAAACAGAAACAACAGCAAAGAGAGAACTAAAGAACCTAGAAAAAACTATACAACTCAAAACAGGGGATGCACCCTCACAAAAGAACAAAAAACAAAACAGAGAAACCAGAGGAGAAGCCTGGCAGCACCTAAACAGAGGGAGGGAGGCTAGCTAGCCAATCCACAGCATCCCAAGAGATGAGAGCAATAACCCGAGCAGAGGAAAAAGCCAAACCTCGAAACATCCTAAGTAGTGTTGTCAAAATCCTACAGGTTACAATTAATGATTAACGATTTGAGTCGAATCTTAAGCAAAAACGATTGGAATCCCACTTTGAATCCCTTTTTATTTGAATCCTACGATTTATGATTCAAATTATACTTGTTCTCTTCTATTTTAAGCTTCACTTGGCTTTCGTTTTATGTTTTTAAATTGGTGGGGGTTTTAAGAATAATTCAGAAAAGGTCTTTCGTTTTATGTTTTTAAATTGGTGGGGGTTTTAAGAATAATTCAGAAAAGGTCAATTATTTTATTTTGTTCTTTATAAGAGAAATGATATATATTCTCTTCAACGTTAAATCATGGAGTGTTTTTTTTCAATGATTTCTCACCCCTTTAACTAGTTGAAACACCAATCAATGCATGACTTACATGCAGAGTGGAATGATACTTAGATATCAATCTTTTTGTTGTCGGTCTACATAATCAAATACCACTTTTCCAACATGATTCTACATTCAAGAAAGGTAACAAGAGCATAAATTATTAAAGAATCCTTGCATGTTTTCTAAGAAAAATTTCTTCAAATACAAAAAATAAAAGAAAGATAAAGAGTCCTTCACACTATCACGAAATGGAATTACTTAGCGAATACTAATGACAAAAGGATGATTGATCACCTTTTTTGTCTGATTTGTTTATATTTTTTCAATTTCTTAAGAAAATCATAAAAATTCTTAAAATTTACAATACGCTTTGAGATTCGATACGATTCAACCCCAATTACGATTAGCGATATGATAACGATTTTGACAACATTGGTCCTAAGATTCATCTCCCTCCAAATTGCCCAGAATGTAGCAAGGATTGATAGCCTCCAACGACCTATTTAGAAGCCAGAGCCAAACACACCATTCCAAGTGTTATTAATTCAATCATTCTCGACAAGCTCCAATACCTCACACTCAAACCATTTGCAATTGGGCTTCATTAATTCTACCATCTCCAATTCATATGCATCCATATTGACAAAACCCAAAAATTCATCAACACTTTCAACAACTTCAACTTTAGGACTCATGCTCCCATTCCTGCCCCTGCATCCTTGGTGTTTACACTTGAACCAGATGCTACCCAACTACTCGTGAATCTATAAACCCGCTTTCCCCATGCTTTGCACAACGAAGGTGTAGAAGTTTCTATCCCATCGACTACTCCTATGACAAATATTGAATATCATGATCAACAATGGTCTGTATTGCCCTTGATGAGATTGGAATTCAAATACCAGAGGAATGTCACCTTTGACGGTGTTGTCTACAAGATTCAAGACAAAAGAGGCAAAGCTTCCCCTAAATCATGCAGTGCACCAGCACCCATGGTTTGCCGTAATGACCGTTACGAGGCCGTAAAGGCCATTACATGATGGTAATGGTGGTAATCGTTGCACCTTATGGGGTCATAATGGCCATTACGGAAAAAATGACCTGTAATGGCCATTAAAGCCCCCATAACGGCCCATTACACCCCCCGTAAAGGCTGTAACAGGTCATGGGCTTGTTTGGTGCATGTTATTAGGTATGATGGAAATGCATTTGGTCCCACGCAAATTCCATCCAGCATTTGAAAACGATGGGAAGAATTGGATTAATATAGGTATCATATCATCCCATCCTAACAGTAGATACCACGAGATTTATGGTGGATTTCGAAATTCACACATCTATGGGCCCCACGTTGATGGATGTGTTTTTTCCACATCATCCATCCATGTGCCCTTTACACGTGACATTCGAGTTGCATATGCGTGCGGTGACCGACATCAGTTGTGAAATCTAGTTCATTGATTGCAATTCCATGGTCCACCAAACGGCTATTTCACTTAATATTGTGCTTTTCCCAAAGAAAGAATTTGATCCCAAACATGGGATTGGACAGTCAAAATACCATAGTATTTCCTGACATGCAATCATTATACAATAATGGTGTTAATTCCATCTAATACAATTGCAATTCCATACCATCTATAGGTTTTTCGGTTTTTATTTTATTTTATTTTATTTTATTTTTGAAAGGTAGGTTTTTCGAGAAGGGGGAGGGGGGGGTTCACAGAATACCTTGCTAACACCCAAGAATAAAATTCTCTTTTCGTGACCAAAATGGAGCAAACCAGCTAGAAGATCATCAAGAAAATAATACTTCCAAAGGTTGAGGGTCAATCTGAACCAGATCCAACCCCAAGAAGACCCAACCCACAACCCAACCCAACTCAGAATTCCAACCCGAGAAACCAAACCCAAATTACTCTACATACTCAACCCTAAACCAAGCCCACCCGATCGAAATACTTGTGATTATTCCCAACCTGATCCAAATCAGGTTCGAGTTTTCCAACCCTAAATCAACCCGAGGAACCTAACCCAAACTCGGTTTGGGTTAGCCAGCTTCAGGTTGATCGAACTCAAGGTGAAGCACATGAACCACTTGGGAAGACACCTTTTCACAAAGTGACAATTAACTACAATATACTGGGTATATTCCTGGTAAATGGGGTTGGACCAACCAAATTATCACAATGAAGCATCACTAGAAGAGACGAGAACTCTCAACTTGGTTAATAATGTCTTCAACCAAGGAGATCACCTACCCCATGTGCCATGGCCCGATATTCAGCTTTGGTACTAGAACGTGCAATAAATAGTTGTTTTTACTCTTCCATGTACCCAAATACCAACTAGTGAAGTGCAATAACCTATAGTACGACATCTACTTGTGAGAGATCTGGCACAATCCACATCTGTCTCATGAACGGTCATGCTTGGAGCAAACAATTCCTTTACTAGGCAAGATATTCGGTAACAGTTACAGCCGGCATAACGGCCAGCCAGTGACCATTAGGGTACAGGCCATAATGCCCATTATGACCGTTACAATCCCATAACGATCAAAATTCTTTTAAAAAGGAAATATGTGTGTCTGGGTATATTGGGGGAAAAAAAAATATGAGGATCCAAAATATGTATTATTTTCTTGTCTTAAACATGTATTTGATGGTGTAACGAGCCATTCCTTATTAAGAATTCTGTCTAAGGCTACTTGATACTATTAACTTGAAGCTAACTCTAAAACAGTAAAACTCCCATATTTAGACTTGGGAATTTGACAAAAAACAACCTAATTAATATGGAATTTATATTCTGGTAAAAGGTTTTCAAAAAGCTACCTCATTAATCAATATAATTATCATTCCACTACCTTCTGTCAAAGCTGCCATCCTAGCAAATGGGTCGGTGGCTCAGGTGAGCCCCACTATGATGTTTATGTAAAATCCATACCGACCACCAAGTGTGTCACCCCATGTTAGGCCAAGGGCCCAAAACTTATTTTCGTTCGTGATTTTGGTGGACCTTGTGATTGGAAACAGTGTCCAACAATGCAACACCCTCCAAACTATTTCCACTAGTGTGGCCCACGTGAATCACGGACGAGTATGATTTTTTAGCCAATTGTCTATACATTTGTGTGGAATCTAATGGTTGGAGTGGATTTCATATAATTATCATGGTGGGCCCTGTAAAAATCAAGGGTGGAAGTCTCTCTCCCAACTGTTTCCTTTGGTGTGGCCCACCAGAACCACAAGTCAACCTAATTTTTTGCCTTTGAGCCTAATCCGAGATCGGGCTAATATGAAGCGCATGGATACAAGTTATGCCTTGGAATGAAAGACAATTTCAAATCCACTTTGTCTACGAACAAGGAAGTTATAAGTAATGCAACTATGAATCTCATGGAGAGTTCGATCCTGGCCATGGTGTCCCGTAGCGGTATCGGTGGGCGTAACGGTGCCCACCGTTACCGATACGGATACGGGCCGTATCGGCCGATACGGCCCCCGTAACGGTCCAATTTTTTTTTTTTTGGCCAAAAAATTCTTAAAAAATATGAATTAAATTCAGAAAATTCCAAACATCCCAAATATGCATTCATTTATAATTTTGAACATGTTTATGGTGGTTAAGCGGTCTACTCTTTGGTGAGAAAGCTGTATCGAGCTGTTTGATGAATTTATGAAGCTGATAACCTGAAATTAACTGCAAAACTTAGAAATTCAAATTTCTAACTATCTATTATAAGTAACACATATTATCCAACCTTTAAACCAGAATTTTTTTTTGAAAAAAATGAATTTCCCTAATTTTTAAAATTATTCCGAAATTAATCTGAAATTAATGCAACTATTGTTTAAATTGATTCCATAATATATACAAATGTAACAAGACATTAATGTAAACACAACCAATGCATTGACAAAGTAAAACAAGCAAGAGAGTTGAGAAATATTCTAGTTTTGACTGAATGAGTATCCTCCAATGCAGTTTTGACTATTGAACGTCAACGCAATGCCAATGCAAGCTATCCTATATGACCTAGATCAATATGAGGATTCAATAAAATCTAGAAAATAACTAACTGGACTCAACAAACTATGACCCCTACGCAAAGTTGGAACGCGGGTCGCCGATCTGCAAACACTGGTTTTTAGCAAAAGAATAGATTAAAAAAAAAATGGGAGAAGAAAAGTGTGAAAAAATAAAAAAACATCAGATTTATATATAAAAAAAAAAAAAAAAAATCCGTTTTCTGACCGTTACGGGGGGCGTAACGGCCGTTTTGGGGCGTAACGGCCGTTATGGGCCAAAAATTTGGGGGTCCCCGTTTTGGACCCCATATCGCGTAACGGCTTCGGCCGTTTCCGTTACGTATCGGCCGATACGGCCGATACGTAACCGTTTTGGCCTACCTTGATCCTGGCTCAGGATGAACGCTGGCAGAGAGGATCTTACATAAACATGACGGTGAGTCCTGTCAAAATCAAGGACGGTGTCCCACACAATTCCATTTTTTTTCTAAATAATCTCTCTTGTACTGGATGTTGAGACTTGATTTTTTTTATTTTTGGCGGGGCCCACCGTGATGTGTATGCAAAATCCACTTGGATCATTAGATGCATAATCCTCATAGCATACAAATGAGGATGATTTGTGTTAATTGCCTAGGAGACGACCAAACCCATGTTGGTTCTAAAGCTATAGAGTGCTTGCTTCAAGGTTTATGATGATATCATGCTAAAACATCTACAAGTGGACTTCCTCCTATGAGGAACATTTAACACCATATGGAGATTTCAACAACCACAATCAAATAAGCAAATTTAAGTATAAGGAGTTGCATATTTAAGTCACTAACTTGCTTAACGGCATGGTTTTAAATAGAATCCAATACAACTCGATATCATCCAAATCGTATTGGTTTTGATAGGAATCAGTTCAAGTCAGGCCATCAATACACTAAAATAGGGTGACTCACTCCTAACTTGGTTCACCTCATCCTAACTTAAGATGAACTGCACTACCTCGATATGAGCCAGACCATGGTTCTAAATGTCGATATCGGGGGCCCATTGAAAAATGCTACAATATGGGCTCGTATATCCAAATCAGCCCATATCAGTCAAAAGTTTTCTAGACCAAAGAATTAAAGAAAATATTAGGAAAAAAAAGTAATGAAGGATGAGATATAATAATATATCTTTTTTGTATTTTGGAAATAATGGTGTATAAGACCGTTCTTTTAATTTTGTCTGTCAGCTTGAAATATTGAAAGTCAACCAAATATGACCCAATTAAACACAAATCGGGCATGATTTGGTGAATTAGGGCCCACTACACTGAAATGCTGCAACAACAAATAAATAAAAACATGAAAGCAAGTTAAGACTTACCCTTTTTCTGAATTTTTCCATAATGGTCCATTCCACTTTGATTCGTCGAATCCCGCTCAAAACTTTTGTTTTGATTCACAAAAACAGTCCAAGATCTACTCTAATGACTTTCTAAGATTCCTACACAATTGAAATGAAAAAAGAAGAAAAACAAGTAAAAAAGGTCAAAAGAAAAAATCAACTTTGGGCCTTCATGGGCGTATTAGGCTATGCGGGTCCGTATCGGTGCCAATGCACCCCATATTGGCTAATATGGCCAATACGGGTCGATATGGCCCTTTATTTTAGGATGGGATTCTTTGCCCCTGTATTGCATATACCAATATTCAAAACTATGAGTGGCACTAATTCAACCCAATATTGGATTAATCGCATAGTGTGCCTTCTCAAATGCTTATAAAAGCATGGGTGGAGTCTTTAAAACCCCATTTCACCCTTTTCCTTCTTCATTTCAAAGTCAAACTTGAGACAAGTCAGATTGGTTCAAACTTATACTGGAAGCATCACATTATGCAATTCATACAATAGTTACAAAAGCATGGGTGGGGTTTTCAAAATTCATTTTCACCGTTTTTTCTTTATTTCAAAGCTTGGAGAATAAACAAGTTGTGATTTAGGAGTGTTGTGTGCGTTGAGGAAAATGCATCAAAATCTTCGGAATCAAAATCCAAAGCTCACGTGCGAAAATCCATGTGGGTATTTTATAAAGAGATGTTTTAATGCTTTATTGTCTTTTGTGATCATTTTTAGCTTCAATATTTTTCCAAGTCATAGAGGCATGGATTTGGTAATAGATCCACGGATCAATGCTATTTAAAATAATTTTTTATTAAAAATTCCGAGAAATTGTTCTATATTCTTTTTCTTTTTCTTTTTCTTTTTTTTTTCTTTAAAATCATTTTAATGTATTATGTTATAAACATAATTTTCACATGGATGCCATCTTAGATCTATGAGTTTATCAATTAATGAGAGAGAACAACAATTTTATTACGAAACTTGCAGAAGCGAGAAGAGAATACAAGGCACCTAAAAATCACAAATAGACGGACAAATTGGCAGCCAAGGCTGCACTAACATGAACAGCCCACCCCGAAACAAGAAACTTATCCTTCCTAATGACCTCCTCTACACCGGGATTCAACTATCACTAGCATTACCCAAGCTGTCTCTAACAAATCTAGAAATTGCTCCCACCGTCCCAAGCTCTTCTAACAAAAGAGTAATGCAAGAAAAGATGATCTATCGATTCAGCATCTACCATACACATGGAACAAAGATTAGGAAGAACTAAGGACCTTTTTTGTAAATTATTGATGGTAAGAACCCTTTTTTGGGTTGTGGCCTTTGTGTGGTTGGTAGGGCGGAAGAGGATCCTTGCTATTGACAACTTCAACTTACAGAACAAAGCGCTCGTCCTTCTCAATATATGTTTGATGTGTATGAACAATGAGGAATCAATTGATCATCTTTTCATTCATTGCTCTTTTGCTGTGAGAGTCTAGGACCAATTCCTCTATTTGTTCCACACTAATTGGGCTATGCAAAAAACAGTAGAAGATCTTTTGTGGGCTTGGAATGGAGGTGGAGTGGGTGAAACTAGGAAAGTGGTTTGGTGGTTATTGACTATGGCGGTGTTCTAGGTTATTTGGAGATCTAAGAATGGTAGTTGTTTCCAAAATGAGGAGGGGGTTAATGAGGTCATCTTAAAAGTTAAGGGTCTCGTTTCAGATGGGGCAACTTTTGCTCAGGCAACTCCAACTGCCCTCTTCCCTTGAGTTTTTTTTTTTTGGCTTTTTGTTGGGTGGTATTCTTTTCTCGCGTTTTACGAGCTTTTAATAAAAATTTATTATCTCTCGTAAAAGAGGTCATGCCTTCTCTAATTAATCCAACTCAATCTGCCTTAACAGAAATATCACAGAAAATATTATTCTGCCAAGACCTTTTTTAAGATGTCAACAAAGCCATAGGTAATAAAAGAATGTGCATCAAAGTGGACCTTGTGAAGGCATTTGAAAATGTTAAATGGAATTTTCTTTTTGAAGCAATGGTTGCCATGGGGTTTCCCCAATTATGGGTATCATGGACCAAAATATCTGTCCTCCTAAATGGCGTTCCCTATGGTTTCTTCAAAAGCTATCTTGGATAGAGGCAAGGTGATCCCCCTTCTCCCACATGTTTGCAATCGTTACGAAGGATCTATCCCACATGCTTGAGGTTTACAAGGTGAATAATCTCATTCAATTCCCGTTTGAAAGAAGACAATGCTCCATCACTCATTTAATTTTGCTGATGATCTGTTGGTTTTCCCTAATGTGTTGACATTGAATCCATCCTATCACTTACGGCAGTTCTCATACAATTTCACAAATTCTCTGGCCTTGATGGCCCGTTTGGCACCCTAGATTCCAGGAGAAAGTGAGGGAAAGGAGGAGAAACTGGTTGCTTTATTATGTTTGGCACCATGGATTTGAAGAGAAGTGGATTTGAGCGGAATCCAGGAGAACTCAAAAAGGCACTTTTAGCCCTTTTTCAAATCCTCAAAAAAAGGTGGGATTTGAGGAGAAATCCTTCCCAACGTGGGACCCACCATAATGTGTCCCTAACTATGGGACCCAACATGATGTACATTTTCCATCCAACTTGTTGATAAGGTCACAAGGACCGGGATGAAGGGACCACACAAATTTCAGTTTAATCGAAGACTTTTGTGCATCATAAAGGTCTCACTCTCCATTTTTTCTTGTTTTATGGTCCACTTTAGATGTGGATTTGCTTTATTTTTTGGATCTTGGCATAAAATGATATGTAAAAATGGATGAATGGCATGGATTTAAAAATCGAGGCTAATACAGTAGGCATATGGTGGGATTAAAATTTACACCGTCCATTCCTTCGTGTTTGATTTCTCTCAAATCTTGGCTGCCAAACAGAAAATCTGGAATTGATAAGAAGTGGAATCGGTGAGAATTCATATCATGGAATCCACTTCTCCTCACTTCTCCTCAAATCCATGGTGCCAAACGGGCCATGAAGTCAATGTTTTCAAGTCCAGTGTTTTCTTCTCAAAGGAATCACTTTAGGCAAGGAACAAATTCTAGAAGCTCTTCAAATGCAAGAAGGTAACCTTCCTATCAGATACCTAGGACTTCCCATTCTCTCCAGAAGATAGAGAATTGTCGATTGTAGTGAGCTCCTTGACAAGTAAAATAAATTCTCGGGGTGGAAGGCATCCTTCCTTTCCTTTGCAAGCAGACTTCAGCTCATCAAATCATCTTTATCCTCCTTGGCCCTATACTGGGCTGCTGATTTCTTCTTCCTATGGGGCACATTAATACTGTGGACAGAATACTTAGGATCTTTCTTTGCTCTGGTTGGGAGAATAGATTCCTCCACACTATTAGCTGGCAAGACATTTGCAAGCCTAGAGAATTTGGAGGCTTGGGCATAAAGAATCTAAAGGCTTGGAATGTGGCATGCACGGAAAAGCTCTTATGGCATATCATATCAGGTCATAAATCCTTACGGACTAATTGGATCCATGCAAAACATATCGAGGGCAAAGTTGCTGGAGTACTTCCTGCTCCACAAGCTCCTCTAGCATTTGGAAGCACATCTTGGGCATGAGGCTACACATCAAAACTCATGTATCATATAACTTCAGCAATAGAAAAAGTTTCTTCCTATGGCACGATCCTTGGGTCAATGACTATTGACTAGTATTTCTGAGACATTTAGAAGAAGCCCAATCATCGAGCAGCTTAAAGTCTGTGCTCTCATCTCTAATGAGAGATGGAGTTGGCTTGCGGGCCGCGCACCCTCATTGGATGCAATTTGGCAGACTATTGAAAATATTCCTATTTCAGATTGAGATGACAGTGTTACATGGAGGAATGCATTATCAGATCAATTCACTTCTCGAGCCATTTATTCCAGTTTCCTATACAGTGGACCTGAAGTTCTGTGGGCTTCCCTATTTGGCATAGCTTGAATGGCCCAAAGCTCACCTGCACTGCTCGGTTTACTCTTCAATCCAAGCTAAAAACAAAAGAATTTATTGCTCAAGGCATCTCTATTACTGATGGGTTGCACTTTATGCAATTCCCCTCAAGAAGATGTAACTCACATCCTCTTCGCCTGCCCATACTCAAGCTGGATTTGGAATCATCTTCTTAGGAGAATTCAGCTGCATCCCAGTCAACCACTGGAGAAGATGAATTACTTTCTTTTCGTAAGTCATTCCACACCTCCCAACTGCTTCTTTGAGCTACAGCATGCCATGTTTGGAAGAAGCACAATCATCGTATTTTCAAGCAAAAATTCAGGACAAAACCACCGTCTACAGCGATATCCTCCTCACTATCTAGAATAGGCTGACTTTTACAAGTAATATAGGAGATCTTTCCCCTACTGCCTTAGATAATTAAAGCTCTTTGGGATCTCCCAGCTTAGGCAGTTGTCTCCTCAAGGTTTTCTCTTCCTCTTGGTCACTCGCCCCATGCTTTAGGGCCTCTTTTGTCTTTTTTGTTTGCCCTGATGTGGTTTTATATTTAGGTCTGCTTTCCTCCCTTTGGTTGGTAATAAAATCACTTTTGCTTCTTTCCGGGGGGAAAAAACCACAATATAGATGTGCATTTGATATGAACAACAGAATATACCTTTTCAATATTCTCCATCATAACACCTTTGACTTCCGAAACCTGAGCCTTCACTTTTGCAAGCTTGCTTATCTCCTCGGGGTGATCTACACAGTACTGCATATGTTCCTTTAGTTTTGGCCTGCAATACAAAGGGAAACTTTAGGATTGACTAATCTCCCACTGTCCTTTACTCCTTTAACCAACTATCACTGACAGGGATTACCCAAAGTCCTTGTTGAGGCTAGTAGCAGCAGCTGTTGCAGCCTTTCCACCTCCATATCTCGATACAAAATCATCCTTGATACGCTCCAGAAAAGCCATGGGCACCTGTCTCCCTACTGATTCATCTGCAACTACGCAGTATGCTGCAATTCCACAAGAACAAATAAACAGAAAAGGGATTAAAAATAAATAAATAAATAAATAATAAAAAGTAAGCAAGCATAACAGCAATGTAAGGCTGGCCCATGTCCAGAGTCAAATCTCATATACTCGTCATAAAATAATGACAACATAGAAACTACATCCTGATCAGTTTATGCTCAAAAGATGCACATATAATAATGGAACCTAACATTTCTTCTCTTTCTTTCCTTTTTCCTTGCAACATTTCTCACACATGCCACTCTTCCATAACAAATTGTATGATCATTGGCATAGAATACAGTATTAGGTGCTAATTCCATGCATGGGGCCCTTGGCTAGGTGAGGCGGACTGTTGATCTGAAGGACCCAACTGGATGGACCGCCATCGTATTCCCTTCTCAGAATCAACAAATTTACTTATTTAAGGGCCTCTAAAGAGTGTTAGTGTAAAGTGTGTGTGTGGTAAGTGGCTCTTTTAATGTAAGTGCATGTGCACACTTTCTTCTTCTCCTGCAGTGTACTATGTTCTATTCTAATAAAACATTGTGTGTGAGGGCATGTTGCTCTAACACAACATTTTCCCCAAACTCCCTTCTTCTCTCTCCTTCTCTCACCCCTCCTCTCTTCTCCACACACTAGTCATCAAATCATCTCCTACTGGGCCATTTGGGAGCTTTGAACTGCTTCTACGGAAATGCATCTCCAATACAACCATGTATTCCTGGCAATTATGAGGTTGTGGAAATGTCCCATTTCCAGGAAAATCCACCAATACTTAGATTTCCACCAAAAAAACTAATTAGTCAATTTCCCTCTTGGGAATGCCTCGGATGTCATACAAGCTATCTTATCAACCATCATAGATTTTGCAAGGAAATGATGTCAAGGAAAGTCCATCGGGTTCAAGTTCAACACTCCGTTACAAGGAAATTTCCAAGAGTTTTTAAGCTTTAGTTTTCAATGCACGTTCCTCATGGACTACTCTTCAAGACGATACAAAGCAAAAAATCCTTTTAAGTTGGCCCTAACTTAAACGCATTTGATAACCACGCTCTTGATTCTTTCCATGACATCCTCCGTTTCATCCTCACATTCTCAAAGATCCCAGTCCCTTTCCAAATTCCCATCATAAAGCAAAGCATGCAGCATAAATCCTCACACTTTCTCCAAAGGGTTCCCTACTGCCAAATTTGAAAGACCTCTCCAAACTTTTCTTGAAAAAACCATTAAACCCCAAAAAGACAAAGGGCTTGTTTGGCAACCCTAACATGCCGTTCAACATCATTTTGGTTCCAAAAATTTCCCAGCATATTTGGATGGCGTGATTTCTAAAACGCAGTTGGTTGGAACGATATATTCCAATTAATTTTTGCCTCTGTGGAATTCATGGAGAAGCCGCTTCCTGCTCTCAAAAACAGGGTTCAATAGGAGTTACTGATACTTCAGCAAGATTGATACTTAAGCATTCAGCTACTGTACAAGTCACAAAACTAAACTCAAATTAAACCATCCAAATTGTAGAGTCCACTGCATAGGTCACAACCCTGAAATCAGATTGATTGAACTTTTCTAACTTGTGATACATGGACAATTGCTGAATTCGGACTCTTTTTTTTTTTTTTTTCCGTCAACTGTCAACTAACCACCACAGTTAATCTATGTTGATGATATTGTGCAGACAAGGAACACTGATGTGGAAATTCAAAAGGCCAAAAGTTACTTGCAAGAAAAAAATCGAGACTCCAAAGGCTAAAAGAGGCATTTTATTTCTGAAAGAAAGTATATCTTCAAAATTTTCAATGAATCCTGCATATTGGGAGCTAGAGCTCGTCCAGTAGATTCTCCAATTGAAGTGAATCACTAGTTACATGAGGAAAGATCGGAAGCTCTTCCACATCCGATTTTGTATCAGTGTCTTGTGAAATGGCTGATTTACTTGACGACCACACGACGTGATATCACTTAACTAGTCAATGCCATTAGTTCATGCATGCTCCTCATGTCCATCATCTTGAGGCTGCTTGCCTGATCCTACGATACCTAAAATCTACTCTTGGCAGCAGTCTTCCATACTCCAACCATGGCAACTTAAATCTTAGGGCCTGTTTGGATTAAGGGTCAACTAGGGGAAGAGTTCAGTTTACATCGACAAGACATTTGCACGTGCTTGGGAAGCAGGAATCCGTGGGAATATGTTTGCCTTTGCCTTTCCAACCTCAACAAGGGAGCAAAAGCCTTTTTTCAAAAGTCAGATGGAGGGAAAAGTTTGCATCTGATGGGGGGGGTGAACAGTGAATGGTTTGTCCAGCCTTTTGCTGTGCTTTCTCGAACACCAGCAGACCCCAAAGCATGGCCAGCACTCGGGAAGTCTTCCTGGGGCCTGCCCCCCTACTCAGGAGTCCACAGTAGTCCTCCTCACTTCAAGCTCACCCAACCACTGGAGCTTCTTGTTCCCCCTTCCGAAGGTGATTCCTTCACCCAACCACCCAAAGTTTGCATCTGATGTGACGGTTTAAATGACAAAATTGGAGGGAAAAGAGGTTTCCCTTTATAAGGCTACTTCCCAAACACTTTCAAATGCAAGGCAAAGCATTTTCCAAGAATTTTCTTTAACAAAATAATCAAGTGCAAACCGTTTGCTTTCCCCAGTGCTGATGTCAGTTTTTCTTTCTTTCTTTTCCCCCCTTCTTTTGGGTTTTAGTAAGGTTTACAAGGTAAGACAACTAGGGATCAAACCCTAGACCAATCACACACACTACATGACTACATTGTCTGTGCTAGCTCTACTAATAAGCCTAATAAGCCAAAGACATGCTGATGTCAGTTTACCAACTGCTAATGTCACAATTTTGCTTTCCCCTACATTCCCCTAGTTACCCCTAATCCAAACAGGCCCTTTGTGACTATTGGAAAATTGATTGGGCAGGATCTTCTAATGATGGGAAGGAATTGCTAATTTATTGGTGGTAATTTGGTCTCTTGGAGAAGAAAGAAGCAACAGTGTTGTCACTTGATTATCTATAGAGGTTGAGTATCTAGCAATGGCTAATAGTCTGTAAGCTTTTATAGTTCTCTCTTCTATGAGATGGGCTTTCCTATAACATCCATCCCTCTTCATTATGATACTCAAGCAGCTATTCATATTGCCAACAATCCCGTGTTCCATGAGCAAACAGCACTTATCGAGGTGCATTGCCATTTCTTCAAAAGAAAGTGATCCTAAAGATGTCACCATGCCTTTTGAGAGGGATGTGTCTCATGTCATCGATTGACAGCCTTCAGAGATTCACACAGATGCATCATACAAGAGAAGCCGGTGTGCATTTTGAATAGGAATGAGAAAAACCCCAAGGACTAAAGTCATACCATTGGTGAATGTCCACTGGGGACATCATGGAGAAGAGAAAGCATCATGGAAGTGCAAGGACGAGATGAGAGAGAGGTATCCACTCTACTTCCAATTTAGGCAAGAGATTTTTTTTTTTTTTTTTTTTTTTGAAGGGTAAGGTAAGTGAAATTTCGAGGACAAAATTTTTATTAGGAGGGTAGAATGTAATACCCTAGAAAAAAATGAGATTTTTTTTTTTCAAAACCTGCTATATTTGGATACTTGTTATTTTGGAACCTAGTAATTTCATCACTTGCTTAATTGATTTACATGTCGTAGATAAATCTAAGAAAATGATTTCCATGATAGAAAAACAAAACCAATGATATCTGTTGTCGGTCAAATCTAGTCAAGTCGTTATGGGTTATCGGTCAAATCTAGCCAGGTCGTTATGGTGCGGGAGTAAGTGCTTGTCCCAGGGGATCTACGGGCCGGGCATCCGCCTCGCGAGGTCCTGCAAAGTGAACAAAGAAGAAAGGGCAGGAGAAGGGGGGAGCCGCTATGCGGCTAGAGACCCTCTAATGCCTAAGTCAGGTCCAGAGTCAAGTTGGGCAGCAGGTCGGCTTTGTGTCTCAGAGAGTGCATACCTTGGTCAGACGAGGTGGGGGGTATTTATAGGCTACAAACCTCACCTGCGCCTGGGTCTGATGGGAGAGGTAGGACGGTATGGGCTCCCCTATTGCGGTTGCTGTCGTGGTGGTGAGGAAGGCCATGCCTAGCACGATAAGTCGAGCGCAGGGGCCATGCTGCATTTATGAGGGTAGGTACAGGCCTTGACTCCGCCTCACCTGCCGCATTTATTGAGGGCAGGTGAGGGGCTTGTACCTCTGCATTCCCTTACGCGGCACACTAAGCCCCCCTGGTCGGGTCGAGTGGCCAATGCCAATGGGGCACTGGTCCAACCCTCTAGAAGGGAGATCAGCTTGGTGCTCCATTCCGTTCGAGCGAGGATGTAGGAGGTCAACTCGGACCCGACGGCCAATGCCAATCGGGGCACTAGTTCGGCCCTCCAGAAGGGAGGTCGGCTCGAAGCTCTGTTCTATCCGAGCGAGGATTTAGCTCAATCCCTATAATAGTAGCCCCCCCCACTCCCGAGCCTGATGAGTCAAGTGGGTTCGGGCAGAAACTTCCTGGATGCAGCATGAGCCATCCTCGGGCGACCTTTCGCTCCAGCTAATCTTGCGCAGGAAGGGGAGACTTTGAATTTCGGACTGCCCGCGCATTGCTAGCTATGCAGCCTTGATTGTCACGGGAATCCAAGGCTCGACAGTCGAGGGGGGCCATCATTGCGCCCTACGGGGTATGGGCACCTCAATGCCCGCGCAAACCAAATGGCGCCACGTGGAGGTGGAAGCCCCCAATGAGTAGCCGACAGTTAATGGGGGCAAATGTTGGTGGGACGCATGGCTCAGCGCAACAATCAAGGTGTCGTCTGCCGATGCGAAGAAGCCCTGGGGTGCCGCATGGCAGGGGATGTCAGCTGGGAATGTCTATAAATTCCCTTGCCCTGGGTCTTTTGTGTTATTCGTGAGAGACGCTGTCTAAGCAGTCCAAGCAGTCCGGATACTTCGAGTTTTTCGAGCAACCAAGGTGCCCGCTCCCTGTTGCTTCATTGCCTTAGCTGCTTTTTCCTCTCCGCCTGTCTGTTCTTCTCAACTCTCTTTCTCCGTTTTATTTCCTCTTTATCCATTAGAAATGTCATCTCAGGACATCTCTGGCGTTGTGCGAGTCCAGCAATATGGTCGAGACGAGGACCCTGGCTCCTCGTTTGAGGCCACTGGAATGAGCTCGTCGTCTTCCAGTGGAGCAGAGGGCAAGGCTATGTCCTGCCCTGCGGGGGCTACACCCGCCTCCAGACCCGCAGGCCGGAGTCCTTCGTTTGTTAAGCAGCTGGGGGATCCGGCTCCTAGCCGTGCGATATTGGCGACGAACGGGTGGTCGTCGGTTGTTGATGTTGAGGAGCTCCTCGGGCTCAGGGAAAAGTATCAGATCCCTGAGTTGGTGAAGATTAAACTCCCAGGGGAAGGGGAGTGGGCGAGCCGACCTCTGCCTGGGGAGGTGGCCATCTTGGTACCGGACTTGGCTTGCGGCTTGCGGCTTGCGGCCTGCATTTGCCACTTCACCCGGTGGTGCAGGCAGCCTTATGCCACTTTGAGATCGCACCGGGCCAATTGACGCCAAACTCCTGGAGGATGATCGTCAGCTACTACATCTTATGGCAGCAGGCCAGCCACGATGACCTGACTGTGGAAGAGCTGGCGTACATGTTCAAGCTCAAGCCCAGCCCCCAATCCAAGGGTTACTTCTACCTCAGTACTTGGCCCGGAAGAGAGGAGGCCATCGTTACCAACGTGCCGAACTCCAATAAATATTGGAAAGATAAGTGGTTCTTCGTGTCGGGCGACTGGGAGGCGGCGGGGGCCGAGCTAGGTGCTCTACAGGACTGGGTCGCGACAGCCTTCTCGATTCCAGGTCGACCTGCATTCCGAGCCTCCGTCTTGTTCTAGCTCTCCCTACTTTTTTGTAATTTTCGGTTTCCTGACCCTGTCTTGTTCTCGTTGTAGCTCCTATCAAGAAGCGCCCCCCGATCTCTTCTCCTCTCTTGGCTCGGATCAAGGCAGTGAGGGCACGCCCCTCTCACCTGTGGGATTACAAGTCGAGAGGAACCTCATCCTGTTCAGCTTGGGTCCTGAAGGTAACAGTCGCGCTTCCTGCTCGTCGCTTTCCTCTCATTCTCGTGATCGTGCCCGGAACTAACCAATGCTTTGTTTTACAAAGATGTCGGGGCGCCCTCCTATCCATAAGAAAGCTCTGAAGGTTGCTCCTCCGAAGAAAATTCTAAAGAAGTCGGCCGCTCATGGACCGAGTGGACAGGCGCGGGCGGGCGGTCCGTCCGCACCGTCTTCAACAACCGCTTCCCAGCCTCCTACTCATGGGCCGAGCGGACAAGTACGGGCGAGCGGTTCGTCAGAGGGAGGGGTTGCGGCCGCATTGACTTCAACTCCCATTCCCCAACCCCCAAGATCAAAGGTGGTGAATCTGGAGCGCTGAGGGGGCCTGTTCTCGGTCTTCGATTTTCAGCCCTCAAGGCCTCACCCCCCAGGCTTCGTCATCCACGCCGCCGACCACGACTAGGGCTGTAAATGGGTCAGCGGACCCGATGGGGTACCCGGACCCCACCCATTTAGACCCGACCCAAACCCGACCCATTTGTTAAATGGTACGGGTCTGGGTCCAAAAACAGACCCAGTTGCTAAACGGGTCTGGGTCTGGTTTCCTTTATATTAGGCCCGACCCGACCCGACCCGAACCCATTTAGTAAGTGGGCAGGTTTGGTCTATGTTTCAAGGGACCCGTCTAGCCCAGACCCGTCCAAACCCGGTTTTAAACCTTGTAAAATGCTTACATACTTGATCTAGACCCGGACCCATTAGACCCGACCCGTTTATAAATGGGTCTGGGTGGATCTCCCTCTACCAAACCCGGACCCATTTATAAATGGGTCTGATGGGTTGACTCGGACCCGACCCGAACCCGCCCATTTAGTAAAAGGGTCTGGGTCTAAAATTTGGACCCATACCCGTTTAGTAAATGGGCGGGTCTGGTTTTGGCAAAACCCGCCCCGAACCCGACCATTTACAGCCCTAACCACGACAGCAGCGGGCTCTGACCATGTCACGGTCTCGGTTCCGCGACATATCCTACCGCTGGCAACCTATGCCGCGGAGGTTTTGTCAAAGCAGGAAGCAAACAAGCTCACATCAAACAGACCTGAGACGGTAGTGAGTGGGGCTTTATATGC